>JBBDGP010001739.1:2535000-3135000 GCA_037952835.1 Lithobates septentrionalis
AGAGCTTTCTTTTGGTGCTATTTAATCACAGCTGGGGTTTTTATTTTTTGCTAAAAAAAAAAAAAAAAAAAGCCAGAAAATTTTGAAAAATAAAAATCCTGTTTCATAGTTTGTTATAAAATTTTGCAAACAAAAAATTTTTCTCCTTCATTGAAATGCGCTGATGAGGCGGCCCTGATGGCCACTGATAAGATGGCCCTGATGGCCACTGATAAGATGGCCCTGATGGCCACTGATAGGGGTTACTGGTAGCTACCACTGATAGATGGCACTGGTAGGTGACACTGGGCAGCACTGTTGATGAGGCACTGATTGGTGACATTGATAGGTGGCACTGTTGTCACCGAGGGCACTGATAGGTGGCGCTGGTGGTCTCTGGTAGGTGGCACTGGCAGGTGGCACAGATGAGCTGGCGGCTGCTCTCCTTGATCGGGACCGATGTCCCTCTGACAGTCACCTTTGATCGGTATCAGTGTGAGGAGAAAAAATAGCCGATTACCAGCTGCGTTTACATCACATGATCAGCTATCATTGACTGACAGCTGATCACGTGGCAAGGGGTCAGGACCAACCCCTTACTCCAATCTGTGACCCAGCGAGTCTCAGACTCGCTGCTCACAGAGCGCGCAGGCCGCACGAGCACGGGAGGAGATCTATGGTCACCCTCCTGGCAAAGTAGGTCCGCGCTGTAGCCGTTATTCGACTATAGCACGGATCTGAAGCGGTTAAACATGGCCACCACACAGCAGCCATCTTTATGACGCAACATTAATGTGACCTGCGGTGTGCATAGCGTGCTGTGGCACTCAGTGTGTGTGGCTAAATTATGCTGCGTATTTGGTGTGGCTTTTTAATCTAATTAGAAATTTTAGTCTGATTTTCTACAGTTTTTTTTTTTACAATTTTTTTTAATTCTAATGTTCAATTAATTTTAATGTTTTTTAACAATTTTCACATGCTGTTGGGGGGCACTTTGATGAAGTATCAGGGGTCTAAATAGACCCCCGAAGTCTCATTTTTGAGACTGAAAGGAAGGACACATCCACAGTCCCCCTCTCTGTAGCCTTAGCTGCACTGCAAATGAATAAACAGAAGACAGAGGCTCCTGCCTTTTCATGAACTGAAGCATAGAAAACACAAATACCTGCAGCTGCTACCAGCAGTAAAGGAAAGGAGGGGGCACTTTAGAAGCACTAAGGGGCACTCTGGAGGAGTTAGTACCTTCAGAGCGCCCCCTTACATCCTCCTGTCAATTGCCTTCTTATGTTCTGCTCCTCCAGGGTGCCCCTATTTAACCACTTACCTACTGGGCACTTCTTTTACCCCCTTCTTGCCCAGGCCAATTTTCAGCTCTTAGCGCTGTCACACTTTGAATCACAATTGCGCGGTCATGTAACACTGTACCCAAATTAAATTTCTATCTTTTTTTTCACACAAATAGAGCTTTCTTTTCGTGGCATTTAATCATGGCTGGGTTTTTATTTTTTGCTAAATAAACGAAAAAAAGACCAAAAATGAAAAGGAAAAAAAAAACTTTTCATAGTTTGCTATAAAACAGGTAATTTTTCTCTTTCACCGATGTGCGCTGATGAGGAAGCACTGATAGGCGGCACTGATGGGCAATGATAGGTGGTACTGATAAGGAGGCACTGCTAGGCGGCACTCAGCACTTGAAAAATAAATAGCAAAAGCCATTTATGGGTGGCACTGATAGGCTCCACTGATGAGGAGGCACTGGTAGGTGGCACCGATTGGCAGCATTGGTGGGCACTGTTAAAGTACCAATGCCTGCTTTCATGATCATGGCATCACTGTGCCTTATAGGCCAGCAGACTCGCCTGACCTAAACCCTATAGAGAATCTGTGGGTTATTGTTAAGAGGAAGATGAGATACCAGACCAAACAATGCAGATGAGCTGTGGGCTGCTATTAAAGCAACCTGGGCTTATACAACACCTCAGCAATGCCACAGGCTGAACGCCTCCATGCCATGCCACGCCACATTGATGCAGTAATTCAAGCAAAAGAAGCCCTGACCAAGTATTGAGTGCATTCTATACTGCACATGGACATACTTTTAAGTAAGACAACATTTCTGTATTAAAAATCTTTTTTTTTTTTATTGGCGTTATGTAATATTCTGGTTTTCTGAGACACTGAATTTTGTGTTTTCACTAGCTGTAAGCCATAATCAGGTCAACTCCTCTATAAAAGCAAAACAACAAACCTATATTGCCAAAGTGAGAAAATAAGGAAAAGTAAGTCTACTGAAAGGATGCAATAATATGGCACAGCCTTTAGACCCCTTTCACACTGGGGCGGTTTGCAGGCGGTATTGCGCTAAAAATACCGCCTGCAAACCGCCCCTAAACAGCCTCCGCTGTTTGTTCAGTGTGAAAGCCCGAGGGCTTTCACACTGAAGCGGTGCGCTGACAGGACGGCGAAAAAAGTCCTGCAAACCGCTTCTTTGGAGCGGGGAAGGAGCGGCATATTCACCGCTCCTTCCCCGCTCCTGCCCATTGAAATCAATGGGACAGCGCGGCTATACCGCGGCAGTACCGCGGCTATAGCCGCGCTGTACGAGGGATTTTAACCCTTTTTCGGCCGCCAGCGGGGGGTAAAACCGCACCACTAGCGGCCGAATACAGCTGCAAGAACGACGGTACAGCAGCGCTAAAAATAGCGCTGTTGTACCGCCGACGCCCCCACCGCCCCAGTGTGAAAGGGGCCTTAGTGTTCTTTACACAGTACTGTAAAAGGAATGTATAGTGGTTCTGTTTGTATGTTGTTTATATTTTTTTGTGAGAATTAATTTTTTTCTACTTTTCTATTTAAGTAAAACATGAAATATTGCGCATTATCATTTTGTAGCTTTCAGCTTCAAGCTTTACTTACCATAAAACGGAAGAAACAGTAGCATAGACAAACAATTGCAGAAATAAAGGTTAAGACGATATATTTCAATATCAAGACTCCAAATGTGAATTTATATATTATATCATCACAGTTTCTATTATTATCTTGATAGATGCTAAATACCCAGATGCTTCCTAGGAAAAAATGTTGGGATGTTGATGAAAATCCAATGCAACATTTCCAATATTATTCAATTACAGTCTTGTCCACAAACCACAATGATCTCCATTCACTAAAGCATATTGCATGAGCCATTTGGGTCACGTGACACTTTTTCCAAATATTGCATGCGATACTAAAAATGTCAATTCACTATCCCTTTATGCATCATTTACCTAAAAAAGCAACAACTCTACTGCAGAAAACAGCATTAAAATAAATTCACCAAAGAAATAAAATGCATATGTTAAATATGAAGTGGTTCAGACATGCGATAGTTAAAGAATGTATAGCAGCCACGATGTCCTTAACCAGTGAATAGCTGGTTGTTAAAGAGGAGTTCCAGTCTCCAGTCTGTTTTTTTTTTTTTTGTTTTTTAACAAGCTAGAATTCCACAAAAGGGTATACTGGCATAATACCAGTATGAAAACTGCAAATCCCGATCTACCTTTGGGCAGGCATGTTAGGGACCACCATGGGGGAAGAGTTCCCCGCATGCAATTCCTGATCCTGGCTTGCATTCATCCCAACCCTGGGGGGAGATTGGAACAATCTTCTTCTCCAGCACGAGGCACGCTGGATTGCGGAGCTTAGGGAGACCTCCCCCCCCTGGGCTCAGGGGGATGTGAAAAATACCAGTTGGTTCACCAATGGCCCAATATTTACACAAGTATTTCTGCACTACTATAGAGGGCACCGAGGCAGAAGGATTTCACCAGATGAACCTCTGGATATATATGTGTCTGTTACTAAACATGATGTGGATTAATATATTCTGTTGATTATTGTACAATTCTTTGTATCCGATCTATGTATTGGTAGATATTCATTATCATATCTCTGTATCATATGGATTGCTGTCTGCCATGTTCCTTGTTTTCTTACCAATCTTCCCATGTATTAACATCCTCTCTCATTTTCCATAATTTCACTTTGTGCCACTAGGTGGTTTTCTGCTGCTCCATCTGGGGCCCTATGTAATCCCACCCTGCGCACCCAGGCCTCACACAGGTAATGCGGGCGGCCTCTTCAGCGGCCCAGGGTAGAATGGTGGTAAGTCGGGTCACCACTGGCCCTTGAGTGTCCACATCCTCCCCCTAGGCCGCTCCTTGTGTGCATCGGTGGACCGCCCATGCATGACGTCACCCCGCATCGTGACAGACTGGCTGCATGAACACTTCATGGCAATCACCCTGTTACCACACTGCGCATGCCTCTTTTGGCGCACGTTGAGTAGATGGGAACTTGCATTGCGCATGTGGGAACTTTTACGCACTGCCAGCATCCATAACCACATTTATGGCAGTCAGCACGATCAAAGTGAGCACTGCTGCCTGTGTCATTGGGACTGACACCATACTCTCTCCACACACAGCTTTAAGGCAAGCCACATTCATGACTTCTCTCCTCATGCTGAGACCATCTTTTGAGACTCGTGGGATCTTGTCTGACCTTCCCCAGAACACGTCACCATGGAGGGTATGGTTTATCCCTGGGGAACTGTCAGGGGACTCTTGTATGAGATCCCAAGATGTATTTTGATTCAACTGCCAAAATACATGTATGATGAATTGGACTGTTGTCCTACATACAGATATATACAGTATTCCCCCCCCCCTCTTTTAAACCCCCTGGTCTCTTTCTATATATCTGGCTACGCTCAGTGGTTCTTCTGGGGGGGGATACCTGTGTGGAACATGTGGAGCCCCGGCTAACAACTTGGGGGACCTGAGACACCTTAAACTGTGGCACAGTGAAATTTCTTCATACACCTGATGACCTACATTGGAGGTAGTATGCTATCCAAAACCTCTTAGCAACCAATTTGTACCTCTGATGTTATTTCCTTGCCTCCTGATAATGGTTATACTCTATTATAGAACTCAAATTTTTGTGACCTTCTCTTAAAGAGGAAGTAAACCCTGATGGTAAAAGCAGTATGGGCTAGTTACCTGCAAATGAAGCCCGCATTGTCCCCGCTGGCAGCCGCCTTACGGGGTCGCGGACTCCGGCTCTGCAACTGGCCGAAGTCGCGTGACTGTCACTCCCACACATGAGCCATCAGGTCTGGCACTTGCTAGTGGAGAAACTGCACAGAGGGCCGTTTCTTCACAGCGCATGCACCGTTGACGTTGGTGCAAGCGTATATGGTAAAAGGCTTACCTGTAAATACTGTAATTATTATAGGCTTACCTGTAGGTACAAGTGGTGTAACTGGGTTTAAAACCACTTTAACACCCCTGAAAAAAGGATTGAACCCTTCTTGAAATGCATCGGTTATATAGAGAAAAGACAGTGTTACTAATTTGCACATACCCCAACAAGTCAGCTCCTTTATTGTTGATGGCTTTGTTTTTATCATTTATACAGATGTACTACATTTTTATATGCATGTAATCAAAGCTTTATACAATATAAAAATTTCTTTTGACCCAAGTTGCCTTTAAAGTCCCATAAGTAGCTTTGGGGGTTACGGCTTTTGCTATTGTCACATAAACTAGGGATGGAGGGAGGAGAACTTCCACTTCCAATTGCCTAGGTGGTTGGAGCGGGAACCCGCCCCTGGCTCCTCAAAAAGCCATTCTTCAAGAGGAACGGGAGACTAGTCCTTAAAGCGGAACCCCCCCCTTTTGGATGGAGCTCCGCTTTAAGGAGCTGAAACCCGCTCCGTTCTTATAAGACTCATGTAAACAAAAGAGCCGGCTTTAAAAATTTAAAAACAGCAAGGGGGCCTCCCTCAAATCCATACCGGGCCCTTTGGGTCTGGAGAAAGTGCATTTTGCTTAGTTTTGCTGTGTTTTATTGTCTAAGGATGGCAAAAAATATAATTATTTGTACTCATTTACAACATGATATCTGGTGACTTTTACTGTATTTCAGATACAAGAACAAATGGGCCAAGGTTTAGGCCTGCTTAGCATTTCTACAATGAAACTAAGACATTGGGTAAAGTGAATTTTTACTTTATTGATAAAACTCAATTGAGCCTAGGTTCACACTGACAGTGGGAATGAAATCATGTGAGTTGAGCTGAACTCGCACAATTTCATTCCCGACTTCGGGGGTGATTTCAGAGACATCTGTGCAGGTGGGAATCGATGCAGCTTCTCACCGATTCGGACAGTGCCATTGCCGGCAATAGCCGCCGATTTGGCATGTCGATGTGAACCAGGGCTCAAGCAAAGTTTATACCTGCACACAACACATTAAATGTGCAGATGTGTGGAACACAGAAATGTAGTTCTTAAAAGCCATGATCACCTTTGAAACATGTTACACATGTTCTACCCATTTTTAGTAGGGTGGAACATACACCATGTTCCAGCCTCCCCTCCCCCAATCTAGCACCCCCCCCCACACACACTGACACCAGGTGGGGGTCCTCTCCCTGCACCCGCTGTCACAATTTGAAAATAGCACAGCTGTGCGGCTTTCTGCCCACACAGTAGCGCCATTCATTCATAGTTTTCTGTTAATGAGTGCCTACAAGTACCGACAGCCATTGTGGCCGACAGCTTGTAGTGCTCAATGAACTACGAGGGCACTGGTGGTAGTTCAACGATTCTTCATACTCTCAGGCAACTGCCTGCCTGTACGATATGCAGGCAAACAACCATCCTGGGAGTCTGTAGGAGCAGGAGATTGCACCCACAATCTGCTGATTGCATGTGCAATGCTCTGTAGACTGCTTAGAAAAAAAAAATGCTGCACTTTAACCTTTGAAAAAAAAGTGATTTTTTTTCCCAAAATGTGACCTTATCCTTTAAACCCAAAAACTATGTGCAAAGGAAGAGAACAGTAACAGCGCTAAGATTGAAAAAAAATATATAAATATAATTCCAAATATTGATATTAAATTGGTTAGCACCAATGTTTCACTAATAAATGAATCACTTAGTTGATTAACAATATCTATTAGCGTGAAAAACCTTACCACAAGGGATATATATTATAGGATCAGTAAATAATTAACTGAAAAGTGTCAATAAATATTTAATAAATAATCAAAAGCATGTTCAAAAAATGTGCAACGGGTATTAAAGTTCATAAATATGATAGAAATAATTCCGTGACAAATCCACCACTGCATCCAAGAAGTGACCACCATGAGAAATGCAGGCTTACCAAACAGCAAGCAAGAGAAGCTTGTGACCTCAAACCCGGTCAGGGCCTTATCCCAAAGCAGGCAGGTAGCTCTGAATCCCAAGCTGGTATTAAGGACAGAGTGGATGCCTCGGGGAAATTCAGCGTTCATCGGATGATATGGATAATCAGCAAGCTCTCTTGGGCCAAAGACCTCCGACAAGCCGTCATATATAACCCAGAAAAAAAAGGCTGGCCATAGCGTTATACCATCAAGAGGATTTATTAAAGGATAAAAAATATATTGCACTTACAGAAGTTAAAAGCAATCAACAGGGAAAGCTGGCCGGCTAAACAAAAAACGCCCGTCCAATAGAGACACTGGTACGCAGTGACGTCAGCAGTCAACTCCTCCCGACGTACGTTTCATCAACAAATGACATCGTCTGGGGAACCTATTGGATGGGCGTTTTTTGTTTAGCCGGCCGGCTTTCCCTGTTGATTGCTTTTAACTTCTGTAAGTGCAATATATTTTGTATCCTTTAATAAATCCTCTTGATGGTATAACGCTATGGCGAGCCTTTTCTTTCTGGGTTATATATATATATATATATATATATATATATATATATATATATATATTATATATATCTGCTTGTCGGAGGTCTTTGGAAGTTTGGCCCAAGAGAGCTTGCTGATTATCCATATCATCCGATGAACACTGAATTTCCCTGAGACATCCACTCTGTCCTTAATACCAGCTTAGGATTCAGAGCTACCTGCTTGCTTTGGCATAAAGGCCCTGACCCAGGTTTGAGGTCACAAGCTTCTCTTGCTTGCTGTTTGGTAAGCCTGCATTTCTCATGGAGGTCACTTCTTGGATGCAGTGGTGGATTTGTCACGGAATTATTTCTATCATATTTATGAACTTTAATACCCATTGCACATTTTTTGAACATGCTTTTGATTATTATTTATTAAATATTTATTGACACTTTTCAGTTAATTATTTACTGATCCTATAATATATATCCCTTGTGGTAAGGTTTTTCATGCTGTAGATATTAATCAACTGAGTGATTCATTAACATTGATGCTAACCAATTAATATCAATATTTGGAATTATATTTTTATATTTTTTTCAATCTTAGCTCTGCTACTGTTCCCTTCTTTTATACTATTGGGTGTATCTCACTTTTAGCAGCAGCTGCACACGTTCTTTGTTGTGATATAGCGTGGTATTCTACTTTTGTTTACATAAACTATGTGCGGTTGTCTGAAAGACCCCTTAGAATGAATGTCCATAAAAAGTGTTGCCATAGCTACACAGTCAAATCTATATTTGAATTAGCCTTGGAAATTCAACTTCTATCCATATTAATTTATGGTCAATTTAAAAGCCAATTCATAGGTACGAGTTTGAGTGATTTAGACTCCGCACATCAGCCCCTGAAGGTCTTTTTGCCCTTCATAAAAGCTCTCCTAGCATAAAAATACCAAATATCCATGGTTTTCCTATCAACTGGTAAGTGGCAGTGCTCCTCAATACGAGGTAGGTTGCATTTTTCACCATTATATGAGGATTCATTGACACAAAATGACCTTCATTGTCACTCTGGTGCTTCAAGCAACCTACCCTACAAGATTTTTGAGTTATGCATGCCTTCTGGAACCAATGATGCAACGGTTTAAACTCTATAGACCATCTCATTCAGGAATCAGTCTTACCTGCAGTAAACCAGCAAAATGAAAAAAGGCTCAATATCATCTTCAAGAAACAATGCAATTTTACAGAGACAATCTTCAATAAAAAAAGTATAAATCCAGCCAAACAAACAGCTCCTGACACTATAAGATAGATAGGAATGTTGGGCTCCACTGGACACTTGTGTATATATAAGGAACCTTTAGGTAAAAAAGAATATGCAATAATTATCATTCAAATTATATAAAAGCATCTGGCTTCCCTACAGTATAGACAATATTGTATTACCTAGGACAATCATGGCTGCGCTAATTGTTATGCAGAGAAACATACATAATACCCGTGAACCTGTAAAAAAAAAAAAAAATAAGTATGCATTTCAAACTATCATAATTGTTTTTAACTTATACGAAGGATGTTGGCCTGATCTACCTTCTATAATGTCAAATGCCATTTTTTTTTTGATCAGAGGTAAGCCAGGACAGTAACAGAGTTAAAGTGGATGTAAACCCAATGTCATCCTTTCTAAACTACTGCCATAGGGGTTATCTATAAGGATATACATGCCTCCTGCATGTATCTTTACCTGTCAAATGTCTCCCCTCTGTCTGTTATTAGACCCGAAAAACTGCATATTCTGGGGGTGGGTCTGTTGTCTGGAGCTCGGTGGGTGGAGTCGTGATGTCAGTAGACTCCCCGACCACCTCTACACTCCCCTTGTCAATATGCATTTTCTCCTGTGTATTTCTTACACTGAACTTCTGCTATGATCTCTAACATCCAGTGAAAAGACAGGAAAGTAACCACATGACTTCAGCATGCCAAATCATGCCGAGGTGTGGAACAGCCAGTCCTCGCAGAGCTGCTGAAGAAAGGAGTGGGAGGGAATTAAAAAATAATGCAAGTCTTAGGCTAGTGCATGAGATTTGTAAATCACCTGTCACTCACAGCAAGGGGGAGCATTTGTCAAAGTTTTTCTCAGTTTGTCAAGATTTATCTCACTGAACATAAAAGAGGATTGCTCAGAGATGGATTAACTCTGTGTAGCAAGACTGGGCTCAAATGATAGGAAATCTTATGCTTTACAGTATGATAAAAAAAAAATTCGGGTTTACTTCCACTTTAAGCACAGGAACTGGTAACAGGATGCATAGATACTCGCCAGCCTGCCAACATGTATGCACCTTAAAACATTATCTCCATTATGGGTAAGCCCTCCGACACTAGCCTTGTGGACAATGCACACCAAACTCCAAGAACTTCATCAAAACCGTTACAACAACAGAAACCGATCAAGAAGAAAGCCTAGATCCAGACTACTGAACCTACTCCAAGCAAGTTCCCCAACAAGTTAGTAGGGCCTTTGCTCATAGTACCAGTTCAAGTGGAATGTATTTATACCAGGGTCTTCCTAGACACAGGAGCACAAGTCATCCTGAGGTGTTGACACTTCTATGATAAATAGCTGAAAAATGTACCCTCACAGAAGTTGGAAGATGTGGAGATTTGGGGTTTGGAAACTCAGAACTTTCCCTATGATGGATTGGATACCAGCCAGTCAAGGTGACCTTTAACTCTTCTATAGCTGGACAGCCTGAGGCTTCCCTTGTGGCCAAATTGCAAGCACCCCTGAGGGTGAGAACAGGGAGTGCTAGGCTCAAACAAGCAAGGGTGCTGTTTATTTAGATTTGCTGGTAGCTGCTTGCAGCACAGCTGAACTGGACAGCTTTCAGGACAGATTGGAAGACTTCCATTGCCCCTGGAGATGTAGCGGTACCAGGTTGGCAACCAGAGGCAAGGTGACACTTGAGGACGAGGCAGGAGCAGGATGGCTGGACCGGACTGAAATGCATGGTCAGGATGGTAGCCGAAGTCATACACAGGAAGGGAAGCCAGAAGCGTTGTCAAGAACAGAGCCGAGGTTATTCACATGGATCCAGTAGAGCAAGCAGAAGAGTAGTCAAGAGCAAGCTTCATGCACGGTAGAACAAGAGAAGCAGGGGTCAAGCCGGGGTCAAAACCAGGGATTAGGCAGCAAGCCGGGTCAGTAATGGGTAATCCAAAGAATACAGAAAATACAGGCACAAGGAGTACTGGTAGATGAAGATCATCCAGCAAAGTCTGAGTGCAGCCACTGACCTTATATAGGGCGTTTGGCACCAGTTCTGGTAGCAGATGTGAGTGAATGTGTGCATTTCTGTTCAAACAAGCACAGCCACGTAAAGTATGGACAATCATGGCTGCGCTAATTGTTATGCATATAAACATACAAAATACCACGTACAGAAACAATTGGTTTGTTTGCAGGCTAGCTGGTAAATGAGCTTTACAATTTGTTTCCATTCAGCATACCCAAATCCAGGGGTATGACAAAGTGCACCCTGCACTTTTTTTTTTATTGTTACTGCAGAGTTACTGAGCGACTTTTACTTGTCATACTATAGTCTAGTATTCTTGTTGCTTAATTTCAACACATTCAAAACGTATTTAGTTATCTGTTTGTTTTTGTTTTTTTGTGCATTGCATTTATCGTGCAATACTACTGAGCCCATCAAGTGGTCTGTAGCCTTATTCCTGTATGCTAATATAGTGTGGTAGTATAATAATAATTAAGTTATACAGGTGTGTGCAGCCTTCTATGCTATACCTAGGTGTGTCAAAAGGGATGGAGTGGTTTGCAGCGGAACAGAGAACCCATCATACCAAGCCGCTCCTTGAGGGAGAGATGTCACAGCCTGGGCATACATTTTTACTGAATAGCTGTTCATGAGTCACCATAATCTAGGAGACACTTTTGCTATAAATTTATGATTGGTGAAGCAACCATGAGCTTATAGTCTAGGTGAAAGCAACCTCCATAAAATGTATTGGGCTGGCCAGTTAGAAGCAGTTCTAATCTACTGTAACTCTTACTGTACATCAATTGGTGTGGAAGGATTAAAGTACACCCAAAGGCTCCTGAGTCTTGTATGACAGGACAAACTAGTACAAAATCTAGTTACTATGATGCAAATGCCTCAAAAGTAACAAAAAATGTCCTTTACTTACCCTGTCTGAGCCAGGGCCATCTTAAGAGCATTATAGACCCCTGGGTAATACAGTGCACTGGGGCCCTGTCTACACAATCATGCACAATTGCCCATCAAATGCAGCTTTACTGTGCCAGTTAATTGCAGCCTCACTGTGCCTATCAAATGCAGCCTCACTGTGCCCGTGAATGCAGCCTCACATTACACAGCACCCTGCACCTCTGGACCCCTGTATGTTATACAGACACCCCCCTAACAGTTCTGGACCCCCTGCATGTTACACAGACCCCCCACCGTGCAAACCCCCTTCATTCAGTACAGAGCCCCTACAGTGCAGACCCCCCCCTACAATACAGACCCCCCCATAATGTACCTCAGAATCTGATGGTCAGGGCGGGGCATGCACCTTCCTACACAGGGCCTGTGTAGACATAAAGGAGGAGGGGTAGGCAGATTTACTTTGCTTGGCTGTGTGAGACAGCCGAGACTGATCAGAGCCATGGCCACAAGAGAAGGGGTTCGTTGCGGGTTCCGGGTGTGCCGATGGGTGTGACTCGAGTGTGGCTCGCACCCCCCCTGCAAAGCACCACTACAGCTCACCTCAGGCTCTCCATGTGCCTGTCACCGTGGTGCCGCTGCCTTAATCCGCCCGTCTCCACTTCAGTCGCGGAGGGGGGGGGCGCCGGCCTGACACCCCCCCAGTGTGTGGCACCCATGGCGGCCCACCCCCCACTTAGTATGCTACTGCTTTTTGGGGACGCTGGGCAGGTGGGGCCCCGCAGGCAAGTGGGACCCTAGGACAACTGCCCAGCGTGCCCATGCGAAAAGACGGCCCTGGACTGAGCCAAATCCTTCATTTGTGTTACACATGCTCCCCTTCCATACACTGCAGTTCACAGTGGGAGAGTTTCAGCAAAAAAGAGTTAGAGACAACATGTAGCATAGAGGGCTCTCTAATACAGAAGTTGTGTTACTGGCAGATCTACCAGGTAAAAACAGAGGACAAAAAAAAAAAAAAAGCCCCAACGCAGCCACCACATTTATATTAAATATTTTGTTTTGTGTTTAATACCACTTTAAAATAAAAAGGTAAAATGACAGCAGTAGAGAGTAATTGCTATACACCAAAAAATAAAGGATGGTTACAATCCCAAACCAGCCTGACTAATAGTGCAGTATCTAAAGTACAAAAGCAGAAGCAGTGTCATGACTCTGCGGTAGGGCTCATGAATATCTAACAGTGCAAAGTCTACTGAAAGCTGAAACAAAAGAATTACTACAACACTAAAATGCTCCATTGTCCTCCTTAATGAGCTTTGGTGCAAAAATTATCAAATAAAGGTTCAATTCAAAAACTAGGTTTTTCACCCATGTCAGCCATCCTTAGTGGGTCTAGCTTCATTAGAGATTTCACTTAGAGCAATTTGTACCAAAAATTGACAGTTACTTACCGGTAACTGTTTTTCTAGGATATCTTCTAGGACGGCACACCTGAGAGATGAGAGGCTCCTCCCTACAGGAAACACAATCAATCGACAGCTGTTTTAAGTCCCCACCCTTCCCCTTGATCCTCAGTTTGTAGAGAAGTAACTCCTGAACCTGGTTCAAAAGGGAAATCATTCCTCATTAGGTACTCCCCTTCTAGTGTTCTACAATTTTCCCTCCTCCAACGGGCGGGAAGTAGGCCTGCTGTCCTGGAAGATATCCTAGAAAAACAGTTACCGGTAAGTAACTGTCAATTTTCTCTTAGTCATCTTCCAGGACGGCACACCTGAGAGGATAATCAAGTACCTCAGGCCTACTTTAGGGTGGGACCACTGCAAGACCCTCTTGGCGAACCTTGGTTCTGCAGTGAGTTTTACCTCAACTCCATATGCTTGATGAAGGTATCTTAGCTGGATCGTGCAGCTGATCTGCTGGTCTACTCCACCGATGTCCCTGCCTTCTCCGCTTCGGATGCAGGATCTAGGTGGAGTAGGCTCTTAAAGATGGGATCAGAAAACATGTTAAACTTGTAGGTTAGCAATGTTGCCTGTCTCACACATCTAACAACCATGGCCTATTGTGCCTATAGGTGCTACTTAGAACCCCTAAAGATTAATCAGAGACCTGTGTTGTAAGACAAGGACACTACATTGGTCACTAAGAGGGCCTGGCTTAACACTACCCTGTTCAGGGAATTAAAACTGCAAAAAAAGGTGGGCCCCTAACAGACAACCTTTTTTGTTCATTTTTATCTTTACATCAGCAAAGACTAAAGGAAAGCCTACTTAAGGGTAATAGATGAACAGAGGCTTGATCCCTGTGGCTTTACTTACGCCTGAGTGCCTACTTCAGGAGAATAAAGTCCATAGCAGGAGTATAACACTTATACTGCTACATCTATAGAACATACAGGACACAAACAAACAATCTTCAATCTTTGTGTATGTCTGATGTGTAGCAATATACCAAAACTGAGCAGAGATGCCACCATCCTCAATGTGTTTCCCTGCTGAGGCAACAAAAACAAATCAGAAAAGGACAAGCAACCTCACTGCTGTGTCCCTTCTGATATGCAGCCAATAAGGCAGTATATGTAAGACATAAAGGACAGACAACCTTCAAATCGTGTATATGTCTGATGTGCAACAATATAACAATCTGAATAGAGATAGCACATCCATATTGAAGTGATTTGGCATGCGACTCAACATGTCAAATCGCATGCCTAAAATCGGCAGCCTTTGCCGTTAATAGCACTGTCTGAATCAGCACAACGCCACTTTGCGGGGCTGCACTGATTACCAAAGGCAGTACAAGTACTACCCCTGGCCCAGGTTCAATTTGTATTTATGCTATGTAACCCAATTCAGGACCATCAATCTTCACTACTGCCTTTCTAATAAGCAACCAATAGGGCAGTAATACAGGACACAAAAACCCCAGACAGACCTCAATCTTGTGTATGTCTGATGTGCAGCAATATAACAAATATGAGCAGAGATGTCACAAGACTCAATGATGTGCATTTCCGCCATGCGGCACAAGACCAGAAAGTATAGACCACCTTCCCTGTTGTATTTTTCTGATCTGTAGCCAAATAAAGCAGTACCTTTAGGATATAAAGGACAACAAACAAGCTTCAGTGCAGAGAATTTCTGATGTACAGCAATATACCCCTTATGAGCAGAAATGTCACAAATCTCAATGTGTATTTCTGCTGTGCCACAAAACATCCCAGCAAGGACAAACCTTCACTACTGAGGTCTACTGGTGTGCAACCAAGGAGGAGTCATGGTGTTTCCCTTTATGAAATAACCAAACAGAGCAATTTGATCCATAGCCTGGGCTGTAGATACTAACACTCCACCCCCAGTGAAGGAACAAATCCTAAAATGGTTGGACACCTTACTATAGTAGCTGTTGTCCTACCTTACCTCTGTAGACTGAGAAAACGCTAGCCAGCTCACACACAGGTGGGGCTGATCAGCAACTAAAGTCTCAATGAGCCCAGCCCTAGAGACCAATTTAGGGTGACCACATTTCCAAACTGCCATTCAGGGACACCCCCCTGCCCCCCTTCCCAAAAAAAGATGGGGGGTCGGGGGAATGTAGTTTCGGGGTTGACTGGGAATTCGATGGCAGGGGTGATTTGTCGGGCAAATGGCTGGTGTTGTACTACATTGTAATATATAATGAAATTGTTCAACTCACCATAATGCAGAATCAGTGGGGACCCTGAGCTTGTCACTTGCCACCTGATGCAGTGTGCCACTTGCCACCAATGCCTGCCACCAGATGCAGCGTGTCACTTGCCACCAGATGCAGTGTGCCACTTGCCACCCATAGCCTGCCACCAGATGCAGTGTGCCACTTTCCACCCAGGCACGGAGCAGAAAGATAAATCTTCCCCGCTGTGAATTCTGGGGCTCTGCTTCTCTCCTCCTCATGATGTCACTAGTTGCTAGATGCGAGGCAGAGCGGCAGCTAGCAACCATTTGGGCACTGAGCCAACGGCTCATGTAAAAGGGGTCTCACCAGCCAGGGGTCCACCACAGGCTGTCAGTGAGTGACAGCAGCGATGTGAGGCATATTTTAGAGGTCATCACATCGACTCAGGTCCAGGGGGCAATTTCGGGACACTGTATTGTCCCGGAATGAGGTGCCTGGGACCCGGGACAGACCTGCTAATTGCGGGATTGTCCCGGGCAATCCGGGACATGTGGGCACCCTAGGTGGTCACCCATTTAGCCTGGAGGTAAATAGCCGCCTGCAGGCCTTAAACAAGCAATCATGTAGCCATCTAGCTCTTGCATATGTTTGCACAGAAAATCCTTAAAGGATATAGGAAACGATTTATGGTAAATTGACTTTAGATCTGACACTGAGTGGACTGTAGCCCAAACCAACAAAAAGGTTTTTTTTACCTCCTGCACTATAATATAACCACAATGTAAAAGGTGGAGTGGGAGGTTGGAGCTTATGAAAAGTTACCCATAGCAAGCAACCCCCAAAAGGAGTATCTGTCACAAGGGAACCCCTACTGTGCCACACAGAAGCTTGGTCCCTGCCACATTGTTGAAAGTTAGGTCAGCTTTTAAGCATTTTGGAACAACTTCAGATTCCTAGCAGTGGGCTAATAGGGCCATATAACCTAGTGCACCTGCTGACCAGGGGAGCTTACTCCTGAATCCTTCAACCATTGCACAATCAATAAATTGTTCAGTGGCCTTTAAGGAACTCTTTGTATCTACCAGGTCCCCCCTTCGCTCTATTCACCCCTACTAATGTACCACATCCGGACATGTAGGGAGAGGCTGGAAACCTACTGTTGTGATAACCACAGTGTCTCTGCTATAAGAGGGAGCTGTGGCTGGTGGTTTTAGCAGTAGCTTCTGGGCTATTTTGATATGCAGACCCCAGGTCCTGCACTGCACCACTCAGCAAATACAGGGGGAAGGGGAAGAAATGCCTTACCTACCTCTTTCCCATCTGAGGTGGTTAGGCACACTCGCTCCTCTGCACCACTTGTCCACCATACAGCATCTCTGATGCAAGAGGGAGCTGTAGCTGGTGTTTTTAGCAGAAGCTTCTGGGCTATTTGAATCCAGACCCCAGAGGAGATTATCTCAAATGCCCAGAAACCATCTGGCTGGGATTGGGGATTTTGCAGCTAAATTCCCAAGGTAAAGGAAAGTACTAACCATTGTCGTCTTACCCTTTTGCCACAGCCACCGGGCTTGCTTTTCCATCCTTATGGTCCACACAAGGAGGATAGCCGCCAAAGTGCCCCCCCCCCCCAAACTGCTGTCCCCGTAGGGAGCTGCAAGGTTAGGCTGTGTCCTGCACTGTACCAGTCAGTATATACACATGGGGGGGGCCATGCTGTACATTCCTTATTCCCATCTGAGGTGGTTTAGGCAGACATCCACCGTAGTGAACTGGTGCCTCCTCGAAAGGAGGATGTGGGCGCCTGCTCCTGCTGACTCTCAGCCTTCCCTCCTGGGTAAGAACGCGGGTCGTTGAGGCGGCGCCCTCCCCAGCAGCCCACGCGAGCTACCAGGGGCCCAGGAGTCAGGGGACACGCTCCCCCTGGAAAGAACCGACGGCCAGCATCCCTGTCTGAACGGACGCCCGGACAGGTAAGGGGGGGGGAGACAGGATAATTGCCCCTGAAGTTCTGGGGACACCACTGTACCCAGGGGTCTTCAGCTCTCAGGGGGGCTCTTCCAGTTTCTGCTGCCCCCCTGAGGAAAGCATAGGGGAACCCCCCAGGAAGGATAAATATATCCGGCCAGACCCAGAAGCTTCCCAGGCATTTGGTCCGGCTCCCAGGGGGAGACCACCAGCCCCAGGCTTCGGGTCATTTGGAAAAAAACAAATGGTTTCGCTGTGTAGGGAGAAACACAATCAAAAACTGAGGACCAAGGGGAAGGGTGGGGACTTAAAACAGCTGTCGATTGATTGTGTTTCCTGTAGGGAGGAGCCTCTCAGCTCTCAGGTGTGCCGTCCTGGAAGATAACTAAGAGAAATAATGGCTTCAAGAATAGGAAGAATAGCGGTTTCTAGTCTTACCTGAAATGGTTAAACTGTCCCACTCATTCCAAATTTTTCTGAAAATATTTTGAGTTTCTTCCATTTTCTGTGTCTCTGAAATACAGAAATATTATGTAGCAATATCTCATGCAGAGTTTACAGGAATATTACAATATTTGGTTAGGAGGCCTGGTTTTTATTAAAGCTTTTGTTAACCCGCAAAAAAAAAAAAAAAAAATCCTTCTCCTTTAACCACTTCAATACCAGGCACTTAGACACCTTCCTGCCCAGGCCAATTTTCAGGTTTCAGCGCGGTCGCAATTTGAATGACAATTGCGTGGTCATACAACACTGTACCCAAACAAATTTTTTATCATTTTGTTCCCACAAATAGAGTTTTCTTTTGGTGGTATTTGATCACCTCTGTGGTTTTTATTTTTTGCGCAACAAATAAAAAAAAGACCGAAAATTCTGTTAAAATTTTTTGTAAATAAGTACGTTCTCTTCAATGACAGGCACCGATAGGTGGCACTGGTATGCGGCACTCATAGGTGGAACTGGTGGGCACTCATAGGCGGCACTGATGGGCACTTATGGGTGACACTGATGGGTACTTATGGGTGGCCCTGATGGGCACTGATGGGTGGGCACTGACAGGTGGCACCGATGGACACTGATGGGGGGCACTGATGACAATGATGGGTGGCATTGCTGGGCATCACTGATATATAATGGTGCCAGTTAGTGCCTATTTATGGGCACAGATTGGGCAAAATTTACACATGTGGATGGCCATGGGCTACATACCTGGCCATCCACATCTTGTCCCCTTCCCTGGTGGTCTAGTGTGGGCATCCGAGGGGGGGGCTGTGCTGATAAACCACCAGAGCAGACCCCCCTGTTAGGAGAGCCGCCGATCGGCTCTCCTCTACTCGCGTCTGTCAGACGCGAGTGAGGAAAAGCCGATCAACGGCTTTTCCTATTGACATCGTGATCAGCAGTGATTGGACACGGCTGATCACGTGGTAAAGAGCGTCCGCCGGAGGCTCTTTACCGAGATCGGTGGAGCGGTAAAGACTGAAACACCACTCCACCGATCACTGACACACCACTCCACCGTTCACCGCGATGCGGCGCGCGGCAGCCGTTATCCAGCTCGACGTCATATCACCCCCAGTCAGGATAAGTGAACCATCGCCCAGCTGTCAATCTGCTATAGGCCGGGCGGGAAGTGGTTAACCACTTCAGCCCCGGAAGATTTGGCTGCTCAATGACCAGAGCACTTTTTGTGAAATGGCACTGCATCGCTTTAACTGACAATTGCGTGGTCGTGCGACGCTGTACCCAAACAAAATTGTCCCTTTTCCCCACAAATAGAGCTTTCTTTTGGCGATATTTGATCATCTGTGGTTTTTATGATTTTAAAAATGGGGTGTGTAGCCAGATGCTGGACTACAGAAACTATAGAGAGTTTTACATTCACTTTCTACTGCTATATTCTACTACAGGATCCCCTCCAGCTAGCAGAGGGAGAACTATAGCCAGAAAAGCTTATGGATTCCTGTGCAGAACCCGAAGGATGATGGGAATTAGGTCTGTGACAGCAGACATAGAATGGGACTCATGGACTCTGGCCTGCAATTTCTAAGAGTACTCTGGGTCAGAGAAAGAGTGATGGAATAGCTTTTTACCAGACTGCTGTACAGACTGCTTCCACCTAGCAGCGTGGGAGCTGAGATGTGCACATCTGTCATGGTCTACACAGATCATCCAAGGGTGGGTGACCAAAGCCAGAAACAGACATTCAGGGTAGTGCAGCACAGATCACAATGCTCAAATCTGCCCTGCCGCCACAGGGAGAACGAAGCATCCTCTCACCCTCTACTTCCCAACCATTATCACTGGGGGCATTCTGTGGAGAGACTGAGGAGGCCCCCTTTTTCCAGCAAAAGTTCACTGCAGTGACTGGCGAGAGGGCTCACTGCCCACAAGATTAATAGGAGGTGAGTTACTGGGGGCAGGGCATTAGGCTTAATGCATCTTTACCACACTTATGCTGTATCCAGATTCACTAAAACTGTTACCAAGTGCAAACCCTTAAAGGGCCCAAACGATAGCCCACAGAAGAACATAAAAGGACTGCCCCTCCCATAAAACCATCCAGCAAATCCCCTTTGTTCCCTTCTCACATTTTCTTCATTGCTATGGACAGTGCCTACCCAGTCAGGTTAGGCCTAGCATAGCCGCCATTAGATCAAGCTTTATTGCAGATCACTGTTGCACTGCTACTGTATATGCAGACCTGGGCATTACATGTTATTTTTCAAAATGGCCAACAATAAGGGCCAAGCATATGCTGAACCGCAATAGCTAATCTATTTCTATTTATTTGGTGATCAAGTTTAAAGGCATGAGTACAAAAGATTACCTTTGCTAACTGATTTGTTGATTTTTAGCACGATTAGGTAATAGGAAATATTTGCTGTGCTTGACCGTGTTTACTTGCTTTTACACTCAACCTAGTGTGCCAGAGGGGCTGAGGCCCTTTGGAAGGTCAAGGCAAAGCGGCTCATGCAGGGGTAGTGCTACAGGCGAAATGGAGTGCATCAACAGAGAAAAGTCAGGGACCAGTAAACATTTCACTGAAATTCCCTGTAAAAATCAGATCACCTTGTAATGTCCTGTGTTTAACAGATTATAAACTAGATTATTCTTAGAATTGTAGCTGGATTAGCCTTGGCCTTATTTTATATGTTACACACACACACACACACACACCAAAAAAACGAAAAGCTCCAAATAATTTAATGCAATACCTTTTTCTGGTTGCATGATATTCCAGGCCCACTTTTTTCTTCTGTTCTGTAATGTGGGAGGGCCCAGTCTGTAGGGGCTGGGCTTGTGAAATGGTTTACAGGAAAGGGGCCAATACAGGTTCCTGCAGCATTCAGGAGTGATGTCATGTTAGGGGGAGAGGGCACAACACCAGATGGCCAAACCAGTCAAGAGAACAGAGAGCAGAGTCACACCACCGCTTGCCACTATCAGAAGAAATGACCTAGAGAGATTATAGGGTTGGTTTACTAAAACTGGAGAGTGCAAAATCTGGTGCAGCTCTGCATAGAAACCAATCAGCTTCCAGTTTTTTTGTCAAAGCCTAATTGAACAAGCTAAAGTTAGAATTGGATTGGCCAACATGCACAGCTGTACCATATTTAGCACTCTTCAGTATTAGTAAATCAACACATATGTGACAGTTTGAGTATTTTTTTTATGGGTTTTTTGCATGGCGTTGCCCAACATGTTAAAGGATAAGAGGACCTGTAACAAGATGCAGGGTTTACGACAGTGATAAACAGAAAATTGTATACTCACCTTTCTGTAATCTTCGCTTCTTGGTGCATCCTAATGGAAGCATACACTGCGTTGTGGCTCCTCCCTTGCAAACTGATAGTACTGGTTAACTATAAGTTTTCTGCTAGACCACAGCACAGCATTCTCTGTAAACTATCACCTCAAGGGTGGGAATCTGTATACTGCCATGAAGATGCACCAGAAAAAGAAAATTACGAAAAAAGGTGGGGAGTATACAATTTCCTGGTTTTCCTGGCGCATCATACACTGGGAAATAACTCCCCAGTCAGTTGGGTGCAAGAAAAATAAAAAAAAAATGTATTAACAGGGACTGGCCTGGCCCACTTAGATAATGGATCTGCCAAACTCTACTGTCATAAGCTGAGTCAGATCCACATGGTAGTGAAAAATGAACATATTCCTAGAGGACCATGTTGCCGCCTTACAGATAGTTTCTGCAATAAGCTGTCCAGGAGCTTGCCACTGCCCTCCTGGAATGTGCCCTCAACCCTCCGGAGTTGGAACGCTGTAGGATTAGAAAAGCCTTCATGTTTTTGATCAAGAGGATATAGTGTGAGGATGCCGCTTGCCCCCTTCTGGCCCTGTAGGGGATTACTAGAAGGTGATCAGCTTTTCTGAATGATTCAGTGACCGTCAGATATGTCTTTGTGTTTAATCCAGGATCTAATGGATGCAATGCTCCTTCATCATTGAGAAAGGTAATCATTCTGCCATCCTGAATGAAGTGGAAGGCGGTAGCTACCTTTGGAATAAACTGTTCTGACGGTCCTAGGATTACTCTGTATGGATATAAAATAAAAAGGTGAGGCTCTTTAGTAACAAGAGCTTGAATTTCCGATACTCGCTTTGCTGAGGTTATGGCGATGAGGAAACACACCTTCAGCATGAAGTCCCATACTGAAGTCGACACTGGCGGATGAAAAAGCAGGAGCGTGATAATGCTTCCAGGACTACTAAAGATTCCAAGCAGGGAATATCGGTTTTCTGGGTGACATGATTTTTAGACATGCTCTCATGAATTGGATGACCAGGAGATTTGCTGCCCATTTAATTCCTGTAAATGGCTGACACCTGGACTTTTAAGGTACTTTAATTCAGGCCCTTGTCGAACCCAATTTGTAATAATTCCAGAACTTGGGCCATTTCTAGGGATGCCAGATTCCAGTACCTGCCACTGAGAGGAAGCTCTGCAACATTTGATACGTGCGGTTTGTGGACCTATTTCTGGACTGAAGAAGGGTTGCTACTACCTTGTTATGCCCCGTACACACGGTCGGATTTTCCGACGGAAAATGTGTGATAGGACCTTGTTGTCGGAAATTCCGACCGTGTGTAGGCTCCATCACACATTTTCCATCGGATTTTCCGACACACAAAGTTTGAGAGCAGGATATAAAATTTTCCAATAACAAAATCCGTTGTCAGAAATTCCAATCGTGTGTACAAAAATCCAACGGACAAAGTGCCACGCATGCTCAGAATAAACAAAGAGATGAAAGCTATTGGCCACTGCCCCGTTTATAGTCCCGACGTACGTGTTTTACATCACCGCGTTCAGAACGATCGGATTTTCCGACAACTTTGTGTGACCGTGTGTATGCAAGACAAGTTTGAGCCAACATCCATCGGAAAAAATCCTAGGATTTTGTTGTCAGAATGTCCGAACAAAGTCCGACCGTGTGTACGGGGCATTAGAGCAACTAAATTTTATGAACCTTTGCCTCTTAGTTTCCAGGCCATCAGGTGTAGCCTCTTTGGAGCTGGGTGCAGAAACTGCCCCTGGAACAGAAAGTGCAGGGTTACTACAAGAGTCATCAGATCTTCCATGCTGAGTTGCAGTAGCATCGTAAACCATGGCCTCAGTGAGCAAAATGGAATTACCGCCATCACTGTTCAAGGACCTCCTCGCAATTAAGGAGGAATTAAAGGGAATATGTAACCCAGGCTGAATCTCGAAAGGGTGGTGAAGGCAGTCTATGCCCTCTGCCGAGGGACAGGGAGCTCTCAACAGAAACCTTGAGCATTTGGCATTTGCTGGAGTTGCCAAGTCCATTTCCGGGACGTCCCATCTCTGGGTTAGAAATGAAAAAGCCTGGGGGCTCAAAAGACCACTCGTTGGATAGAAAATTCGGAATCAATGAATTGGCTAGTTGGTTTTCCGCTGCTGGATTGTATGCTGAAATTAGATTATTATTAGGCGTGTCTGGGCCCAGTCCAGGATGGGATGGACTTACAGTAAAGTGGGGCTCCCGGTACCCTTGTCTCTGAATGCAGGCTACTGCAACCTTTGTCCAGAGGTAGGAGTACCCTCTTTCCCTCCAACGCAGGACCAAAAGTTAGCAGGGCTTGCATAGCTGCCCCGAGTTCCAGGGTATTCAAAACAATCCCCTGGGCTGCCTGTTGGTAATGTGCACCCCATCTCTCTAAACTGGCATCTGAAGTCACTACCTCTGGGTGTATGGGAACGATCGGGCGAGGTTTCAGAAGGCTGTGGACCCAAGTTCACCTTCAAAGTGATCGGTTCACTGTGTAGGGTACTACCATTGATTGGTGCATTGATATTCCATCCCATTGCGCATAAAGAAACTCTGTAAGGTTCTCGAGTGCCATTGGGCTCATTGAATCATAGGGGATGCGGAGGTCAATATCCCTAGGATTGCAACAAGGAGTTCCATAAAAGGCTTAGACCCAGGTGTATTGTTCAGTGTGGATAGGAGAGAGAACAGTATGTAGATAAGCGCCTCTAAAAGTTCCATGGTTAAAAGTGGTTTATTGAAGCATCAAATGGTAAAAAAAATAAATAAATAAAAAAATAAAAAATAAAAACTTACATGAAGTCTGCCAACCCAGAAAATGAGTCTGTCCACAAGGCCCAGTAGCTGAAAAACCATGCCTGTCTTCAGATGGAAGATTCCTGGATGTGCCTCTACGATTGCCAGTGATGCCATGGGTGTTTGTGGCTATTGGATCCAAAGGCAGTGTAGGTGGATAAAGTGGGGAGCCTCTATGCCGTCCTGGAGATGGTGTGTAGTCAGATGGAGCTGTGCGAATCTCCCCACAGTAGTTCCATGCAGGGGTGGCGACTCGCGATGACGTTACTCGCTGCACCGGAGGACAGAGCATTTGCCAATAAGAGAAGTGGAGGGAATGACTCGGGGAGGCAGGTCATGAACGTGGTCCCATCATCGTGACTAGGGATGAGCGGAACACCCCCCGGTTCGGTTCGCACCAGAACCTGCAAACGGACCAAAAATTTGCACGAACGTTAGAACCCCATTGACATCTATGGGACTCGAACGTTCAAAATCAAAAGTGCTAATTTTAAAGGCTAATTTGCATGGTATTGTCCTGAAAAGTGTTTGGGGACCCGGGTCCTGCCCCAGGAAAGTGAAAGTGAAATATTCCTTTTAATATCGTACCTGGGGGGTGTCTATAATATGCCTGTAAAGTGGCGCATGTTTCCCGTGCTTAGAACAGTCCCTGCACAAAATGTCATTTTTAAAAGGAAAAAAAGTCATTTAAAACTGCTTGCGGCTTTAATGTAATGTCGGGTCCTGGCACTATGGATGAAAATCAGTTAGACATACGTCATGCGTACCCCCCAGTCCATTATCAGGCCCTTTGGGTCTTGTATGGATATTAAGGGGAACCCCGCACTAAAATTAAAAAAGGAAAGGTGTGGGGCCCCCAGGCCCTATATACTCTGAACAGCAGTATACAGGCGGTGCAAAAAAGACAGGGACTGTAGGTTTGTTGTTAAGTAGAATCGGTTTGTAATTTTGAACTGGTACATTAACGTGTTTAGCTCCAGCCAAAAAATCTATTTTAAGATTTTTGGAAAACATAGGGAAGGGTTATCACCCCTGAGACATTTGTTTTGCTGTCTGTGCTCCTCTTCAGAAGATTTCACCTCACTGTCCCAATGACAAATGTTTTTTGAAATCTGTTTTTTTTTTGTGAAACAAGGATTGGTGATAAAGCATCAGTGGAAAGGAGAGAAGTTTATCCCATATTAACTCTTACAGGAGAGAATTTCCCTTCCTAGGGGTAGATTTCATCTCACTTCCTGTTGTCTCCTCCTGTTTGCAAGTAGGAGTCGTTTGTAAGTTGGATGTTTGAAAGTAGGGGCCTACCCTATATAGTCAGCAGAAATTTGGGCCTTAGGTGTTGTTGTGGCCACAACACTGTAAGCCCTCACAGGGTCCTGCTATGAAATATTAGATCAAGAATTGTAATTACATGCCCCTGTTGAACAGTTGCAGAAAAATTGGGCCTTTGGTGGTGGTGCTGGTGCCACAACACTAAGTCCTCACAGATACTCTTGGTGGGCGCAGAAACTGGCCCTGCTGTGAAATATTAGATCAAGAATTCTAATTACATGTCCCTGTTGAACAGGGGCTGAAAAATTGGGCCTTAGGCACTGGTGCCACAACACTGCAACCCCTCACAGATACTCTAGTTGGAGCGCAGGAACTAGCCCTGCTGCAAAGAATTGCATGAAAAATTGTTATTACATGCCCCTGTTAAACAGGGCCTCAAAAATTGGGCCTTAGGGACTTGTGGCGGGACTGGCGGCACCCAGAACCAAAAATGTTCTTACAAGCTATCATCATGATCATTGAGGAGGAAGAGGATAATTACTCAGTATAACAGGATAGTCACTCGGCATCAGCATAGGCAGTCTTTGAAGGGATCTGACATTTAAAAAAAAAATGTATTCGGTTACATCAGCATCAGGTGCTTGGTAGCTGGTGGTAATCCAAGACTGATTCATTTTTATGAAGGTCAGTCGATCGACTGAGTCGGTGGACAGATGCACCCTGTGATTGGTTACAAAGCCTCCAGCAGCACTGAATGTGCGTTCCGAAAGAACGCTGGATGCAGGACAGGCCAGTAGCTCAATTGCAAACTGTGCAAGCTCTGGCCAGTGATCCATCCTCAAGACCCAGTAACCCAGAGGATTTTTGGTGGGAAAGGTGTCCAAGTCAGATCTTGCCTCTAAGTATTCCTGCACCATGTAAAACAGACGCTGGCGATGGTTGCTGGAACCGATCATACCTTGGGGCTGCGGACCAAAAAATTGTCTGAACACATCGGTCAGACGGCCACTAGGGATGAGCCGAACACCCCCCGGTTCGGTTCGCACCAGAACCCGCGAACGGACCGCAAGTTCGCACGAACGTTAGAACCCCATTGACGTCTATGGGACTCGAACGTTCGAAATCAAAAGTGCTCATTTTAAAGGCTAATTTGCATGGTATTGTCCTAAAAAGGGTGTGGGGACCCGGGTCCTACCCCAGGGGACATGTATCAATGCAAAAAAAACTTTTAAAAACGGCCGTTTTTTCGGGAGCAGTGATTTTAATGATGCTTAAAGTAAAAAAAAAAAAAAGTGAAATATTCCTTTAAATATCGTACCTGGGGGGTGTCTATAGTATGCCTGTAAAGTGACGCGTGTTTCCCATGTTTAGAACAGTCCCTGCACCAAATGTCATTTTTAAAGGAAAAAATCTCATTTAAAACTGCTTGCGGGTTTAATGTCATGTCGGGTCCTGGCAATATGGATGAAAATCAGTGAGACAAACGGCATGGGTACCCCCCAGTCCATTACCAGGCCCTTTGGGTCTTGTATGGATATTAAGGGGAACCCCGCACCCAAATTAAAATAAGGAAAGGTCCCTATATACTCTGAACAGCAGTATACAGGCGGTGCAAACAAGACAGGGACTGTAGGTTTGTTGTTAAGTAGAATCTCTTTGTAATTTTGAACATTTTTAACGTGTTTAGCTCCAGCCAGAAAATCTTTTCTAAGCTTTTTGGAAAACATAGGGAAGGGTTATCACCCCTGTGACATTTGTTTTGCGTCTTTCCTCCTCTTCAGAAGATTTCACCTCACTTTTTTGTCCCAATGAAAAATGTTTTTTGAAAATTTGGGTTTTTTTGTGGAACAAGGATTGGAAAGCATCAGTGGAAAGGAGAAATTGTTTTCCCATATTAACTCTTACATGAGAGAATTTCCCTTCCTAGGGGTAGATTTCATCTCACTTCCTGTTGTCTCCTTCCGTTTGCAAGTAGGAGTCGTTTGTAAGTTAGATGTTTGAAAGTAGGGTCCTGCCCTATATACTCAGCAGAAATTTGGGCCTTAGGTGTTGCTGTGGCCAAAACACTGTAAGCCCTCACAGGGCCCTGCTGTGAAATATTAGATCAAGAATTGTAATTACATGCCCCTGTTGAACAGGAGCTGAAAAATTAGGCCTTAGGCACTGGTGCTGGTGCCACAACACTGCAACCCCTCACAGACACTCTAGTTGGAACGCAGGAACGAGCCCTGCTGCAAAGTATTGCATCAAAAATTGTAATTACACGCCCCTGTTAGACAGGGGCAGAAAAATTGGGCCTTAGGCACTGGTGCTGGTGCCACAACACTGCAACCCCTCACAGACACTCTAGTTGGAACGCAGGAACGAGCCCTGCTGCAAAGTATTGCATCAAAAATTGTAATTACACGCCCCTGTTAGACAGGGGCAGAAAAATTGGGCCTTAGGCACTGGTGCTGGTGCCACAACACTGCAACCCCTCACAGACACTCTAGTTGGAACGCAGGAACGAGCCCTGCTGCAAAGTATTGCATCAAAAATTGTAATTACACGCCCCTGTTAGACAGGGGCAGAAAAATTGGGCCTTAGGCACTGGTGCTGGTGCCACAACACTGCAACCCCTCACAGACACTCTAGTTGGAATGCAGGAACGAGCCCTGCTGCAAAGTATTACATCATAAATTGTAATTACACGCCCCTGTTATACAGGGGCTGAAAAATTGTGCCTTAGGCACTGGTGGTGGCGCCCAGAACCAAAAATGTTCTTACAAGCTATCAGCGTGATGATTGAGGAGGAAGAGGATAATTACTCAGGGATAGTCACTCAGCATCAGCATAGGCAGTCTTTGAAGGGATCTGAAAAAAATTATTCAGTTACATCAGCATCAGGTGCTTGGTAGCTGGTGGTGATCCAAGACTGATTCATTTTTATGAAGGTCAGCCGATCGACCGAGTCAGTGGACAGACGCACCCTGTGATCGGTTACCACGCCTCCAGCAGCACTGAATGTGCGTTCCGAAAGAACGCTGGATGCAGGACAGGCCAGTAGCTCAATTGCATACTGTGCAAGCTCTGGCCAGTGATCCATCCTCAAGACCCAGTAACCCAGAGGATTTTCGGTGGGAAAGGTGTCCAAGTCTGATCTTGCCCCTAGGTATTCCTGCACCATGTAAAACAGACGCTGGCGATGGTTGCTGGAACCGATCATACCTTGGGGCTGCGGACCAAAAAATTGTCTGAACGCATCGGTCAGACGGCCACCTTCTCCACCGCTCCTTCTTTGACGGACCGAAGCCTCAGCAACACGTTGTCCAGAAACAGGAGTTTGTAACCTCCCAGTCTCTGGGAACGCGTTGCACAGACCTTTCTGCAAGGCCTCCCGAAGATGTTTCATCCTCTGCTCCCTCTGCGATGGCAAGATAAGGTCCGCAACCTTACCCTTGTAACGTGGATCAAGGAGGGTTGCCAGCCAGTATTGGTCCTTCTCCTTGATACCACGAATACGAGGATCCTTACGCAGGCTTTGCAGGATCAGGGAGGCCATGCAGCGTAGGTTTGCTGAGGCATTCGGTCCGGAGTCCTCTGGGTCACTAAGGACAACAACGTCCGCAGCCACCTCCTCCCAGCCACGTACAAGTCCATGTGTTCCTTGGGACTGATCCCTTAAAGACTGCTGATGCTGAGTGCCAGGCTCCACCTCCATACTGACACAATCTTCCTCCTCCTCCTCCTCCTCCTCCTCGTCCTCTTCCAGTGTGATCGGCGGGCACGCAGGAACACTGTCTGGATAAAGGGGGCCTTGAGAGCTAAGGAAGTCCTCCTCTTCCTGCCTCTGTTCTGCCTCAAGTGCCCTGTCCATTATTCCACGCAGCGTGTGCTCCAACAGGTGGACAAGGGGGACAGTGTCACTGATGCATGCACTGTCAGTGCTCACCATCCTCGTGGCCTCCTCGAATGGTGACAGGACAGTGCATGCATCCCTGATCATGGCCCACTGGCGTGGGGAAAAAAAACCAAGGTCCCCTGACCCTGTCCTGGTGCCATAGTCGCACAGGTACTCATTTATGGCCCTCTGCTGCGTGTGCAGCCGCTGCAGCATGGCCAATGTCGAGTTCCACCTGGTGGGCATGTCACAGATTAGGCGGTTCTTGGGCAGGTTAAACTCCTTTTGGAGGTCCGTCAGCCGAGCACTGGCATTATATGACCGGCGGAAATGCACACAGACTTTCCTGGCCTGCCTCAGGACATCCTGTAAGCCCGGGTACCTGCCCAAGAACCGCTGCACCACCAAGTTAAGGACGTGAGCCAAACAGGGCACATGGGTCAGTTGTCCCTGTCGGAGGGCAGAGAGGAGGTTGGTGCCATTGTCGCAAACCACCATTCCTGCCTTAAGTTGGCGTGGCGTCAACCACCTCTGAACCTGCCCCTGCAGAGCTGACAGAACCTCTGCCCCAGTGTGGCTCCTGTCCCCCAAGCACACCAGCTCAAGCACCGCATGGCATCTTTTGGCCTGCGTACTTGCGTAGCCCCTTGAACGCCTACGGAGCACCGCTGGTTCCGAGGAAGAGGCCATGGAGGAAGAAGAAGAGGAGGGGGTGGAGGAGAGAGGTGTGTCACAATCAGCATTTTGGAGGCGTGGTGGCGGAACAACCTCCAACACTACTGCACCTTGTCCTGCATCCTTCCCAGCTGCCAGCAGAGTCACCCAATGCGCCGTGAAACTTAAGTAACGTCCCTGTCCATGCCTGCTGGACCATGAGTCAGCGGTAATATGCACCTTACCGCTGACCGCCCTGTCCAGCGAGGCATGGACATTGCCTTCCACATGCCGGTAGAGAGCTGGAATCGCCTTCCGTGAGAAAAAGTGGCGTTTGGGTACCTGCCACTGAGGAACCGCACATTCCACAAACTCACGGAAGGGGGCAGAGTCTACCAACTGAAAAGGCAGCAGTTGAAGTGCTAGCAATTTTGCCAAGCTAGCATTCAACCGCTGGGCATGTGGATGGCTGGGAGCAAACTTCTTTCGGCGGTGCAGCAGCTGGGGCAGGGAAATTTGCCTGGTACAATCTGGCGTCGGTGTACCAAAAGCAGATTGCCCACAAGTACTTGGCTGTGACACACCTAATTCTACACCTTCATTCCTCTCACTGCAGGTCTCAGAGAGGACTGAAGGTCTAGTGGGGTTGGAAATCTCAGCTGATGAGGAGCAAGGAGAGATCCTCTTTGTTCTTTGGTGTGGGTCTTTTAGATATGCTTGCCAACGAACTGCATGGCAGGTCAACATATGTCTGGTCAAGCATGTGGTACCCAAGCGGGAGATGTTTTGGCCACGCGAGATACGCTTGAGACATATGTTGCAAATAGCAGCGGTGCGATCTGATGCACTCGTCTCAAAAAAGGCCCACACCAAAGAACTTTTTGAATAACGCGCAGAGACTGCAGCGCCCTGCACATGTGGAGCTTTGGGGTGTGATGCAGTCAATGTGCTGCCCTTAGGCTGGCCCCTGGAGGGCATCCTGCCTCGTTGGTGATGTGCCGCCTCCTCCTCTCTCCTATCAGGCACCCACGTTGAGTCAGTGACCTCATCATCCCCTCCCTCCTCATCACTGGAGCAAACCTGGCAGTATGCTGCAGCAGGGGGAGCATGACTGCCAGATTGCTGTCCTTCTTGGGCACCCCCTCTGTCCGTGCTCATGTTACTGCCTTCATCGAGCTCAGTATCATCATCAGAGCCTTCCAAACGCTGGGCATCCTCCTGGAGCATGTACCCAACACTGTGGTCAAACAGTTCGAGGGAATCCTCATGAGGACATGGTGGAGCTAGGGAAGGAGTCACTGATGACATTGAGCTGAGGGAAGAGGCCGCTGCTTTGCCAGACAAAGCACCCTGGGCATGGGTGAGAGAGGATGAGGAGGATGAGGACGGCTTGGTCATCCACTCGACCAAGTTTTCTGCATGTTGCGGCTCAACACGGCCAGCTGCCGAAAAAAAGGCCAAGCGTGTCCCATGGCCACGTGCTGATGAGGATGCACCGTCTCCACGACCAGCACTAGACACAGAGCCTGCTTGCCCTCTCTTATTGGCTTGTGACTGTCTGCCTCTCCTTCTTGGCCTTCCAGACATACTAATGGCCTGTAGCTGCACTAAGCTGGGATAGAACACCTGTAATTTTCTTCAGGTAGCTTTATATACTGTAACCAGACAAGCCTGCCTGTCAGTAGGAAGATAACAGGAACGGATCTAGCTGAACACTGTGAGCAGGACGCACTGCACTAAATGTAAATAGCAGGAACGGATCTAGCTGAACACTGAGCAGGACGCACTGACTGCACTAAATGTAAATAGCAGGAACGGATCTAGCTGAACACTGTGAGCAGGACGCACTGCACTAAATGTAAATAGCAGGAACAGATCTAGCTGAACACTGTGAGCAGGACGCACTGACTGCACTAAATGTAAATAGCAGGAACGGATCTAGCTGAACACTGTGAGCAGGACGCACTGACTGCACTAAATGTAAATAGCAGGAACGGATCTAGCTGAACACTGTGAGCAGGACGCACTGCACTAAATGTAAATAGCAGGAACGGATCTAGCTGAACACTGAGCAGGACGCACTGACTGCACTAAATGTAAATAGCAGGAACGGATCTAGCTGAACACTGTGAGCAGGACGCACTGCACTAAATGTAAATAGCAGGAACAGATCTAGCTGAACACTGTGAGCAGGACGCACTGCACTAAATGTAAATAGCAGGAACGGATCTAGCTGAACACTGTGAGCAGGACGCACTGACTGCACTAAATGTAAATAGCAGGAACGGATCTAGCTGAACACTGTGAGCAGGACGCACTGACTGCACTAAATGTAAATAGCAGGAACGGATCTAGCTGAACACTGTGAGCAGGACGCACTGCACTAAATGTAAATAGCAGGAACGGATCTAGCTGAACACTGTGAGCAGGACGCACTGCACTAAATGTAAATAGCAGGAACGGATCTAGCTGAACACTGTGAGCAGGACGCACTGCACTAAATGTAAATAGCAGGAACGGATCTAGCTGAACACTGTGAGCAGGACGCACTGCACTAAATGTAAATAGCAGGAACGGATCTAGCTGAACACTGTGAGCAGGACGCACTGCACTAAATGTAAATAGCAGGAACGGATCTAGCTGAACACTGAGCAGGACGCACTGCACTAAATGTAAATAGCAGGAACGGATCTAGCTGAACACTGTGAGCAGGACGCACTGACTGCACTAAATGTAAATAGCAGGAACGGATCTAGCTGAACACTGTGAGCAGGATGCACTGACTGCACTAAATGTAAATAGCAGGAACGGATCTAGCTGAACACTGTGAGCAGGACGCACTGCACTAAATGTAAATAGCAGGAACGGATCTAGCTGAACACTGTGAGCAGGATGCACTGCACTAAATGTAAATAGCAGGAACGGATCTAGCTGAACACTGTGAGCAGGACGCACTGCACTAAATGTAAATAGCAGGAACGGATCTAGCTGAACACTGTGAGCAGGACGCACTGACTGCACTAAATGTAAATAGCAGGAACGGATCTAGCTGAACACTGTGAGCAGGACGCACTGACTGCACTAAATGTAAATAGCAGGAACGGATCTAGCTGAACACTGTGAGCAGGACGCACTGCACTAAATGTAAATAGCAGGAACAGATCTAGCTGAACACTGTGAGCAGGACGCACTGCACTAAATGTAAATAGCAGGAACGGATCTAGCTGAACACTGTGAGCAGGACGCACTGCACTAAATGTAAATAGCAGGAACGGATCTAGCTGAACACTGTGAGCAGGACGCACTGCACTAAATGTAAATAGCAGGAACGGATCTAGCTGAACACTGTGAGCAGGACGCACTGACTGCACTAAATGTAAATAGCAGGAACGGATCTAGCTGAACACTGTGAGCAGGACGCACTGACTGCACTAAATGTAAATAGCAGGAACGGATCTAGCTGAACACTGTGAGCAGGACGCACTGCACTAAATGTAAATAGCAGGAACAGATCTAGCTGAACACTGTGAGCAGGACGCACTGCACTAAATGTAAATAGCAGGAACGGATCTAGCTGAACACTGTGAGCAGGACGCACTGCACTAAATGTAAAGAGCAGGAACAGATCTAGCTGAACACTGTGAGCAGGACGCACTGCACTAAATGTAAAGAGCAGGAACAGATCTAGCCTAATCTAGCTCTCAAATCAAATGACACTGTCTGTCTCTCTCTCTATCAGCACACCGGAACACACTACACAGGGCCGCCGTGCAGGCGGCCTTATATAGTGTGGGGCGTGTACTAAATCCCCTGAGCCATAATTGGCCAAAGCCACCCTGGCTTTGGCCAATTACAGCTCTCTCTACTGACGGCGCTGTGATTGGCCAAGCATGCGGGTCATAGTGCATGCTTGGCCAATCATCAGCCAGCAATGCACTGCGATGCCGCAGTGAATTATGGGCCGTGACGCGCCACACGAATTTGGCGCGAACGGCCCATAACGTTCGCAATTCGATGGACGGTCGAACAGCCGATGTTCGAGTCGAACATGGGTTCGACTCGAACACGAAGCTCATCCCTAACGGCCACCTTCTCCAACGCTCCTTCTTTGACTGACCGAAGCCTCAGCAACACGTTGTCCAGAAACAGGAGTTTGTAACCTCCCAGTCTCTGGGAACGCGTTGCACAGACCTTTCTGCAAGGCCTCCCGAAGATGTTTCATCCTCTGCTCCCTCTGTGACGGCAAGATAAGGTCCGCAACCTTACCCTTGTAACGTGGATCAAGGCGGGTTGCCAGCCAGTATTGTTCCTTCTCCTTGATACCACGAATACGAGGATCCTTCCGCAGGCTTTGCAGGATCAGGGAGGCCATGCAGCGTAGGTTTGCTGAGGCATTCGGTCCGGAGTCCTCTGGGTCACAAAGGATGACATGATCCGCAGCCACTTCCTCCCAGCCACGTACAAGTCTATGTGTTTCTTGGGACTGTAAATGATCCCTTAAAGACTGCTGCTGATGCTGAGTGCCAGGCTCCACCTTCATACTGACACAATCCTCCTCGTCCTCTTCCTGTGTGATCGGCGGGCATGCAGGAACACTGTCTGGATAAAGGGGGCCTTGAGAGCTAAGGAAGTCCTCCTCTTCCTGCCTCTGTTCTGCCTCAAGTGCCCAGTCTATTGTTCCATGCAGCGTGTGCTCCAACAGGTGGACAAGGGGGACAGCGTCACTGATGCATGCACTGTCACTGCTCACCATCCTCGTGGCCTCCTCAAATGGTGACAGGACAGTGCATGCATCCCTGATCATGGCCCACTGGCGTAGGGAAAAAAAAACAAGCTCCCCTGACCCTGCCCTGGTGCCATAGTCGCACAGGTACTCATTGATGGCCCTCTGCTGCCTGTGCAGCTGCTGCAGCATGGCCAACGTTGAGTTCCACCTGGTGGGCATGTCACAGATTAGGCGGTTCTTGGGCAGGTTAAATTCCCCTTGGAGGTCTGTCAGCCGAGCACTGGCATTATATGACTGGCGGAAATGCAAACAGACTTTCCTGGCCTGCCTCAGGACATCCTGTAAGCCTGGGTACCTGCCCAAGAACCGCTGCACCACCAAGTTAAGAACGTGAGCCAAACAGGGCACATGGGTCATTTGTCCCTGTCGGAGGGCGGAGAGGAGGTCGGTGCCATTGTCGCAAACCACCATTCCTGCCTTAAGTTGGCATGGCGTCAACCACCTCTGAACCTGCCCCTGCAGAGCTGACAGAACCTCTGCCCCAGTGTGGCTCCTGTCCCCCAAGCACACCAGCTCAAGCACCGCATGGCATCTTTTGGCCTGCATACTTGCGTAGCCCCTTGAACGCCTATGGAGCACCGCTGGTTCTGAGGACAAAGCACAGGAAGAGGCCATGGGAGGAAGAAGAGGAGGGGGTGGAGGAGAGAGGCGTGTCAGAATCAGTAGTGGCATTTTGGAGGCGTGGTGGTGGAACAACCTCCAACACTACTGCACCTTGTCCTGCATCCTTCCCAGCTGCCAGCAGAGTCACCCAATGCGCCGTGAAACTTAGGTAACGTCCCTGTCCATGCCTGCTGGACCATGAGTCAGTGGTAATATGCACCTTACTGCTGACCGCCCTGTCCAGCGAGGCATGGACATTGCCTTCCACATGCCGGTAGAGAGCCGGAATCGCCTTCCGTGAGAAAAAGTGGCATTTGGGTACCTGCCACTGAGGAACTGCACATTCCACAAACTCACCGAAGGGGGCAGAGTCTACCAACCGAAAAGGTAGCAGTTGAAGTGCTAGCAATTTTGCCAAGCTAGCATTCAACCGCTGGGCATGTGGATGGCTGGTAGCGAACTTCTTTCAGCGGTGCAGCAGCTGGGACAGGGAAATTTGCCTGGTACAATCAATCTGACGTCGGTGTACCGAAAGCAGATTGCCCACAAGTACTTGGCTGTGACACGCCTAATTCTACACCTTCATTCCTCTCAGTGAAGGTCTCAGAGGACTGAAGGTATAGTGCGGTTGGAGATGTCAGCTGATGAGGAGCAAGGAGAGGTCCTCTTTGTTCTTTGGTGTGGGTCTGCCCTGTACAAATGCGGAGCTTTGCGGTGTGATGCATTCAGTGTGCTGCCCTTAGGCTGGCCCCTGGAGGGCATACTGCCTCGTTGGTGATGTGCCTCCTCCTCCTCTCTATCAGGCACCCACGTTGAATCAGTGACCTCATCATCCCCTCCCTCCTCATCACTGGAGCAAACCTGGCAGTATGCTGCAGCAGGGGGAGCATGACTGCCAGATTGCTGTCCTTCTTGGGCACCCCCTCTGTCCGTGCTCACGTTACTGCCTTCATCTAGCTCAATATCATCATCAGAGCCTTCTAAACGCTGGGCATCCTCCTGGAGCATGTACCCAACACTGGTAAAACAGTTGGAGGGACTCCTCAGGAGGACATGGTGGGGCTAGGGAAGGAGTCACTGATGCCATTGAGCCGAGGGAAGAGGCCGCGTTGGCAGCTGCTTTGCCGACAAAATACCCTGAGCATGGATGAGAGAGGATGAGGATGGCTTGGTCATCCACTCGACCAAGTCTTCCGCATGTTGCGGCTCAACACGGCCAGCTGCCGAAAAAAAGGGCAAGCGTGTCCCATGGCCACATGCTGATGAGGATGCACTGTCTCCACGACCAGCACTGTTGCCTCTAGACACAGAGCCTGCCTCTCCTTGTTGGCCTTCCAGACATACTAATGGCCTGCAGTGAGATGTAGCTGCACTAAGCTGGGAGATAGATATCTCTATCTAATATTATATTTAAAAAAAAAAAAAAAAAAAATTATATATATATATATATATATATATATATATATATATATATATATATATATATATATATATATATATATATAATTTTTTTTTTTAAATATAATATTAGATAGAGATATATATATATATATATATGCAAAATCAACTGCCTGCCTGTAGTATGAGAACACCACCAATCTTCTACAGGTAGCTTTAGCTGAACACTGTGCAGAGGACGCACTACACCAACGTTAAAATAATGTGGCTGCCTGCGGTAGTGATAGGATTAGGAAAACACCACCAACCTTCTACAGGTAGCTTTAGCTGAACACTGTTCAGAGGACACACTACACTAACTTGTAGCTTTAGCTGAACACTGTTCAGAGGACGCACTACACTAACTTGTAGCTTTAGCTGAACACTGTTCAGAGGACGCACTACACTAACTGTAAATAGTCTAGCTGCCTGACTGTGGTACTAATAGGATCAGAAGAACACCAGCAATTTTCTTCAGGTAGCTGTAAATACTGTAACACCACAAGCCTGCCTGTCAGTAGAAAGATAACAGGAACGGAATACATAAACTGAACACAGTAAAATTATAATATATATATATACACATATACATATATATACACACACATATACACACACACACACACACACATATATATGCCGTGCAGGCAGCCTTATATAGTGTGGGGCGTGTACTAAACCCCCTGAGCCATAATTGGCTCAGGGGGTTTAGCCAAAGCCACCCTGGCCCTGGCTTTGGCCAATTACAGCTCTCTCTATAGACGGCACCGTAATTGGCCAAGCATGCAGGTCATAGTGTATGCTTGGCCAATCATCAGCCAGCAATGCACTGCGATGCCGCAGTGAATTATGGGCCGTGACGCGCCACACGAATTTGGCGCGAACGGCCCATATCGTTCTTAATTCGGCGAACAGACGATGTTCGAGTCGAACATGGGTTTGACTCGAACACGAAGCTCATCCCTAATCGTGACATGTTTCACGTTCCTGCACCTTGTCAAGTCATGTGACGGACCAATGGGTAATACGGAAAAAAAAAAAAGGAAAAAAACTGGCAGGGGAGTGGGACGTGTGAAAGACTGTAGACACACCTTTGACCTTTTCCTCTGTGATTACACACCATTAAAATTGCCAATTCTCTATACAATGAGTTATATACTTAAAAATTACAGTTATTTAAAACTTTCCCAACTTGGACTCATGTTATATATATATTTAACAATTGAAACTATATGCAAAGAACAAAATGTTCAATTAATAAAAGGCGAATGACAACCAAAATTATGGAGTAAAATGATATAATATAGAAACAATAAAATATAATGTAACAATGAAAGAAAATAAAAATTGTAATAATAAAATGAACAATGAAATTTGAAATTGACTTAATCATCAGTTTTCGGAAACCAAAAATAGCTAGGAATTTCCTTATTAAAATTAATGGTATATATAGGATTAATAATAGTAAATTGACTGGACGAAAAGGGAAACGAAAAAAAAAAAAATAATTTTACAAAAGGAATTGTGTATTTATGTAAATAATGCATGTATATTACATTGACCAAAGAGGATTTATGTATGCATGTATTATCATAATGTGGACAAACCTGGCACATGTGTATGTTGGTAATTCAAAATGAATAAATTGTTATAATAAGTATTAAAATAGATGTTAAAACAAAAAAAATTAGTCTGACATTGATTCAAGGGGAAGGAGAGATGAAGGAATTCAATCCAGAAAGCAATTATTGGATATCTATATTAAAATGGTCTCCAATCCTTCGTTTAACCCATTCAGGGACAAAGTATTCAATTTAAAAATCAAAAAAGCTTCCTTCTTACAAAGCAAGGCAAGCTTCTTATTGGTTGTTTGAGTATATCTCAGACAAAACTATCGCCATCACCTTGAGACGTTTGATGTGCATGCTGTGGTGTGACAAAATGTCGGGGGACAGTTTGTCACATCCTCCCGTAATGAACCTCCTGTGTTCACCCACCCATTTCCGCAATGTGCGTATAGTGCAACGTATAATAAATTACATGGCGATCGAAGTACGTATATTACGAATTCTGACAAACAAGTAATAAACTGCTTTATTGTGAACACCTTGCCTTCTTGGTCAGAAAGGCTTGAATTACCGTGAGAGATTAACTGGCAGGTCAGGCATCCTCTTTTACGACATTGAAAAATATCTGTGCGGTTTGTCAAAATAAGAGCGGATGTCTGAAGTGTGTGCCTTACGGTGTGATTTTAATTTGCTAGGGGCAAGTGAGTTTAAGGGTTTTAGCTCCTCTAAAAGTGACTGGGGGGGGGGGGGGGGGCTCAGGTATTAGGTTCATTAGCTGTGGATCTAGTTTTAGAAGGCTCCAATGTTTCCAGATGGTCTGTGTGATTTTCTTATGTTGGTCATTGTAACCTGTGACAAAATCGAATTGTGTTTTTTTCATTAAATTTATGAGCACTACTTGGAGTGGAAAATGGGGGGACAGCATGCTATGTCCAATAGGGGTGTCAGGAATGGTTCCTCATGCTGGTAGCATTGTCAGACATTGGGCATGCAGTACTGATGTCCACCAGCGGGTGTCTGACAGTCTGAAACTGTCAGGGGAGCGCTCTCCTGCTGGTGATATTGTTTGATCTTTGGGCCGCAGTACTGGCGCCCACCAGCGGGTGGTTCCTGGCAGTGTGGAGTCGACATCTCCTTGCGATCAGGCATCACCTGAGCCTGATTGCAGGAGAGGTGTATAAACAACCCAGTAAAGCCACAGACACTTTGCCTTGGTATCTTCCTTGCGCCCTGACTGAGCTCTGAACCTGATCCTGAAACCTGAACCTGATCCTGTTTTTGTACCCGATCCCTGTACCTGTCCCTCCTGTGATCCAGTTTCCCTTACCTTTGCCTTTCAGCCTTATCCATCCATCCTCTCCTTGTCCTGTTTGTTCCCCTATCCCCATCCGCTGACCTCCCGTTGATGACCCTGGCCTGGCTACGTTTACGATTCTGGTATTCCCCCATTATCGTATATACTTGTCTGACTGATTATTTGTGGGTCTTTGGTATTGGTTGTTGTGCACTGTGGCAAATTGGAGGTGGTTGTATTTATATATTTTCACTTATCTTTAATAAATCATAATATTTTCATCTTACATGCGTTTTGTAACTCTGTTGCTGGCCACACAGTTCTGGTCACACCCGATACGTGACAAGGGGTTTGGGAAAACCTGTCTAGAAATTTGTTTACTAGTATCTGACCATGTTTCTTATAGCCCTCATCATTTGTAAAATTCCGAGATAGCCTTTGGAATTAACCTCCCGGAATATTCTTACACCAGGAGGGATGGTGGCAACTTGAAAAGCGTAAATAGGAATTACCACTAGTTGGTTTACAGTGGCTCTGAGAAATAATGTCGCCTTGTTCGTGCAATAACTCTAGGTCTAGAAATATAAGTGTCTGGATCTATGACATGTGTGAACTTAAGTCCAAGTTCATTATTGTTGCAATGGGACACAAAAGAAGAAAAAAAAATGTTCCACTGTACAATTCCAGATGATATCATCATCTATGTATTTGCCATAATACACGACATGTTGAGCATAGGGAATATGGTTCAAGATAGCAAGCTCCTCCCAGTACCCCATTGTGATGTTTGCATAGCATGGGGCAAAATTTGCTCCCATAGCCGTGCCTTGGAGCTGAAAAAAAAAAAAAAACTGGTCTAGAAACATAAAATAATTGTGTTGTAGACAAAAATTCTATCCAATCAGGAATTGAGACTCAATTGTGGTGATTGAGTCACCACAACAATGTCGGTTGTGTGTCAGTGTATCCTTCCTCCCAAAGCTCTCCTAACATGTGGATGATGGTGGAATCATCGTGTGGAGTGTTTGGATGACCAGATGTATTGGCAGCATTGGTATCGGAGCTTGTGGCACAATGCTGATAGATTCCTGTATCTGGCAACAAGTCTAACTACTTAAGGACCAGCCGCCACAGTTGTACTGCGGCAATGTGGCTCGATCTCGCGGATTGCCGTCAATGAACGTCGGCTCATACAGGGCGATTTGTGGGCGTTTGCCCCACTGGATAGCGGGGGGAGCCAATTAGCGGGTGGGGCGGACACATCCGCCGGCCACCCGCGATTGTTCCCTGCAGTGACAGAACGGGGATCTGCCTGTGTAAACAATGCAATTCCCCATTCTGACAGGTGAGATCACACAGATCCTGTCTTTCTGCTATGCAGGAAGACGGTTCTATGCATTTCCCCAGTGACACTGTCACCCATACAGTCAGTAAATACACTCAGGAAACACCTTTAACCCCTTGATAGCCCCTAGTGTTAACCCCTTCCCTGTCAGTGTCATTAGTACAAGAACAGTGCATATTTTTAGCACCGATTACTGTAATAAAGTCACTGGTTACTAAAAAGTGTAAAAAATGTCAGTTAGGTGTCCGGTCTGTGCGCCTCAATGTCTCTGTTTTACTAAAAATCACTGCCATTACTAGTAGGAAAAAAAAAAAAAAAAAAAAGTTTATAAAATGCCATAAATCTATCCCCTATTTTGTAGACGCTATAACTTTTAACCAGTAACCAGTGTATAACCAGTGTATAAATTGCATTCATATTTTTGCCACCCAAATGCATTATTTTACATTTTTCTACATTGAACCTCATTTGACATGTAGTTGCCCACCCCATTAAATTTGTTCAGATCTTTTTGCAAGGTTTCCACTTCCTGCAAAGAAGTTATTGCCCATGGTTGGGTTTATGAAAGAGGCCTATTGTTTGAGGATTTGTTCTTAGGAGATGTTGATATTTTTCCTACCACGAGGTGGTATCTTAGGAGAAGGACCGCTATGGGAAATAGGTCAGGGGTTTAACAAAACAGTTTATTACCCAACATCAATAGTACCCCATACTTTTATCATCTCCCTAAGGTTCACAAGTCTGTTATACATCCGCCAGGATAGCCTATTGTTGCCAGTACCAATAGTTTTACTATAGGGGCTTTCACATTGCATCAAGATTTTTTTTTTTTCCAGCCCATCGTTGCCAATCTCCCTGCCTACATCACAGACTCGAGCCTGGTTTTGGACACCCTAAAATCATACACTTGGGAAGATGAATGCCTATCATGTTCATTATATACATCTATTTCACACACAGTAGGCTTAAGAGCCTTACAATATATTCTATATAAAGACCTCACCATCAATTCGAGACAGGCTCAATTCCTGATTGAAGGGACGCAATTTTGTTTACAATTATTTTAGGTTTGAAAACCATTTTTTTCTTCGGCTCCAAGGCACAGCTATGGGAGCAAATTTTGCCCCATGCTACGCAAACATCACAATATGGGGTACTGGGAGGAGCTTGCCATCTGGAACCATAATCTATGCTCAACACTAAAACTAGATCCACAGCTAATGAACTTGTACTCAAGGTATAAGTTCTGCCTGATGTTTCTGTACCTGGCTGCCAGTCTGTACCGAACCCGGCTTGTATCCCGTCTCTGCCTCCTGTCTCGGTACCTGCTCTGTCCTGCTGTTGATGACCTCCTGGCTTTCGTCCCAGCTAAGCCTCCATCTGTTGACCCAGCGATTCAGAGCTCCAGTTCTCAGAGCCTGCCCAGCGCTCTACAGCCACCTTGTTCTTGCCAAGGCCCAGCCAACGCCAACAGCTACATCGGCCCTTGTGCCACTCTGTGTCCTTCACTCCCTGTCATCACTACCAGGGATGTCGGACAGGAGGTGCAAGAGAAGCCCCCTGTCCAGTTTGATCTCCACCAGGTACGTGACAGTACCACTGAGCCAGATGTCGGAGATCGAGGGAGGGGCTTCACCTCTGGAGTCGCTATGTTTGCAACTTGCATCTCTCACCCAGGCAGTCTGCAAGAGAGCTACCAGCAGCTGGAGAATCGCATTCAATCCATGGGTCCTACCTTGGCAACTTCTGCACCTGCTACCGCACCTGGCTGCCCCTCGTCTGAACAGACTTTTTTCATACCCCGAGAAACTATGCCTCCACCTGAGCCTTGAGTTCCTGTACCAGAGTGATTCACTGGCGACCGGCACAGGTTCCGTGCATTTAAGAACTCTTGCGAGCTTTACTTTGCTCTACAGCCAAGAACCTTCTCACTAGAAACCACCAAGGTGGGGTTTGTCATATCCCTACTTCTCGGAGACTCACAGTCTTGGGCTCATCAGCTTCGGGAACAAAACAGCGCAATCTTGAACTCCCTCTCTTCGTTTTTCAAAGCAATGGCTCAGCTCTACGATGACCCCCAGCACACAACCACTGCAGAGTCAACCCTTCACGCTCTACGCCAGGGTCATCGACGGACTATGTGGCAGAATTCGGCCTGTGGGCCTTTGATACAGGCTGGAATGATGCAGACTTACGGCACCAATTTCATCTTGGCCTGTCCGAAGACCTTAAGGATGAGCTTGCTCGTGTGGGGGTTCCCAGTTCCCTTGAAGACCTTGTTGTTAACCTTACCATCCAGCTTCATCGGAGGTTCAGAGAGAGGAGGGCAGAAAAAGCTGGGATCTCCGTTTCCCCAAAGAATCGGCAGGTATACCCCATGTAACGCGGACTTTTACATTCACCACTCTCTAGTGAGGAAAAGTTGCGACGATGACCAGAGGATTTGTGTCTACTGTGGGGTAGCAGGACATTCTCTTCAAAATTGCCCTGTGAGGCCTACTGGAACCAGGACCACAACCTCTACCTACCTTGCCAGCTGCTCCATAGGGAGTAGAGCTGCATATATCACCTTGTCCCTGTCACTTCAGATTCCCGGAAAAGTCATCCAAGTGTCAACCATAATCGACTCTGGAGCTTGCAGCCGTTTTATAGACAAAGACTTTGCCTTACGCCATCAAATCCCTTTGCAAGCAAAGACTCGCCTGTTGTCCATCCATCTGGCCGATGGATCCAGTCTCAGGTCTGGGCCTATAACGCATGAGACTTATCCACTACTGGCTGTATCAGATACCGGTCATCGGGAATACTTGCGCTTGGACATTATTGCTTCCCCTCCATTTCCTGTTATCCTGGGCACCCCCTGGTTGCAAGCCCACAACCCGCAGATAAACTGGGAATCGGGAGAACTGACCTTCTCATCTGTCTACTTGGGGTACATATTGACTCTCCTGTGTCACAACTCATACCAGCTGCCCATCATGAATATCTGGAAGTTTTTGATAAATGGAAAGCAGACATCCTACCACCTCACTGCCTGCATGACTGCCCAATTGAACCGTTGCCAGGTGCAGAAATCTCTTTCGGGCGCATCTTTCCTCTCTCCGAACTAGAACTCGAAGTACTACGTCAGTATATTGATGGAAACTTGGAGAAGGGTTTTATCTGGCCTTCCACGTCCCCCGCAGGTGCTGGAATCTTTTTCATAGAAAAATAAAAAAGGACCATACCCTGCGCCCCTGTGTTGACTACAGGGAATTAAATAAAATCACATCAATCAAAAACAGATATCCTTTGCCTCTGGTTACGGAACTGTTCCAGCGCTTCAAGATGTCCACAGTATTCACAAAACTTGACTTACGGGACAGGGTGCTTATAAAACTTAGTTCAGATCCGCGAAGGGGATGAATGGAAGACTGCTTTCTGCACTAGATTTGGACACTACGAGTATCTCGTCATGCCTTTCGGGTTGTGCAATGCTCCTGCAACATTTCAGCATTTTGTCAATGACATTTTTAGAGATTTTCTTGATCTGTTCATGACTGTCTACTTAGACTTCATCCTGATTTTCTCCAATTCCCTTTCTGCACACCGTGAGCATGTGAAGAAAGTTCTCGGCCAGCTAAAAGATCATGGACTATTTGAAAAAGCTGCAAAATGCAAATTCGAAAGAAAGACAATTCAGTTCCTAGGGCTTATTTCCACCACAGGCATCTCCATGGATGCTCAAAAAGTTAAATCCATTCTCGAATGGCCCACTCTCACAGACAGGAAGAGCACACAGATTCATAGGATTTACCAATTTCTATCGCAAATGTATTAAAAATTTCTGCCATCATCTCTCCCATCATCCAGCTTACAGGGCAGAATACCCATTTTTCATAGACACCTGTAGCACAAGCAGCCTTTGACCAGTTAAAGACTCTGTTCACCTCAGCACCTATTCTGCAGCACCCAGACTCTGCATCACCTTATGTCCTAGAGGCGACTAGGGATGAGCCGAACACCCCCTGGTTCAGTTCGCACCAGAACCTGCGAACGGCCCGAAAATTTGCACGAACGTTAGAACCCCATTGACGTCTATGGGACTCGAACGTTCAAAATCAAAAGTGCTCATTTTAAAGGCCAATTTGCATGGTATTGTCCTAAAAAGGGTTTGGGGACCCGGGTCCTACCCCAGGGGACATGTATCAATGCAAAAAAAAGTTTTAAAAACGGCCGTTTTTTCGGGAGCAGTGATTTTAATGATGCTTAAAGTAAAAAAAAAAAAAAGTGAAATATTCCTTTAAATATTGTACCTGGGGTGTGTCTATAGTATGCCTGTAAAGTGGCACGTGTTTCCCGTGTTTAAAACAGTCCCTGCACAAAATGTCATTTTTAAAAGGAAAAAATCTCATTTAAAACTGCTTGCGGGTTTAATGTAATGTCAGGTCCTGGCAATATGGATGAAAATCAGTGAGACAAACGGCATGGGTACCCCCCAGTCCATTACCAGGCCCTTTGGGTCTTGTATGGATATTAAGGGGAACCCCGCACCCAAATTAAAATAAGGAAAGGTGTGGGGCCACCAGGCCCTATATTCTCTGAACAGCAGTATACAGGCGGTGCAAACAAGACAGGGACTGTAGGTTTGTTAAGTAGAATCTGCTTGTAATTTTGAACGGGTACATTTTTAACGTGTTTAGCTCCAGCCAAAAAATCTTTAAGCTTTTTGGAAAACACAGGGAAGGGTTATCACCCCTGTGACATTTGTTTTGCTGTCTGTCCTCCTCTTCAGAAGATTTCACCTCACTTTGTCCCAATGACAAATGTTTTTTGAAAATTTGGGGTTTTTTGTGGAACAAGGAATGGAAAGCAGTGGAAAGGAGAAATGTTTTTCCCATATTAACTCTTACAGGAGAGAATTTCCCTTCCTAGGGGTAGATTTCATCTCACTTCCTGTTGTCTCCTTCCGTTTGCAAGTAGGAGTCGTTTGTAAGTTAGATGTTTGAAAGTAGGGGCCTGCCCTATATACTAGATCAAGAATTGTAATTACATGCCCCTGTTGAACAGGGGCAGAAAAATTGGGCCTTTGGTGGTGGTGGTGGTGCTGGTGCCACAACACTAAGTCCTCACTCGCTTTTGGTGGGTGCAGAAATGGGCCCTGCTGTGAAATATTAGATCAACAATTGTAATTACATGCCCCTGTTGAACATGGGCAGAAAAATTGGGCCTTTGGTGGTGGTGGTGGTGGTGCTGGTGTCACAACACTAAGTCCTCACTCGCTCTTGGTGGGTGCAGAAATGGGCTCTGCTGTGAAATATTAGATCAAGAATTGTAATTACATGCCCCTGTTGAACAGGGGCTGAAAAATTAGGCCTTAGGCACTGGTGCTGGTGCCACAACACTGCAACCCCTCACAGATACTCTAGTTGTAACGCAGAAACGAGCCCTGCTGCAAAGTATTGCATCAAAAATTGTAATTACACACCCCTGTTAAACAGGGGCAAAAAAATTGTGCCTTAGGCACTGGTGGTGGCGCCCAGAACCAAAAATGTTCTTACAAGCTATCAGCGTGATGATTGAGGAGGAAGAGGATAATTACTCAGGGATAGTCACTCAGCATCAGCATAGGCAGTCTTTGAAGGGATCTGAGATTTCAAAAAAAATTATTCGGTTACATCAGCATCAGGTGCTTGGTAGCTGGTGGTGATCAAAGACTGATTCATTTTTATGAAGGTCAGTCGATCGACCGAGTCGGTGGACAGATGCACCCTGTGATCGGTTACAAAGCCTCCAGCAGCACGGAATGTGCATTCCGAAAGAACGCTGGATGCAGGACAGGCCAGTAGCTCAATTGCATAATGTGCAAGCTCTGGCCAGTGATCCATCCTCAAGACCCAGTAACCCAGAGGATTTTCGGTGGGAAAGGTGTCCAAGTCTGATCTTGCCCCTAGGTATTCCTGCACCATGTAAAACAGACGCTGGCGATGGTTGCTGGAACCGATCATACCTTGGGGCTGCGGACCAAAAAATTGTCTGAACGCATTGGTCAGACGGCCACCTTCTCCACCGCTCCTTCTTTGACTGACCGAAGCCTCAGCAACACGTTGTCCAGAAACAGGAGTTTGTAACCTCCCAGTCTCTGGGAACGCGTTGCACAGACCTTTCTGCAAGGCCTCCCAAAGATGTTTCATCCTCTGCTCCCTCTGCGATGGCAAGATAAGGTCCGCAACCTTACCCTTGTAATGTGGATCAAGGAGGGTTGCCAGCCAGTATTGGTCCTTCTCCTTGATACCACGAATACGAGGATCCTTATGCAGGCTTTGCAGGATCAGGGAGGCCATGCAGCGTAGGTTTGCTGAGGCATTCGGTCCTCTGGGTCACCAAGGACGACATGGTCCGCAGCCACCTCCTCCCAGCCACGTACAAGTCCATGTGTTTCTTGGGACTGATCCCTTAAAGACTGCTGCTGATGCTGAGTGCCAGGCTCCACCTTCATACTGACACAATCCTCCTTGTCCTCTTCCTGTGTGATCGGCGGGGACACAGGAACACCGTCTGGATAAAGGGGGCCTTGAGAGCTAAGGAAGTCCTCCTCTTGCTGCCTCTGTTCTGCCTCAAGTGCCCTGTCCATTATTCCATGCAGCATGTGCTCCAACAGGTGGACAAGAGGGGCAGTGTCACTGATGCATGCACTGTCACTGCTCACCATCCTCGTGGCCTCCTCAAATGGTGACAGGACAGTGCATGCATCCCTGATCATGGCCCACTGGCATGTGAAAAAAACCAAGCTCCCCTGACCCTGTCCTGGTGCCATAGTCGCACAGGTACTCATTGATGGCCCTCTGCTGCGTGTGCAGCCGCTGCAGCATGGCCAATGTTGAGTTCCACCTGGTGGGCATGTCACAGATTAGGCGGTTCTTGGGCAGGTTAAACTTCTTTTGGAGGTCCGCCAGCCGAGCACTGGCATTATATGACCGGCGGAAATGCACACAGACTTTCCTGGCCTGCCTCAGGACATCCTGTAAGCCCGGGTACCTGCCCAAGAACCGCTGCACCACCAAGTTAAGAACGTGAGCCAAACAGGGCACATGGGTCATTTGTCCCTGTCGGAGGGCAGAGAGGAGGTTGGTGCCATTGTCGCAAACCACCATTCCTGCCTTAAGTTGGCGTGGCGTCAACCACCTCTGAACCTGCCCCTGCAGAGCTGACAGAACCTCTGCCCCAGTGTGACTCCTGTCCCCCAAGCACACCAGCTCAAGCACTGCATGGCATCTTTTGGCCTGCGTACTTGCGTAGCCCCTTGAACGGCTACGGAGCACCGCTGGTTCCGAGGACAAAGCACAGGAAGAGGCCATGGAGGAAGAAGGAGAGGAGGGGGTGGAGGAGAGAGGTGTGTCACAATCATTAGCATTTTGGAGGCGTGGTGGCGGAACAACCTCCTACACTACTGCACCTTGTCCTGCATCCTTCCCAGCTGCCAGCAGAGTCACCCAATGCGCCGTGAAACTTGGGTAACGTCCCTGTCCATGCCTGCTGGACCATGAGTCAGCGGTAATATGCACCTTACCGCTGACCGCCCTGTCCAGCGAGGCATGGACATTGCCTTCCACATGCCGGTAGAGAGCCGGAATCGCCTTCCGTGTGAAAATTGCAAGTTAGACTTACCGGTAACTTGTTTTCCAATAGGCTTTCAGGACAGCACCCGAGAGATCATGGCTCCTCCTCCCACAGGAAACACCTCATCAATTAAGTCTTTAAATTGGAATCCTCCACGTTGCCTCATCAGTTGTTTGTAGAGAACTCCAGCCCCAGCTGCAACACATAAGCGACAGTTATATCATAGTATTACAGCATTAGCATAAACAAAGGGCGGGTTACTGCTGTCCTGAAAGCCTATTGGAAAACAAGTTACCGGTAAGTCTAACTTGCAATTTTCCAAAACGTCTTTCAGGACAGCACCCGAGAGGATAATCGAGACTTACTCCATTTAGGGTGGGACAACAGCCTGTAAGACTTTCCTTCCAAAAGCCTGGTCCCCAGCCGTCATGAGGTCTAACCTATAATGACGGGCAAAGGTTGTCAGACTTGTCCAGGTAGCTGCCTTACAGATTTGTTGGGGGGTGGCGCCAGCTTTTTCTGCCCAACTCACCGCCGAAGCTCTTGTAGAATGAGCCCGGACATTTAATGGACTCTTGACCTGTAAGGGAATAGGCTTCTGAGATAGCCATTCTCAACCATCTGGCAATGGTTCCTCTAGAAGCTTGTCTTCCTTTTTTATTACCGGAAAATAAAACAAACAGAGCATCTGAACATCTAAAGTCTTTAGTGTTTTCCAAGTAACTCAAGACTGCTCTTTTAACATCCAGGGTATGGAATTCTTCTTCCTTCTTATCCGATGGATTAGAACAAAAGGTAGGAAGTATTATTTCCTGAGTTCGATTCTGGATCGAAGCGACCTTCGGCAAAAAATTAGGATCCGTCTTCAGAACAATTCGGTCTGAAAAAATGGAAAAGAAAGGCTCCCTGATTGATAAGGCTTGCAGCTCACTGACTCTTCGAGCTGTTGTAACAGCCACTAAAAAAACGGTTTTCAAAGTAATTAATTTCAGGGAGGCTAAATTAATGGGTTCAAAAGGTTCCTTGGTCAGGGCCTGTAGAACAACCGATAAGTCCCATGCTGGACAGCTTTTGATTACCACTGGTCTAGACCGGGTAAGAGCTTTGAAGAATCTTATTACTAGGGGTTCTGATGAAATGGATTTTTCCAGGAATACCCCCAGCGCAGCAAGTTGAACTTTGAGGGTGCTGACCGCTAAGCCCTTGTCCGCCCCTTCTTGCAGAAACTCAAGAACAGAAGAAATTTGTTTTGGAGATCTGTCAGATGCTGTGCACCAGGAGTTGAAGATTTTCCAGACTTTGGAATAGATTGCTCTTGTAACCTTCTTTCTACTGGATAGGAGGGTAGCTACCAACCTATCCGAGAAACCTTTCCTCTTCAAGAGCTGCTCCTCAGTAGCCAGGCCGTGAGCTTTAGTTTTGCTACTTCCTGGTGAAACAGAGGACCTTGTAACAGAAGGTCTTTTCTTAACGGAAGGTGCCAGTAAGGTTCTTGTTGCATTTGAAGAAGGGATGAAAACCAAGGCCTTTTTGGCCAGAAAGGAGTGATGAGGATCACTGTTGTCTCCTCCTTCCTGATTTTTGCTATGACCCGAGGGATAAGCTGAAACGGGGGGAATGCGTAACAGAGGTGAAATTTCCAATCTTGTGCCAGAGCATCCACTCCCAGTGATGCCTCGTTCCTGTTCAGGGAGAAGAAGCGAGACATTTGCGAGTTTTCCTGGGTGGCAAAGAGATCCACTCTTGGGCGCCCCCATTTCTGCACTATTAACTGGAAGATTTCTGGATTCAATTGCCACTCTGCCTCTAATATCTGGTTCCTGCTTAGGAAGTCCGCTACTCTGTTTAGGGTCCCTTTTAAAATGGACCGCGGATAAGGATAGAGTATGGAGCTCTGCCCAACTCAGAATGCCTTTTGCCAAGCTCTGCAGAACTTTGCTTCTGGTTCCCCCCTGTCTGTTTATGTAAGCCACCGCCGTGGCGTTGTCTGACAGGATCTGAGTATGTTGCCCCTGGACTTCTTTCGCAAAGGTCAGTAAGGCCATTTCTATAGCTTATAGTTCCCTCCAATTTGAGGACCTCAGCGCATCTCTTGTGTCCCACGAGCCCTGGGCCCACCGGCCGCTCATATGAGCCCCCCAACCCCAGGAACTGGCATCTGTTGTCAACCTCACCTGAGTTGGGAAGGACCATAACAGCCCCTCTGAGTACCTTGTCTGGTTCTTCCACCACCACAGACTTCTTTTTACTGAAGTAGGGATCTTCACTAATGAATCTAGCGAATCCTGCTGGCGATTCCAGGTTTTTAACAGGAAACTTTGCAGAGGTCTGAAATGGAGCTTTGCCCACTGGATGGCCGGAATGGAAGAGGTCAGGGTTCCCAATGCTGACATAACCTTCCTGATAGACAGAAATTGATTGGACTGTAGCAATGACACCACTTGTACCAACTTTTTCTGTTTTTCCTCTGGAAGAAAAATTTTTTGTTCCAAAGAGTTGATACGGAAACCCAGGAATAACACTTCCTGTGAGGGAATCAGATTTGATTTTTGAAGGTTTAAAATCCACCCTATGGATTCTAGATGAACACGGGCTCTGAGCAAGTTTTCTTGAAGACCTTCTCTGGTCTGGGCAAAAAACAGCAGGTCATCCAGATAAGGAATAACTGAGATCCCCTCTAGACGCAGAGGCGCCAGAGCTTCGACCATTATTTTCGTGAAGACCCTTGGGGATGATGACAGACCAAACGGGAGTGCTCTGAATTGCAGATGTACCACCTTCTTCCCTTCTTTCAGTGCTAACCTCAGATATTTCTGCGACCTGGCGGCAATAGGAATGTGGAGGTAGGCATCTTGTAAATCTATTGATGCCATATAGCACCCTTGATACAGGAGGTTTCTTACTGAAAATATTGAATCCATCCGAAACCTTCTGTATTCTACCGATTTGTTCAGCATTTTGAGATTCAGGATAAGAAGGAACTTTCCTGAAGGTTTCTGAACCAGAAAAACATGTGAGTAGAACCCCTGGAAGAACTCCCCCGCTGGGACCGGAACAATGACTTTCTGATTTTTCAGATCCTGAATTAGGGACTTCATGGCGAAAGCCTTGACTGCGTCCCTTGGGACGTTTGTCACCAGGAATCTTCTTGGAGGTTCTTCCGTAAATTCTATCACATACCCCTGGGAGAGCATATTTACAACGAACTGATTTGAGGAAATGGCTCTCCCCTGAGGAAGAAACTCCTGGAGTCTTCCCCCGACCTTGACGGAGTCATTGTGGTTTTGCGGAGGCCGCAGGAGGATTGAAGAGCACTCCACCCCTACCTTTTGGCTTCTGAGAAGACCATGACTTCCTCTTGCCCTGCGTTTTTCCTTCCTGCTGACTTTTTTGGGGCCAAAAGAAACGCTTACGGGTTTGCACCTGTTTCTTCTTAACCGGAAACAACTTTTTCTTATCTGCCGTACGGTCAAGAATGGACTCTAGCTCCGAACCGAATAGCAGATCACCTGCAAATGGAATACCACACAGTCTATTTTTAGATGCAGCATCCCCTGGCCACGTCTTCAGCCATAAGGCCCTTCTGGCAGAATTTGTTAAAGCTGCTGACCTTGCTGACATGCGGATAGATTCCGCAGACGCATCCGCAATATATGATATTGCTGCAGACAGGGTTGAAAAAGAGTCTAGAATCTCCTGTTTTGAGGAATCTGCTATGACATGGGCTTTCAACTGGTTAACCCAGTGATCTAAGTTCCTTGCAACACAGGTTGTTGCCATTGCTGGTTTCAGATTGTGCATTACTGATTGCCAGGTTCTTTTAAGAAGCAGGTCCATCCTTTTGTCCATGGGCTCCTTCAGAGTGCCCATATCCTCAAAGGCGAGGTCTGTAGACTTAGAGACCTGACAAAAGGCAGAGTCCAATTTTGGAACCTTATTCCATATAGAATCTGGATTTTCCTCAAATGGAAATCTTTTCTTGTGAGCCTGGGAAAAGAAAGGCTTTTTCTCAGGTTCCAGCCACTCTTTTTTAATCATATCAGTGATAATTGAATGGACTGGAAAAGAACGGCCTTTTGAATCTCCTAAACCAGCATACATGCGGTCAAGCAGGGAGAGTTCCTTCTTTTCCTCTTCTATCCTCAAAGTGGCATGGATTACCTTCAGGAGTCCTCCCACCTCTTCTAGTGACAATTTGTATTTAGAAGCGGCATCTGATTCATTTTCCTCCTCCTCAGAATCTGTATCATCTGGAGCGAGGGAAACGGACCCTTGAGAAGCGTCCTGGGATATCGGACCCCCAAAAATTATTTGAGAACCACTCTGGGGTTCTGAAGATGGCTGCGGAACCAGAGGATCCCTAGAGGGACCTGGATCCTCTCTTAGGTTTGACCTAAAAGCTTGAAAGGTGGCCCGGAGCTCATCCTTTATAGTTGACACCAAGTCGTCACAAACGGATGGAGTCTCCTCTCTGACCAAATTTGTAATGCACTCTGCACAAAGCGTTTTGGTCCAAGCATTGCTTAATTTTTCTTTGCAGACAGGGCACCTTTTCTTGACTGGTTGGGCAGAACCTTTGGCCTGGACAAACAGAAAAGAGACATGGAACCACGCTTAAAAGGCTGTAATACAGCGCAAATAATACACCCAGGTGCACTAAGGAAGAAACATCTCATTTTCCATGTGCCCAGCAAGCCACCACCACCTAATCCCCTGTTGTAGGGCAGATATACTAAATCTAGCCACTGCAACATACCTTCTGAAGAGGGGTGGGGGGGTGGGGGAAGGGGGGGAAAGGGTGAGTAACCCCCCCCACAGGAGAAAACGGCCCAGTGTAATAGAGGACACTGTCCCTTACCTTAGCCTTGCTGGTGCCTTGGCTTGCCCCCTTATCCGCTGCATCGCTATCCATAGCTGTCTGCGGTGCGTGGTGAAACGACCGGTTCCAGATTCGAAAACGCCGCTGCGCTGACCTGGAACCGGAAATAAAGGCGCCAGGTGACCCTGCCCTCTCCCACTGCGCTTTGCGCCCGGAAATGACGCACGCGCCGACCCGGAAGTGCTGCCTCCTCCCTTTACAGGACGTGGCTGAAGCGCTCTTCTGCCACCAGCAACATGGCGGCCGCCACCGCTCATCCTCCATGTAGAAGGGAACAGAGGACGGCCGCCCGTCAGGCCAAAAAATTTGGAGGCAGCACCCCCGGACGTACAGGCTCTCCCCGAGCACGGAAGAGGGAGAGGGAGCCCACGGGACCGTCCATATAAGAGGCAAGTGGGAGGCTCACTCTCCTAGCCTAAAAAAGACCTAACAGGTGAGAACCTGTGTCTCCCAGGATAAACCTGAGAGATCATGGCTCCCACCAGAGGTGTTCCTCCAGCTGGAGGAAACATAAAAAACTGATGAGGCAACGTGGAGGATTCCAATTTAAAGACTTAATTGATGAGGTTTTTCCTGTGGGAGGAGGAGCCATGATCTCTCGGGTGCTGTCCTGAAAGACGTTTTGGAAAAAGTGGCGTTTGGGTACCTGCCACTGAGGAACCGCACATTCCACAAACTCACAGAAGGGGGCAGAGTCTACCAACTGAAAAGGCAGCAGTTGAAGTGCTAGCAATTTTGCCAAGCTAGCATTCAAACGGTGGGCATGTGGATGGCTGGGAGCAACCTTCTTTCGGCGGTGCAGCAGCTGGGGCAGGGAAATTTGCCTGGTACAATCTGACGTCGGTGTACCAAAAGCAGATTGCCCACAAGTACTTGGCTGTGACACACCTAATTCTACACCTTCATTCCTCTCAGTGCAGGTCTCAGAGAGGACTGAAGGTATAGTGGGGTTGGAGATCTCAGCTGATGAGGAGCAAGGAGAGGTCCTCTTTGTTCTTTGGTGTGGGTCTTTTAGATATGCTTGCCAACGAACTGCATGGCAGGTCAACATATGTCTGGTCAAGCATGTGGTACCCAAGCGGGAGATGTTTTGGCCACGCGAGATACGTTTGAGACATATGTTGCAAATAGCAGCGGTGACTCCTCCTCCCTTCCTCCCTCCTCCCTTCCTCCCTCCAGCAAACCTGGCAGTATGCTGCAGCAGGGGGAGCATGACTGCCAGATTGCTGTCCTTCTTGGGCACCCCCTCTGTCCGTGCTCATGTTACTGCCTTCATCGAGCTCAGTATCATCATCAGAGCCTTCCAAACGCTGGGCATCCTCCTGGAGCATGTACCCAACACTGTGGTCAAACAGTTCGAGGGACTCCTCAGGAGGACATGGTGAGGCTAGGGAAGGAGTCACTGATGACATTGAGCCGAGGGAAGAGGCCACTGCTTTGCCAGACAAAGTACCCTGGGCATGGGTGAGAGAGGATGAGGATGATGAGGACGGCTTGGTCATCCACTCGACCAAGTCTTCCGCATGTTGCGGCTCAACGCGGCCAGCTGCTGAAAAAAAGGCCAAGCGTGTCCCACGGCTACGTGCTGATGAGGATGCACCATCTCCACGACCAGCACTAGACACAGAGCCTACTTGCCCTCTTATTGGCTTGTGACTGTCTGCCTCTCCATCTTGGTCTTCCAGACATACTAATGGCCTGTAGCGGCACTAAGCTGGGATATATATAGATAGAGACATATATATATATATATATATATATATATATATATATATATATATATATATATCTATATCTATATATCTATCTATATCTATCTATATATATACACATATATACACACTTATACTGCAGCTAGCAACTGCCTGCCTGTAGTATGAGAACACCACCAACCTTCTACAGGTAGCTTTAGCTGAACACTGTGCAGAGCTCGCAAAAAAATAACTTGTAGGTTTAGCTGAACACTGTGAGGTGGACGCACCACACTAACTTGTAGGTTTAGCTGAACACTGAGCAGGACGCACCCCACTAACTTGTAGTTTTAGCTGAACACTGTGAGCAGGACGCACTGCACTAACTGTAAATAGTCTAGCTGCCTGACTGTGGTACTAATAGGATCAAAAGAACACCAGCAATTTTCTTCAGGTAGCTGTAAATACTGTAACAAGACAAGCCTGCCTGTCAGTAGGAAGATAACAGGAACGGATCTAGCTAAACTGTATATATACCGTATTTATCGGCGTATAACACACACCCCAATTTAGGAGGGAATTTTAAGGAAAAAAAAAAAAAACTTTTAGGAGGGAAGTTGAAGGGAAAAAAAAAAACCTTACATTTAAATGCCCATCATTGCAGCCTCGTCAGTGCAGCCTCGTCAGTGCAGCCTTGCCCCAGTGCAGCCTTGCCCCAGTGCAGCCTTGCCCCAGTGCAGCCTTGGATCCCCTGTCCCTGCTTCCTGGGCTTCAAAATCGCCTACCGCGATTTGAAAATGGCACCGCCGGTGCCGAAATACACAGAGCCGGTCCTCGGCTCTTTCCAGCGGCTCTCGTTCACTTTCGGCTCCACTCGTAGTCCCGAGCGGAGCTATCCGAGTAGGTTCGGATAGCTCCGCTCGGGACTACGAGTGGAGCCGAAAGTAAACGAGAGCCGCCGGAAAGAGCCGAGGACCGGCTCTGTGTATTTCGGCACCGGCGGCGCCATTTTCAAATCGCGGTCGGCGATTTTTAAGTTTTGACAGCTCGGGATCGCAGGGGATCGGCGTATAACACGCACCTGCGACTTTCCCCTGATTTTAAGGGGAAAAAAGTGCGTGTTATACATATATATACGCAACACCTGGGATGTGTGTGTGTGTGTAATTACACATATATATATACATATATATATATATATATATATATATATATATATATATATATATATACACTACCGTTCAAAAGTTTGGGGTCACATTGAAATGTCCTTATTTTTGAAGGAAAAGCACTGTACTTTTAAATGAAGCTAACTTTAAACTAGTCCTAACTTTAAACAAATATACTCTATACATTGCTAATGTGGTAAATGACTATTCTAACTGCAAATGTCTAGTTTTTGGTGCAATATCTACATAGGTGTATAGAGGCCCATTTCCAGCAACTATCACTCCAGTGTTCTAATGGTACAATGTGTTTGCTCATTGGCTCAGAAGGCTAATTGATGATTAGCAAACCCTTGTGCAATCATGTTCACACATCTAAAAACAGTCTAGCTCCTTCCAGAAGCTACAAAACTGACCTTCCTGTGAGCAGATTGAGTTTCTGGAGCATCACATTTGTGGGGTCAATTAAACGCTCAAAATGGCCAGAAAAAGAGAACTTTCATCTGAAACTCGACAGTCTATTCTTGTTCTTAGAAATGAAGGCTATTCCATGCGAGAAATTGCAAAGAAATTGAAGATTTCCTACAACGGTGTGTACTACTCCCTTCAGAGGACAGCACAAACAGGCTCTAACCAGAGTAGAAAAAGAAGTGGGAGGCCGCGTTGCACAACTAAGCAAGAAGATAAGCACATTAGAGTCTCTAGTTTGAGAAACAGACGCCTCACAGGTCCCCAACTGGCATCTTCATTAAATAGTACCCGCAAAACACCAGTGTCAACATCTACAGTGAAGAGGCGGCTGCGGGATTTTGGGCTTCAGGGCAGAGTGGCAAAGAAAAAGCCATATCTGAGACTGGCCAATAAAAGAAAAAGATTAAGATGGGCAAAAGAACACAGACATTGGACAGAGGAAGACTGGAAAAAAGTGTTGTGGACAGATGAATCCAAGTTTGAGGTGTTTGGATCACAAAGAAGAACGTTTGTGAGACGCAGAACAAATGAAAAGATGCTGGAAGAATGCCTGACGCCATCTGTTAAGCATGGTGGAGGTAATGTGATGGTCTGGGGTTGCTTTGGTGCTGGTAAGGTGGGAGCTTTGTACAGGGTAAAAGCTAAGGAAGGCTATCACTCCATTTTGCAACGCCATGCCATACCCAGTGGACAGCGCTTGATTGGAGCCAATTTCATCCTACAACCGGACAATGACCCTAAACACACCTCCAAATTGTGCAAGAACTATTTACAGCAGAAGCAGGCAGCTGGTATTCTATCGGTAATGGAGTGGCCAGCACAGTCACCAGATCTGAACCCCATTGAGCTGTTGTGGGAGCAGCTTGACCGTATGGTACGCCAGAAGTGCCCATCCAACCATTCCAACTTGTGGGAGCTGCTTCTAGAAGCGTGGGGTGCAATTTCTCCAGCTTACCTCAATAAATTAACAGCTAGAATGCCAAAGGTGTGCAATGCTGTAATTGCTGCAAAAGGAGGATTCTTTGATGAAAGCAAAGTTTGATGTAAAAACAATGTTATTTCAAATACAAATCATTATTTCTAACCTTGTCAATGTCTTGACTCTATTTTCTATTCATTTCACAACGTATGGTGGTGAATAAGTGTGACTTTTCATGGAAAACACAAAATTGTTTGGGTGACCCCAAACTTTTGAACGGTAGTGTATATATATATATATTATGTGTGTGACACATATACACATACATACACACACACACACACACACAATACACTGTAAGTGCAGCTAACTGACTGACTGTTCTGCCTAATCTATCTAACTCAAATCAAATGACACTGTCTCTCTGACTATCTCTTTCAACGCCGGAACACACACTACACAGGGCCGCCGTGTAGGCGGCCTTATATAGTGTGGGGCGTGTACTAAATCCCCTGAGCCAGAATTGGCCAAAGCCTCCTTGGCTTTGGCCAATTACGGCTCTCTGTTCAGACGGCGCTGTGATTGGCCAAGCATGCGGGTCATAGTACATGCTTGGCCAATCATCAGCCAGAAATGCACTGCGATGCCGCAGTGAATTATGGGCCGTGACACGCCACATGAATTTGGCGCGAACGGCCCATATCGTTCGCAATTCGGCAAACGGGCGAACAGACGATGTTCGAGTCGAACATGGGTTCGACTCGAACATGAAGCTCATCCCTAGAGGTGACATAAAATAGAAAATGCCGTGGGAGCCATCCTGTCTCAGCGACGAGGAACAAAGTCCCTGTTGCATCCTATCGCCTTCTTCTTGAGGAAACTCAGTCCCGCAGAGAAGAACTATGATGTGGGTGACCAAGAACTATTAGCCATAAAAAGAGTGAAGAGTGGCGTTACCTACTAGAAGGAGCTGCGCACCCCATTTTGATCTTTACCGATCACAAAAATCTCAAATATCTGAGAACTGCTAAACGACTAAGGCCACGCCAAGCCAGGTGGGCGTTGTTCTTTTCCAGTTTCTCCTTCCATATTACCTTCAGACCGGGTTCCAAGAATGGCAAGCTCGACGCGTTATCATGCATGTATCCAGAAGAGGAAGGACACCACCAGACAGACACCATCCTGCCAGCTCAAAGTTTTCTGTTGCAACAAGCAGACCTAAATCACCCAACTTAAGCAGGCATCCACAAGGGATGCTCTACCACCAGGTGTCTGTTTCCAGGAACAGGAGGGACTATTCTTGCACAACCAAAAGGTATTTGTACCCACAAGCTTACGCCCCCAAGATCCTCAGCCTGTGCCACGACCACCCCAGGGTGGGACATTTTGGGGTAACCAAGACTGTGGAGCTTGTACAGCAGACCTTCTAGTAGCCTAATCTAAGATCTGATGGTAAGGATGTCAGTACCTATGGGGTCTGCAAGAGAAACAAGACTGATAAAACCAAAGCCTGGGGCCTGTTAAGGCCATTGCCCATTCCCAAGAGACCCTGGGAGATGATCAGTATGGATTTCATCGTCAAGCTTCCACACAATCTTTGTGATCATGGATAGACCAACTAAAATGGCCCATTTCGTTCCCATGTTAGGAACCCCATCTGCTACAGGAGACTGCTTGTGCTTTCGTCAAGGAAGTGGTGAGACTCCATGGTGTACCCAGCAGTATCACCTCCGACCGGGGGGTACAGTTTACATCGAAATTCTGGAGAGACCTGTGCAAGATGTTAAAGATCGAGATCTGCTTCTTATCAGCCTATCACCACCAGACCGAGCGCACAAACCAAACCTTGGAACAATACCTTCGGTGTTTCTCATCCTTTGCCCAGGATGACTGGGCATCTTTCACCCCTGGCAGAATTCGCCTACAATGATGCCGTTCATTCAGCCACGGGACAAGCCCTGTTTTTTGCAAATTACGGTTACTTTCCAACTTTCTTGCCCGACATTGTGCCTGACTCCTCGGTTCCTGCAGTCCAGGATAGGATAAGTATGCTTCAGTCAAACAACAAAATATTGCAAGAGGCCATTTCCAAAGCACAAAAAAAAAAATTTTGACAGGAAAAGAAGAGTTGACCTAACACTTCAAGTAGGAGACAAGGTCTGGTTATCCACAGCCAACTTAAGGTTGTCATGCCCCTCAAAGAAGCTTGGACCTAGATACTTTGGCCCTTTTGCTGTCAAAAGACAGATTAATCCAGCTGCCTATGAACTCTCGCTCCCAGAGACTTACAGGATTCGTCCCGTCTTCCACGTCTCCCTACTAAAGGCCGCAAGGGCAGATCCTTTTCCTGGCCGTGAGTCAGGTCCACCCACACCTACTATTATCAACGGCAATGAGGAATACAAGGTCGAAACAATTGTGGATTGTAGGAAGAGAAGGTACGTAATCCAGTTCTTAATTAAGTGGAAGGGCTACGGGCCTGAAGACAACTCTTGGGAACCAGAGACCAATCTTCATGCCAAAGAACTGATACAGGCATTCTTCAAAGCCCACCCAGAGAAGAGGTTACAGATGGGCATCCGGAGGTTGCCCATTGAGGGGGGCAACGTACCAGAAGTCAGGCTAATAGACACGCACCAGTATGGGCACACCACTATAAAGGACTTGTATGGGTGCATGCGCGGGCATGCACAGGCACGCGCTAATGTGCGCACACAGGCACGCGCTCATGCGCACACGTTTGGACGCCAAGTAGCCCATTTAAACTGAGCACTGACACATGAACTTTACTGAGTGGTCTTTCAGCTAGTGCCTGCTTAAATGATGAAAGGAACAAATGCAGCGCTAAAGCAAAAGTATCAAACATGAATATGTGATATGCAATATCTCAAGGTACATATAATTACATGTGTGTGAAAAACAAATGAATCTAGAGACAAAAATAGGTTAGGAGTTAGACCTCTAAAGCATCCGTATAGGATGTATACCTAAAAAAAGTCTGTATAAATGAGTCCATATATCTAAACAAGATATGTATATGTTAATAGTCCACGGATTAGCGTGAATGATCGTACATATAGAAGTCCATGAAATATCGAGTGAATGCAAAAATGTTATACGCCTTAAAGTGTAAATAATATGATAATCAAGTGTTGATAGTAGATCCACCACCGTAATTGAAAATGGGGGGGCTTACCGGAAGGAGTGGACACAGATGGGTATACACTCACTGTGTCAATAAGGCTTGTATGGCTGTAGATTCCTGAAGATGTAACGGGAGTAGCAAAAAATGCTTGTAGAGGGTATACACGATGAGTGTTGATAGTAGGTCCACCACCACGAGTAAAAGTGGGGGGCTTACCAGAGCAAATGGACACGGATGGGTGTACACCCACTGTGTCTATTGAGCTTGTATAGCTGTAGATCCCTGGAGATGGAATGAGAGTAGCCAAGGTACTTGTGGAGGGTATACATGATGAAGACAAATCCAATCAAGTATCCACAGCATATAAAGAAAAAAAGTATAAAAGCACATAGCGTGATACTGTATAAAAAAGCTATGAAGCGTATTTATTAAAGTAAAACACTCACATTTGTGAAGATAAAAAACAGCACTGAGAGAGAGTAAAAATGGCAGTGTAGTGGTGTCAGCAAGCGTTCCCGACGTGTTTCGTCCTACCGGACATCATCTGGGGTACTGCACCACTTCATACACTGCCCCTTATATATGGTGAGAGACCCCCATGCTCAAATGTGGCTCCAATCTATGCCGCTGAAAATAACACGCCACTTCCGGGTATCGGGAAGATGGCGCCGGTCGCGTGCGTTACAGGCCTCGTTATGGTAAAGTTGGTGGAGCGCAAATGTGTGCGTCGCTTTGGCAACACATCGCGTGCGTCTCCTGCTTGTAGGTATACCGCTGCCTAGATAGGAACGAGGCCGTGCGTCGCTCAGAGTCATGATAACGTCATGACGCGGCGTATCAAGCCTCGTTTGGGCTGACCGGTGGACCGCAAAAGGAGGAAGTGTAATGATCTCGCATTAGCAACACATAGCTAATCATGTTAAAGGCCTGCTTACCTGATCCATTCCAATTACCTGCGTTTTAACCCGGCTATACCTGAAACTTCTCCTTAACTTCCGCCTGCCTACCTGATCCAGGCTCGCGTTTGACTCCACTTCTGCCTGATGTTCCTGTACCTTGCTGCCCGTCTGTGTACTGAACCCGGCTTGTATCCTGTCTCTGCCTCTGGTCTCGGTACCTGCTCTGTCCTGCTGTTGATGACCTCCTGGCTTTCGTCCCGGCTACGCCTCCATCTGCTGACCCAGCGATTCGGAGCTCCAGTTCTCAGAGCATGCCCAGCGCTCTACAGCCACCTGGTTCCTGCCAAGGCCCAGCCAACGCCAACAGCTACATTGGCCTTCGTGCCACTCTGTGTCCTTCGCTCCCTGTCATCACTACCAGGGGTGTCGGACAGAAGGTGCAAGAGAAGCCCCCTCTCCAGTTTGATCTCCACCAGGTACGTGACCATATAACTCATTGTATAGAGAATTGGCAATTTAACAGGGTGTAATCCTGGAGGGAAGGATCAAAAGGTGTCTCTACAGCCTATCACACATCCCACTCCCCAGCCAGTTTCCTTTTTTTTGCCTAATCCCCATTGGTCTGTCCCGTCACATGACTTGAAAAGGGCGCAGAAGCATTAAACATGTCATCACGATTATGGGTCCATGTTCATGACCGGCCTCAGTCATTCCCTCCACGTCTTCCATTGGCAATTGCCCTGTCCTCCTGCGCGAGTGACATCATTGTGCATCTCTGCCCCTGCATGTAACTACCGTGGGGAGATTCGCACAGCCCCCAGCTGACTACACACCATCCCTGGGGCGGCACCTACCCTGCCTTCAGATCCAATAGCCACAAACACCCACAGCATCACTGGCAAGGGTAGAGACACATCCAGGACCCTTCCATCTGAGGACAGGCATGGTTTTTCAGCCACTAGGTCATGTGGGCAGAGACTGGTTTTCTGGGTTGGCAGACTTCATGTAAGTTTTTACCATTGATGTTTCAATAAACCACTTTTACCCATGAAACTTTTAAGAGGCTGGTAACTATATTCAAATTTGAGAGACTAATGTGCCCTCTCGTATCCACACTTAACAATACACCTGGGTCTAAGCACTTTATGGAACTTCTTGTTGCAGCCCTTTCATCACACCTCCTCCAAGAAGTTATTTCCAGCAGCCAAGATCCACAGAACCTTTACCAATTTTCCTGACATAGGTCTCCATAGCAGGTACCTTATCACTTCTGTTGTTTCTTTGCCACTATATGCCTAGACAGGATCTGACTGGCATAGTTACTGCTGACAGTACCCAAGGATCTTACACATGCCCTCTGACGAAAGCAATGAGGAAACTACTCAGGACCTGATCACGCAGCAACCCATGCCATTGAATCAAGCTGTCGGCTCTCCAGTTTGCCTTACCCGGGATCACCGCTGTAGCGGTGAAGGAGGTACATCAGGAGGGAGCGACTTCACAAGTATACATTTTACTTATACTTTTAACTTATGTAATTGTACATCTAAGAGGGTTTATTAAATAAACATACCGTTTGGAAAATTGGATTACGCTATGTGCACCCTTATTTTCTTGCTTGTCACGATCAACATACAAGATGGAAAGATGCAGCGATTGCTGATTTTAGCCACCTGACATCCACACACCTTCCCACTAATATTGAAGATTCACAGAGGCTTGCTGATACCAACATACCCAGAGATATTCAATAAATCCAGTAATATCTGGTAAGTAAATTTATTTTAGGGGATTGTCATTCAAGCTTTGCGGTGATGGTTAATCATCTGGAGTAATTAATATTTACCTTTAACATTTCTCTTTTGGAGCAGATTTTCCTTAATCTTTCTCACATTTTGGCTGCCTATTTTGTCAAAAGTGGACTGTGTATCAAGTTTAGAAGATTTTCAGAATATATAAGCGATATTGGTGTTCAAATATTTATTTTGGACACAATTTTGTTACATAAGTTGCTCTTCTTCTAGTATATTATCCACCCAAAAGGTCTGAAGGGTGTAGAATAGGAGTTTCTGATGTTGCATTAGAATATCCCTGCTGCTGGCAAGCAGCCAAATATTTTCCAAATAATGGTGGACCCCAAGCCCCTTCTTCCTCATGAGCTCGATAACTGGAAGCAGAACCTTCGTAAAGTTTCTGATGCCCGTTGAAATCCGGAAAGCTGGGCTTCAAAACTGAAAGTGCTTTTGATTGATGGTGAAGCGCAAGTACTTCTGAAAAGCGGGATGAAATCAGCATGTGAAGATATGGATTGGAGAAGTCTACAGACAGCATCCAGTCAGTGAGATGTATTGACAGCAGTATTGATTGTAGGCTCTCCATCTTGGAGTCAAGACAAATGCTCTTGTTGAGGCTTTTTAGGTATATTCCCGTCAAAGATCCCCTGTTTTTTTCCCTTACTGGGAACAAACGGGAATAGAAACCTCTGCCCTGCTGCGATACTGGCACTTCTGAGAGAACATGATTTTGAAGAAGGTCCATGATGTATTGCACCATTATCTCCTCTGATCTGAGAGAAGCCTGGTTGATCAGAAATTATCGCTTGGGGGTTTCCCCTTGAACTGCCACGGGGGGCTGAACAGAACAGTGGACACCACCCAAGGATCTTACACATGCTCCACCCACACCTGTGTGTAGTGTGAGCCTGGCCCTTACCACCACAGGCTGGGCGCCCTCAAAAAGACTTTAACTGGTCAGCCCCTGAAGACAAGTTGGATTTTTGGAGGCCCAATAGAGAAGAAGATCCCTCTTCCAGTTTCTCTTGAATTCCCTACCTGGCCGGTAGGATCTGGCCTCTTTGTACTTATCTGGAAGATTGCGCCTAAAGACCCCTCTGGAGTTTGGGTTTCCTGTCTGACGGAATTAGACCTGACTTACCGCCAGTTACTTTGGAAATGACATTTCTAAAAACGAAAAAAAATTGTCATTTAAAACTGATCGCAGCTGTAATGAATTGTCGGGTCCTTTGGGCCTGGTATGAATATTAAGGTAAACTCCGAACCAAAAAAAGAAAAAAAAAAAAAAAAAGTGTGGGGGTGCCCCCCAAAATCCATGCCAGACCCTTATCCGAGCACGCAACCTGACAGGCCACAGGAAAAGACGAGGGGGGGGGGTGAGAGAGCGCACATGCATACTTATAATAACACCCCAAAATACATTCTGCTACTTCTGAGTATCGCGATACCACGTGTGAGACTTTTCCATAGCCTGGCCACATACAGAGGCCCAATATCCAAATAGCACTGTCAGGCATTCTAGGAGCATAGATCGCACACAAATTCCTGCCAACCCATCACATTGTTGAAGGCCCTTCATATTTCTAACACATAGTACTGTACATACCAATTACAAACCAAAATACATTCCGCTGAGCAAAGGGTAAAGAAAAGATTACCTGCGGTTTTAGTAGTGCAGTGGTCCAGAGGAGAGCATCGGTCCAGGCAGGAACGTGGACAGCAACAGCAAAACAGGCAGGAATAGTGTCCATAGTTAGTACAGGCAGAGATATGGTCATCACAGCCAAAGTATTTGTCCAGGGAGCAGGCAGGACCATCAAGCTTAGGGCATCGGTCAGGAAAGAATGGGGACGGGGTAGAGGCTTCTCCCACCCAAATCTCTTTAAAACCACCGGACAATCAGACCATGTTCTGGAACACAATAAACCAAATACTGGTTTTGAGGAATGAAAATAGGGGGGGGGGGGGGTAGCACTCAGATAGCCACATCCGTAAATATAGGAAAAAAGAGGGTACTGGGTACTGCATAGTAACCAAAAAGTCTGACTTTATAGGCATAGAAACAATGGAGAAGTAATAGAAATAATGTTCACACTATTTATTGAAAAAAATTCATCATATATACACAGTGTTAAAAAAAATAAAACCATAGACAAATGATACAATTTGTACATTGAGCCCTTGTGTGTCTACGGGTTTCGCCATGAGGCTTCTTCAGGACACAAACAAGGTTCAAAATTGTAACAAAATAGAGACAAAAGCGAATCTCACCATCTGAAAATGAGACATATACAAAATAAAAAAATCAAACATATTACATATACACATACACATATCATTAAAAAAAACATATGCCAAGATGGCCAAGAGAGTACAAGGACAGACAGACACCATCAAAACAAGATAACTTCAAGAAAGTGAGCCTCATGTACAAATTCGGAGCAGCCAGAAGGTTTCCAAGAATATGGAATGCTTATAGCAAACTGTGAAAGGTAAATAATGTGCCATTGATTTTTAAATAGCAATATATGCAGCAATAGCAAGCAAATATAGCATGGAAAATGAAAAGATACCTACTGTTTTTGTCAGGTCACCTGTATCCAGGTGACAGATGCACCCCGTTGGGGTCAGGAGTGCAACGCTATGATAGTGGACCCTAAGGCTGACTGCTGCAGATGGAACTCGGGGTGGTTCAGGAAGGCAGGTCCCCTTGTGCACCAACACGGATCCCACAGTGAGTAAGAGCATAGATTCTCCAGGGCGCGGAGTCTAAGAGCCAGTTGGTGTTCACCAGAGCCTCTAGTGGTGAGGATGGACTGGGCTGCAACTGGCTCCAGGTCGCGCCCCCCAGGGTCTCCCATCTCACGCTCACGGTAGGCTACAAGAGGATGGCGAGGAAACAGCAGCCCAGGACAGCAAGGAATAGTAAGGAGGTAGCCAAATGTCGGGGCGACTAGCAGACAAGGATAACAGAACACGCCAAAAGTCAGGGTCACGGGCAAACAGGGATAGTCGAGAACACGCCAAAGGTCAGGAATAGTCGGGAACACGCCAAGATCAGTAACAGAGACAAACTAGAGCACACGGCAAACAGGAAGCCAAACACACATTGCACGGCAAGGCAGGCTTGGAGAATATGGTGTTAAATAGTGGTTCCTGTTGAGGTTAGGGTGGAGCCACACAGAGGGAAGATTACTTAAGCATGCAGATGTGAGAGTACAAGCCTCAAGGCTGATACACAGACCAGGTAAGAGACAGACAGGTCATGAATGTATTACTGCAAGGTCATGACAGTTTTATTTTATAAATATTGCTATAGCAGGGGCAGATGTACATCAAATCTCCATGGATGAGAGTGAATGAATAAATATGCCCCTGGGAGACAGCGGGGTGCTGTACATGGCGTCCGAGTGCAGGGACGGGCCATCTATACTGCCCAGTCGCGTCACAGTAATCCGACGAGATAGCGTCAATTGACGCGAACGTGTCCACCGTGAGTAATAGGGTGAATTCTGGGAATTGTAGGCAACGCGGAATGGGCCTCCGCTCAAATTGCGCATGCGCCAAATTGTATTACTTATTCGGCGCATGTGAGATTTGAACGGAAGCCCATTCCGTGCTGCCTACAATTCCCAGAGTTCACCCCATCACTCACGGTGGACACGTTTGCGTCAATTGACGCTATCTCATCGGATTACTGTGACGCGACCGGGCAGTATGAATAGCCCGTGCCTGCACTCGGACGCCATGTACAGCACCCGGCTGTCTCCCAGGGGCATATTTATTCATTCCAAGGGTCAAGTAAAGTACTCAATGCAGCTCTGATCCCAATTATTAACTTAGTAAAGTCCCTTACTGCACTCTTTCTCCATACCTTCTTTATAGCAGGCAGTATACTTTATCTGACCTTTGCTACATGCTATTGATATGGTTGAACATTACCAAGGCCTCTCCTTTATGGATTTTGGACTTTTCTATGTCCGATCGTCTGTTTGGTCACTCTCACCCATGGAGATTTGATGTACATCTGCCCGTTATAGCAATATTTATAAAATAAAAAACAGTAGGCATCTTTCATTTTCCATGCTATATTTGCTTGCTATTGCTGCATATACTGCTATTTATAAATAAATGGCACATTATTTACCTTTCACAATTTGCTATAAGCATTCCATATTCTTGGAAACCTTACGGCTGCTACGAATTTGTTCATGAGGCTCACTTTCTTGAAGGTATCTTGTTTCGATGGTGTCTCTCTGTTCTTGTACTCTTGGCCATCTTAGCATATGTTTTTTAATGATATAATGTGTATATGTAATATGTTTCATTTTTTTATTTTAATTGGTATAAATCTCATTTTCAGATAGTGAGATTCACTTTTGTCTCTACTTTGTTACACTTTTGAACCTCGTTTGTGTCCTGAAGAAGCCTCACGGCGAAACGCGTAGACGCACAAGGGCTTAATGTAAAAATTGTATATTTTGTCTATTGTTTTATTCTTTTTGAACACTGATTATATATATATATATATATATATATATATATATATATATATATATATATATATATATATATATATATATATATATATATATATATATATATATATATATATATATATATATATATATATATATATATATATATACACATACATATATATACATACATTGTTTCTATGTCTATAAAGTCCGACTTTTTGGTTACTATGCAAAAACAGTTTTTCTCAACTCGGAACACTACTCTGGAGCCCCTCACATATGTGAGACCCCTGTGTAGCAGGGTGAAAGATCAGTCCAAGGGGGCAGGCAAACACATGGTCAACAGGCCGAGGTCAGTGCAGGTAAAAGGCAGAAATAGACGGTAGGCAGAGGCATAGTCGATAGTCCAGGGTCAGTTCACATGAAAGGCAGAAACCTGGTGGATAAGGGGCCAGGGTCGGTTCACATGGAAGGCAACTATACGGTTGGTTGAGGCATCGGAAATATTCAGGACAGAAAATTGAAAATGGGGAAATATGGGGTAATAGTTTACAAGACTGTGATAGTGTCTGAAGCATTCTCCGATGCAAAGGCCAGGTTGTGAGGGACATTGGGCACAATGAAAACTGGTGCCTTTCCTAACTCCTCTTCTGGTGCACACCCGGCATTTTTTGGCATCGTCTTCCGGATCCTGATGGTGGAATATGGGTCAGGAAAATGGCGCTCATGTAGTCTGCTGACACAATCAGAGCAAATGCTTTCGGGGGGGGGGGGGGGGGGGGGGGGAATACTTGTTGATATATCAGGGCCGGCGACAATGTCTTCAATAAACTTTAGGAAGGCATTGGGTGTTTCATCATTTATCAAATCTACGGAAAGAATTATACATGGCCAAATGAAAAAAGTAAACTGACTTTTTTTATACCAGAACAGGGATTTTGATAAATAGGGCTGCAACATTTGATCATTTAAATCCAGCCCCCCCCCCCCATGAATTTATTGTACTCGTGGATACAGGAAGGCTTTCGAATGGGACCGCGACTTCTGCAAAATTCCACCGAGGTGTCGTCATGGATGGTGGACATGAAGTATACATCTTTCCCATCCCTCCACTTCACAGGCAACACTTCCTCGTTCTTCAAGCTTGTCGATTTCCCCCTTTGTAGAGACTAGATTCTGTGGGAAGCCCTTTCTGTTTTTCCTTGCTGTACCACAGGCCAAAGTATTTTTCAGGTATAGGTGGTGGAAAAGGGGCAAACTGGTATAGTAATTGTCCATGTAAATGTGATACCCCTTTTGGAGGAGTGGGAATGCCAACTCCCAGACAATTTTTCCACTTATTCCCATTTACGGTGGACACTCAGGGGCTGGACCTGGGAGTCTTTGCCTTAGTACACACGGAATGAAAAAGATTGGTTTGGCGCACGATGCCTTGAACTAATTTGTCAGGGAAAAATAAACTAAAAGAAAATATCAATTTCGGAAAAACCTTTGTGGCTGACCCTGTGCTAGAAGGCAGCCACAATGGGTTTGCCAAGGCATCTGGAAGCTGGGCCTTTCCTCCTGGGGTCTAGCAGCGCTTGTAAGGGGTCTTTCCACCTGGGGTCTAGCGCCGTTGGCACTGCTGGTATCTGCCTGGTGTTCAGACCGTCTTCTTTTTGGACAGAATACTTCCTCCTCCGATTCGGTTCCTGATGCGCTGCCTTTGACGGCTCATATTCCGAACCAAAATCGGAATCAGAACTGGGCGGTGAGAGCTCCCCGTTGCTCTCATTGGTCAGACTCAGAATTTGATATGCCTCTTCTGGACATATTGGCTGTATGACGGGTGACACTGATGGGCTGCACGGCAGGGACTAATGGGCTGCAGACAGGTACTCCTGATGGGATCACGGGACAGGTACTCAGACGGGATGGATGGATGACAGGTACTCTGGTGATGGGTAGTCCTGGTGACGGGTACTCTTTATTCAGCGGGGGGGGGGGCAATCTGGACACTGTAGTACAAACTAATCTGTAACTCAGCGTTAGCTGATCTCCTCCTCACACTGGATCGGTGTGTGAGCAGAAGAACCCAGCAACAGCCGTTACACTGCGGTTTGTTGACATTTGTGACCGGCTGTGATTGGACAGCGCCGGTCATGTGGTAAAGAGCCAATTTCATTGGCTCTTTACCCTGATCGGGGCTTGGCTTTGTCTGATTGGACACAGCCGGTCACGCCGTTTCTCACACTCCGCCACCCGCTCATTACCCCCATCGGGGAACGGCTGTGTCCTGAGGGACATGCTGGATCCCTGATCGCCCCACTGTGGACCCCCAGTAGCGGCGGGAAGCCGAGGACATCATATGATGCCTGCCCAGGATGGGAGATCCCATCTGTGGACGTCATATGACTATGGCTGGGTAATGAAGTGGTTAAAAGGAATATCTCATTTTTATTGTTTCACTTTAATCATTAACCACTTGAGCCCCGGACCATTATGCTGCCTAAGGACCAGAGGTCTTTTTCCAATTTGGCACTGCGTCGCTTTAACTGCTAATTGCGCGGTCATGCAATGCTGTACCCAAACGAAATTTGCGTCCTTTTCTTCCCACAAATAGAGCTTTCTTTTGATGGTATTTGATCACCTCTGCGGTTTTTATTTTTTGCGCTATAAATGGAAAAAGACCGAAAATTTTGAAAAAAAATTATATTTTCTACTTTTTGTTATAAAAAAAATCCAATAAACTCAATTTTAGTCATACATTTAGGCCAAAATGTATTCGGCCACATGTCTTTGGTAAAAAAAATGTCAATAAGCGCATATTTATTGGTTTGCGCAAAAGTTATAGCGTCTACAAACTAGGGTACATTTTCTGTAATTTACACAGCTTTTAGTTTATGACTGCCTATGTCATTTCTTGAGGTGCTAAAATGGCAGGGCAGTACAAAACCCCCACAAATGACCCCATTTTGGAAAGTAGACACCCCAAGGAAATTGCTGAGAGGCATGTTGAACCCATTGAATATTTATTTTTTTTGTCCCAAGTGATTGAATAATGACAAAAAAAAAAAAAATATTTACAAAAAGTTGTCACTAAATGATATATTGCTCACACAGGCCATGGGCCTATGTGGAATTGCACCCCAAAATACATTCTGCTGCTTCTCCTGAATATGAGGATACCACATGTGTGGGACTTTTTGGGAGCCTAGCCGCGTACGGGGCCCCGAAATCCAATCACCGCCTTCAGGATTTCTAAGGGTGTAAATTTATCACAGTTTCGGAGGCCATGGAATGCCCAGGTGGCACAAAACCCCCCCAAATGACCCCATTTTGGAAAGTAGACACCCCAAGCTATTTCCAGAGAGGCATATTGAGTCCATGGAATATTTTATATTTTGACATAAGTTGCGGGAAAGTGACACATTTTTATTTATTTTTTATTTTTTTGCACAAAGTTGTCACTAAATGATATATTGCTCACACAGGCCATGGGCATATGTGGAATTGCACCCCAAAATACATTTAGCTACTTCTCCTGAGTACGGGGATACCACATGTGTGGGACTTTTTGGGAGCCTAGCTGTGCACGGGACCCCGAAAACCAATCACCGCCTTCAGGATTTCTAAGGGTGAAAATTTTTGATTTCACTCTTCACTGCCTATCACAGTTTCGGAGGCCATGGAATGCCCAGGTGGCACAAAACCCCCCCAAATGACCCCATTTTGGAAAGTAGACACCCCAAGCTATTTGCTGAGAGGCATGGTGAGTATTTTGCAGCTCTCATTTGTTTTTGAAAATGAAGAAAGACAAGAAAAAACTTTTTTTTTTTTCTTTTTTCAATTTTCAAAACTTTGTGACAAAAAGTGAGGTCTGCAAAATACTCACTATACCTCTCATCAAATAGCTTGGGGTGTCTACTTTCCAAAATGGGGTCATTTGGGGGGGTTTTGTGCCACCTGGGCATTCCATGGTCTCCGAAACTGTGATAAGCAGTCAAGAGAGAAATCAAAAATTCACGCCCTTAGAAAGCCTGAAGGCGGTGCTTGGTTTTCGGGGTTCCGTACGCGGCTAGGCTCCCAAAAAGTCTCACACATGTGGTATCCCCGTACTCAGGAGAAGCAGCAGAATGTATTTTGGGGTGTAATTTCACATATTCCCATGGCATGTTTGAGCAATATATCATTTAGTGACAATTTTGTGCAAAAAAAAAAAAATTTGTCTCTTTCCCGCAACTTGTGTCGCAATATAAAATATTCCATGGACTCGACATGCCTCTCAGCAAATAGCTTGGGGTGTCTACTTTCCAAAATGGGGTCATTTGGGGGGTTTTTGAACTGTCCTGGCATTTTATGCACAACATTTAGAAGCTTATGTCACACATCACCCACTCTTCTAATCACTTGAAGACAAAGCCCTTTCTGACACTTATTGTTTACATGAAAAAGTTATTTTTTTTTTGCAAGAAAATTACTTTGAACCCCCAAACATTATATATTTTTTTAAAGCAAATGCCCTACAGATTAAAATGGTGGGTGTTTCATTTTTTTTTTCACGCAGTATTTGCGCAGCGATTTTTCAAACGCATTTTTTTGGGGAAAAAACACACTTTTTTAAATTTTAATGCACTAAAACACACTATATTGCCCAAATGTTTGATGAAATAAAAAAAAGATGATCTTAGGCCGAGTACATGGATACCAAACATGACATGCTTTACAATTGCGCACAAACGTGCAGTGGCAACAAAATAAATACATTTTTAAAAGCCTTTACAGGTTACCACTTTAGATTTACAGAGGAGGTCTACTGCAAAAATTACTGCCCTCGATCTAACCTTCGCGGTGATACCTCACATGCATGGTGCAATTGCTGTTTACGTTTGACGACAGACCGCCGCTTGCGTTCGCCTTAGCGCGACAGCAGGGGGCGACAGGGGTGCTTTTTTTTTTTTTTTCTTTATTATTTTTTTGCTTTTTTATCTTATTTTTAAACTGTTCCTTTCATTTTTATTTTTTTTAATTATTTTTATTGTTATCTCCGGGAATGTAAATATCCCCTATGATAGCAATAGGTAGTGACAGGTGCTCTTTTTTGAAAAAATTGGGGTCTATTAGACCCTAGATCTCTCCTCTGCCCTCAAAGCATCTGACCACACCAAGATCGGTGTGATAAAATGCTTCCCCAATTTCCCAATGGCGCTATTTACATCCGGCGAAATCTAAGTCATAAAATGCTCGTAGCTTCCGGTTTCTTAGGCCATAGAGATGTTTGGAGCCACTCTGGTCTCTGATCAGCTCTATGGTCAGCTGGCTGAATCACTGGCTGCATTTTCAGGTTCCCTGTTGAGACAGGAGAGCCAGAGAAAAACACGGAAGACGGTGGGGGGGGGCATTCCCTCCCACGGCTTGTAAAAGCAGTCTAGAGGCCAATTAGCCACTAGGATTGCTTTTACATGAAAGCCGACCGCTGGCTGAAAAGAATGATACCAAGATGATACCTAAACCTGCAGGCATCATTCTGGTATAACCACTCAAAGTTGTGAATGGCGTACCTGAAGACAAAAAAATGGTTAACAATAAAGCACAGTAAACGGTAAAGTACAAAAAATTGCATACCTGAAAAGCAAACATGATAAAACATAATAACAATAAAACATTGCAGAATAGAATACAGTAAAAAAGAGCAGAACAATAGAGAGAATAGAGAGAGAGAGAGAGAGAGAGAACAATAAAACGACAACTATATTTTTTTTTATTTTATATATTTTTTTTTTTTTTTACACTTTTTTTGTAACTAACTTTTATAACTGTAACCGGTTCCAGGTTCGGGTCTCTGAAAATGCGATGGCATCTTGGGAGACCCTGTGAAAGTGTGCCTAGTCTGTGCAATGCTGTATCCTACGCTAATACTCAACTAGTGCATAGTAGCGTTCAAAACATTCACCAATGCAAAGACCAGGATTGTCAGGACAGGAGGGACAATAATAGCGGGTGTCACGCCTATATCCGCGCTTGCTGCAGACACAATATCTTTTTTGGGGGGGTTCGTTGGGTAGGGGTACTCGGGAGGACATAAAGAAAATGCCTCTCATGCAGCCGACTGCATTTGGTTGGGAATGTGAATGGGGGAAGTACGGGCGCTGCAGAAGCGGTGGGTTCCCAATTGGGATTGGCAAATGTAGCAGGAAGGGCACTATGGGCACGACGGGCCTGTGTTTGTCTTTTTGGTGGCAGCGGGACACTACTTGTGCTTGCCACCTCACCAGCTTGAACTGCACTTATGGGACTCGCCATGTCACCAAGTGTTACTGCAGTGCTGGTTTGACTACGACCGGGGTGTACTAGGCCGCTGGCGCTTGCCAGTTCACCAAAACGCTACCAAAAAATCTGTTGGCGATCGCAGGGATCAGGCCTGACTCTGCGAACGTTGCAGTTATGCGTTTTAGTCTTTTGTAAGTGACAGTGATCGATCGATACTGCACTTGGGTGGGCTGGGCCGGGCGGAGGGGCAAAACGCAGGTGCTAGCAGGTATCTGGGCTGATCCCACTAACACTGCGTTTGTGAGAACCCTAAACTGCTGGGGATGCTAGTATAGATCTGATCGGATCAGATATTGATCCGTTCAGATACTATACCACTAAGGGAGGTGTACGGTGCGTGCGTGGGTGTTAGCGCTACTGGCGCTAACCTGACGCTGCCTGGAGCTGGTGCTTGCCAGTTCACCAAAACGCTACCAAGAAAACTGTTAGCGATCGCAGGGATCAGGCGTGACTCTGCGAACGCTGCAGTTATGCATTTAGTGTTTTGTAAGTGTCAGTGATCGATCGATACTGCACTTGGGTGGGCTGGGCTTGGCGGAGGGGCAAAACGCAGGTGCTAGCAGGTATCTGGGCTGATTCCGCTAACACTGCGTTTTTGGGAACCCTAAACTGCTGGGGACGCTAGTATAGATCTGATCGGATCAGATATTGATCCGTTCAGATACTATACCACTAAGGGAGGCGTATTCTGCGTGCGTGGGTGTTAGCGGTACTGGCGCTAACCTGACGCTGCCTGGGGCTGGTGCTTGCCAGTTCACCAAAATACTACCAAAAAAACTGTTAGCGATCGCAGGGATCAGGCCTGACTCTGCGAACGCTGCAGTTATGCGTTTAGTGTTTTGTAAGTGATAGTGATCGATCGATACTGCACTTGGGTGGGCTGGGCGGAGGGGCAAAACGCAGGTGCTAGCAGGTATCTGGGCTGATTCCGCTAACACTGCGTTTTTGGGAACCCTAAACTGCTGGGGACGCTAGTATAGATCTGATCGGATCAGATATTGATCCGTTCAGATACTATACCACTAAGGGAGGTGTATGCTGCGTGCGTGGGTGTTAGCGGTACTGGCGCTAATCTGACGCTGCCTGGGGCAACGCATATCACCGCCGGGTGATCAGGGGGCTAAACCTTTATTCGGTAATAAACGGCGGGTGCCCTCACACTATAAAAAATAAACGAACTAACCAGCGTCACCCATAACACTTATACGGTGATCAGTGGTGAAAGGGTTAACTAGGGGGCAATCAAGGGGTTAAAACATTTATTAGGTAGTATATGGGGGTCCCTGTCGCTATAAAACGCTGACGGCGAACCTAAATATTTACCTCCCTAACTAGCATCACCAGCGACACTAATACAGCGATCAGAAAAATGATCGCTTAGTGACACTGGTGACAGGGGGTGATCAAGGGGTTAAAACTTTATTAGGGGGGGTTAGGGGGGTACCCTAGACCTAAAGGGGGGTAACAGTAACTGTCCCAACACTGTAACTGTCACAAACTGACACTATGCAGTAATCAGAAAAAAACAAAACAAAAAAAAAAAAAAAAACTGCTGGTGTCAGTTTGTGACAGGGGGGGGGGGTGATTGGGGGGGGATCGGGGGGCGATCGGGGGGGGGGGATCGGGGTGTTTAGTGTGCCTGGCATGTTCTACTGTGTGTGTGTGTAGTGTTGTGCACTCACTCACATGTCTTCTCTCCTCGGGCCGGAACGGAAATTACCGAGCCGAGGAGAGATGACATCATTTCCTTTGCTGCTGTTTAGCATACAGCAGCAAAGGAATGATTCGATTGGCCGGTGGCGATCGCGAGGGGGGGCCACGAACGGATGGTCTCCCCCTCACCTCTGATCGCCGCTGGACAAAAGACGACCGCCTTGGGCACCGGGGGGGGGTCCGATCGGACCCCCCACCCGCGGAAGGCAAATCACGTACCATGTACGTGATTTTGCCTGTCCGTGCCGCTTTGCCGACGTACATCGGCGTGAGGCGGTCATCAAGTGGTTAAAAAAAAAATATATATATATATATATATAATTATATATTATATATCTCTATCTGCTCCCAAAAAAAAAACCTCGGTTTTTAAAACTTTTTTTGCATTGATACATGTCCCTGGACCCAGGTCCCCAAACATTTTTTATGACAATAACTTGCATAAAAGCCTTTAAAATGAGCACTTTTGATTTTTCATGTTAGTTTTGCCTGTTCGGATATTCTGGTGCGAACCAAACCGGGTGGGGTGTTCGGCTCATCCTTACAGCAAAGTGACAAGCCAACATAGCCCCAAACACTTACATGCAATGTGCCAGGAAGAATAAAACAGGTACAGACCAGAAGAGGAGCAGGGTCCCAGCCTCTGTGAAGCAAAACTAACAGTGTAGCAAAGTTATAAAGACAGGAATTGCTTTTATAGTGGAGCTACAAATACTGCTGCCTTTTAATATTCGGACACTTACCTGTCCCAGGGTCCAGCGATGTGGGGGAGCGAAGCCCCGCTCGTCTCCCCCTCCTGTCTGCGGCGCCGGCATTGTAAGTGTGGGCACCCGGCTGTGGCTTCACAGCCGGGTACCCACTGCGCATGCACAAACCGCGCGCCGTGACTGGCTGGGCAATCATTTGGGACCTGTGACGTGTCTCAGATGATTTCCGAGAGGACTGGGGGAGAGGTGATCTCCCTTCCGGTGCCGCGGTGCGCAGGGAGGAAGTGGGAGCTGGGACCCTCTGAAACAAGGGTCCTGGCTCCCCCCCAAAAAAATGGCATGCCAAATGTGGCATGTCAGGGGGTCACTTCCCTTAAAGCAGAAGTTCCTATTTTGGTGACCAGGGATTAGGCCTGTTTGAACACGAGTCTGAATGTGCCTGAGCTAGCCTGCCAAGAGAATGTCTCATGGAGGACAGCCAATCAGAAGCATCGGAGACATTCCCTGGCCAGCAGTCACACCTGTACAAACCCTTCTGTATAGATGTGGCGACAGGGTGGGGAATACCTCCACTGCTTAGGACTCAGTGACAGCTTGACAGGCTAGTTCAGGCACGTTCAGACGTCTGAGTGTCTGAGCCAGCTTGTGCTCATCCCAAATTTGAGACAACTCAGTTTTTTGGGAATCACCCTTATTTTCAGTTCTGAAGACAATGGTCACAAAGGCAAACAAAAGGGCTAATCTCCCCAGTGGGCAGACAGACAGCAATACAAAAATTTGACAGAAGTTCTATTTGTTCTATACAAACCAAAAAGAAAATAAAAATTACGGTAACTGCGTTTCTAGAGAGATGACTGGCCCCACCTGACAGGAAACACAATCAATTGAGGTGAAAAACCCCCACCATCCCCCCTGCACCTCAGTTCTGCCAAAGTATTAGGTTATCCTGGGGCACAAGGGACATTTTTTTTCCAGTGTAACTCACCGAATGGTGGGAAGTAGGCCTGCCGTCCTTGAAGAATTCCTAGAGAAAAAAAAAAAACACACACACACCAGGTAATGGTAAGTGTAACTGATAATTTTCTCCAGTCATCTTCCAGGATGGCACACCTGAGATGAGGAGCAAGAAGCTCAAGGCCTACATTAGGGTGGGACCACTGCTTGTAACACTTTTCTGCCAAACAACAAGTCCTGAGGTGACAACAGTTCCATGCTGTAGTGTCTCAAGAAGGTATGCGGCTTCGCCAATGTGGATGTTTGACAGATCTGTTCTATTGAGGCTCCAGCCTTCTCCGCCCAAGAGGCTGCCAATGATCTCATTAAATGAGCTTTAAGAGGAGCTGGTACTGGGTACCCCGATTGCTCATAAGCTATACTGACAGCCTGTCTTATCCACCTGGCCACTGTTCTAGAAGCCTGTCGTCCCTTTTTTAGGCCACTAAATAGAACTAAAAAGGGGGATTAGATTTCCTGAATTCTTTAGTATGTCGGAAGATACCTTCTCAGATCTAATAAAATTAATTTTTTCCTCTTTCATTCCTCGGATTTTTACAAAAGGAAGGCAAAATGATTTCCTGTGATCTATGGAGAGACTACTTTAGGAAGATACAGGAGGTCTTGCCTTAGAACCACCCTGACCTCCAGGACCAACAAAAAGGGCTCCTTAATCGACAGGGCTTGTAGGTCGCTAATCCTTCTGGCTGTAGTAATTGCCAGCAGAAAGGCCAAATTAAAAGGATAAGAATTTAACTGAAACCTGTAATGCTGGTTCAAAAGGAGCTTTCGTCAGCGCCTAACACCAGTGTCAGATCCCAAGGTGGGAATCTGTTACTGTTAACAGGAGCCAACCTCTCCCTAGATAACGTAAATCTTTTGACCAGGGGATCCAACACAAGCCTCTGGTCTAAGAAAACAGATAGAGCCACTACCTGAACTTTCAGGGTGTTTGTGGCCTACCCCTACCTGTAACAATTCTAACACTACTGGTACAGATGGAAGGGAAACCTCTCTAGCCTGACACTAGACTGAAAATTTCCAGACCATAGCATACATTTTTCTAGTGACTGGCTTCCTGCTCCATAAGAGGGTTGCAATCACTTTTTTCGGAAAAACATCCCTTTTCTCTGAGGTTCTCCCTCTCAAGAGCCAGGCAAAAAAACCCTGGGGCGGGGTGACAAATCGGCCCCTGTAGCAGAAGATCCTTCCTGGTCGGGAGATGCTGTGGGAGGGAAAATTTACTACTTCTTCAGGAAGGGAAACCAGGCTCCTTTTTGGCCACCAAGATCAGGTTGCCTTCTGAGCAGACCGACATCTGCAGGACCCATGGAATTAATGCTAGTAGGGGAAAGACGTACCATAGATTGTAATTCCAATCCTGTGCCAGGGAGTCTACTCCCTCCGAACCCCACTCTTGGGTGAGAGAAAAAACGCTCCCCCTTCTCGTTTCCCCTGGCAGCAAAAAGGTCCATATCTGGAACCGCAAAGCGCTGACTTATTTGAAAAGAAGACTTCTTTGTTTGGCAACCCATTCATCAGGGAGTCGACTTAGAAAGGCCTTGGTGGTCCCCTTTATGTGGGCCGCAGATATGGAGGGAAGGACCCTTTCTGCCCACCCCAGAACTACCAGAGATAGCTTTAGGAGATTCCTGGAACTTAAACTGCCAAGGCAGGACAAGTAGGAGACCGTCGCTCGGTTTGTCAGATAAGACCTGGACTTCCTGTCCCCAAATCCTGCCCTATAATGCAATCAAGGCCTGCGCTACCGCCAGGAGATACCTGTAATTAGAGGAGGTTTTTGCTTGAGCCGGGACCCAGATTCCCTGGGCTCGAAGTTCCTCCAGGTGGGCACCCCAACGACAGGTAGCAAGTCTGACTAGATTCCACTGGCCCCAGGGTCGACCCGACCACAACATGTTTTTGCCTAGCCATTTAGAGAGGCCTTTACCTTACTTTACCATTGGGAGGGAAACCTTCCCACCCAGTGACTCCCTCTTTCTGTCCCAGGAGGAGAGTAAGAAGTTGTGCCCAGGGGTCCGCTGGGATACAAGAGGTCATCAATCCTAGAACTCTCATGATGTGTCTGCGTGAGCAGGCCAGATAACCCAGAAACATTTTTGACTGGGAAGGTTCCGGGGTATGACTTCTCCCGATTGACAATCCATCCTAGGGCTTCTAGGGTGAGGATTACCTTTTCCAAGTCCTCTCCCACCTGCTGTTGGAAAGGGCCATAAATGAGGAGATCGTCCAAGTATGGAAATAGGGAGATTCCTTGAAGGTGAAAGTATGCCACTACCTCCACCAGGACCTCGGTAAATACTTTTGGGCTTGCTGCTAGGCTGAAGGGGAGGGTTTGGAACTGCCAGTGCTGTATCCCCTCTTTAGTGAGGACGAGAACCTTAAAAGGGTCTGATGCTCCAGGGCAAATTTGGATGTGGAGGTAAGCATCCCTTAAGTTAACCGTGACCATGAAAACATCTTTCAACAGATGTTTCCGTATGCAAAATTTGCCTGAAGACTTCTGGACGACAAACACAGGAATAAAATCTCCAGCAGAGCTGTTCCGAACCGGGATGATCACCTCCTGGTCCGCCAAATCTTGTATACTGCCCAACAGCCCTTCTGCTCTCTGAGGATCCCTGGGTGGGTGGGTCAAAAAGTTTTGAGGGGGAGGGGAGAGAAGCTCTAATCGATAACCCTCTCTTAATGACGAAAAATAATTTATTTATACTCAGAGCTGCCTCTGTGAACCATTAATATACATATACCCGCATCAAATATGTGTCATATAACAAAATGTATAATAAAGTGCTCAATGTCAATAAAGTGCAAATAAAGAGCAATCAATAAAAGGTTCAACAGATGTGCAAAATAAAAGTGCAAGCAATGTAGTTCATCAAGTGTAGGGTACAGGGCTGGTGACTCGTTGATATAATCTTGGTGACTTCCTGTGCTCCCCTCCTGGGTTCCCACTCACCAGATAAAGATGACAAATGCGCCTGTATATATCAAGATGGTGCCTCCTGTCCAACAAATAAGTAGGTTGATCATGCCTCAGAGAATGGGATCTCCTCTCTTCCACCACATGATGTAAGTCCTACACACTTTACTCAGTCAAAAGACGGTCGGGATAGCAAAGTTTGGGCAAGTGAGGAAAAGAGGACATATAGTATAATACTCAAGATTTATTAAAAGGTTTAAAATCATTAAACTAGCATCAGAATCTTTAAAAATGTGCAAAATTGCTGCCTTGGCATCCAAACAGCCTTCACAGATTATCCTTAGCTTGACATGTTTCACCTCTCCCACTGGGCATCATCAGAAGCTTGTGGAGTCTGTAATTGGCTGTCTTATATACTTTAAGTTCCGCCTACTACACCCAATGACTCCCACTACTCTCATTGATGGCACAGTATGAAATTGGCCTCACTTCCGGTTTCCGCCAAGACCGGAAGTGGTCAGCGGCGCCAGAAGTGATGTAATCCTCGTTAATAAAAAGGTAAACACCAGCATCCTGCTTCCTGAATTAACAGGAAGTGACCAGGAACCATCTAGTGTTAGTATTTCGGTGTTACAGATCATGATATATTATATAAACCATTGTCCCAATAACAGTATACTCCATATGAAGAAAAAAATATATATATACAAATAATAATCCAATAGTTGGGAACAGAATGATGGAAGAACTGGTGTAACTAAAGCAAATAATGAAAAACATTAATGACAAATATAAGAAAAATGAATAAAACAATGTCCAGGTCTATATTTAACCCTTTCGGTGTTAAGGACTGCAATTTATATATCCACTGAGTCTCGTTTTGGGAGATAGCCTGTTTAAGATTGGTGCCCCTCCAATGTTTCTCCACCCTATCAATACCACAAAAAGTAAGTTTTGATGGATCTCTATTGTGGAATCTCCTAAAATGATATGATAGACTATGTTTGTGGAAACCCTTTTTAATATTTTTGATATGTTCCCTCAGTCTGACTTTAAGTTCTCTTGTTCTCCCCACATATTGGAGACCACATTCCAAAAAGGTATGTGACATGTGTAGTGCCACAAGTTATAAATTTGGGGATTTCATATATTTGTCTTGTTGTCCTAGATTTAAAGTGTGTACTCTTTTTCTTTCCACCATTACATGTTCTGCAGATTAAACATCTGCCACATTTAAAGAAACCCGTTTGATTGAGAAAGGTTACCAACTTCTTGGGGGGGGGGGTCAGGGATGCTTAACAATTTTGTCCTTCAATATAGGAGGACATTTATAGATGTAAAAGGTAAAGTTTCATCGAAGGTAAAGTTTTCGATGAAACTGGATCTCTAAGTAAGATGGGCCAATGTGTTTTATTAATCTTTTCTATTTGTTTATACTGTCGATTAGGGATGAGCCGAAAACCCCTCTGTTCGGTTCGCACCAGAACATGCGAACAGGAAGAAAGTTTGTTCGAACACGCGAACACCGTTAAAGTCTATGGGACACGAACATGAATAATCAAAAGTGCTAATTTTAAAGACTTATATGCAAGTTGTCATAAAAAGTGTTTGGGGACCTGGGTCCTGCCCCAGGGGACATGGATCAATGCAAAAAAAAGTTTTAAAAAAACGGCCATTTTTTCAGGAGCAGTGATTTTAATAATGCTTAAAGTCAAACAATAAAAAAGTGTAATATCCCTTTAAATTTCGTAGCTGGGGGGTGTCTATAGTATGCCTGTAAAGGGGCGCATGTTTCCCGTGTTTAGAACAGTCTGACAGCAAAATGACATTTCGAAGGAAAAAAGCCATTTAAAACTACTCGCGGCTATTGCATTGCCGGTCCGACAATACACATAGAAGTTCATTGATAAAAACGGCATGGGAATTCCCCACAGGGGAACCCCGAACCAGAATTAAAAAAAAAAAAAAAAAAAAAAACGGCGTGGGGTCCCCCCAAGGATCCATACCAGACCCTTATCCGAGCATGCAACCTGGCAGGCCACAGGAAAAGAGGGGGGGGGACGAGAGAGCGCCCCCCCCTCCTGAACCGTACCAGGCCACATGCCCTCAACATTGGGAGGGTGCTTTGGGGTAGCCCCCCAAAAACACCTTGTCCCCATGTTGTTGAGGACAAGGGCCTCATCCCCACAACCCTGGCCGGTGGTTTTGGGGGTCTGCGGGCGGGGAGGCTTATCAGAATCTGAAAGCCCCCTTTAACAAGGGGACCCCCAGATCCCGCCCCCCCGTGTGAAATGGTAAGTGGGTACTTGTACCCCTACCATTTCACTAAAAAACTGTCAAAAATGTTAAAGATGACAAGAGACAGTTTTTGACAATTCCTTTATTTAAATGCTTCTTCTTTCTTCTATCTTCCTTCATCTTCTTCTTCTGGTTCTTCCTCCGGCGTTCTCGTCCAGCATCTCCTCCGCGGTGTCTTCTATCTTCTTCTCCTCGGGCCGCTCCGCACCCATGGCATGGGGGGAGGCTCCCGCTCTTCTCTTCATCTTCTTCTCTTCTTCATTTTCTTCTCCGAGCCGCTCCGCATCCATGCTGGCATGGAGGGAGGCTCCCGCTGTGTGACGGCGTCTCCTCGTCTGACGGTTCTTAAATAATGGGGAGCGGGGCCACCCGGTGACCCCGCCCCCCTCTGACGCACGGTGACTTGACGGGACTTCCCTGTGACGTCACGGGGAATGCCACAGGGAAGTCCCGTCATGTCCCGTGCGTCAGAGGGGGGCGGGGTCACCGGGTGGCCCCGCCCCCGTTATTTAAGATCTGTCAGACGAGGAGACGCTGTCACACAGCGGGAGCCTCCCTCCATGCCAGCATGGATGCGGAGCGGCCCGGAGAAGAAAATGAAGAATAAGAAAAGAAGATGAAGAAGAAGAGAAGAAGATGAAGAGAAGAGCGGGATGCTCTCCCCATGCCATCGGTGCGGAGCGGCCCGAGAAGAAGAAGATAGAAGACGCTGCGGAGGAGATGCTGGACGAGAATGCCGGAGGAAGAACCAGAAGAAGAATGATAGAAGATAGAAGAAAGAAGAAACATTTAAATAAAGGAATTGTCAAAAACTGTCTCGTCATTTTTAACATTTTTGACAGTTTTTTAGTGAAATGGTAGGTACCCCCTTATCATTTCACACAGGGGGGGCCGGGATCTGGGGGTCCTCTTGTTAAAGGGGGCTTCCAGATTCCGATAAGCCCCCCACCCGCAGACCCCCACAACCAAAGGCCAGGGTTGTGGGGATGAGGCCCTTGTCCTCATCAACATGGGGACAAGGTGTTTTGGGGGGCTACCCCAAAGCACCCTCCCAATGTTGAGGGCATGTGGCCTGGTACGGTTCAGGAGGGGGGGGGGCGCTCTCTCGTGTCCCCCCCCCCTCTTTTCCTGTGGCCTGCCAGGTTGCGTGCTCAGATAAGGATCTGGTATGGATTTTTGGGGGGACCCCACGCCGTTTTTTTTTTTTAATTTTGGCAGGGGTTCCCCTTAATAACCATACCTGACCTGAAAGGCCTGGTATGGAATTTAGGGGGACCCCCCCACAAGTCATTTTTTTTCTAAAATTTGGTTCGGGGTTCCCCTGTGGGGAATTCCCATGCCGTTTTTATCAATGAACTTCTATGTGTATTGTCGGACCGGCAATGCAATAGCCGCGAGTAGTTTTAAATGGCTTTTTTCCTTCGAAATGTCATTTTGCTGTCAGACTGTTCTAAACACGGGAAACATGCGCCCCTTTACAGGAATACTATAGACACCCCCCAGCTACGAAATTTAAAGGGATATTACACTTTTATTGTTTGACTTTAAGCATTATTAAAATCACTGCTCCTGAAAAAACGGCCGTTTTTAAAACTTTTTTTTGCATTGATCCATGTCCCCTGGTGCAGGATCCAGGTCCCCAAACAGTTTTTAATGACAATAACTTGCATATAAGCCTTTAAAATTAGCACTTTTGATTTCTCCCATAGACTTTTAAAGGGTGTTCCGCGGCATTCGAATTTGCCACGAACACCCCAAATTGTTCGCTGTTCGGCGAACTTGCGAACAGCCAATGTTCGAGTCGAACATGAGTTCGACTCAAACTCGAAGCTCATCCCTACTGGTCGATTAAATTCTGTACAAAAGGTTAGGTCATAACTTTCTCCTTTTTGGGTTTGGGGACAAGTAATTGTTCTCTATCCATTAGTCCTACTTGTATTTTTAAAAGTTGTTGTCGTTTATACCCTTTTTGCTCAAATCTGTCCAGCAACATGTTGGACTGGGTTGTATAATCCTCCTGCAGGTTGCAGTTTCTTTTAATCCTTATTAAAAATTACAGTAAAGAAAAGGACAATTATTTGGACCTAGAAATTTTCCATTCAAATATCAGTTTACTCACGCACGAACATTTTTTTTCAAAAACGGATAGGAATAGCTATATCCCCGCAACCAGCGGCCACCACCCGAGATGGATTTCGGGGATACCCAAAAGGACAGATAAGGATTAAAAGAAACTGCAACCTGCAGGAGGATTATACAACCCAGTCCAACATGTTGGTGGACAGATTTGAGCAAAAAGGGTATAAACGACAACAACTTTTAAAAATACAACAGAAGTAGGACTAATGGATAGAGAACAATTACTTGTCCCCAAACCCAAAAAGAGAGTTATGACCTAACCTTCTGTACAGAATTTAAATCGACAGTATAATCAAATAGAAACGATTATTAAAAAACATTGGCCCATCTTACTTAGAGATCCAGTTTTATCAAAAACCTTACCTTCACGCCCGAAGTTCACCTATAAACGTCCTCCTATATTGAAGGACAAAATTGTTAAAAGCATCCCTGACCCCCCCAAGACACACATGTCACATACCTTTTGGAATGTGGTCTCCAATATGTGGGGAGAACAAGAGAACTTAAAGTCAGACTGAGGGAACATATCAATAATATTAAAAGGGGTTTCCACAAACATAGTCTATCATATCATTTTAGGAGATTCCACAATAGAGATCCAGCAAAACTTACTTTTTGTGGTATTGATCGGGTGGAGAAACATTGGAGGGGCACCAATCTTAAACATGCCATCTCCCAAAACGAGACTCAATGGATATATAAATTACAGTCCTTAACGCCGAAAGGGTTAAATGTGGACCTGGACAGTAATTTTTGATTGTTTATTTTGTTTATTTTATTTTCATTTATTTATTTTTATTTTAATCTTTTTTTCATTTTTTATATTATTTTTTTCCTTATTTGCTTTAGTTACACCAGTTCTTCCATCATTATGTCATTCCCAACTATTGGATTATTAGTTTGTATATTTTTCTCTTCATATGGAGTATACTGTTATTGTGACAATGGTTTATATAATGTAATATATCATGATCTGTTTTTAATGCAACACCAAATTACTAACACTAGATGGCTCCTGGTCACTTCTTGTTATTTCAGGAAGCTGGTGTTTACCTTTTACCAACAAGGATTACATCACTTCCGGCGCCGCTGACCACTTCCAGTCTCGGCGCATACGTCACTTCCGGTTCCGGAGGAAACCGGAAGTGAGGCCAATTTCATACCGCGCCATCAATGAGAGTAGTGGGAGTCATTGGGTGTAGTAGGCAGTACTTAAAGTATATAAGACAGCCAATCACAGACTTCACAAGCTTCTGATGACACCCAGTGGGAGAGGCGAAACATGTCAAGCTAAGGATAATCTGTGAAGGCCATTTGGATGCCAAGGCGGCAATTTTGCACATTTTTAAAGATTCTGATGTAAGTGTAATGATTTTAAACCTTTTAATAAATCTTGCAGTATTACACTATATGTCCTCTTTTCTTCACTTGCCCAAACTTTACTATCTCGAGTAAAGTGTGTAGGACTTATGTGGTGTAGGAGAGGAGATCCCATTCTCTGGAAGCACGATCAACCTACCTATTCGTTGGACAGGAGGTACCATCTTGATAGATACAGGCGCATTTGTCATCTTTATCTGGTGAGTGGGGACCCAGGACGGGAGCACAGGAAGTCACCAAGATTATATTAACGTGTCACCAGCCCTGTACCCTTCCATCCTCCACCCACCCACTTTCCCCAGGGCTCCATCTGGCATTGGCGCCCGTTTCCCACGGTTCTCACGCCTGAGGGGTGTCGTCTGTCCATCTATCTACCTTCGCTGGGCTCAAACCCACATGGTCGAGGGGGCTGCCGCCTGCTTCTCCCTTTCATCCCTGTGTTTCTTCCAGCATCAGGGGGGGCCGCCCACCCACTTCTCCCGGTGCTCATGCCGGGAGGGGAGCGTCCATCCATCCTCTACCCACTCACCCGCCAGTTCACCTCCCTGGAACCCACGCCGTGCATCATGGAGGAGACGCCCGGACGCATCCCGGTTCTCACCCTGGCTCCATTGGGGGGGGGCTCACCTCTCGGTACTCATATGGGGCATCACTGGGGCGGACCCCTGCATGCCTCCCGAGTCACAACTTAGTCCTGGTAGGTACTGGCCGGGGGGGGGGGGGGGGGAGTTTCAGTCCTTGGGTCCAGTGTAGCCAGACACCATGGATCCATGGCACTCCCAGCAGTTAGCTGTCCCCCACTGTCAGTTGTCCCCACCTTGCCACAAAGTATTCACTTGGCAGGCTAGTCTTTCATGCATGTCAGCAGAGATTTTACTAGGTTCAGCGCGGTAGCTTGGCTGCATGTGGTGTTAGCTGGTGGCTTTAAGTGTCTGCGCAGATCTGTGTTTACTACCTCTTCCTACCAAGGCATAAAATGCATGACCCTCCACCACAATTTCTTCCGGTAGACATACTTCGGTCTTTGCAGTCCAGGCCTGAGCTTTCCTTAGGTCAGGAGGGGGGGGGTGGATGCAGGCATTTCTGCCCCAGGATTTCTGTCATAGCGTTTCTGTCTAGGCGTTCAGTCTCAGCGTTTCTGCCCCAGCATTTCTGTCACGGTGGTCTGCCCCAGGATTTCTGTCATGGCTTTTCTGCCCCAGGATTTCCGTCATGGCATTTCTGCCCCAGGATTTCCGTCATGGCATTTCTGCCCCAGGATTTCTGTCACAGCGTTCAGTTTCAGCATTTCTGTCATAATCGTTTTCTGTCATAGCGTTGCTGTCCTTGCGTTCTGCCATAGCGTTTCTCAGAGGGGCATTGTTGTTCAGTCACGGCATATACTCCTGTAGCTGTTTTTCATATTCGTTGGTTGTCATGTCTCATCGTGTCTTTGTTCATGTTGTACCTGGGTCAGTTAGCTAGGGCTCGCATGTCGGGATATGTCACATCTACAGATCCATACTGGCTGAGGTTTTGTTTGTTAATGATTGTTGGCTACAATCTTCTCGCCCGTATACCATATGTCATACGATGCACGTTCATTCACCACACCTGTATGATCACCCACCACGGTCTGTGGGTACGCCAGCCCTGAGTTTTTAGTTTAATTACCTGTCTGTGCTGCAGGTTACTCGGGCTCACTTACCACTTACACGAGGGGGGGGGGGGTCTGTCATCAGGTTCATTTACGCGCAGTGGTCTTGACATTTCTGCTCATGTTCTCACACTTAGGTAGGCACAGAGGGGCGTTGTTGTTCTCATGTCTGGTTGTCTGTCATTTCTTTAGTTTGTGTTCTCAGGTTGGGCTGTATTGGCATCCATACCGATATCAACCATGCTTGCACTCAATTCCATCAGTCCTGCCCGTTGTTAGGGCTAGTTGATTGGTGCAGATGTCGTTTCATCATTGGGCTCACCCTTGGGTCGGAAGCAGTCTACAATTTTGTTTCAGTTGACGTCCTGTTGCATAGAGGCCCTGGTTACCGCCCAGGGATTTATAGTCTCTCTCAGGGTGTGTGCTGAGCCACGTCCCCTTGACAGTCCTTAAGTGGTAGGTTTGGCAAACGTCATCATGATTCTGGATTCCACTCTCGGCTCTGATCTCTTGTCTAGAATGTTGCTTGGAGAACTGCTCAGGGACGTCAGTCATCTTTTCCGATCCCCAGCCTGTTCCAGGTAAGGGGGCTTCTGTCACTTTGGGTATGTCTATCATGCCATGGGACTTATTTCCCCAGGATGGAGTCTGGCCCTCCTTCCACGGTTCAGGATTCAGACTTGGTTGTCAAGTCACAGACTGAAGCATGACCCGATTGATTCAGGTGGGACCAGTGTTCTGTGTCTGGCATGGTTTCTCCATGTTTGACGATGCTATTGCCATAGCGCATGGGCCTTATCTGCCTACTCCATCACATCCATCAGCTGTCCAGCATTTCGAACTCCTGCCACTTGTCCTTTTGCACTCACCCTCACACTTCCCCAGACCAAGCATGGGTGGGCCAGGGGTTGAGGGCATTTCACTGAGCTACTTCACTGGTGTCCGTTTGAAGTATTTTGATCTTGTCTGCCATCATTTGGCAGGGGATCCTCGGGCTAGTCCTTGCTCCCTTTCCCCCACGTATCCTCTCATTCACAAGCAGTTCATTCCCATGTCTGGGTTGTCTCAGGCATCAGGCTCAATCCAATCTTTCATAGGATGTTTAGTTGGGTTCTGGGTAACTTCGCAGGTTCTATAGGGGGTTCCTTCTCATCACCAAGTCAGGAGTCGGTGGGTTTCTCCTGTCATAGCAGATACTGACCGGATACTTACTGTTGCTATCAGGGTGCACGCTACTCCACTTGATGGATTGTTACCTTCCCTTCTTCACCTAAATTTGTGTTTTTTTGCCCTCTTTTCAGGCATACTGACCAGCTAGGCCAAGGCACACCTCAGGCCTTGGTTCTTAGGAGTATCGCATTTCCCACTTGAAGATTCTGACTACAAACGTATATTAATGGTTCAGAGAGGCAGCGCTAAGTATAAATTCTTTCTTGTCACTTTTTGGGGTACTTACCTTGCACTACAGCGGCAGCCCTATTATATATGTATGCAGACCGCCCTTTTGTGTGCTTTTTCCATCCCCCTCCCCCCCCCCCCCTGGTCGTGGCTTCTTCTCGGCCACTGTGAAGTCCATGCACATCAGATGGACAAAGCAGTAGGAGAACAGAGCCAGGCTGTGGCACACTCCAACGACAGACGGCAGTGCCAGTCTAGCTGGCGTGTACGCCGGATCCCACAGCTATGTGGCCCGCAGTAAGCTGTTGTCACACCTGCCTTCTTTGCTCCCAGAGCCCCAAAGCCTGGCTGAAAGGGAGGCACTTGTTTGTCCCCAGGAGTGCTGGGAACACTTTCACTGTGCCCAGGAAAACTCCACACAGGGTAGCCCTGCAACAAGTAGACCCCTGGACTAGAACAGGATCTGCTGGATCCACCACCCTCCCTGGCCTTGACATCCAGCACCCAGGGGAGAGACCTTCCGATGCCAACTTCAGGTCAGATATAACACAACAAGCGTTTTGCTGCCAGGAAAAACACGATCAAGAACGGTGTGTGTGTGTGTATGTATATATATATATATATATATATATATATATATATATATATATATATATATATATATATATATATATATATATATATATATATATATATATATATATATTACACACACACACACACACACACACACACGGGAGCTCCCCATGCTCTAGACCAGTGGTTCTCAACCTTTCTAGTGCCGTGACCCCTTGATAAAATTTCACAAGTTGTGGGGACCCCTACCAGTAAAATTATTTTCGTAGCGTGGGTTGTCAGCACCCAAGGCAAGACAAGTAATTTGCACCCCTAACCCATGGACATTTAACGCTCCCTGAGTCCTTTCCTGTCATACAGTATTAAAACCCCTCATGGTACATTTTAGGATGTATCACTCTCTCTCTTTGTTCTCCTTTCTTTCCCTTTTATCTCTCTCTCCCTCTATCCTAATTTCTTGTTTTTTTTTTTTTCCCCCATCCCTCTCGCTAGCCGTCTTTCTTGTTCTTTCTCTCCCTTTTTCTTTGTTCCTCTGACCTTAAAGTCACTATACTAAAAATGCAGGGCCCTGCAATGAAAGAGGTAGTCCAGACGTCTTCAGTCTTCGCTAGCTCTTATGATTGTAATCCGCAAAGGGTTCCTCCTGGGGGTTTCGCAGTGTAGTATAACACACTAAACAATTGTAATCCAAATGAATGACTAGGTGTCTTTATATGAAGAAACAAACATCTAACATGCGCTCTTGAACGCTGAAGTCTATTTGGATGTAATAATCTCAGACTTAACTTCTTCCGTGGGACTATCAGTCCCAGCAACACTCTGTACAGTTTTAAAGATGTGTAATACTCAATTAAACTTCCGGGTGTCAACCCTCTCACCACACGAAATCCAGGCAGGTGGATGTCTCCGGTTAAGCAGTTCTCAGTTCCGTATAGAGGCACCACAACGACGTCACACTGTTCCGTCCACAAACGACTAGGAGTCCTCGGTTAACTCCCCACGGGTCCTCCGGAACAATCACGTCTCTTGTCCAGGTCACTGCGATGCGATGGCAGGATACTGCAGCTGCTCTGCTCCTTCGCCAGGTAGGCCGCAACCCTGTGGGACACACACACCTACAGAGTCCTGCTGGCAGGCCACGCGTCCCAGGAACAAGAGAGCTAAAATGGCCGCTGCTTACCCTTTTATATCCCCCCACAATGCAGTTCAGTTCTGACTTTGTCCAGGAGCATTGTGGGTGGGTCAGAGCTACAGTTCCAAAGTAAACAATGAGGCCTGAGACTAGGGCTGAAACAACTAATCGAATACTAATCGATTATGAAATTATTCGATTACTATTTTTATAATCAATTAATCGGCCAGTAACATAATGTGGTTAAAAATAAATAAATAAAAAACTAAAATGAGCCCTTTATAGTACAAAAAGAGGAAATAATCGCTACTGTAACTATTTCTCTCTCAGTTCTACAGTAAAAAAAAAAAAAAAAATTAACCCCTTACAGTAGTGATTATTTGCTTTTTTTGTACTATAAAGGGCTAATATTAGTTTTATTAACCCCATTATGTTACTAAACGTCTTGGACCTGGTTCACATCCATGTGTTTTTTGGTGCTTTTTGCAGAAACGGACTACAGTTCATTTACATGGTTTCCTATGGGACACGTTCACATCTATGCTTTTTCAGCTGCTGCGTATTTGGAAAGTGTCAGTGACTTTATTTTAACACAAAACAGTGCTTTTTTGTTTCAATATACTTCAATGGAGAAGCTGCAGAAAAGCATGTAATGCATTTTTGCAGCAACTGGTGTTTTTTAATCTGCCCAACAACAAATTGGCCAACAAAACGCAAATTGCAGCAAAATCACGTGCGCAAAAATCAAAACGCACAGCAAAGAGCACTGCAGAAACAGATCAAAAGCAAACTGCATAGGTGTGTACCAAGCCTTATGCTGGCCACACCGATCAATTTTCAGATGAGACTATTCAGACGAAAAATCTTTGTACATTCGATGAATGAAAGAATGTTTGAAATTTTCACTTGTTTTTAACATTCGGTTTTTAAAATAATTGTAATTTCTGAACGAAAACCACATACATTGTCTGATAATTTCTTTCACCAAGAAGTTTTCTATTTCCAAATTTTCCCATCACTGTGGTTGAAAATGAACGTTGATTTGACCCCACTAATGATTAGAAAATCGAATGAACGTTCTTATCTCTCCTCTAATAGTATATACAGTATATCTCTTCTGTCTGTTATTCTCAGAGTGGATTAGATATTTTTCTCCCTAACCATATAGTTGGTTATTTCTATTTACCACTGCATAGAGATAAAGAATAAATTGCCTTTTTTTAAAACTTCACATATTAACTAAATTATACACCACACTTTTTTTTAAGGTTATTAACCGATTAATCGAAACAATAATCGGCCAACTAATCGATTATGAAAATAGTCGTTAGTTGCAGCCCTACCCGAGACGTAAACTTACTGCACTATATCAATTGTCCACAAGATGGCACTAACACAACTGTTGTACTGAATAATATACATACTGTTGTTGTCAGCGCTACACATAAAAAAAAAAAAATGTGACAAGTTGAGAGAAAAAAAAAATTATATAATAAATATATATATATATATATATATATATATATATATATATATATATATATATATATATATATATATATATATATATATATATATATATATATATATATATATATATATATATATATATATTTTTTTTTTTTTTTTGCTATAATAAATATCCCCAAAAATGTTTTTAAAAAACAAAATTTCTTCATCAGTTTAGGCCAATATACATGCTTCTACATTTTTTTTTTATCATCAGAAATATCGCAATAAGCTTATATTGATTGGTTTGCGCAAAAGTTATAGCATCTACAAACTATAGGAAAGATTTATGGCTTTTTTTTTTTTTACTAGTAATGGCGGTGATCTGCGATTTTTAGCGGTATTGCGACAGACAGGTCGGACACTTTTGACACATTTTTGGGACCAATGACATTTATACAGCGATCAGTGCTATAAAAATGCACCGATTACTGTGTAAATGACACTGGTAGTTAAGTGGTTAACACTAGGGGGCGATCAAGTGCTTAAATGGGTGTTACCTCAGTGTATTCTAACTGAATGAGTTATAGGACTGAGTAGGAGAGGAGACAAATCGCTGTTCCTACAGCACAGGGATTTGTGTATTTACACCCACAAATCCCCGTGCTGGTGACCGCCGGCCATGTGCATTGGGTCCCCGGCCGTGCAGCGGTCACACGCGTGCGCTCTGGTGGCTCTTAAAAAGGAACCCTGTACGGGGTTTCGTGCAGGGGAGCCCCCGTATATAGAGTCGGTCGGAAACCGGTTAACCACTTCGGCCCCGGAAGGGTTTACCCCTTCCTGACCAGAGCACTTTTTACAATTTGGCACTGCGTAACTTTAACTGCTAATTGCGTGGTCATGCAATGCTGTACCCAAACGAAATTTGCATCCTTTTGTTTCCACAAATAGAGCTTTTTGATGGTATTTGATCACCTCTGTTTATTTTTTGCGCTATAAATGGAAAAAGACCGAATATTTTGAAAAAAAAAAAAAGATATTTTCTACTTTTTGTTATAAAAAAAATCCAATAAACTCAATTTTAGTCATACATTTTGTCCAAAATGTATTCAGCCACGTCTTTGGTAAAAAAAAGTCAATAAGCGTATATTTATTGGTTTGCGCAAAAGTTATAGCGTCTACAAACTAGGGTACATTTTCTGGAATTTACACAGCTTTTAGTTTATGATGGCCTATTTCTTGAGGTGCTAAAATGGCAGGGCAGTACAAAACCCCCCCAAATGACCCCATTTTGGAAAGTAGACACACCAAGGAAATTGCTGAGAGGCATGTTGAGCCCATTGAATATTAATTTTTTTTTTCCCCAAGTGATTGAATAATGACAAAAAAAAAAAAATTTACAAAAAGATGTCACTAAATGATATATTGCTCACACAGGCCATGGGCATATGTGGAATTGCACCCCGAAATACATTTAGCTGCTTCTCCTGAGTATGGGATACCACATGTGTGGGACTTTTTGGTAGCCTGGCCGCGTACGGGGCCCCCGAAAACAAAGCACAGCCTTCAGGATTTCTAAGAGCGTAAATTTTTGATTTCACTCCTCACTACCCATCACAGTTTTGAAGGCCATAAAATGCCAGGACAGTTCAACCCCCCCCCCCCCCCCAAATGACCCCATTTTGGAAAGTAAACACCCCAAGCTATTTGCTGAGAGGCATGTTGAGTCCATGGAATATTTTATATTTTGCCACAATTTGCGGGAAAATGACAAGCTTTTTTTTTTTTTTTTGGACAAAGTTGTCACTAAATGATATATTGCTCAAACATGCCATGGGCATATGTGGAATTACACCCCAAAATACATTTTGCTGCTTCTCCTGAGTATGGGGATACCATGTGTGGGACTTTTTGGGAGCCTAGCTGCGTACGTTGCCCCGAAAACCAATCACCGCCTTCAGGATTTCTAAGGGCGTAAATTTTTGATTTCACTCCTCACTACCTATCACAGTTTCGAAGGCCATAAAATGCCAAAATGGCACAAAACTCCCCCCAAATGACCCCATTTAGGAAAGTAGACACCCAAGCTATTTGCTGAGAGGCATGGTGAGTATTTTGCAGCTCTCATTTGTTTTTGAAAATGAAAAAAGAAAGAAAAATGTTTTTTTCAATTTTTAAAACTTTGTGACAAAAAGCGAGGTCTGCAAAATACTCACCATACCTCTCAGCAAATAGCTTGGGGTGTCTACTTTCCAAAATGGGGTCAATTGGGGGGGGGGGGGGCTGGTTGTGCCATCTGGGCATTCCATGGCCTCTGAAACTGTGATAGGCAGTGAGAAGTGAAATCAAAAATTTACACCCTTAGAAACCCTGAAGGCGGTGCTTGGTTTTTGAGGTCTCGTATGTGGCTAGGCTCTCAAAAAGTCTCACAAATGTGGTATCCCCGTACTCAGGAGAAGCAACAGAATGTGTTTTGGGGTGTAATTTCACATATTCCCATGGCATGTTTGAGCAATATATCATTTAGTGACAACTTTGTGCAAAAAAAATAAATAAATGTGTCTTTTTCGCGCAACTTGTCACAATATAAAATATTCCATGGACTCGACATGCCTCTCAGCAAATAGCTTGGGGTGTCTACTTTCCAAAATGGGGTCATTTGGGGGGGTTTTTGAACTGTCCTGGCATTTTATGCACAACATTTAGAAGCTTATGTCACATCACCCACACATATATAATTTTTATTTTTTTTTATTTTAGTTGTCATACATATAGAGAAATAAACAATTTCATTAATCCATCAATCATATGAGTTCCAACGAATCCATTCAAAATCCAATTAACAGCATTACTCCTATCTTAAATACATCTACAGAAAAAACAACAACTAGTTATTTGAGATAGTCCCCATTCTCTCTTCCGTTAGACCTGCTTCTCTTGTATGCCCTGACAACATACTTTACTAAGAAGAAAAACCTCTACATATCTGAAGAGGCAAAAGAAGGAAGTAAGAACACCCACTCTAACCACTTGAAGACAAAGCCCTTTCTGACACAATTTTTTCATGTAAACAAATAATTTTTTTTTGCAAGAAAATTACTTTGAACCCCCAAATATTATATTTTTTTTAAAGCAAAGGCTCTACAGATTAAAATGGTGGGTGTTTCATTTTTTTTTTTTCACACAGTATTTGCGCAGCAATTTTTCAAACGCATTTTTTGGGGGGGAAAAAAAAAAAGACACTTTAAAAATTTTAATGCACTAAAACACACTATATTACCCAAATGTTTGATGAAATAAAAAAAGATGATCTTAGGCCGAGTACATGGATACCAAACATGACATGCTTTAAAATTGCGCACAAATGTGGCGACAAACTATACATTTTTAAAAGCCTTTAGGAGGTTACCACTTTAGATTTACAGAGGAGGTCTACTGCCAAAATAACTGCCCTCGATCTGACCTTCGCGGTGATACCTCACATGCATGGTGCAATTGCTGTTTACATTTGACGCCAGACCAACGCTTGCGTTTGCCTTTGCACGAGAGCATGGGGGGACAGGGGTGCTTTTTTTTTTTTTTTTTTTATTTGCTTTTTTATCTTATTTTTAATTTGTTCCTTTCATTTTTTTTTATCATTTTTATGTCAGGGAATGTAAATATCCCCTATGATAGCAATAGGTAGTGACAGGTACTCTTATGAAAAAAATGGGGTCTATTAGACCCTAGATTTCTCCTCTGCCCTCAAAGCATCTGACCACACCAAGATCGGTGTGATAAAATGCTTTCCCAATTTCTCAATGCCAATGATACTGTTTACATCCGGCGAAATCTAAGTCATGAAATGCTCGTAGCTTCCGGTTTCTTAGGCCATAGAGATGATTGGAGCCATTCCGGTCTCTGATCAACTCTATGGTTAGCTGGCGGAACCACCAGCTGCATTCTCAGGTTCCCTTTTGGGACAGGAGAGCCAGAGAAAAACATGGAAGACAGTGGGATGGGGGTACATTCCCTCCCACTGCTTGTAAAAGCAGTCTAGAGGCTAATTAGCCGCTAGGATTGCTTTTACATGAAAGCCGACCGCTGGCTGAAAAGAATACCAAGACGATACCTAAACCTGCAGGCATCATTCTGGTATAACCACTCAAAGTCCAGCAACATACCAGTACGTTGCTGGTCCTTGTTGGGCATATATTGTAATCTTTTTTTTCATGCAGCCTGTGGGCTGCATGAAAAAGATTGATCTGTGGGTATGCCCACCATTAGAATACCTCCCTTCATCCACCCACTTCTAATGATGGGCATACATGCATCATTTATATATGCCGAAGCATGGGGACATCCGCCCCAAAAGTTAGGAGCAAATCTCTCCTCCGCCCCTGCTGCCCCCATGCTTCGGCATATATCACCTCTGACAGCACTGGAGTCACGGCTTTATGTATCGTGGGAGCAAACGCTGTTGCTGTCAAGATAAATAAATCCGCGCTGCAGCTGAATGGCGTACCTGAAGACAAAAAAAAGGTTAACAATAAAACACAGTAAACAGTAAAGTATAAAAAAATTGCATACCTGAAAAGCAAACATGATAAAACATAACAACAATAAAACATTGCAGAATAGAATACAGTAAAAAAAGAGCAGAACAATAGAGAGAATAGAGAGCGAGAATAAAACGACAACTATTTTTTTTTTTAAATTTTATATATTTGTGGTTTTTTTTGTAACTGTAACCGGTTCCAGGTTCGGGTCTCTCAAAATGCGATGGCATCTTGGGAGACCCTGTGAAAGTGTGATTAGTCTGTGCAATTCTGTACCCTACGCTAATACTCAACTAGTGTATGGTAGCGTTCAAAACATTCACCAATGCAAAGACCAGGATTGTCAGGACATGAGGGACAATAATAGCGGGTGTCACGCCTAAATCCGCGCTTGCTGCAAACACGACATCTTTTTTGGGGGGGGTCGTTGGGTAGGGGTACTCTGAAGGACATAAAGAAAATGCCTCTCATGCAGCCAACTGCATTTGGTTGGGAAAGTGAATGGGGGGGAAGTACGGGCGCTGCAGAAGTGGTGGATTCCCAATTAGGATTGGCGAATGCAGCAGGAAGGGCACTACGGGCCTGTGTTTGTCTTGATCCCGCTAACGCTGCGTTTTTGGGAACCCTAAACTGCTGGGGACGCTAGTAAAGATCTGATCGGATCAGATATTGATCCGTTCAGATACTATACCACTAAGAGAGGTGTACGGTGCGTGCGTGGGTGTTAGCGCTACTAGCACTAACCTGGCGCTGCCTGGGGCTGGTGCTTGGCAGTTCACCAAAACGCTACCAATAAAACTGTTAGCGATCGCAGGGATCAGGCCTGACTCTGCGAACGCTGCAGTTATGTGTTTAGTAAGTGACAGTGATTGATCGATATTGCACTTGGGTGGGCTGGGCCGGGTGAAGGGGCAAAACGCAGGTGCTAGCAGGTATCTGGGCTGATCCCGCTAACACTGCGTTTTTGGGAAACATAAACTGCTGGGGACGCTAGTATAGATCTGATCGGATTAGATATTAATCCGTTCAGATACTATACCACTAAGGGAGGTGTATGGTGCGTGCGTGTTAGCGGTACTGGCACTAATCTGACGCTGCCTGAGGCGACGCAGACCCTATCTGACCCTAAAACCTAACTTATATCACCGCCGGGCGATCAGGGAGCTAAACCTTTTTTAGGTAATAAACGGCGGGTGCCCTGACACTATAAAAAATAAACTAACCAGCGTCACCCGTAACAGTTATACAGTGATCACTGGTGAAAGGTTTAACTAGGGGGCAATCAAGGGGTTAAACCTTTATTAGGTAGTATATGGGGGTCCCTGACGCTATAAATTGCTGATGGCGAACCTATATATTTACCTCCCTAACTAACATCACCAGTGACACTAATACAGCGATCAGAAAAACGATTGCTTAGCGACACTGGCGACGGGGGGTTGGGGGGGTACCCTAGACGTAAAGGGGGCTACCACTAACTGCCCTAACTGTCACAAACTGACACCAATGCAGTATTTAGAAAAAAAAACTGCTATTGGTGTCACTGTGACGGGGGGGGGTAAAATGTGTGCCTAGTGTGTTTTACTGTAACTGTTATGTTTGTGTACTTACTCAGATGTCTTCTCTCCTTGGCGCCGGTACGGAAAATACCGACCCGAGGAGAGATGACATCACTTCCTCTGCCGCTGTATACTATACAGCGGCAGAGGAAGATTCTCATTCGTTGGGAGCGATCGCGAGAGGGTGGCCACGAATGAGTGGTCTCCCCCTCAGCCTGGATCGCTCCCCTAATGATGCCTACCGCCTCGGGCACCGGGGGATACCGCCCGCGGGAGGCAGATCACGTACCAGGTACGTGATTTTGCCTGCCCGTGCCATTCTGCCCAGTAAATCTGCGTTAGGCGGTGGGCAAGTGGTTAAAGTAGATCTAAAGTCAAAACATTTTTGAAATTTTGGATATAGTAAGAAAGGGTTATAACCCTGTCAGTTTTTTTTTCTGCCAGTGTCCCATTGGGGAGGTTTCCCCTTCCCTTCCTGCCTCATAGCCAAAAGGAGGAAGGGAGAAGAGATCCCTGGTTGTCACCAGAATTAGTGTCCCCAATGGAATAATTCCCATCTATTCCTGTCCTAGGGACAACCCAAAATTTGGGATTCTTTCAATTTCGGTGATAAAAGTAAAACAGGAGAGAGGGCTCCAATCTTTCTAACCCCCAGGGGCCAGGCTAAAAAGGTGTTGTAGACTTTTGTGGAACGGTAAAAAAAAAAAAAATAAAAAAAAAGTAATTTTTGCATCTACCAGAAAAGTGACAAAACACAATGCATTATATAAATGAGCTAATGTACCCAATTTTAAAAGAACGGATTAACACAAAAATACAAGTGACAAACTTTTCTGTTTGAACTTTGGAGCTTCTATGTATTGAAAGGAAAAATCACCCCCATTGAGGAAAGCAGCCAGCAAAACAATATAGTGCTAAATTGTTGAACTGGTTTTGTCATACCTTGCATTCCTAAGAGGGGAGAGTGAGCTTCTTCTATCCCAGTGCTTAGCTAATACAACACACCAGAATACAGAAACATACAATAGTCATTTAGGCACTGCCTGTCAGATTGCCACATGCCAATACTCAACTTGACATTTAGCATTTGAAACATTGCAAATTGAGCCCAGTTTGTTTTTTTTTACGATCAAAGACATTGAAAAAAACATTCATAAAGCTGGAAGATATATTTAGCCTTATTTCGATTGCCTTACCTTCCATTCTGTATAATGGACTTAAAATTGGAATTTCAATTGGTAGTGAAAAGTACAAGACAGTTTCTGAATTAGTTATGAGGTGTGCTCATTATACAATGTGCTTTATACATCAAGGGATCTCCAACCTCTTCTCAGGCCTCTCAAATCATAAATACTTTGTAGATCTCCTAAGAGGACAGGGAAATCGAAATCCAGCAACTTAGTTTAACCTCTGATTAAATTCACCTGTCCTCCTGGGAGGAATTACACATAATAGGCATCACGGGTGAAGACCTGGCCTGGTTCACACCTATGCAGGTTGCAGTTAATGCATATTCCAGGTGCATTTTGCACTTTTCAATATAGCTTTTTGATCCATTGAAGTCTATGGAACCAAAAACACAACCTGCTGGTCCCTGACCCTTTCCATAAAATGCACAGATGTGAACATGACCTATAGGAAACCATGTTAAACTGACTGTAGTGTGTTTCTGCAAAACTGAAAACGCACTAAAAAATGCATAAGTGCGAACGCATATGTGAAATCTGTTCACCTTTCTGAACATGTTATACCCATATTTAGGGTGTAACATGCAACATGTTGCTTGCACAAATGTGTGCATTTATTTATTTATTTTTGTAGTGGTGAACTTATCCTTTAAGACGTGAGCTATATTGCAGGCACTTTAAATAAAAACACTATTTTCTCTTTGAAACAATACTACAAAATACCTTGAATAGGAGTTTTATTCAGCAGTGATGTGACCAATTTACAACTGTCTTTTGATGTAAGACACTTGACTGTGGGCATGGGGGAATCCACAATATCAAGCCACTGACAGTGACGTTGCTGTGGGCTTCAGGACTTTTGTCCCAGTAGTCTTTGCAACATTTCCCACTGCTGGAGGTAGAAAGTGGTGGCTGCTTGACACCCCCCTGTTCCTCTTGTCTTCAGAAGTAGGAAATGAACGGTAATGATGCGCTAAAGTGTGCTAGATGTGCCCCTAATGTGACGCAAAAAATGTTGTGCATATATAAAACACATATAAAATGTATAGGAGTGTATACTGCACTAAATATTGTGAAATAAATTAAACAAACATAATCGCATAAAGCTGATGAATATTATGTGTATAAGCAAAATAATACAAGTTACACATATAATATCAATCTAATAAAACCATTTATTGCTTTAAATTTATATCATAAGTGCAAACGGATACCAAAAAGTGCCATGTGCCAAACAAACTGCAAAGTGCTTAGTGCCACACAATTCATGTACATAATAGTCCTTGTTGAACTACATAAATATAATGAGCATATAAATTAAAAGTCCTCCACATAAATAATGAAAGTGCTTATGCGTGATCTTCAATGGTGGTATATTCAAACGTGCTTATATATCTCCACGTGCTACAGATCATGCGATGGTGCAATATAGGTGACCCCCCAAGGTAATGCGCTCACCTCAGAGCGTGTGACTAAGTCGCTAAACAAAGTCAGAAAACGCTTTTGAGCCACCCCGGGCTCTGTGCGAATCACAGGATCACAGGCTCCAACACGCGAAAAATCAATGGATAAGAAAGAAAAAACCATATAGTGTGATAACGTTTTAAAATTTTATTCCAAAATCAGATAAAACACTCCCCCGAATGGGGTACTCACATTCTCAGAGTGCGTCAGTGCACCACTCTAAGTCTAGCGTGAAGATAAGTTAGAGAGTGAGGATATGACATCCGTCCCAACAACTGACAGGGGGAATGATTCCCCCTGATGATGACACGTATGCCCTGTGTTGAAGACGTGTAGGGGAGGGGCCAGGACGGAGTGAAAGGCAGCGGTAGCTGTCAGTTGTTGGGACGGACGCCATATCCTCACTCTCTAAGTTATCTACACGCTAGACCTAGAGTGGTGCACTGACGCACCATTCTTCCTGTTGTTTTTCTTTCCTTGTTGCCTCTGCTATGCGCAGGTGCAATAGTACACTGCGATTACCTGTGGCTATGTACATATAGCTGCGATAAATAAGTCCTGGACACAGTCAAATTTATTTTTTCTAACTGCACAAAACCCCATGTAACGAAACATTGTCCGAGTTTAGGTGCGGTAGGTAACTTCATCTATCTGCAGATAAAAGCTAAATTTCTATCCACCCGTATGAAAGGGGACTTAAGGCCCGTACGCACGATATGAAAATCAGAAGTAAAATTACGTCCAACGAACGATGTGCCGATATACGAATCGTTAGTACTTGCTTTCGACAGTGCATTCCAGTTTTTCGGCAGACAAAAGCTGGATGTGCAGACTATAAAATTTTTGTTGTATGTGAACTCAACGTCCGATTTTCATTTAATTAGTAAGGTTTTCCTACGAAAAAAATTGTAAGGGTAAGACTACGCATGCTCAGAAAAAAAAGAATACATACAAAACTAATCAACACATGACGTCACTTCTGAAGTTGAATTCTGTTGTACAAGAATTTTTGTATGGTGAGTAACCTTTTCAGTTTCGACATGATACTAGCATGCAACAAAAAACGGACGAACGGTCGGCCGAAAATCTGATTGTGTGTACAAGGCTTTATACCAGATGTCAAGCTATGGAGGAGCTGCTGCTAACCAAAGCCAGAACCAGGGATTATTAAGCAAATATTTCTGTCCTTTAATAGTTTGCTAATGTTGCCCATAGCTTCTTCGTGTATATATGTAAAGTATATCTTTCACCTTGTTGTAATCTCACATGCACAGTGCCAGATAGCTAGGTCAGTGCCACTGTATGTGTGTAGTGGTCACCTTCCAGTATATTAGTAGATTAGTCTGTTTTTTGCAATAGAGTTTATATGCAGCTTCTGTTATTTTAGTTAAACCTATACCTTCTGGTCAGGGATTCTATAGCTAGTTTTAGCTCAGGGCTCCAGCCAGAGGCGTAACTACAACTTTCAGGGCCCCAGTGCAAGAAATCATGAAGGGCCCCCCTGACCTCTGGTCCTGGGCCTGGATCCTTTTACTCTCATTGTGGGGCCCTTTATTAGGGTCTCACAGCGGCCTCCTTTCTGCCATCCTGGTGGTAGAACACCAGGGCCAAGTCCCAAGTGCAACCATTGTGACCCTGGTAGTTCTGCCTCTGTGTTCCACCTGCATTTAGGTACTGCCATAAATGTGATAGATTTTACCGGCATGTAAGACCTGCACTCCCAGCATCTGAAAGGCTTTTAAACAGGATGTTACTGACAGGCTCAGTGAGCGGACACTGAGCAGATCACCTATGACCGGAGAACCAACATACCCGTTTCCGACCCCAGGAATATGATATGCAGTGGTGCAGGAGGAGAGCTCTGACAGCAAGTGGCTCACATTGGGGACACTGATGGAGGTTGGAATGTCAGACTGGCAGCATTGGGCTAGCAGGGGTGGGGAGTGGTGGGGGGGCCAAGTCAGGAGGCGGTTATCAGTAACAAAAGAGCTGATGCAAGAATGTTTGTCTACACAGGCGAAGGTGCATTTCGATTTTTGATGCTCTTCCACTCCACCGTTCACCTGCCACCCCTCTCCCCTCCACAATGCAACCCCCACCCCTACTGTTCACAGCCCTGCTGGGACCTCCTTCACATTATGCCTGTGTTTGTGATGGGGTGCAACATGAAGGACGTCTCTTCAAATCCCCCCCAGGACAAATTCATCCCCACCCAATCCCCCTCTCAGCAAAAATCCTCTCCCCACCTCTAGCACAGATCCTCTCCTCCAGGTCCTCCCTTCCAGCAGAACCCCCTCCCCCCTCATCATGGGTCAAATCTGCCCCCCCCCCCAATCCTCCCCAGCACGAATCCTCTTTCCCCTATGTCAGCATAAGTACTCTCCCCAGTTCTGTCACAAATCCTACTATCCAAATCCCCCTTCTCAGTACACACCCCCCCAAAACACAAATTATCTCCCCTTCTAATACAAATCCATACTTCCCAACTGTCCTGGTTTTGGTGGGACCTTCCAGAGATACAAATGAAATCCTATGAGTAACAGCTATGAGTAAGCACTCAGTTTCGAGTGTGAAACGCATCAGCTGATCCTGTACATCCTGCATGATTGTCTTGTACTTTTGATGGTCCTATCTCTACAATAAAGACAAGTTTTCTACTTTATCCAGTGTGCGGCATCCAGATCTTTCTATCCAATACCTTGCTCTATTCAGCATTTAGCCAGCACCTGGGACTCTTCAACTCTGAAGGCGTCACATTAACTTTACACCTGGGTCTGGATCCACCTGAGCGGTGAAACACTCTCCCTGCTACAACTGCATCTACGGATAGTTGGTAAGCACACTCTACAGCTGTGGTGGTGGGATATCACCTTTTGTTTTAGGTGCACAATAGGGTGTTGGTCTTGGGTGTATGTCCATACATGATTGTACAACAATACTACACTATGGCCAGCCTTCTTGTTATTTTTTTCTTCCGGTATTAAACTGAGGGAATAACGCCCGAATTTTGATAGAGGTGATCGGTCCCTATCATAAAGGCCCCGGCTGGGTTCAAGCCATCCGCCCACTATATTTGGCGTTCTGGTAAGGGCAATGCATTATCATGACGTTTGGATTATGGATTTTTTTTTTGTGCATGTTGAAGCAATTGGATGATCCGGAGTGCTTTTTTCTTTCCTAAAGGGATACTTGGACTATATCATTTAACATTTACTTCAGTCGCTTATGTTACATAACGTTTATATTAATGTAAAGGACATTTAGCGCAGTTTATTTTTTATTAAATGAAATCATGTGTATCCGGATTAAGGGTCTGTGAGGGAAACCTGCATTTTGTGTGCATTTCCCACACTGCATTCAAAATGCACTGCCATAGCGATCTGCAATGGGCGTACCTCCTCGCGCTGTGCCTCCTGGCAGTCATGTGATCCGAAAACTCCTGATCGCTTGCAGTGATTGGGAGCTTTCAGTTAGACGCCAGTAACTGTGAAGGGGGGGCTCAAGGCGTGCACATCGCTACTGATCACAATTCATGCAAATATGAGGCCTCTCTGTGCCAAGGCCCAGGTGCAGAGAGGCCGCATATTTGTGTGTGGCAAGGGGTTAATGACTACCCAAATGCAGGTCACAAATGCAGTGTTTGCCTGCACCAGAATGTTTGATCAACAGTACCATGCGATCCAGTTGCTGTGCGTTTTGTAAAGCAGCGCATGCACATGCTCAGTGCATACCGACATGATTTCAGCTCATTAAAATGAAAGGGCTGAAATCGCACAGCACCTGGAAGGCATGTGAATTGCAAAGGAAAGCACAGTGCGTTCCTATATGATTTGTGGTGTGAACCGGCCCTGAGTCTTGGGGCCCAGTGCCAAAAAAAAGCTCAGGCACTTGGCTCCACTAACTTGCCTGACAGGGAGGCACTAGCATAGGTACCTGGAGCAATTGCCCTGAATCTCTAGCAAGGTGCCCAGGATCCCAGACACCATGATTGTCCCCTCAATAGCAGCCAGTTTGTCTTTTAAGAAGTGGGAAGGGGCAAGTTATCAAAGAAGAATACTTGCAGTGATTTGGGGGGGATAAGAGGATGCTTTATGTGCTAGGGGGCACTTTGGGAGGGAAGAGAAATTGTGCTGGAAGGGGGGTTAATTAAAAAATCTGACCCCCCATCACACGTTTTCTTCCCACCCCAAAGTGCCCCCAGCACAGAAAGCATCCTCTTATCCCCTCAAATCACTGCAATTATTCTTCTTTGACAACTTGCCCCTTCTCTGAGTCCCCTTCCCCTGCCAGTGCCAAGCATAAAGATTCAGTACAAACCTTAGATCAGCATGTCCCGTTCTGTTGATGTTGAGTGCTGTGTCCATTCTCCTCCCCCTCCTTCTCCTGTCTCTGACATCCCAGCCGAGGAAAAGGGGGAGGGGACTTCAGTCCATGTGTTAGTGTAAGGGTGGGCAGGAGGGGGGAGGAAGGGGGGAGACAGGGAGAGATGCCGTACAGTGTAATCGCAGCGTGTGGGAACAGAAACACCCCGCACACGCTGCGAGCCAATCACTGGAGCCATCGGAGGTGAGAGAACCAGCAGCCGCTACACCAGGTGCCGGACTGAAAGTCTTTCGTGCGGTCTTGGGGCCCCCTTACAGTGGCGGAATTGCCAGGGCCCAGTTACAGGTGCAACTGTTGCGACCCTGGTTGTTCCGCCACTGGCTCCAGAGTAGGGAACAGCCAGAGGCATCTGACAGCCACTTCTAGTAGTTATAGGTCCTGCTGCATAACACATTAGAAACTACTAGGGACTAACATACAGAGTAGATAGGCGACTCAGAGTTTCAGTGTCACTTCACAGCTTCTGCTGATGAGAAGCTGCACTCCAGGCTGGTTGGACAATGGCTGGAGGAACTCCCCATTGCTGCTGATCTTGTCTTTTTGTCTCCAACACAAAGACTGACTCTGCATCGTCATTATCCTAAAGGGCCCTGAAACTGAACTTTGCTGCAACATTTATCTGGAGGTATCTTTATTAATTACTATAAATGTCTGGGTATACAGTGGGTATAAAAAAGAATCACCCCTTTTAAAATAATCACATTTTGTTGTTGTAGCCCAGGTTCACACTGATGCAGTGGCAGCCCGCCCATTAGGGGTGCCCGGGTGCCGCCCCCTCTCTCCGCTCCACCCCCTATATCCACAGCTGCTGCAGCCACCCCCTTTTCATGCGTCCGGCCCCTTTCAGGGCACTGGGTGCATGAATTAGAGCAGCAGGGATCTTTTTTTAGGATCAGAAACACTAATCCTCAATCCGGTCAATCGGGTGTGAGACCCGTTTTCCGATTGGCCGATAAGAGAAGACTCCCGATTGGCCGCCGTGAAGGAGGGAGGAAGCGGAAGCTGCCGCTGCTGTCGCCGTGATGACCTGTGAAGAGCAGGAGAATGGGAGGCCGCCGAGCAGGGGACGACCCCGGTGATGGACTAAGTGCTACTGACTGACTGACTGACTAACTGGGGAGGGCATACTGTTTGCCGCCCCCCCCCCCAAAACATTTTTACACCGGCCGCCACTTCACTGATGCAGGTTAGAATTTGTGTGAGTTCAGCTGAACTCGCACGATTTCAAACTGGCAATGCAGTCCGACTTCGGAGGCGATTTGACAGACATTTGTGCAGGTTCATGCACATATGTCTATTCAAATCGCCCCCGAAGTCACCAAAAGTAGTACAGAAACTACTTTTGGGAATCAGTGTGGCGCCGCACCGATTCAGACGGTGCTATCACCGGCAATAGCTGCCGATTTGGCATGTGATTTGACATATCAAATCGCATGCCAAATCAGCCCAATGTGAACGTGGGCTTACAGCCGGAAATGAAGACAGACACAGTTTTTGTTTTATCCAGCTATATTTACTTAGTGCAACTTATCACATAAAAAGTGAACGATACAACACGAACATGTCAGAAAAAAATAAAAGATGATAAAAAACAGAATCACTGAGTTTTGAAAAGGATCACTTTCTCGTGTCAGTATTTTGTTGAACCACCTTTTACTTTAATTACAGCCTTTACTCTGTTGGGATTAGACTTGGGCAAATAGTTCAGCCCGAGCATCAGTTCAGGCTGAACATTGGCTGTTTGTCCCGTTCAGGGAACACCAGAATTTGCAGGGTTTTCTGCTAGTGTTCGCCCCGTCGAACGCCCTGCAATGCACTGCACGCTGCACAGTGCATTTTGCTCTCTGATTGGGCAAAGCTTTGCCCAATCAGGGCACAATATAAGCTTGTTGTTAAGGAGCAGGGCTGGAAAGCATGTTGATTGGGACAAGGGCCTCATCCCCACAACCATAGTCGGTGGTTATAGGGTTCTGCAGGCAGGTGGCTTATTGGAATCTGGAAGCCTCCTTTAACAAGGGGGCCCCCAGATCCCGGCCCCCCCTACAGTATTTCACAAAAGTGAGCACACCCTTCACATTTTTGTAAATATTTTATTATATATTTTCATGTGACAACACTGAAGAAATTACACTTTGCTACAATGTAAAGTAGTGAGTGTACAGCTTGTATAACAGTGTAAATTTCCTGTCCCCACAAAATACCTCAACACACAGCCATTAATGTCTAAACTGCTGGCAACAAAAGTGAGTACACCTCTAATGCCCCGTACACGCGGTCGAATTTTCCGATGGAAAATGTCCGATTGGAGCGTGTTGTCAGAAATTCCGACCATGTGTGGGCTCCATCGGACATTTTCCATCGGATTTTCCGACACACAAAGTTGGAGAGCAGGAGATAAAATTTTCCGACAACAAAATCCGATTGCGTCAATTCCGACCGTGTGTGGCCTGTTCCGACGCACAAAGTGCCACGCATGCTCAGAAGAAATTCCGGCACGGAACAGCTCGTTCTGGTAAACTTAGCGTTCGCAATGGATACAGCACTTTCGTCACGCTGCAATGTTAAGAATGGTTTAATACAGCGCACTCTCTTCTTCTTTATAATGTGACAAGAATATAGTAGTTTTGCTGCTCATATTCACACAGACTTCTCACAAACTTATTTCGTTACTATTTATCTGGATTCCCTCAATATATTTTGATTGCTCACATCTGACAACATATATATTTTTTTTTTGGCTTTAATGTAGATTATTTTTTTGTGTTTGTATTTTTTTTAAGTGTTTTTTTTTTGGGGGGGATTTTGATTTGTACTCCCGAAAATGTTTGTGTGTGTTTTTTGTGACAAGTTCCAACAACACCATTGATATGTTGTTCTATTTAATCTGTAGGAGATTGTTTGGTGTTGTTGTCCCTTGTTAATTTCACATTTTATGTTAGAAATGTACCTGAATCGTCACCAACAAACTGTCCTTTTTGGATGAAAACACACACAGGAGAGTATACTTTCCCAAAAAAAATTTTATTAAGGGCTCACAACTAAACAAAGAGGGAGGCAACACTGGAGAAACTGCAGAAGTGGGCGAAGCCTTGGACCCCCAGGGCAGACATCAATAATTTTAAAGCAAAATTGGTGGCCTGAGGAGTCCATATCTAAGGGAGGGCAGTCTGGTCCAGAAGTCCCAGAGATCCGGAAAGCAGCAGATGACATCTGTGTCCCCAGGCTGTGGTCATACGAGAGACTGCATCTTCTGTCAGACCAGACTGAACCCAGGGTCATCACTCTCAGGTCTTCCTTCCACGCTTCCTTACACGCGGTGGCTGTCGTGGTGGAGTTGTGGCAGCAGGAGGAGGAGGAGGATGGTCCAACTCAACCACGTCGGTCTTGGGTGTTAGTTCCCCACTCAACCCCTTATGTAGCACTTTATACATAAGGTCCTTACAGAGCCTGCGTTGACCCTCCTGCATGCCCTGCAGTTTGGTGGCAGCCATGCAGGCAAAGGCCTCTTCAGGAGTGGGTAAGGCTCTGAGGGACGCAGAAGCCTCCTGGATGAGCCTGAACGCTGAATCCTGCACGGGACTCGGAGTCGTCTTCCTGGCTCTTTTCTTTTCATTGTTTTTTATTAAGATTTCCACTTTAACAGCAATAGGACATTACAGTATATTTTAACAATTAGTAGGTACAAATTACATTTGCTTTCTTGGTTCTTACTGTAAACATATGAGAGTCCAGTACGTGGATTGTATATCTTAATGTACTCTACACAATAATTTGCTAATAAAGGAAATGCGATTAAGTATTCCGGACTACATCCGTTGTTTAACAGGAACAGGTCAGGGATATGGGTCACCCCCCCAGACACCCCATCTGGGAACAAACTGTGTCCGTGAGGGTGCCCCCCCCCCCATTCAATAGCACAATCAAACCAGTGTACAATTAGGTAAAGTACAAAGAAAAGAGAAACTTAGAAACAGAAATTATTCTAAATTAAAGAGAAGAACAAAAAACAAAATAAAAAATTTACAATGTCGACATCCTACCACTGACTTTTAATTCAGTTAGGTTGGTTGCGGCAAGATCTCAATGAGAAGCCTCTGGAAAACATGCGCACCATGGAGCCCATTCGTTTTGTGCTTTTGTTAGTAAGTTATTTGAGTAGGCGAAAAATATTTCATACTTGTAGTGGGTATTTACTCTATCTATTACTTCACTAATGTTTGAGATATTATCTGATTTCCATTTTGAAGTAATAGATAGGCGTGTAGCTATCAAAATGTGGGTAATTATGGTTCTGTGCTTTGTGGGTATTTTATCTATCCCCAAGTTGAGAAGAGCTAATGCTGGATTGGGGGAGATGACGTTCCCTGTGATTTTTGCCATTAGGGAGAAAACTGTATTCCAGAAACTCCTCACAGATTTACATTCCCATAAAATATGGTATATCTTTCCCTTGCTTCCACATTTTCGCCAGCATAGTTTATCAGAGCTACCAAAGATTTGAGAAATTCTCATCGGTGTTAAGTAGCTTCTGTAAAGTATCTTGAGGGAAATGTCCCAATGATTAGTACAATGAGAGTATAGGTAGGTGGAATGAATAGCTTTGTTCCATTCAGATAAAGCAAATTTGCTTTTAAGATCTTTTTCCCAATTTATCATGCCAACCGACTTAGCCTGGTTCTGCGTATTGGGTATATTTTTATAGAACCATGAAAGACCTTTGGGTTTGTTGTAGGATGTGGTGAGATATGTCCATACTTCCGGATCATGGCTGAGATAGGGATCTGGGTATTTTATATGATAATGGTGTAGTTGGATGTTTGCAAATGAAAGTGTCATTGGGCTTTGGTCTTTAAATTGTGCATATGTCGTATTGTTCGGAAGGTGTTTTCCAGTCATTTTTAAGGAGGGAAGAAGGAATTCATACATGCCTAAGGTGATTGTTCTCTTTTGTTTGGTTTTATTACTATTAGTATGAGCGTTAAATAATTGCCAAGCTTGGACTGTTGCAGTGATAGAAGGAAAGTTAGGATAAAACAATGGTCTATTTGTTAATGTAGCTAAAAGAAGTGATGGTAGGTCCCTATGGTGAACCATTGCTTTTTCAATTTGCACCCATAGTTTATCTGTTGTTTGATGAAACCAAGATTTGGCTTGGTCCAAAATGGCAGCTATATAATAATTTCTTATTTTAGGAAATCCTATTCCGCCTTTGTATTTTGGTTCTTGTAGCGTGGAGTATGAAATTCTTGCTATTTTCCCAGCCCATATGAATTTCCTTAGAAGTTTATCAATTGTAGTGAAGAAGTGGTCGGGCACTGTGATGGGGATTGTGCGAAAAAAATATAATATTTTTGGTAGAACAGTCATTTTGAACGCTGCTATACTCCCTATCCATGAAAGTTCATGTGAGGAGATATGTGTGAGATCATTTTTAATGGTATTTATCAAAGAAGGGTAGTTATGATTGTATATAGAGTTAGAGGGGTACGCTAGGTTTATCCCTAAATATTTTAAGTATTTATGGGCCCATACGAAAGGAAACTCAGCTTTTAGTTTCTTAAGGTTAGAGTTATTAATGTGTATAGGAAGGATTGAGGATTTGCTGATATTCAATTTATAGTATGAAATTTTCCCAAATTCGTTGAGTATATGTTGGGTTCTTGCAAGAGATGTGGTTGGTGTGGTTAGTGTTAGTACCACGTCATCAGCAAATAGACCTATTTTATGGTCTATGTCTGAGACCTCAATACCCTTGATATGTATATCTTTTCTAATGGTCTCCGCCAGGGGTTCCATCACCAGAGAAAATATCAATGGCGATAGTGGGCAGCCCTGGCGGGTTCCGTTTGTTATATAGAATTTGTTAGACATAGCATTTGAAGTATATACTTGTGCGGTTGGGACTGTATACAGTGCTGATATTGCGGAGAGGATAGGACCTTCAAGGCCAAATTTAACAAGCGTTGCCCGGAGGTACCCCCAGTGGACCCGATCGAACGCCTTTTCGGCATCTAATGTCAGGAACACTGTGGGCACCTTCCTTGTTTCCGCTATTTTAAGGAGATTGAACATCCTACGGGTTCCGTCTGGGGCTTGTCTGCCTTTAACAAAACCTGCTTGGTCTGCTTTGATTAAGTGGGGGGTTACTTCTGCTAAAATTTTTGAGTAGATTTTTAAATCAGTATTAAGTAGGGATATGGGTCTAAAGTTTTGTGGGGCATCTGGTTTTTTCCCTGGTTTAGGAAGGGCTACTATAATGGCTTGGAGCATTTCTTCTGGGAATGTGCTATCTACTGTAGCTTTGTGGAACAGTTTATTCATGTATGGCACTAAAGTCTCAGAAAAGGCTTTATAATATTCGGCAAAAAAACCGTCTGCACCTGGTGATTTGTTTTGGGGTAGGGAGCTGATTACCTGAGCTATTTCGTTTTCTGATATTGCGGAGTTTAAATAATTCAGTTGGTCACTATTAAGGGTAGGGAGATTAACTGAGTGGAGAAATTTATTGATCCCTGTGTTAGTAGGTTGTGGTGTTGCTGGGTCTGTGTTTAGATTATATAGTTGTTAGTAGTAATTGCAAAATGCATTTGCTATATCTTTAGGTTGGTATACTATCTGTGACGTAATAGGGTCTGTAATATATGATAGTTTGGACTTTTGTTGTTTTTTACGGATATAGGCCGCTAGAAATTTGCCCGCTTTGTTTCCTTGGGTGTAACATGTGGCTTTGAATTTCTGTAGGTGATACTGATGTTCTGAAATGAGATGGGTTCTAATCTCTTGTCTTGTTTGATTTAGTTCTGTGGTTGTTTGGGAGGAGGGATTTGCTTTGTGCTGTTGTTCTAGGGATGAAAGCTTATTCATAAGTGTGGTAAAACTTTTTAATCTCTTTTTCTTTTCCCTTGATGCTGTCTGAATTAATAGGCCTCTACTAAAAGCTTTGTGTGAACACCACAATGTAAAAACATTCATGCCCGGAGTCTCGTTAATTCGAAAGAATTCCTTGATCCGATCACGCAGACCCTCCCTGTGTTTAGGATTTTTCAGGATTGATATATTGTTCCGCCATAGGTGTGTAGGCGGTGCAACATTATTTTCCTTGATTGAAAGGGACACGGGAGCGTGATCAGACCAAGTAATTGGGTGGATTTTAGCTGAAACTGCATTGTTCAGACATTGTAAATCAGCTACAAATAAGTTGATTCTGGAATAAGACTTATGGGGAGCTGAGTAGTAGGTAAAATCTTTTTCACTTGAATTGACACAACGCCATACGTCATATAGATCAGAGGAATGTAAAAAGTGTTGGAGTTCAATTCGTGTAGCTTTCGATTTATGCGGAAATGAACAATCTAGTTGTCTATTAGGAACACAATTGAAGTCCCCACAGTACAATACAAATCCTTTCTTGATGCTCCCAACTTTTTTTTTGAGGGCACCCAAAAAGGACAGTTGCCCTTGATTTGGAGCATATACATTGACAATAGTATACCAGGTATTGTTTAGTTCACACACTAGAATAATATCTTCCTGGCTCTTTTATATGGAAGGCGGAGGGGAGGAACCTGAGACTCAGTCAGGCTGCGACTGGTCCCTGGCTTCTCCTGACTGCCACTTAGCCCCGCCTCCTCCTGGCTGCCACTAATCACCGCCTCCTCCTGACTGCCACATTCCACAGCCTCCTCCTGGCTGAGGTCTTCCTGTGTATGAAAAAGGGACATAGTTTTAGTATTTGTTTCATCAATCACACACAATTTTCACCTCCTGACTGCTGCAAATTAAATGTGTACAAATATAACAGACTATCCTTCTGAGCCCAGCATTTTTCATTCTTGTCCCAATTTTGTGTGCCCACTACTGTCTATTGATATGTAAAACACTTTCAAGCAGCAATTAGTGATCAATACTAACATCTAGTAAACATCATTTATTTATTGACCAGAAATCTGTAGAACAATGCTATACCTGACTCCAGCTGGGCTCCTCCACTTCTTCCTGGCTGGAAGGCCCAGGTTGGACATCGGAAGCCTCAGCTGGTTGTGGAAGGAAGCGTGGAAGGAAGAGTAGAGAGGGATTCCCTGACTTTAGTGTGGTCTGACAGAAATCGCAGTCTCTCATAGTACCACAGCCTGGGGACATAAACGTCATCTGCTGCAGCTCTGGACCTCTGGGAATCTGTGACCTTCTTGCGCTCCCTAAGATATGTGCTCCTCAGGCCACCAATTTTGGCTTTTAAATAGGGGATGGTTGCTGTGGGGACCACCAGCTTCACCAACTCCAGCAGTTTCTCCAGCGCTGCCTGCCTCTTCTGTTTATGGTTATAGTGGGGGTGTCTCACCTGCCACAGACAGGGCAGCTCCCTGTATTTGTCAATGAACAGGGGGAGGAAATTGTGGTCGTTGAACCCATCCATTTTCTCTGCAAGACACAACACAAGACAAACCCTAATGTCAGGCCAAACTCCCCTAATCTTGTTACAATATAGGCTTCCATTTCTAAGCAGTATAGGCCCAAGTTTAGATCCTACCTTCGTTATCACGATCGGCGCCTCCGATGCTCCTTCCTCCGCTCACAGATCGTACGTAAGACGCACGCGTGTTACGCTTTATACACACTGCGCATGCGTGTAACTCCGCCCGCCCCTGACGTTCTTTCTAGTCTATTCCCCGCCCCTTTTCGTTTGGCGCAGTGGGGGGAAGAGCACATGGCGGAGACACAGCAGGTGCGTGCTAATTGTAGCAACGAGGAGGAGGAAAGGCCGGATCCAGAAGGAGATTTAAGGACTCAAATATGTCCTTTGGGGAGATGTTGGAGATGGTGGACATCCTGAAGAAGGCCGACTATGACGGGAAGTATGGGCCATACCCCAACCCCAATATCAGAAAGGCCAAGATCATGGCGAAAGTGGTCAGGAGTCTGCACCGGAATTTCGGGGTACGACGATCGAAAGATCAGCTCAGGAACCGGTGGTCGGACCTCAAATTACGAGAACATGAGCAGTACAGAAAGATCCGGAGAGTGCTGCAAAAAAGTAAGTAGTTGTGCTGTGTTCCTATTCTTTGTTTATTACGTTCGTGCTGCTCCATGTGCTTTTAGGAAGTGTTGTACAGTTTAAAATGGCAACTTTCATGTTCATGGGCACATTATTCGTTCGGATCAAACATTTTTCTTTCGGACTATAAAATACCATTGTTTAGGCCATATGCATTTGGCCACCATTTTGACACCCTATACTTGTCTTAAAAGAATTGGGTTGTGTAGATGGCTTTGTTACTAGAATGAAATGCAAACTAGATTCTGTGTAAGGAGAGGACACTGAGCAGCTGTTTTCACATCTGGACGCTGTAGCACTAGTGTGGGACACAAGAACACCATTTTTATTAGTGGGGGCACACAGGTGCTCCAGTGTATACTATAGGGGGGGGCTACATCTGTGAAGCTTGTACTAAGCAGGTAAAGTATTGCAGGTTGACAAAGGACACTAAAAAAGCTACATCTTGGAACTCTGCTAAAATTCACAATTGTACCCCACTTCCAAGCAATGTTTCCTATTTATAGATCTGCCATCAAATATCTGTGTGCTAATTATACCATTTTTGTTTGACATAGGGGAGAAAAGACTCGCAGGACACCCCTCATCCGAGGAGACCAGAGCCCCCCCCCCTCTGGAAGAAGGGGAAATCCCCCCAACACAATCTGAGCAGGAGGAAGAAGACGTGGTGGAACTAGTCACCACAACAGGTGAGTGTCTACGACCCCAGGCTCAGATAAGAGATGGATGGCGGCATTTTTTTTAGACCTATTTTATTTTGGGGTTCCTCTCTTTTTAGGTGATCATGAGGTTGTGGATCCAGATCCTTTCACAACCGAAAGTGCCCAGATCCTGATCGGGGAGATCACGGGGTGTAATTTACAATTGGAAATCATCAAGAAAAACATCATTGATGTTTTGGGGCGAGTTTAAAGCCCCTCCAAATCACTTTCTTCTTTTGTGTGCTACAATGTACTAAATGTTTTTGTGATTTTTCCCAAAGCCAAATTTGGAGGATGCACACAGTGTGTCAACATGTGCTATCTGCCATCACTGGAGATCAATGGACGCGTTTTGGGGGTGCAACCCCTTCCTCAATAATAAAGTAGCTGAGAGGAAGGGCTTGCTCCCCCAAAACACGTCCCTTGATCCCCCGTGATGGCAGGTCGCACATGTTGACATTGTTAAATTGGTGTGCATCTTCCAAATTTGGCTTTTCCTGGGGTGACTTCACCCCATCTGAACGCAATATCAAACACAGTTCCTAAATACTCATGTCTGATATTGCCTTCAAATTCTACCAAATGTGACGTTTGTAAGTTCAAGATTTGTGTCTTTCTTGTTGGTTTTACACAGGCCTGTTTTATCTAAAATGGACATTTTGAGTTTTGATAATGCTACCCCAAAAATTGTTATACAACAAACATGTTGGTTTGTTTGAAAAACCTTTGGTAAATGCACATGTGATTGTGCAGGTATTAAAAAGATTGTTAATCAAGAATGTGTGGATTATTGTCTCAACGCTACAACACTTTTGGGGTGATGTCATTGTTGTTTTCTGAGAAAATGGGGGTTATTTACTAAGGGCAAATCCTCTTGGCACTACAAGTGCAGTTTCAGTGCAGTTGCAACTGCACTTGTAGTGAAATGTGTTTTTGCATTTTAGTAAATAACAGCCAACAGTGCTTTGTATAATAAGGTTACACAATCACGACATTTTCGGGACTCAACACATTTCTGTCAGGGTCAGCTAAAACAAACACAAGCAGGAAATGTCCACAAAGAATTTCTTTTTTTGTTTTATTATAAAAAGGCTTCACAGATTTGCTGGCATATTGATAGCCCCCCTACCCGCAAAGAACTCCAGGTAGCGTAACCGGACATCACGGGCACTCAGGGAGGGCAAGCCAGGACGGCCGCTTTCAAGCGCCGTCAGTGTGGTTTGATATATCATTCCGGCCTCAGGCCCAACTGAGCCAGCATAGTTGGCCGAATGTTTCCTTAAAAAGTTATGGAGAACACAGCACGCAAGTATAATATGGTTCAGTTTATACTCCGCCATATGGATGGGTGTTATAAATAGGCGGAACCGGCTGGCCAGGATTCCAAATGTGTTCTCCACCACTCTTCGGGCTCTGGCCATCCGGTAATTAAAAACCCTCTGTTCCGGGGTGAGGGTCCTCATTGGGAATGGCCGCATCAGGTGGTCCCCCAGCGCAAACGCTTCATCAGCAACGAACACAAATGGGAGTTCTTCAACATTGTCCTCTGGAGCTGGCAAGTCCAAGCTGCCATTCTGGAGACGCCTGTAAAACTCAGTCTGGGCGATGACTCCAAAATCGGACATACGGCCATTCTTCCCCACGTCCACATACAGGAAGTCATAATTAGCCGACACCACCGCCAACATCACTATACTATTGAACCCCTTATAGTTGAAATAGTATGACCCCGAGTTGGGTGGTGGGACGATGTGGACGTGTTTCCCATAAATTGCCCCTCCGCAGTTAGGAAAGTCCCATCGCTCGGCAAAGTGGGAGGCCACAGTCTGCCATTCCTGTGGCGTGGAAGGAAACTGTTGAGGAAAAAACAATAAACATTACTATTTTTTCTCAGAAACATGGCAAGCAGATTAGACACAAACATTATGGGGCAACCTCCAGATAGCATTTATTAAGGGGAATTTAACAACGCCAAAGTATAAGGTACACCTATCATATTCCCCCCCCCCCTCTCATGGGCCATTTCTAACATTATAGGGGGTGTGTGGAAATCTTGGACAGGTAACCCTCTTCACTTCATTGAGAGATGAATGCCTAAATAATGGGTATTACTTGGAACAGCCCCTCCTTAGTTACACTATTGGCAGACCACTGGACAGGTAAGAAGTGTCATAATACAAAGATATAAATACACATTGTACACATTTGAGGACATTTGGAAATTCTGCTATTACCTATCAAGACAATAATAGGATAGAAAAACTTGAAACAGTACCATTTGAAAGTATACAGGCAGGCCCTTGCACTACATGCTTTGGGGAATTCAGCCATAAATCTGACCACAAAAGAGGTGGGTATAGTGTGTATGGGTTTGGCAAAGTCAGCAGATAGATGATTGAGGATAGATAGAGAATTGGGATCAGCTGACTTAGCAGTTGGGGGTTGGGAGGGTTACTAAAAATTATTTGGGGACACCACCAAAAAAAAGCCTCTGGCACTCTGCCTGAATTTAAAGCAAAAATAACATTTCTAAACATTTTAGGGTGTGTTTGGGGTAAAGCACTACTATGGAGCAGAAAAAATACATTGTTAAGTGACTACATGAGGTGAATATAGGGCCAGGAGACACCATGCTGGGGAGGTTATTAAAGGGCAAATATGTATGAAGGACCTAAAAGAATAATTACATAAAAATCCAGCATGCATGAGAACAAAGGGGACATTCACAGCATATTACAATCATGGTAATTAGGGAATGAGGAAAGAAATACAAGATATTAGCAAACATTCAATACAATAAAATGTGATATAAAAGGATAAAAATCTTACCTTCATATACTCCTTCTGCAGGACCTGGATGATGGCAGAACAGGTCTCTGGGATAATGATCCCCAGAGCCTGGGGGGAGATGCCTGTCGAGAACTTGAGGTCCTGCAGGCTTCTCCCTGTCGCCAAATACCGCAGGGTAGCGACCAACCTCTGCTCCGGAGTTATGGCTTGCCTCATGCAGGTATCCTGCCTGCTAATATAAGGGGTCAGCGAAGCCAACAGACAGTGAAACACGGGGTCCGTCATCCTGAGAAAGTTCCTGAAATCATTAGGATTATACTCACGGATCTCACAGAGCAAAGGCATATGAGAGAACTGGTCACGCTGAAGCAACCAATTCTTGGTCCATGAACTCCTCCCCACCCTGTTCATGGACTGGACTTGTGTCAAGGTCAGGACCCCAACACCAAGCCCCCGCACAGCACGAACTCTACGAGGAGTACGCATACGCAACATGGCTAGAAAGCGGTCGGCTGCTCAGAACGAAGTAACAGAACGCACTGAAGAACAGCAAGGCCTGTGAAGAGCGACCTGAAAAACAGTAACGAACGAACAAGAATACAATGACTAAAGTCACGCGGAACTTGCTTGCACGCACTGAAGAGCAGATACAAACCCACAAGCACAAACTGAATGGCAGAAAACGATCTGAAAGCCACGAGTCTGAAAAAGCGCGAATCGTCTCTCACCAAACTTTTACTAACACGAGATTAGCAAAAGGAGCCCAAAGGGTGCCGCGATTGGTTCTGAACCGGCCTTTTCTAGTCTCGTCGTACATGGTGTACGTGACCGCGTGGTTGGCGATCAGAAATTCCGACAACTTTGTGCGACCGTGTGTAGACAAAACAAGTTTGAGCCAACATCCGTCGGAAAAAATCCTAGGATTTTGTTGTCGGAATGTCCGAACAAAGTCCGACCGTGTGTACGCCCTATAAGTGAAAATTTCCAAATTGGGCCCAATTAGCCATTTTCCCTCCCGGTGTCATTTCACTCGTTGGTGTTACAAGGTCTCAGGTGTGAATGGGGAGCAGGTGTGTTAAATTTGGTGTTATCGCTCTCACTCTCCCATACTGGTCACTGGAAGTTTAACATGGCACCTCATGGCAAAGAACTCTCTGAGGATCTGAAAAAATAATTGTTGCTCTACATAAAGATGGCCTATAATTGTTGCTCTACATAAAGATGGCCTAGGCTATAAGAAGATTGCCAAGACCCTGAAACTGAGCTGCAGCATGGTGGCCAGGACCATACAGCGGTTTAACAGGACGTGTTCCACTCGGAACAGGCCTCGCCATGGTCGACAAAAGAAGTTGATTGCATGTGCGCAGCGTCATATCCAGAGGTTGTCTTTGGGAAATAGATGTATGAATGCTGCCAGCATTGCTGCAGAGTTTGAAGAGGTGGGGGGTCAGCCTGTCAGTGCTCAGACCATATGCCACAAACTGCATCAAATTGGTCTGCATGGCTATCATCCCAGAAGGAAGCCTCTTCTAAAGATGATGCACAAGAAAGCCCGCAAACAGTTTTTTTGAAGACAAGCAGACTAAGGACATGGATTGTTGGAACCATGTCTTATGGTCTGATGAGACCAAGATAAACTTATTTGGTTCAGATGGTGTCAAGCGTGTGTGGCGGCAACCGGGTGAGGAATACAAAGACAAGTGTGTCTTGCCTACAAGCATGGTGGTGGGAGTGTCATGGTCTGAGGCTGCATGAGTGCTGCTGGCACTGGGGAGCTACAGTTCATTGAGGGAACCATGAATGCCAACATGTACTGTGACATACTGAAGCAGAGCATGATCCCCTCCCTTCAGAGACTGGGCCGCAGGGCAGTATTCCATCATGATAACGACCCCAAACACACCTCCAAGATGACCACTGCCTTGCTAAAGAAGCTGAGGGTAAAGGTGATGGACTGGCCAAGCATGTCTCCAGACCTAAACCCTATGGAGCATCGTGGGGTAACCTCAAATGGAAAGTGGAGGAGCTCAAGGTCTCTAACATCCACCAGCTCCGTTATGTCATCATGAAGGAGTGGAAGAGGACCCCAGTGGCAACCTGTGAAGCTCTGGTGAGCACCCAATGCCCAGAAGGGTTAAGGCATTGCTGGAAATAATGGTGGCCACACAAAATATTGACACTTTGGGCCCAATTTGTACATTTTCACTTAGGGGTGTACTCACTTTTGTTGTCAGCAGTTTAGACATGAATGGCTGTGTAAATGAAAGAAAGTATGGGGTGAGTGGCGCTCCCTAAAATAGTGGGAGTGGGCTCCCTATATACCACAGAGATATAGTATCCACCTAAGTGTATATGTGCTCTCAACCACCTAAAATAAAATACATATATAAATATTTATAAAGTGCGTATTATAATGATTGTGTATCAATATCCGAGTAAATGCAAAACATCAAACTGTAGTACAATGTGTACACTAATCCCAGTGACAGCAATAAAATACCCCGCTGTCAATAAGATAATAACATCCAAAATATAAACCACTGTGTATCAAAATTGTTTCCAAGTGATAAGTGTCCAAATCCACAGTATGGAAAAAAATGAAAAATAGAAAATAAATAAAATAAGTAAAAGTATAATCTGACAAATAAAAATAGAAGTGAAACTCCAAAATGGCAAAGTGTTCATACAAAAAAGTGTTCATACAAAAAAGTTCATACAAAAAAGTGACTGTTGTGCTTCATCAAAATCCAGTGACTTCCGTGATCCCCCTTAAGGGTCTCCACTCACCATCAGCTCCTGGCACCCCTACAGGGGTAATAGGCATGTATCGATAGAGGTTGATGGCCACCTATCCTGGGTCAGGACATCCCCACGGGTCCTTTGCTCAGCACAGACTCCAACACCGTATCCAGGAAATGGTTCACCGGCTTCTTTTAATCACATCCTCATAGGAAAAGACAGGGCTCCCATAGTGTAGTAATTAAAAAACTTTATTTTTAAAAATAATAATTAAAAATACTTCCCACTAGGGGAACGAGTGAAAAATACACACACTACAGCGTATGGTCAATAGCGCTGTCCAGGGAGCGAACGGCTCTCAGCGTGTGTGTCAGCTGGGCTCCAAGCTCACTGTTACTGTACCGGGTGTGACGCAAGTGCGTGGCTCCGACTGCGTTTCGTCATCAACGTTGTCAAAGGCATCCAATGAATGGCTGTGTGTTGAGTTATTTCTGAGGGGACAGCAAATTTACACTGTTATACAAGCTGTACACTCACTACTAGGAATGAGCCGAACACCCCCGGTTCGGTTTGCGGCAGAACTTGTGAACAGACCAAAAATTTGTGCGAACACGTGAACCCCGTCAAAGTCTATGGGACTCGACCTTGAAAAATCCAAAGTGCTAATTTTAAAGGCTAATGTGCAAGGTATTGTCACAAAAAGTGTTTGGGGACCCGGGTCCTGCCCCAGGGGACATGAATCAATGCAAAGAAAAAGTTTTAAAAACGGACGTTTTTTCAGGAGCAGTGATTTTAATAATGCTTTAAATATCGTGCCTGGGGGGTTGCTATAGTATGCCTGTAAAGTGGCGCATTTTTCCCGTGTTTAGAACAGTCCCTGCACGAAATGACATTTCTAAAGGAATATAAGTCATTTAAAACTGCTTGCTGCTGTAATGTAATGTTGCCCCCCCCCCCCTCCTCTCTCTCTCTATTCTCTATCTCTCTCCTCTCTCTCCTCTTTGGGTCTGGTATGGATATTAAGGTGAAGCGGGGAGACACCTTTTTCCCATATTAACTCTTACAGGAGAGAATTTCCCTTCATATGGGTAGATTTCCTCTCACTTCCTGCTGTCTCCCTTCATTTGTAAGTAGGAGTCATTTGTAAGTCGAATGTTTAAAAATAGGGGACCGCCTGTATATACTATACGGCCTGCACTATACACTCTGCGGAAAATTGGGCCTTAGGTGTTGGTGGTACCAGAACACTGTAAGCCCTCACAGTTACTCTTGGTGGGCGCTGGAATGGGCCCTGCTGTGAAATATTATATCAAGAATTGTAACTACATGCCCCTGTTAAACAGGGGCAGAAAAATTGGGCCTTAGGCGGTGGTGGTGGTGGCACAACACTGTAAAGCCTCACAGATACTTTTGTTGAGCGCAGGAACAGGCCCTGCTGTGAAATATTAGATTGAAAATTGTAATTACGCGCCTCTGTTAAACAGGGGCAGAAAAATTGGGCCTTACGTGGTGGTGGTGGTGGTTGTGGCACAACACTGTAAATTTGGAAATAACGGAATCGCGCTGAAAGGGACTAATAACCATACGTGTGATCACCGGTCCACAGTAATAATCAATATGTGAATAAACACAATGTGATAAAATAAAACATAATTGAAAAAACTAAAACAATTTGGCAATTAATAGTCCATCAAATGTGCATTTCTAATATGCAACAGTGAAAACAAATGTTCATGTGCATATAGTTCATATAGACCACCCGAGTGAAAAAATCAAAATTATCCGAAATTCCTGCTGTGTGAAGGCAAACGTGCTTGATCCACCACCATAGATAAAGACTGGCCGCTTACCAGAAATTCCTGACCCCCCACTACAGAGGGTCAGATAGGGCTTGTTTAAATATAGTGATCCGGATCACAACCAATGTATCGGAAGCCTTGCACTGGGATGAGACCTCAAAGACCTTGGTGCCGTGATGGAGATAATCACACTGAGTGAAAGGACCCAGTATACTGCAAGAAAATCCCTTTTCAGAACGTAAACTCAGAATTTCATGCCTGCTGTGTGCTCAGATTATCATCAGGCATTGTTACGTCTCCCAACAATCTGCATGCTCAGCACTCCTGATCCCTCTCCTGTCTTCTCCTTCTCTCTCTTTCTTCTGTCTTCTCTCTCTTTGCAGACAGGATGTGGCAACAAAACAAAAGAAAGAGAAAAACAGAGTCCTGACATGCATTCTAATTTGTTTGTGTTACATTAAGGAATTGCAGCTTTATATTTCACATTGTTATACTTCACCTATGCGCAGTTTCTTCCCCCCCTTTTTTTTTCACAACACTGTAAAGCCTCACAGATACTTTTGTTGAGCACAGGAACAGGCCCTGCTGTGAAATATTAGATCAAAAATTGTAATTACGCACCCCTGTTAAACAGGGGCAGAAAAATTGGGCCTTAGGCGGTGGTGGTGGTGGCACAACACTGTAATGCCCTGTACACACTGTCGGACATTGATCAGACATTCCAACAACAAAATCCATCGTTTTTTTCCGACGGATGTTGGCTCAAACTTGTCTTGCATACACACGGTCGCACAAAGTTGTCGGAATTTCTGAATGTCAAGAATGCGGTGTCGTACACCACGTACTACGAGACTATAAAAGGGCAGTTCAGTACCAAGCGCGCCACCCTTTGGGTTCCTTTTGCTAATCTCGTGTTAGTAAAAGTTTGGTGTGAGACAATTCGCGCTTTTTCAGACTCGTGGTTTTCAGATCGTATTTCTGGTGTTCTTGTGGGTTTGTATCTGTTCTTCAGTGTGTGCAGTGAGTTCCAATTGATTTTTCATTGTGTTCTTGTCCGTTCGTTACTGATTTTCAGGTCGCTCTTCACAGGCCTTGCTGTTCTTCAGTGCGTTCTGCTACTTCGTTCTGACCAGCCGACTATTTTCTAGCCATGTTGCGTGTACGTACTCATCGTAGAGTTTGTGCTGTGCGGGGGGTTGGTGTTGGGGTTCTTACTTTGACACAAGCCCAGTCCATGAACAGGGCGAGGAGGAGTTCATGGACCAAGAATTGGTTGCTCCAGCGTGACCAATTCTGTCACATGCCTTTGCTCCGTGAGATCCGTGAGAATAATCCTGATGATTTCAGGAACTTTCTCAGGATGACGGACCCGGTTTTTCACCGTTTGTTGGCTTTGCATACCCCTTATATCAGCAGGCAGGATACCTGCATGAGGCAAGCCATCACTCCGGAGCAGAGGCTAGACGCCACCTTGCGGTACTTGGCGACGGGGAGAAGCCTGCAGAACCTCAAGTTCTCGACAGGCATCTCCCCCCAGGCTCTGGGGATCATTATCCCAGAGACCTGTTCTGCCATCATTCAGGTCCTGCAGAAGCACTATATTAAGGTAAGATTTGTATCCTTTAACATCACATTTTATTGTATTTAATGTTTGCTAATATATTGTATTTCTTTCCTCATTCCCTAATTACCATGATTGTAATATGCTGTGAATGTCCCCTTTGTCCTCATGCATGCTGGATTTAAAAAAAAAAAATTTGTCCTTCGTACATATTTGCCTTCACTTACCTCCCCAGCATGCTCTCCTGGGCCTATATCCACCTTGTCCAGTCACTTAACAATGTATTTTGTCGGCATGCGCGGCTTTCTGGTATGGCGGACGTGGTCTGAGTGAGCTCCGGGCCCGTCCGCTCCATGACCTCCGATCAGCTATTAAAAGGCACCGTTATCTTCGGGGGTAAGCCTGACTAAACACCCCACTCCGTGGGCACCCCATGGGCAAGATTGGCCAGCAGCAACAATATTATAAGCCGTGCTTGAGCCGCGAACGGAATCAGGCATGGACAGATTCATCACTAGGCCGCAATCCTCGGCCTCGAGTTCCCCTGCAGATCCCTTCACCCCTATGGATCCACTTCTGGGGATAGTAGATGCGGGTACCCTCTCCACCGCTACTGGCCACGTTACAGGGCCTGAACTCCCCCCTGCACAGGGGGTTTTGACCCCGGACATCCTGGATGCTGAACTGGATGCCAAACTACAGACCATTTTTCAGCAGGTCACTAGGAGCATTGTGGTAGAGGTGAGAAAAATTTCCACAGAACTAAGGGGGAAATAAATCAAATTGGAGAAAGAGCTGACACTCCAGAACAACAATTTGATGAAATGGTGAACTATGTGCAGGCCATGGAGGAAGAAAACTATAATCTTAAACACTCTGTCACCCAGTTACAAACACAGCAGGAAGATTTGGAGAAAAGAGAGAGACGTCAGAACCTCATTCCCGAAACGGTGGGAGAGTCCTCTCTGCGTCCATACCTTCTCGGGCTCTTTAACACTCTAGCACCCATGGTGGTGGATGTGGATTGGCGTCTGGACAGGGCACATCGTTCCCTGGGCCCCAAACCCAGCGCTGGAGCCAGACCCAGGGATGTCATTGTGCGTTTCCACTATTATGATAGTAAGGAAGCACTGAGTCTGGCCGCAGGTAACAAATCTCAAAATACCTACAAGGGGGCCAAGCTACAGATCTTCAGCGACCTATCTCCCATCACCCTGGCTAAAAGAAGGAACCTACGCCCAATAACAACCCCCCTACAGCAACATCGGGTCCCATATTATTGGGGGTTCCCCTTTCGGCTCATCGTCTCAAAAGATGGCGTCCAACACAGCCTCCGAGACCTCCAGGAAGGAGATGCCTTCATGAAAAGCCTCGCTCTTCCTCTGCCTGATGATGATCTACAACCTCACCTCTACAAGCTTACCATCTACACCAAGTCGTCTGTGGACCCCCGTGAGGGGCCAACCGAAGAAGCATCTTTCCACACCTCAACGTTCACGACCCTCAAAGCAGCCTCCCTGATGTCTCTGGTTAAACCCACCCTGGCTTACTTCGTATTTCTTTTCCCTTTTTTGTCCATGGAAAACACAATTGTTGTGAACTGGACTCAAGGTTTAAAATGTTACCCTGAATCACTTCGGGGGGGTAACCTGCTTTCTCATCCCCATGGGGAATCATCTGTTTATTGTTCTGGGCATCTTTTTTTCATTCTACGGATGTGTTATTGGTTGACTGCCCTCAATAAATGTTTACTCTTTTCTTTCTTAATGTGTAATTTGTAGCTACTGTCAAGTTTTTCCTAAGGAGAGCGGGCGGCTCCCCTCCTCCCCAGAGTTTTCCTGCTGGAGGTCCGTATGTGTCCCTCCCTGGCCCATGATATTTCACAGGGCCTCCTGAGATGCGGATGTGTCTCAGGTTTTCAACTGTTGTTTCTTTTTTTCTTTTTTTTATTGTCATTATTTTTATTTTTGTGTTTTTGTTTTTTTTTTGTTTGCAACTCATATGTCAGTCCTGTTGGTTGAGGTCGTCTATCTACACATATACTTTTTTTTCTTCTTTTTTTCCTGTTTATTTTTTTTCAAGAGGTCAATTGGATCATGTATGAGTATCACTGGGGTAATTTCTCTCACTGCGTTTTAAAACTCCTTGTATGTCCTTTACTATGTCAGTATTATCACATGTCTACATAGGTTTACTATGCAACTATTGCTCTTTTTTGATGATATGTTCCCATGACCTTAAAGCTTCTGTCATATAATGTCAAGGGCCTAAATTCCATTCGGAAGCAATGGATTGCTCTGAAGGAATTCAGGTCCTCAGGTGCGGACGTAGTCATGCTCCAGGAGACGCATTTTCGGGCAGAAGGCTCTTTAAAATTTGCTTCCAAGCTCTTTCCTACCTCCTACCTGGCCTTTGATTCCACAGGCAAAACCAGAGTGGCAATTCTAATAAAAAAATCCTGTCCCTTTAGGGTCAAAAGTACACATGCTGACCCTCATGGGAGGTTCATTATCCTGGATTGCGACTATATGTCCTCTTCCTTTACTTTAGTTAACTTATATGCACCCAATACTGGTCAGGTGGATTTCCTTGATAAGGTTTTTGGCTCGCCCCAATACCGTGCCCAACCCTTTATGATGATAGGAGGTGATTTCAATTTGGCCATGTCCCCAACTAGGGATAGGCAAACTATGTTAAATGACATTCCCTCGCGGAAATCCAACTCTCAAGCCAGTGCCTTCTGTAAATGTGTCAGGTCCCACCAGTTATTTGACTCTTGGAGGATTAAACACCCCATGGCCAAGCAATTTACCTTCTTCTCCACAGCCCACAAAATGCACTCCCGTCTGGACCATTTTCTCGTTTCAGCTTCACTTCTCCCTCACATTATTGACTCTAACATATCCCCCATTACGTGGTCTGACCACGCCCCTATTACAATGGAGGTCATGTTGTCTAAAATTCCCTCTAGGTCTTGCCACTGGCGTCTAAACTATCAACTCCTTCACTCTGAACCTTCTCGCGTTAAATTAGCGGCAGGCCTCGAGGAATTCTTTTTACTTAATGTGGGATCTATTCCCAATTTTTCCACAGTGTGTCTTCCATGGTGCGTGCATCGCGGAGGGCACATGCCTGAAAAAAGATAGAAATAAACTTCTGGAGTCACTGACTTCTGACTTGACAGTAGCGGAACGTATTGTGCAAACCCACAGTGTCGGAACTTCATATGGTTATATCCCTGAGGGAACAAACTTGGTAAGGCAGCTAAATCTATACTCTGGGTTAAACAAAAATTCTATGAGTTTGCTAACAAGCCTCAAAGGAGGCTTCAATTATTTCCCTGACTTTCTTATTAAGACTGACGGATCCAGAACACACTGTCCGTTTGAAATGTCCAAGGTCTTTGGTGACTTCTACAGCAAGTTATATAACTGCCTAACTCCCGAAAATCAGTTTAATTTTACAAAAGAAAAATTTGATGCTTTTTTCAAGGATCTTAGACTCCCGAAACTATCTTCCTCAGATCTCATTGATCTGAATGCTCCCATAACTGCTGAGGAACTGCGCCACACGATCAAGGACCTCCCGTTACATAAATCCCCTGGCCCAGACGGTCTACCCTACTCCTATTATAAAACCTTCCTTGACATTTTATCCCCCCATTTATTGACCCTCTATAGCACGTTCCTCAAAGGTCAACCCCCGCATTCCCAGTTTTCCCATTCTTATATATCCGTTATCCCTAAACCCGGAAAGGATCCCTCCCCCCCTGACAATTATAGACCTATAGCCCTTTTAAATTCAGACTATAAAATTTTTACCAAGATGTTAGCTACTAGGCTTTCTAAATTTATCCCAAAATTAATCAACAGAGACCAGGTGGGTTTTGTCCCGACTAGATACGTGGGTGATAATACCTGTCGCACCATAAACTGGATTGACCTTCTGAATAGATCCTCACGACAAGCTTTAGTGTTAAGTCTAGATGCACAAAAAGCCTTTGATAGGCTGAGCTGGCCCTATATGTTCTCTACTTTACTTAGGTTTGGTTTTAAAGGCCCTTTCCTGAGAGTGCTACAGGCATTATACTCCCAGGTTTCGGCTCAAGTCCAGATGTCTTCTTTTCTGTCGCCTTGCTTCCCTATGAGTAATGGCACTCGGCAGGGGTGCCCATTGTCCCCTTTACTTTTTATTTTATGCCTTGAGCCCCTAGCTGAGTCCATCCGCCTACATCTGGATATTCGTGGAGCGGTGGTGCGACAGAGGGAATACAAATTATCATTGTTCGCAGATGATATTCTGCTAACCATCACCCAGCCATTGCTGTCCCTACCCTCCCTACATAGTCTTCTCTCCTCTTTTGGAGCCATATCTGGCTACAAAGTTAACACTACCAAAACAGAGGCTCTTCCTTTAAACATTCCCCCCCTCTACTGTCTCAACTAATGCAATCTTATCCTTATAAATGGTGTACATCCTCCCTCAAATATTTGGGGATCCATCTTACCTCTACTTACTCTGCCCTCTACCATGCTAATTTCCCTCCTCTAATTTTAGATATTAACAAATCCCTGCAAAACTGGAAGAAGTACCCCCTTTCCCTCTTGGGTAGACTAAATGTATTAAAGATGTCCATTTTACCCAGATTATTGTATTATTTTGAAACACTACCCATAGCTATTCCCCTTCCTCAACTTAAAGCAATCCAAAGGAGTTTCCTAAGATTTATTTGGAACGGTAGAGCCCATCGCATAGCGAGCTCGGTGGTCTTTGCCCTTAGATCTAACGGGGGACTGGGTGCTCCGGATATAATAAAATATTATTATGGATTCCATTTTAGGGTTTTTTCCTCCTGGTCCAGTATGGTGGCCCCTAGCCACTGGTCTGATATTGAGAAAGGGGTTTTGTATCTGGTGCATCCATGCTCCCTGATTTGGTCCCCCACTCCACATATAGACCCTGTCTATAGACGTCATTGTATAGCACTTATGAACTTCACTCTCTCTATATGGAATAAATGTAGACAGAACTACTCTCTTTCATCAACCTGCTCCCACCTCACAAATGTTTTTTTTAATCCAAACATCCCAGACAGTCTATCCTTGGGACGTAATTTTTCCTTGGGTAAACGCCTCTTTGTTTCAACTTCGTAATCTTGTTAATCCGATATCCCGTCGACTACATACATTCGACACCATCTGTGAAAAGTTTGACATTCCCTCCCAGTTGTTTTATTTTTACCTTCAAATCAGACATTTTTTCCATTCCCGATCCCCGTCTCAGACCTAAGACAAACCCATCCCTTTTGAATTTTTATGTGCTCAGGGTCCCAATCAATTACAATTAGTATCTTCCATTCACCGCATTCTTCATGAGTCCACTCCCCTTACTGAGGTCACTCATTTATACATGAGAAAATGGGCTCAACTGTTGTGCAGGCCTATCAGTCCTCAGCTGTGGGATAGGATCTGGACTGCCACTTCTAAGTCTTCCAAATGTGTCTTGTGTCTTGGAGTCCTAATGTTTTGATATAAAACACCCAAAGCCATCCACAAATATGACCTCTCGACCTCGGACACATGTTGGCATTGTGGTTTAGAAGTGGGTTCTCTGTTTCATATATTCTGGCAATGTTCTTTGATCAGAACCCTTTGGCAAGAAGTAATGTTGGTGATTCAGAAAGTAGTAGATGTGTCTCTCCCACTGGACCCTCTGCATTACTTATTAGGTCTTTCTTTTAAAGGTATTTCAAAACACAATAATAGATTGATTGCTTATGTTTTCTTAGCTGCTAAGGGACTGATCCCCTTGTGTTGGCTATCCAACTCCAACCCCTCCAAGGTATAGACTCCTTCAACTTATAGCTGACATCCATGGGATTGAATATTTAACGGCCTATGTCCATGACACCGTCCCTCAATTTCACAAGATCTGGGATTTATGGGACCAATCAGAGTTTGGGACTCCCCTGACGGCCACTGCCATATGAATACCCCAAACCCTTTGTTCCTTTTCAAAAATATGTATCAATGTGTTTCTTCTACCCCAATACTGATACCTCTCACTCTCATCTGGTTTCATCAGTACTATCCTAGTTGATAATGTTACTCATGTATGACCTCTAACCTGTTTTCTATTTACATATGAGTTATTCTCACCTCTGTTAATGCAGTCTATCTTTGTGTATTGTATTAGTGGATCTCTCTTATCCACGTCTTGTTTTTATATTGTGATTTTGGCACTGTATGTTTAAATTAAAACTTTATGTGTTTCTTTGGGGAAAAAAATTGTTTTTGTTCTTTCAATAAAAATACAATTTTAAATAATACAATGTATTTTGTCAGCTCCATAGTAGTGCTTTACCCTAAATACCCCCTAAAATGTGTAAAAATGTGATTTGTGTTTAAATTCAGGCAGAGTGCCAGAGGTTTTTTTGGGGGGTCCCAAAATCATTTGGAACCCTCCCTCCCCCCAACTGCTAACTCAGCTGATACCAATACTCTGTCTGCTGACTTTGCCAAAACCATACACACTATACCCACCTCTTTTGTGGTCAGATTTATGGATGAATTACCCAAAGCATGTAGTGCAAGGGCCTGCCTGAATACTTTCAAATGGTACTGTTTAAAGTTTTTGTATCCTATTATTATCTTGATAGGTAATAGCAGAATGTAAAAATGTGCTAAAATGTGTACAGTGTGTATTTATATCTTTGTATTATGACACTTCTTACCTGTCCAGTGGGCTGCCAAGAGTGTAAGTAAGGAGGGGCTGGCCAAAGTAATACACATTATTTAGGCATTCATCTCTCAATGAAGTGGAGAGGGTTACCTGTCCAAAACATCTCCCCCCCCCCCTAAAATTTTGAAAATGGCCCATGAGAGGGGGGGGGGATCTGATAAGTGGACCTTATACCTTTGTCTTTAAATACTCCCTAAAATAAATGTTATACTGATGTTGGCTAAGAATGTTTGTGTCTAATCTGCTTTCCATGTTTTTGTGCAAAATGATTAATTTTTTTTCTCGTTTGCCTCCACAGTTTCCTTCCAACCCACAGAAATGGCAGACTGTGGCCTCCCACTTTGCCCAGCGGTGGGACTTTCCCAACTACTTCGGGGCAATTTATGGGAAACACGTCCACATAGTCCCACCTCCCAACTTGGGGTCATACTATTATAACTACAAGGGGTTCAATAATATTGTGATGTTGGCGGTGGTGTCGGCTAATTACGAGTTCCTGTATGTGGACGTGGGGAAGAATGGCCGGATGTCAGATGGTGGAGTCGTTGCCCGCACGGAGTTCTACAGGCATCTCCAGAATGGCAGCTTGGACCTGCCACCTCCAGAAGACAATGCGGAAGGACTCCCATTCGTCTTTGTTGCGGATGAAGCGTTTATGCTGGGGGACCATCTTATGCGGCCATTCCCTATGAGGACCCTCACCCTGGACCAGAGGGTTTTTAATTACCGGCTGACCAGAGCCAGAAGAGTGGTGGGGAACACGTTTGGAATAATGGCCAGCCGGTTCCGCCTATTTCTTACATCGATACACATAGAGGAATATAAACTCAATCACATCATCCTGGCTTGCTGTGTTCTCCACAATTTTTTAAGGAGAAATTTAGTGAACTATGCTGCCTCAGTTGGACCTGAGGATGGAATTCAGAATGAACCAACCTTGACGGCGCTTGAAACTGGCCGTCCTGGCTTGCCCCCCCCCCCCCAGAGTGCCCATGAGGTCCGTCTAAGATGCATGGAATACTTTGCGGGTAGGGGGGCCATCGATATGCCAGACAATGTCTGAGACATTTTTTAAATAAAAATATATTTTAAACTGAACAAATATTTGCTTTGATTTACTGCTTGGCTTTCTTTTAGCTGACCATGGCCGAAATTTGGGGAGTCCTGAAAATGGCGTGATTGTGTAAAATTAGAAAGCACTGTTGGATGTTATTTACTAAAGGAAAATACACTTTGCACTACAAGTGCACTTGAGACTGCGCTGAAACTGCACTTGTAGGGCAAAGTGGATTTGCCTTTGGTAAATAAAACCCATTGTCACTGAAAACAACAACTATATACTCCAAAAAAAGCTTTTGAGCATTGAAAGAAGAAGCCACACATTGTTGATTATCAATCTTTTTATTCAAACCACAATCACACGTGCTTTTCTAAAAGGGTTTTTGAACAAACCAACATGTTTGTTGTATAACAATTTTTTAGGTCACATTAATAATAACTAGAAATTAAAAAGGTAAAACAGGCATGTTTTAAACAATAAAAAATACACAACTCTGGAACTTACAAAGTTCAACTTTTATGAAGTGAAGGCAATATCAGACATGAGTATTTTTTAAACTGTGTTTGATATTGCGTTCAGCAGATGGGATGATGTCACCCCTGGAAAAGCCAAATTTTGAAGATGCACACACTGTGCCAACATGTGCTCTCTGCCATCATGGGAGATCAATGGACACCTTTTGTGGGTGCAACCTCTTCCTCAATAATAAAGTAGCTGAGAGGAAGGGGTTGCACCCACAAAACACGTCCATTGATCCCCCATGATGGCAGCTAGCACATGTTGACATTAGGCTATTAGTGTGCATCTTCAAAATTTGGCTTTTCCAGGGGTGACATCATCCCATCTGCTGAACGTCATAGTCATAAAAACAACAATAAACCTGGAATAAGTTAGGGATTTCTGGGTGTTTTATATTCTCCCTAAAACATCAATGATGTTCTTCATTTTGTTTTGAACATCATTGATGGTTTGCTTAATGTTTTCTAAATCCCTATTACACCCCATGATCTCCCCGATGAGGATCTGGGCACTTTCACTTGTGAAATTACATTCCTCTTCCATAACATCACGATCACCTAAAAGAAAAAAAAAAGAAAAAACACACCATGTATTAGAAATATGCAGGCATCCATCTCTTACCTGAGCCTGTGGTCGCAGACATTCACCTGTTGTGGTGACAATTTCTATAACATCTCCCTCCTCCTCCTCTGGTTGTGTTTGGGGGATTTCCCCTTCTTCCTGAGGTGGGGGGTCCGTGGTCTCCTCTGATGAGTGGTGTCCTCCAAGTCTTTTCTCTCCTATGTGAAAAAAAAAATAGATATACTTAGCACACAGATGTTTGATGGCAGAAATTGGAATATGAAACATTGCTTGGAAGTGGGGTACAATTTTCTGTTTTGGCAGAGTTCCAAGATGAAGAAATATTTTTGTCCTTTGTCAAGCTTGAATAGTTACCTGTTTTGTGCAAGCTTCACAGATAGAGACACTCCTATAGTATACACTGGAGCACCTGTGTGGGCCCCCTAATAAAAAGGGTGTTCTTGTGTCCCACACTAGTGCTCCTACGTCCAGATGTGTAAGCAGCTGCTGAGTGTCCTCTCCTTACACAGAATCTAGTTTGCATTTCATTCTAGTTACAAACCCATCTAGACAACAAACTTATTTTAAGAGAAGTAGGGCATAAAAAATGTATTAAACTGCATCTGGACAAAACATGGTTTTTATGGTTATGCAATAGAGTTTGTCTGTCAGCTTACCTGTCTCCATATGTTCATCTCTAGAGACCAGCTGACCCTCACCTGACTGCTTTTGTAAACTCTCCTCTAGCATGGCTCCACCCCAGCTCCTATCAGGGAACCCTATATTAACCTGTGCACTGCAAGCCAGCAACCATTGTGTGTTATCTTTCCTGTGTACTTGCTGTGTTTCCTACGTCAAAGTGTTACCGACTTTGGCCTGTTCTTAACTATTCCTGTCTGCTCGTGACCCTGACCTTTGGCGTGTCCCCGACCATCCCTGTTTGCCTGTGACCCTGATCCTTGGCGTGAACTCTGTTGTCCTTGTCTGCTTGTGGCCCCGACCTTGGCTTGTCCCTTACATTCCTTGTTGTTCCAGCCTGCTGCCTCCTTCCTTTTCTGTAGTCTACCGTGAGCGTGAGCTGTGAGACCCTGGGGGCCACGACCTGGAGCCAGACTGCAGCGCAGTCCATCCTCACCACTAGAGGCTCTGGTGAACACCTGCTGGCTCTTAGACTCCGCGCCCTGGGGAATCTATGCTCTAGCTCCCAGTGGGAACTGTGTCAGTGATCCAGTAGCCCTGCTTCCTGAACCTCCCAGTCAGTCCTAGGGTCCACTACCTAGCGGTGCACTTCCGACTCCTACAAAGTGCACCTGTCACCTAGCCTCAAGGTGACCTGACAATGGTGTTTTATTGGCCGAACGAACAATGTTTCCTATGAACCAATAACGTGTCCATGAACAGAAAAGTTGTCATTTTAAACTGTACAACAGTAAAGAAAAGCACATGGAGCAGCATGGACGTAATAAAAATAAAGAATAGGAACACAGGACAACTACTTACTTTTTTGCAGCACTCTCCTGATCCTTCTATACTTATCGTGCTCCCTTAATTTGAGGTCCGACCACCGCTTCCTCAGTTGATCCTTGGATCGTTGTACCCCAAAATTCCTGTGCAGACTCTTCACAACTTTAGCCATGATCTTACCCTTTCTCACATTTGGGTTGGGGTAAGGTCCATGCTTCCTGTCATAGTCGGCCCTCTTCAATATGTCGACCATCTCCACCATCTCTACAAAGGACATATTTGAGGCCTTAAATCTTCTCCTCTGGGATCGTGACGTTTCTGGCTCTGGGCTTTCCTCCTCCTCCTCGTTGCTGTAATTATCACACACCTGTTGTGTCTCCGCCATGTGCTCTTCCCCACTGCGCCGAACAAGAAGGGGCAGGGAATAGACTAGAAAGAACGTCAGGGGCGGGCGGAGTTTCACACATGCGCAGTGTATATAAAGCATAACACGCGTGCGTCGTACGTACGATCTGTGAGCGGAGGAAGGAGTATCCGATCGTGATAACGAAGGTACCATTTGAACTTGGGCCTATACTGCTTATAGATTGAGACATATATTGGGACAAGATTAGGAGAGTTTAGCCTGACATTAGTGCTTGTCTTGTGTTGTGTCTTGCAGAGAAAATGGATCTAGTCAATGATCATGACTTTATATTGATATGTTCAGGGAGCTGCCCTGTCTGTGGCAGGTAAACCACCCACATTATAACAATAAACCAAAGAGGAAGGCAGCGCTGGATCAATTGCTGGAATTTGTGAAGCCGGTGATCCCCCCGGCAGACATCCCCTATTTAAAGGCCCTAATTGGTGGCAGGAGGAGTACTTATTTAAGGGAGATCCAGGATTCCCTGAGATCAGGAGCTGCAGATGACATTTATGTCCCCAGGCTGTGGTACTATGACAGAATGCATTTTCTGGCAGGCCAGACTGAACCCAGGCCAGCACTCTCCACTCTTCCTTCCACGCTTCATTCCACCTCAGATGAGGCTTCTGACACCCAACCTGGGCCTTCCAGGCAGCAACATGTGGAGGAGCCCAGCTTGAGCCAGGTATAGCATTCTTCTAAATATTTCTGTTGGTCAAATTAATGATGTTAAATATATGTTAGTTTGGATTCCTAATTTCTGATTTCACAAAGTGTTTTACATATCAATAGACAGTAGTGGCCACAAATGATTGTGAAAAGAATTAAAAATGTTGGCCTCAGAATGATAGTCTTTTCTATTTATTAACATTCAATTTGCAACAGTCATGAGATGAAAATTGTGTGTGATTGATGAACCAAAAACTAAAACGATGTCCCTTTTTCATACACAGGGAAGTCTCAGCCAGGAGGTGGCCAGGCCCGGTAGCCTGCCCGATACCCAGGTCCCTCCCCTCCGCCTTCAAGCAAAAAGTAGCAGGAAGAGGAGTAATATGAAGGAGGCAGCAATTAGAAGGCTATTTTGGAAGGCCACTGCGGCCCTCAGAACCCCCTACAGTGTTCAAGAGGACTTTGCATACATTACAGCCTGCAAAATGCTGGAAATGGAGGAGGGCCAATGCCTAATATGTGAGTATCTCATCTTACAAGCCCTAAATAAGGGGTTGAGGGGCCATCTCACAAGCCAAAGCCACGTTTGTGAGTTCAAGCACGGTCCTCCTCCTCCAGGTCCTCCTCCTCCTGCCACACCTCCAACACCAGAGCCACAGCCTGGAAGGAAGCGTCTAAGGAAGACCAGAGAGTGATGACCTGGGTTCAGTCTGGTCTGGTAAAAGATGCAGGCTCTTGTATGACCACACCATACATGTCATCTGCTGCTGTTCATGATCTCTTGGACTTCTGGACCAGATTGTACTCCCTTATATATGGACTCCTCAGGCCACCAATTTTGCATTAAAATAGTTGATGTCTGCCCTGGGGGCCAAAGGCTTTGCCAACCTCTGCAGTTTCTCCAGCGTTGCCTCCCTCTTTCTTTGGTTATTACCCCTTTATAAAGGTATTTTTTTTCTATTATACTCGCCTATGTGTTTTCCTTCAAAAAGGACAGTTTGTTTGTGAGGAGGCAGGTACATTACAAAAATATAATGTGAAATTAACAAGAGACACCAACACCAAGCAACCTCCTTGTATTATTTAATCTCAAGATAAGAATCGTGTTGTGGTAACTTGACACACAAAACTCATCCAAAACTATTCTGGAGTTAAAAAAAAATAATTAAAAAAATAACAGGAGATCACGATTTAAAAAACAAAAAAAATAATACAAAATCTAAAAACATAAAAAAAAAATCTTTTCGGGAGATGTGACTAATCAAAATATTATATTCATGAAATCACGAGAAATAATAAAGAATGAAGTTTGTGAGAAGTCTGTGTAAATATTAGCAACAAAACAACTTCATTCTTCTAGCATTACAAAGAAGAAGAGAGTGCGCTGCATTAAAGAATTTAAAACATTACAGCGTGACGAAAGTGCTATATCCATTACGAACACTAATTTTATCAGACCGAGCAGTTCGGTCTCGGAATTTATTCTGAGCATGTGTGGCACTTTGTGCGTCAGAATTGTCCACACATGGTCGGAATTTACGCGAACGGATTTTGTTGTCGGAAAATTTTATAGCCTGCTCTCAAACTTTGTGTTTCGGAAATTCCGATGGAAAAAGTCCGATGGAGCCCACACACGGTCGGAATTTCCGACAACAAGCTCAGATCGCACATTTTCTGTCGGAAAATCCAACCGTGTGTACAGGGCATAAAGCCTCTCAGATACTTTTGTTGAGCACAGGAACAAACCCTGCTGTTAAATATTTGATCAAAAATTGTAATTACACGCCCCTGTTAAACAGGGGCAAAAAAACTGGGCCTTAGGCAGTGGTGGTGGTGCCACAACACTGCAACCCCTCACAGATTCTCTTGTTGAGTGCAGGAACGAGCCCTGCTGTTAAATATTTGATCAAAAATTGTAATTACACTCCCCTGTTAAACAGGGGCAGAAAAATTGGGCCTTGGGCAGTGGTGGTTGTGCCACAACACTGCAACCCCTCACAGATACTCTTGTTGAGCGCAGGAACAAGCCCTGCTGTTAAATATTTGATCAAAAATTGTAATTACTCGCCCCTGTTGAACAGGGGCAGAAAAATTGGGCCTTAGGCAGTGGTGGTGATGCCACAACACTGCAACCCCTCACAGATACTCTTGTTGAGCACAGGAATGAGCCCTGTTGTTAAATATTTGATCAAAAATTGTAATTATGCGCCCCTGTTAAACAGGGGCAGAAAAATTGGACCTTTAGGTAGTGGTGGTGGTGCCCTGAACCGAAAATATTCTTAGAAGATATCATCATGAAAATTGAGGAGGAATAGGATAGTCACTCAGCATAATAGGATAGTCACTCAGCATATGCAGTCTTTAAGGGATCCCACATCCATAGAAAAATCATTCAGTTACATCAGCATCAGGTGCTTGGTAGCTGGTGATCCAAGACGAATTCATATTTATGCTGGTTCTACGCGACCTTGAACAGCTGGTACCAAAAAAGAAAGTTAATCCTCAGCACATTATGGATGGGATCTCCTTACTTGAGAAAAGGAAGGAGATAGTCATTAGGCCAGCCGACAAGGGGGGGGGGTAGTCATTTTGAATAGGGATTTTTATGTGAATCAGCTTACTGAGATGCTAAGTGATGATCAAACATATGTAAGACTACCTAAAGACCCCGCTGGGCAGTATGAAAAGGATCTTAGGAACTTGGTTGAAATGGGTTTCTCTATGGGTGTTCAGTCTAACAAAGAAAGAAGGTATCTTGTACCAAGTGATAGCAGAATCCCCACGATTTATACCTTGCCCAAAATTCACAAGGATCTGAATCAGCCTCCAGGGAGACCCATAGTCAATGGTATTGGCTCAATCACATCTCGGATGGGCCAATACCTTGACCACTTCCTTCAGGAGAGTGTTATACGCACTAAGGCGTATTTGAGAGACACCAAGAGTCTCTTACAGATCCTACAACAGGTGAATCTAACAGGGAAACAAGAACTGTACCTAGTAACAGCTGATGTGGCATCTCTCTACTCGGTCATACAACATGACGATGCCCTCTTAGCCCTTAACAGGGCCCTAAGCCAGCGTGATGACCTGCCACATAATCAGAAAGTGTTTATCAGAAACGCATTAGACTTTTGTCTAAGCCATAATTTTTTCTGGTTTGATGGGCAATTTTTCTCCCAACGTAGAGGTGTTGCTATGGGGGCAAAATTTGCCCCAAGCATAGCAAATTTGTTTATGGGGGAATGGGAAGATAAAAGGATATTTTCCACCACCCGCACTCAGTTGTTGCTGTATAAAAGGTACATAGACGACCTGTTCTTTATCTGGGAAGGGTCCAGCGATAGTTTGCAGGAATTCCTGAAAGAGCTTAATTCCAATAACAACAACATTAGGCTAACCAGTGATTTCAGTCAAAATGACATTCACTTCTTGGATGTAAACATCTTCAGACAAGGTGATGGATTGGGTACGAAAGTTTATTTTAAACCCACAGATTCCAACAGCTACTTACCTACTAGTAGTGGACATCACCCTAAGTGGCTGAAAAATATACCCAAGGGTCAGCTCACCAGGGTGAAAAGAAATTGTTCCAATGACGCTGACTTTTTAAGACAGGCCCAAGTTGTTAGAAAAAAGTTTGTGGAAAAAGGCTATGTGGGGGAGACCTTGGACTCCACCATTCAGGAGTTGGCTGTGCGACCCAGAGATTCTTTTTTAACAGATCAACCTAAGGTCCAGAATAATGAAAACCATGAGTGGAGCTTTATATCAGGGTTTCATTCCCAATTTAGGGAGGTGGAAGACATTTTCAATGCCCATTGGCATGTGTTATGCATGGACAAAGCATTGGGCCCATCCCTACCATGTAGGCCGAAATGTATCTATAGAAGAGCTCACAGTTTTGGTGACAAGATAGTGCGGAAAGTACTTGACCCCCCTTCCAGGCCTTTAACCTTCTGGGACAAAAAAGGGTTCTACAGCTGTAGGAGATGCCGGGCATGTAGGGAAGTTGGCAGACCAATGAGGGCTCTTGAAAGTTTCACATCCTCTTCTAATGGTAGAGAATTCAGTATCAATGAATTTATTACGTGCAATACGGCCACGAGGATGGTAGGCAGGTCGAGTCAGTTAGCTGCACTTACACTTCTTCTTCCTGTGTGATCGGTGGGCCTGCAGGAATACTAGTATCTGGATAAAGGGGGCTTGAGAGGTAAGGAAATCCTCCCGCTGTTCTGCCTCAAGTGCCCTGTCCATTATTCCATGAAGCGCGTGCTCCAACAGGAAGACGAGAGGGACAGTATCACTGATGCATGCACTGTCAATGCTTACCATCCTCGTGGCCTTCTCAAATGGTGACAGGACAGTGCATGCATCCTTGATCAGTAGCCACTGGCGTGGCGAAAAAAAAGCCAAGCTCCCCTGACCCTGTCCTGGTGCCATACTCACACAGGAACTCATTGATGGCCCTCTGCTGCCTGTGCAGCCACTAGGGATGAGCTTCGCGTTCGAGTCAAACCCATGTTCGACTCAAACATTGTGTGTTCGGTCGTTCGCGGAATTACGAACGATATGGGCCGCTTGCGCCAAATTCGAGTGGCGCGTCACAGCCCATAATTCACTGTGGCATCGGAGTGCATTGCTGGCTGATGATTGGCCAAGCATGCACTATGACCCGCATGCTTGGTCAATCACAGCGCTCTGTGTACTGAGAGCTGTAATTGGCCAAAGCCAAGGAGGCTTTGGCCAATTATGGCTCAGGGGATTTAGTACACGCCCAACACTATATAAGCCCACCTGCACGTCGGCCCTGTGTAGTGTGTTCCGGCTTGAGAGAGAGATAGACAGAGAGAGAGACAGTGTCATTTGATTTACGTTAGATAGAGTAGGCAGGTCGAGTCAGTTAGCTGCACTTACAGTCTATTGTGTATATATATATGCATCCCAGGTGTTGTAAATATATATAATATATATATATATATACACTGTATTCAGTTTAGCTAGATCCTGTTCTTCTCTTCCTAATATACTGACTGGCAGGCAGATGTTTTTACAGTATTTCCAGTTACTGTACTGTGTACCCTGCACAGTTGCACCTACAGTATAGCTACCTGCAGCCAGGTGCTTGTGTAGGCTCTTTGAAGTATTTCCAGTTACTGTACTGTGTACCTCGCACAGTTGCACCTACAGTATAGCTACCTGCAGCCAGGTGCTTGTGTAGGCTCTTTGAAGTATTTACAGTTACTGTACTGTGTAAACCGCACAGTTGCACCTACAGTATAGCTAATTGCAGTCAGGTGCTTGTGTAGGCTCTTTGAAGTATTTCCAGTTACTGCACTGTGTACCCCGCACAGTTCCACCTACAGTATAGCTACCTGCAGCCAGGATGCATGTGTAGGCTCTTTGAAGTATTTCCAGTTACTGTACTGTGTACCCCGCACAGTTGCACCTACATTATAGCACCTGCAGCCAGGTGCTTGTGTAGGCTCTTTGAAGTATTTCCAGTTACTGTACTGTGTACCCCGCACAGTTGCACCTACAGTGTAGCTACCTGCAGCCAGGTGCTTGTGTAGGCTCTTTGAAGTATTTCCAGTTACTGTACTGTGTACCCCGCACAGTTGCACCTACATTATAGCACCTGCAGCCAGGTGCTTGTGTAGGCTCTTTGAAGTATTTCCAGTTACTGTACTGTGTACCCCGCACAGTTGCACCTACAGTGTAGCTACCTGCAGCCAGGTGCTTGTGTAGGCTCTTGAAGTATTTCCAGTTACTGTACTGTGCACCCCACACAGTTGCACCTACAGTATAGCTACCTGCAGCCAGGTGCTTGTGTAGGCTCTTGAAGTATTTCCAGTTACTGTGCTGTGTACCCCGCACAATTGCACCTACAGTATAGCTACCTGCAGTCAGGTGCTTGTGTAGGCTCTTTGAAGTATTTCCAGTTACTGTACCGTGTACCCCGCAGAGTTGCACCTACAGTATAGATACCTGCAGCCAGGTGCTTGTGTAGGCTTTTAAAGTATTTCCAGTTACTGTACTGTGTACCCCGCACAGTTGCACCTACAGTATAGCTACCTGCAGCCAGGTGCCTGTGTAAGCTCTTTGAAGTATTTCCAGTTACTGTACTGTGTACCCCACACAGTTGCACCTACAGTGTAGCTACCTGCAGCCAGGTGCTTGTGTAGGCTCTTGAAGTATTTCCAGTTACTGTACTATGCACCCCGCACAGTTGCACCTACAGTATAGCTACTGCAGCCAGGTGCTTGTGTAGGCTCTTTGAAGTATTTCCAGTTGCTGTACTGTGTACCCCGCACAATTGCACCCACAGTATAGCTACCTGCAGCCAGGTGCTTGTGTAGGCTCTTTAAAGTATTTCCAGTTGCTGTACTGTGTACCCCGCACAATTGCATCTACAGTATAGCTACCTGCAGCCAGGTGCTTGTGTAGGCTCTTTGAAGTATTTCCAGTTACTGTACTGTGTACCCCACACAAATGCACCTACAGTATAGCTACCTGCAGCCAGGTTCTTGTGTGGGCTCTTTGAAGTATTTCCAGTTACTGTACTGTGTACCCCGCAAAGTTGCACCTACAGTATAGCTACCTGCAGCCAGGTGCCTGTGTAGGCTCTTTGAAGTATTTCCAGTTACTGTACTGTGTACCCCGCACAGTTGCACCTACAGTATAGATACCTGCAGCCAGGTGCTTGTGTAGGCTTTTAAAGTATTTCCAGTTACTGTACTGTGTACCCCGCACAGATCAACCTAAGGTCCAGAATAATGAAAACCATGAGTGGAGCTTTATATCAGGGTTTCATTCCCAATTTAGGGAGGTGGAAGACATTTTCAATGCCCATTGGCATGTGTTATGCATGGACAAAGCATTGGGCCCATCCCTACCATGTAGGCCGAAATGTATCTATAGAAGAGCTCACAGTTTTGGTGACAAGATAGTGCGGAAAGTACTTGACCCCCCTTCCAGGCCTTTAACCTTCTGGGACAAAAAAGGGTTCTACAGCTGTAGGAGATGCCGGGCATGTAGGGAAGTTGGCAGACCAATGAGGGCTCTTGAAAGTTTCACATCCTCTTCTAATGGTAGAGAATTCAGTATCAATGAATTTATTACGTGCAATACGGCTTACGTGGTGTACGCTATGCAATGCCCTTGTGGCCTTATGTACATAGGGCGCACCAAAAGACTTTTAAGGGTCAGGATTGCAGAACATATAGCGAACATAAAGATTGGCTTCAAAGACCATAATGTATCGCTCCACTTCAAGCTTAAACATAACCAAGATCCCTCGGGCCTCAAATTTTGGGGTGTAGATCATTTGAGACCAAAGTGGAGAGGGTCCAATCTGGTTCGTGACCTGTCAAGAAGAGAGACCCAGTGGATCTTCTTGGCTGACACTCTGTCGCCAAGGGGACTCAATGTGGACTTGGACATCAACTGCTTTATAAGCGATTACTAATATTTGTGATTAACGGTTGATCTTATACGTTGGGAGGATCTTTGCAGGCAGTTTGATTTTGCTCTTATGTGGTGAAAGTGATCTATCTCTTTGTGACATATATTTGGTCTCCCCACAGTAGTACAGTTTGTACGATTACCTGACTCTTATATAGAGATTGGGATTAATTCTGCTTTTTTTATATTATGCGATTTTCCAGCCTCCCTGTCTATGGCATATCCCTGATTTCTTTTTTGTGACATAGGTCTGGTCTTCTTACAGTAGCACAGTTTGCACAATTATATGATTCTTATATAGAGATTGAGATTAATTCTGTCTTTATTTTTATGCGATTTTCCTGCCTCTATGTGTATGTAACATCCTTGTTCTCGCGGATAGGAGTGCCTGTGATATGGTATTAGTTCCTAAATAATAAGATATAGATTAATTTTATCTTTTCAATATTTGTGCGATTTCTAATATTTGTGCGAACTTCAATGTATCCTTGTTTTATGCAACTTCGCTGCCTCTCTATCTCTAATTTATATATTTTTTCTTTGAATATCTGCTGGTTTTGCTGTAATTACTAAAACTAGCAATAGCCTTGTAGGTTGGGGACTGTATCTTGCAGTATTATTGCGCTGACGGTGCCTTTTTATACCTATATAATAAAACAGTGTTTTCACTAAATATATGTGCATAACAGTGCAGGAAGGTCTTTAGTATGTAATTGTATTAGAGTTTCCTTTTTACGTGTCTATTCTTTATATGCATATTTACTAATGTGTTTGATTTTAGATTTTGGACAGATGATTCTAAAATGTATCAATGTTATTATTTATTTTATTCATGACGTGGTTTTAAATAGCATTTGCTGCCTATGAATGGGAATCCATAATGCTAAGATACATGAGGTGATGCTTCTCGATTAATGTATTTTAGTTAAGGTTGCTTGTGCCCACTTTATAATGATTTTTATCATATTGGATTAGTGCAGTGCCTTTGTGTCCCTCCATGCTGTTTACAGTAAGCCGCCAGTGAGGCTGGAGCTGTAGGCGTGCATTCTCCGCCGCCTAGTCTTGCTGTGATTGGCTGAGCGGCCTGTGGAGGGGTATATAAGCTGGCCATTGCGTCGTGTGGCCACGCCCTCTGTTGAAGTCAAAGGATATGACAAAACGCGTCAGGGCGTGGCCATCACGACGCAGGAAGTGAGGTGTGCACTCCACCTGAGTCATCTGCACAACCAGGAAGTATCGAGCCTTTCCTGTGTAGCGGTGCTGACGGTTTTGGGTGAAGTGTACATACTGGCAATACCTGCCTGTTTGATTGATTGCTCACTGTTCGTTTTATTTGATGTACGTATTTTATTGAAGGGGGGTTCTTAGTCTGTCTGTGTGCAAGGGGTTTGAATCAATAAACAGGATTACGCTATGTGCACCTTTCTTTCTGTTTTTCTCATTCATTATGAGCCCTGCAAACCTGTGACCCTATCTATAGTGATGATGGCATCCTACTATCTCTAAAGAGCGTTGACTCTGAAGGCTTTATTACTCCCCTTTTCTGGTGAGTTTAACCCCCTAGGGGGAGAGTGTGTGTCACCTGGGTGGATCTCACAGTGATCGGTGGAAGGTGCATGTGGAGGATTGAGTTTTATTCAAGATCACCTGTTGATTATCTGAATCGCACCCTGAACTTTTCATCACTTCCCTTTACAAGGGTTTTTCTTTTAAAGGACTCTTTTCTGATTTAAGACTGTCCATACATGTGTTGTTGGCCACAAGTTTCTATTGCTCAACATTAGCACTGTCTAGTGTGATAATTTAGTCTATATGTCGATTACTTTATAACACTGTTTTTATATTTATGAATGTGAGCCGATCAACAGAGTCTGTGGAAAGGCGCACTCTGTGATCGGTTACAAAGCCTCCAGCAGCACTGAATGTGCGTTCAGAAAGAACGCTGGATGCAGGACAGGCCAGTAGCTCAATTGCATATTGCGCAAGCTCTGGCCAGTGGTCCATCCTCAAGACCCAGTAATCCAGTGGATTTTCTGGTGAAAAGGTCTCCAAGTCTGATCTTGCACCTAGATATTCCTGCACCATGTAATTCAGACACTGGCGATGGTTGCTGGAACCGATCAGACCTGGACGCCGAGGACTAAAGAATTGCCTGAAGGCATCGGTCAGCCGGCCACCTTCTCCACCGCTCTTTCTGTGACTGAATGAAGCCTCAGCAACACGTTGTCCAGCACCAGAAAATTGTAACCTCCCAGGCTCTGGAAACACATTGCACAAACCTTTCTGCAAGGCCTCCTGAAGATGTTTCATCCTCTGCTCCCTCTGCGAAGGCTGGATAAGTTCTGCAACCTTACCCTTGTAACATGGATCAAGAAGGGTTGCCAGCCAGTAATGATCCCTCTCCTTGAGGGATCCTAGGGTCCTTTCGCAGGCTTTGCAGGACCAGGGAGGCCATGCAGCGTAGGTTTGCAGAGGCATTTGATCCTGAGTCCTCTGGGTCACTAAGGATCACATGATCCTCAACTACCTCCTCCCAGCCACATACAACTCCATGGGTTTCTGGGGACTGCAAACGATCCCTTGAAGACTGCTGCTGATGCTGAGTGTTATCCTCCACCTCCATGCTGACACAATCCTCCTCCTCCTCCTCCACTTCTTCTTCCTGTGTGATCGGTGGGCCTGCAGGAATACTAGTATCTGGATAAAGGGGGCTTGAGAGGTAAGGAAATCCTCCCGCTGTTCTGCCTCAAGTGCCCTGTCCATTATTCCATGAAGCGCGTGCTCCAACAGGAAGACAAGAGGGACAGTATCACTGATGCATGCACTGTCAATGCTTACCATCCTCGTGGCCTTCTCAAATGGTGACAGGACAGTGCATGCATCCTTGATCAGTAGCCACTGGCGTGGCGAAAAAAAAGCCAAGCTCCCCTGACCCTGTCCTGGTGCCATACTCACACAGGAACTCATTGATGGCCCTCTGCTGCCTGTGCAGCCACTAGGGATGAGCTTCGTGTTCGAGTCAAACCCATGTTCGACTCAAACATTGTGTGTTTGGTCGTTCGCGGAATTACGAACGATATGGGCCGCTTGCGCCAAATTCGAGTGGCGCGTCACAGCCCATAATTCACTGTGGCATCGGAGTGCATTGCTGGCTGATGATTGGCCAAGCATGCACTATGACCCGCATGCTTGGTCAATCACAGCGCTCTGTGTACAGAGAGCTGTAATTGGCCAAAGCCAAGGAGGCTTTGGCCAATTATGGCTCAGGGGATTTAGTACACACCCAACACTATATAAGCCCACCTGCACGTCGGCCCTGTGTAGTGTGTTCCGGCTTGAGAGAGAGATAGACAGAGAGAGAGACAGTGTCATTTGATTTACGTTAGATAGAGTAGGCAGGTCGAGTCAGTTAGCTGCACTTACAGTCTATTGTGTATATATATATGCATCCCAGGTGTTGTAAATATATATAATATATATATATATATACACACTGTATTCAGTTTAGCTAGATCCTGTTCTTCTCTTCCTAATATACTGACTGGCAGGCAGGTGTTTTTACAGTATTTCCAGTTACTGTACTGTGTACCCTGCACAGTTGCACCTACAGTATAGCTACCTGCAACCAGGTGCTTGTGTAGGCTCTTTGAAGTATTTCCAGTTACTGTACTGTGTACCTCGCACAGTTGCACCTACAGTATAGCTACCTGCAGCCAGGTGCTTGTGTAGGCTCTTTGAAGTATTTACAGTTACTGTACTGTGTAAACCGCACAGTTGCACCTACAGTATAGCTAATTGCAGTCAGGTGCTTGTGTAGGCTCTTTGAAGTATTTCCAGTTACTGCACTGTGTACCCCGCACAGTTCCACCTACAGTATAGCTACCTGCAGCCAGGATGCATGTGTAGGCTCTTTGAAATATTTTCAGTTGCTGTACTGTGTACCCCGCACAGTTGTACCTACTGTATAGCTACCTGCAGCCAGGTGCTTGTGTAGGCTCTTTGAAGTATTTCCAGTTACTGTACTGTGTACCCCGCACAGTTGCACCTACATTATAGCACCTGCAGCCAGGTGCTTGTGTAGGCTCTTTGAAGTATTTCCAGTTACTGTACTGTGTACCCCGCACAGTTGCACCTACAGTGTAGCTACCTGCAGCCAGGTGCTTGTGTAGGCTCTTGAAGTATTTCCAGTTACTGTACTGTGCACCCCACACAGTTGCACCTACAGTATAGCTACCTGCAGCCAGGTGCTTGTGTAGGCTCTTGAAGTATTTCCAGTTACTGTACCGTGTACCCCGCAGAGTTGCACCTACAGTATAGATACCTGCAGCCAGGTGCTTGTGTAGGCTTTTAAAGTATTTCCAGTTACTGTACTGTGTACCCCGCACAGTTGCACCTACAGTATAGCTACCTGCAGCCAGGTGCCTGTGTAAGCTCTTTGAAGTATTTCCAGTTACTGTACTGTGTACCCCACACAGTTGCACCTACAGTGTAGCTACCTGCAGCCAGGTGCTTGTGTAGGCTCTTGAAGTATTTCCAGTTACTGTACTATGCACCCCGCACAGTTGCACCTACAGTATAGCTACCTGCAGCCAGGTGCTTGTGTAGGCTCTTGAAGTATTTCCAGTTACTGTACTGTGTACCCCGCACAGTTGCACCTACAGTATAGCTACTGCAGCCAGGTGCTTGTGTAGGCTCTTTGAAGTATTTCCAGTTGCTGTACTGTGTACCCCGCACAATTGCACCCACAGTATAGCTACCTGCAGCCAGGTGCTTGTGTAGGCTCTTTAAAGTATTTCCAGTTGCTGTACTGTGTACCCCGCACAATTGCATCTACAGTATAGCTACCTGCAGCCAGGTGCTTGTGTAGGCTCTTTGAAGTATTTCCAGTTACTGTACTGTGTACCCCACACAAATGCACCTACAGTATAGCTACCTGCAGCCAGGTTCTTGTGTGGGCTCTTTGAAGTATTTCCAGTTACTGTACTGTGTACCCCGCAGAGTTGCAACTACAGTATAGATACCTGCAGCCAGGTGCTTGTGTAGGCTTTTAAAGTATTTCCAGTTACTGTACTGTGTACCCCGCAAAGTTGCACCTACAGTATAGCTACCTGCAGCCAGGTGCCTGTGTAGGCTCTTTGAAGTATTTCCAGTTACTGTACTGTGTACCCCGCACAGTTGCACCTACAGTATAGATACCTGCAGCCAGGTGCTTGTGTAGGCTTTTAAAGTATTTCCAGTTACTGTACTGTGTACCCCGCACAATTGCATCTACAGTATAGCTACCTGCAGCCAGGTGCTTGTGTAGGCTCTTTGAAGTATTTCCAGCTACTGTACTGTGTACCCCGCACAATTGCACCTACAGTATAGCTACCTGCAGCCAGGTTCTTGTGTGGGCTCTTTGAAGTATTTCCAGTTACTGTACTGTGTACCCCGCAGAGTTGCACCTACAGTGTTGCTACCTGCAGCCAGGTGCTTGTGTAGGCTCTTGAAGTATTTCCAGTTACTGTACTGTGCATCCCGCACAGTTGCACCTACAGTATAGCTACCTGCAGCCAGGTGCTTGTGTAGGCTCTTGAAGTATTTCCAGTTACTGTACTGTGTACCCCGCACAGTTGCACCTACAGTATAGCTACCAGCAGCCAGGTTCTTGTGTAGGCTCTTTGAAGTATTTCCAGTTGCTGTACTGTGTACCCCGCACAATTGCACCTACAGTATAGCTACCTGCAGCCAGGTGCTTGTGTAGGCTCTTTGAAGTATTTCTAGTTGCTGTACTGTGTACCCCGCACAATTGCACCTACAGTATAGCTACCTGCAGCCAGGTGCTTGTGTAGGCTCTTTGAAGTATTTCCAGTTACTGTACTGTGTACCCCACACAATTACACCTACAGTATAGCTACCTGCAAACAGGTTCTTGTGTGGGCTCTTTGAAGTATTTCCAGTTGCTGTACTGTGTACCTCGCACAATTGCATCTACAGTATAGCTACCTGCAGCGAGGTGCTTGTGTAGGCTCTTTGAAGTATTTCCAGTTACTGTACTGTGTACCCCGCACAGTTGTACCTACAGTACAGCTAAATGCAGCCAGGTGCTTATGTAGGCTCTTTGAAGTATTTCCAGTTGCTGTACTGTGTACCCCGCACAGTTGCACCTACAGTATAGCTACCTGCAGCCATGTGCTTGTGTAGGCTCTTTGAAGAATTTCCAGTTACTGTACTGTGTACCCTGCACAGTTGCACCTACAGTATAGCTACCTGCAGCCAGGTGCTTGTGTAGGCTCTTTGAAGTATTTCCAGTTACTGTACTGTGTACCCCGCACAGTTGCACCTACAGTATAGCTACCTGCAGCCAGGTGCTTGTGTAGGCTCTTTGACATATTTCCAGTTGCTGTACTGTGTTCCCCACACAGTTGTACCTACAGTATAGCTACCTGCAGCCAGGTGCTTGTGTAGGCTCTTTGAAGTATTTCCAGTTGCTGTACTGTGTACCCCGCACAATTGCACCTACAGTATAGCTACCTGCAGCCAGGTGCTTGTGTAGGCTCTTTGAAGTATTTCCAGTTGCTGTACTGTGTACCCCGCACAATTGCACCTACAGTATAGCTACCTGCAGCCAGGTGCTTGTGTAGGCTCTTTGACATATTTCCAGTTACTGTACTGTGTACCCCACACAGTTGTACCTACAGTATAGCTACCTGCAGCCAGGTGCTTGTGTAGGCTCTTTGAAGTATTTTCAGTTACTGTACTGTGTACCCCGCAAAGTTGCACCTACAGTATAGCTACCTGCAGCCAGGTGCTTGTGTAGGCTCTTTGAAGTATTTCCCGTTGCTGTACTGTGTACCCCGCACAATTGCACCTACAGTATAGCTACCTGCAGCCAGGTGCTTGTGTAGGCTCTTTGAAGTATTTCCAGTTGCTGTACTGTGTACCCCGCACAATTGCACCTACAGTATAGCTACCTGCAGCCAGGTGCTTGTGTAGGCTCTTTGAAGTATTTTCAGTTACTGTACTGTGTACCCCGCACAATTGCACCTACAGTATAGCTACCTGCAGCCAGGTGCTTGTGTAGGCTCTTTGAAGTATTTCCAGTTACTGTACTGTGTACCCGGCACAATTGCACCTACAGTATAGCTACCTGCAGCCAGGTGCTTGTGTAGGCTATTTGAAGTATTTCCAGTTACTGTACTGTGTACCCCGCACAGTTGTACCTACAGTATAGCTACCTGCAGCCAGGTGCTTGTGTAGGCTCTTTGAAGTATTTACAGTTGCTGTACTGTGTACCCCGCACAATTGCACCTTCAGTATAGCTACCTGCAGCCAGGTGCTTGTGTAGGCTCTTTGAAGTATTTCCAGTTACTGTACTGTGTACCCCGCACAGTTGCACCTACAGTATAGATACCTGCACCCAGGTGCTTGTGTAGGCTTTTAAAGTATTTCCAGTTACTGTACTGTGTACCCCGCACAGTTGCACCTACAGTATAGCTACCTGCAGCCAGGTGCTTGTGTAGGCTCTTTGAAGTATTTCCAGTTACTGTACTGTGTACCCCACACAATTGCACCTACACTATAGCTACCTGCAGACAGGTGCTTGTGTAGGCTCTTTGAAGTATTTCCAGTTACTGTACTGTATACCCCACACAGTTGTACCTACAGTAACATGAGCACGGACAGAGGGGGTGCCCAAGAAGGACAGCAATCTGGCAGTCATGCTCCCCCTGCTGCAGCATACTGCCAGGTTTGCTCCAGTGATGAGGAGGGAGGGGATGATGAGGTCACTGACTCAACGTGGGTGCCTGATAGGAGAGAGGAGGAAGAGGAGGAGGAGGCGGCACATCACCAACGAGGCAGGATGCCCTCCAGGGGCCAGCCTAAGGGCAGCACATTGACTGCATCACACCCCAAAGCTCCACATGTGCAGAGCGCTGCAGTCTCTGCGCGTTATTCAAAAAGTTCTTTGGTGTGGGCCTTTTTTGAGACGAGTGCATCAGATCGCACCGCTGCTATTTGCAACATATGTCTCAAGCGTATCTCGCTTTGCCAAAACATCTCCCACTTGGGTACCACATGCTTGACCAGACATATGTTGACCTGCCATGCAGTTCGTTGGCAAGCGTATTCAAAAGACACTAGACATGTGCATTCGTTTCCGTCCGAATGCATTTTCGTCCGAATTTCAGGTATTTTCGTTATCGTTTTAGCAAACGATAACGAAAGTGCAGAGTCCGAAAAACGAAAGATCCAACATAAACAAATGCTTTATTTTAGTTTTCGTTGCTACAACAGTTCGATATAGATAGGAGATTCGACATGACGCTGACAATAACAATCTGTCCATCAAACCTGTGGTCGAATGTGCCTAACCTTAGCTCTATTAGTCCAAGATTATTCTACATAGAGAGAAAAGATTCGACGTAGAGAGAAAAGATTCGACGTAGGGGAGGAAAGATTCGACGTAGGGGAGGAAAGATAAATAAAAATAATGATGATGATGAATGTTATTGGCTGATTGTAACCAAAGAGGAGGAGCAGTAAAATAGCTAGAACTAAGTACACACGTACTTTGGCTTATGGTGTCTGTTGAAAGTTCTAAGAAGATTCGACGGAGCAGGTAAACTATAAGGCGTCGCACAGTTTAGCTGCTCCGTCGAATCTTCTTTGAACATTCGACAGACACCATAAGCATTCAATGACAGATTCGACCTTAATTAGGATTTTCGGACGAATGCAATTTTTAACGAAAACCGAAATAAATAAAAACGAATTTCGGGAGTAACTAAATAAATGTATTTTTTTGGACGAAAAATAAATTCCGAAACGAAATATTTCAGTGTGCACATGTCTAAAAGACACACACCAAAGAACAAAGAGGACCTCTCCTTGCTCCTCATCAGCTGAGATCTCCAACCCCACTATACCTTCAGTCCTCTCTGAGACCTGCACTGAGAGGAATGAAGGTGTAGAATTAGATGTGTCACAGCCAAGTACTTGTGGGCAATCTGCTTTTGGTACACCGACGTCAGATTGTACCAGGCAAATTTCCCTGCCCCAGCTGCTGCACCGCCAAAAGAGGTTCGCTCCTAGCCATCCACATGCCCAGCGGTTGAATGCTAGCTTGGCAAAATTGCTAGCACTTCAACTTCTGCCTTTTCAGTTGGTAGACCCTGCCCCCTTCCGTGAGTTTGTGGAATGTGCGGTTCCTCAGTGGCAGGTACCCAAACGCCACTTTTTCTCACGGAAGGCGATTCCGGCTCTCTACCGGCATGTGGAAGGCAATGTCCATGCCTCGCTGGACAGGGCGGTAAGGTGCATATTACCGTTGACTCATGGTCCAGCAGGCATGGACAGGGATGTTACCTATCTTTCACCATGCACTGGGTGACTCTTCTGGCAGCTGGGAAGGATGCATAACAGGGTGCAGTAGTGTTGGAGGTTGTTCCGCCACCACGCCTCCAAAATGCCAGTACTGGTGATTCTGACACACCTCTCTCCTCCACCCCCTCCTCTTCTGCCTCCATGGCCTCTTCCTGTGATTTGTCCTCAGAACCAGCAGTGCTCTGTAGGTTTTTACGGGGCTACGCAAGTACGCAGGCCAAAAGATGCCATGCGGTGCTTGAGCTGGTGTGCTTGGGGGACAGGAGCCACACTGGAGCAGAGATTTTGTCAGCTCTGCAGGGGCAGGTTCAGAGGTGGTTGACGCCAAGCCAACTTAAGGCAGGAATGGTGGTTTGCGACAATGGCACCAACCTCCTCTCCGCCATCTGACAGGGACAACTGACCCATGTGCCCTGTTTGGCTCACGTCTTTAACTTGGTGGTGCAGCGGTTCTTGGGCAGGTACCCGGGCTTACAGGATGTCCTGAGGCAGGCCAGGAACGTCTGTGTGCATTTCCGCCGATCATATAATGCCAGTGCTCGGCTGGCAGACCTCCAAAAGGAATTTAACCTGCCCAAGAACCGCCTAATCTGTGACATGCCCACTAGGTGGAACTCAACGCTGGCCATATTGCAGCGGCTGCACATGCAGCAGAGGGCCATCAATGAGTACCTGTGTGACTATGGCACCAGGACAGGGTCAGGGGAGCTTGTTTTTTTTCCCCACGCCAGTGGGCCATGTTCAGGGATGCATGCACTGTCCTGTCACCATTTGAGGAGGCCACGAGGATGGTGAGCAGTGACAGTGCATGCATCAGTGACTCTGTCCCCCTTGTCCACTTGTTGAAGCACACGCTGTGTGGAATAATGGACAGGGCACTTGAGGCAGAACAGAGGCAGGAAGGGGAGGACTTCCTTAGCTCTCAAGGCCCCCTTTATCCAGACAGTGTTCCTGCGTGCCCGCCGATCACACAGGAATAGGACGAGGAGGAGGAGGATTGTGTCAGCATGGAGGTGGAGCCTGGCACCCAGTATCAGCAGCAGTCTTTAAGGGATCATTTACAGTCCCAAGAAACACGTGGACTTGTACGTGGCTGGGAGGAGGTGGCTGCGGATCATGTCGTCCTTAGTGACCCAGAGGACTCTGGACTGAATGCCTCAGCAAGCCTACGCTGCATGGCCTCCCTGATCCTGCAAAGCCTGCGGAAGGATCCTCATATTCGTGGTATTAAAGAGAGGGATCAATACTGGCTGGCAACCCTCCTTAATCCACGTTACAAGGGTAAGGTTGCGGACCTTATCTTGCCACCGCAGAGGGAGCAGAAGATGAAACATCTTCAGGAGGCCTTGCAGAAAGGTCTGTGCAACGCGTTCCCAGAGACTGGGAGGTTACAAACTCCTGTTCCTGGACAACGTGTTGTTGAGGCTTCGGTCAGTCAAAGAAGGAGCGGTGGAGAAGCTGGCCATCTGACCGATGCGTTCAGACAATTTTTTGTCCGCAGCCCCAAGGTATGATCGGTTCCAGCAACCATCGCCAGCATCTGTTTTACATGGTGCAGGAATACCTAGGGGCAAGATCTGACTTGGACACCTTTCCCACCGAAAATCCTCTGGGTTACTGGGTCTTGAGGATGGATCACTGGCCAGAGCTTGCACAGTATGCAATTGAGCTACTGGCCTGTCCTGCATCCAGCGTTCTTTTGGAACGCACATTCAGTGCTGCTGGAGGCTTTGTAACCGATCACAGTGTGCATCTGTCCACCGACTCAGTCGATCGACTGACCTTTATAAAAATGAATCAGTCTTGGATCACCAACAGCTACCAAGCACCTTATGCTGATGCAACTGAATAATTTTTTTTGAAATGTCAGATCCCTTCAAGACTGCCTATGCTGATGCTGAGTGACTATCCTGTTATGCTGAGTGATTATCCTCTTCCTCCTCAATGATCATGCTGATAGCTTGTAAGAACATTTTTGGTTCTGGGCGCCACCACCAGTGGCTAAGGCCCAATTTTTCAGCCCCTGTTTAACAGGGGCGTGTAATTACAATTTTTGATGCAATATTTTGCAGGAGGGTTCGTTGCTGCGCTCAACTAGAGTATCTGTGAGGGGTTGCAGTGTTGTGGCACCAGCACCAGTGACTAAGGCCCAATTTTTCAGCCCCTGTTTAACAGGGGCGTGTAATTACAATTTTTGATGCAATACTTTGCAACAGGGCTCGTTCCTGCGCTCCAACTAGAGTATCTGTGAGGGGTTGCAGTGTTGTGGCACCAGCACCAGTGCCTAAGGCCCAATTTTTCTGCCCCTGTTCAACAGGGACATGTAATTACAATTCTTGGTTTAATATTTCACATCAGGGCCCGTTTCAGCGCCCACCAAGAGTAACTGTGAGGACTTACAGTGTTGTGGCACCAGCACCACCACCACCAAAGGCCCAATTTTTCTGCCCCTGTTCACCAGGTGCATGTAATTACAATTCTTGGTCTAATATTTCACAGCAGTGCCCGTTCCAGCCCCCACCAAGAGTAACTGTGAGGACTTACAGTGTTGTGGCACCAGCACCACCACCATCACCAAAGGCCCAATTTTTCTGCCCCTGTTCAACAGGGGCATGTAATTACAATTCTTGATCTAATATTTCACAGCAGGGCCCTGTGAGGACTTACAGTGTTGTAGCAACACCAACACCTAAGGCCCAATTTCTGCAGAGTATATAGGGCAGGCCCCTACTTTCAAACATCCAACTTACAAACGACTCCTACTTGCAAACGGAAGGAGACAACAGGAAGTGAGATGAAATCTACCCCTAGGAAGGGAAATTCTCTCCTGTAAAAGTTAATATGGGAAAAACGTTTCTCCTTTCCACTTATGCTTTATCACCAATCCTTGTTTCACTAAAACCCCCAAATTTTCTAAAAACATTTGTCATTGGTACAGAAAGTGAGGTGAAATCTTCTGAAGAGGAGCACAGACAGCAAAACAAATGTCACAGGGGTGATAACCCTTCCCTATGTTTTCCAAAAAGCTTAAAATAGATTTTTTTGGCTGGAGCTAAACACGTTAAAAATGTACCAGTTCAAAATTACAAACAGATTCTACTTAACAACAAACCTACAGTCCCTGTCTTGTTTGCACCACCTGTATACTGCTGTTCAGAGTATATAGGGCCTGGTGGCCCCACGCCTTTCCTTTTTTTAATTTGGGTGCGGGGTTCCCCTTAATATCCATACAAGACCCAAAGGGCCTGGTAATGGACTGGGGGGTACCCATGCCGTTTGTCTCACTGATTTTCATCCATATTGCCAGGACATTAAAGCCGCAAGCAGTTTTAAATGACTTTTATTCCTTTAAGAATGTCATTTTATGCAGGGACTGTTCTAAGCACGGGAAACACGCGCCACTTTACAGGCATACTATAGACACCCCCCAGGTACGATGTTTAAAGGAATATTTCACTTTTTTTTTTATTACTTTAAGCATCATTAAAATCACTGCTCCCGAAAAAAACGGCCATTTTTAAAACTTTGTTTTGCATTAATACATGTCCCATGGGGCAGGACCTGGGTCCCCAAACCCTTTTTAAGACAATACCATGCAAATTAGCCTTTAAAATTAGCAATTTTGATTTTGAACGTTCGAGTCCCATAGACATCAATGGGTTCTAACGTTCTTGCAAATTTTCGGTCCCTTCGCAGGTTCTGGTGCGAACCAAACCGGGGGGGGGGGGGGGTGTTCGGCTCATCCCTAGCAGCCACTGCAGCATTGCCAAAGTTGAGTGCCACCTGGTGGGCATGTCACAAATGAGGCGGTTCTTGGGCAGGTTGCATTCTCTTTGAATGTCAGCCAGCGGAGCACTGGCATTATATGATGGAGGAATAACAGGGAAGAATGCATGGACCACACTGATAGCGCTTGTACCAGAAATCTACAATCCCCTAATGTTTCTTTATCATATTTGGAAGGTGAGAGTTTTGTGAGACTACACACAGGAGACACCATCAGGAGTGTCACAAGCTCATCACATTATATGTAACACCTGCCAGTTATTGATCAGAAGATCAGAGAGTCCCCATTAACCCGTTTTTCTTTTTAAAGACTCTCTTGCTGTAATTTCAATCTTATTTATTTATTTCTCCAGTGGACTTTATCACATTAATTTGTCTATTGCAATCTAGCACTAGTGTGTATTATCTATTTAATTTTTTGTATATTTTCATTCTTATTTCTGTGTGGCTTTATGACACTATTTTTATATTGCACGATTTGCACATATTATCACTAACCAGGTGCTATTGGCTGCGGCAGCTAACGGTGATGTAGAGACAATTGGTCTTAACAGTGAAGGCTGCTTGTACCACTTCCACCATTATTTATTTATTTTTATAATTTTGTCAATAATTTTTAGATATAAATTGTGTTCACTTTGATGCACTATATCCTACTCTATTATCACCAATTAGGAGTTAGTGGCTGTAACCATAAACTGCAGTATAGAGACAACTGGTCCTTGCAGTGAAGGCTTTATATGCTACCACTACCACGACTAATTATTCATTTATTTTATTACATTTTTTACCATCTCGATACACATTGTGTACACTCTGATGCACCTTATTAGATTTACATTTTTTCACCCACTAGAATATTGCGCGAAATTCTAATACATTTTTTGCACTGTATGTATTGTGTACACCACCAGCAAAGTACTAGCAACTGCACTAGGGGTGCACGGTACTGTGCACACCAACGTAAGTTTAATAACAACTATGGATGTACTGTATTGACCACCAGAAAAGTATGAGCAACTGCACTATGGGTGCACAGCACTGTATACTGTGTACACCGCCTGAAGTATATTAGAAACAGCACACCAGGAATGGTGTCAGATATAGCTAAACTGGATACAGTGGATATATATATATATATATATATATATATATATATATATATATATATATATATATATATATACCGTATTTATCGGCAAATAACACGCGCCGGAGTAAAACACGCACCCCAAGTTTAGGAGGGATTTTTAAGGAAAAAAACTTTTAGGAGGGAAGTTTAAGAAAAAAAACTTACATTTAAATGCCCATCAATGCAGCCTCATCAGTGTCCATCTGTAGCCCTGTCCATCATTGCAGCCTTGTCAGTGTCCCTCATTGCAGCCTTGTCCCCCCATTGCAGCCTTGTCAGTGTCCCTCATTGCAGCCTTGTCAGTGTCCCTCATTGCAGCCTTGTCCCCCATTGCAGCCTTGTCCCCCATTGCAGCCTTGTCAGTGTCCATCTGTAGTCCCTCATTGCAGCTGTGTCTCTCATTGCAGCCGTGTCCATCTGCCTTGCACTGTGTTTGAAAATGGCGCCGCCCTTCTCGGGTGCTCCCGGCCATTCTCAGCGGCTCTCGGCCTCTTCTGGCGGCTTTCGGACGCTTTCGCCCATTCTCGGCGGCTCTCGCCCGCTTTCGGCCATTCTCGGCGGCTCTCGGCTGCTCTCGGCGGCTTTAGGACGCACTCGGCTTTTGCCGGCTCACGTGGGACTGCGAGAGCCGCAGAGAATGGCCGAAAGCGGCCAAAAGCCGCTGAGAATGGCCGAGAGCGGCCGAGAATGGCCGAAAGCGGCCGAGAGCCGCCGAGAATGGCCGAAGGCCGCCATGAGCGGCCAAAAGCCGCCGAGAGCCGCCAAAAGGCTCACAATCGGCGGGGGATCGGCGTATAACATGCACCCACGATTTTCCCCTGATTTTAAGGGGAAAAAAGTGCATGTTATACGCCGATAAATACGGTATATATATATATATATATATATATACAAGACTATCTGTATATATATATTAAATACACTGCAGCTAACTGAATCACCTGCCTGCCTGAAGTATATTAGAAACAGTACACCAGGAATGGACTGCAGTCAGATCTAGCTACGCTGGATACAGTGGATATATATATATATATATATATATATATATATATATACGAGACTGACTATATATATATTAAATACACTGCAGCTAACTGATTAATCTGCCTGCCTGCTCAATCTAAATTACCCTTTCTCTTTGTCCACACCAAGGACACACTACACGAGGCCAACGTGCAGGCGGCCTTATATAGTGTGGGGCGTGGACTTAGTCCCCCTGAGCCATGATTGGCAAAAGGCACCCTGCCTTATGCCAATTATGGCTCTCTTAGCTGAGGGCACTGTGATTGGCGCTGTGATTGGCCAAAGCATGCAGGTCCCACAGTGCATTATGGGCCGTTACGCTCCGCTCGAATTTGGTGCGAACAGCCCATTCGACAGTAATTTCTATACACAAAAAAATGGTGTGGCAATGGGCGCAACTTTTGCACCCAGTATAGCCAACCTTTTTATGGGGGAGTGGGAGGACAAAACAGTTTTTCATAATAGCAGGGTGGAGCTCCTGTTTTACAGGCGCTACATAGACGATCTCCTATTGATATGGTCCGGCCCAGAATCCTCATTGAAGTCATTTTTAGAACATTTGAATAAGAACACAAATAATATAAAACTGATGAGCCAGTAGAGCAAGGAACAAATTATTTCCTTGATGTGACCATCTACCGTGAGGGTGATAGATTACAGACCAAGGTATTCTTTAAGCCCACGGACAGGAACAGTTTCCTACCTACACATAGCTGTCATCATCCTCTATCGTTGAGGAATGTTCCCTAAAGGTTTATGACATACAATCTGCGGTGCTGAAAAACAGGTTTGTAGAAAAAGGATATAAAGTTCAACATCTTGATGCAATAGTTGAAGAAATTAGATCTATACCTCTGGAGGAATGTTTAAAGGATGCAGCCTTAGAGGTAAAGAACATAGATCATGAGTGGGGATTTATATCCTCTTTCCATTCTCAGTACAGAGAAGTGGAGAATATTTTTAATACCCACTGGCACGCCCTTTGATGGATAGAACGTTGAATAAAGTACTTCCTACGAAACCAAAGTTCATTTACCATAGAGCTCCTAGTTATGGGGACTCTATTGTAAAGAAAGTACTAGACCCCCCGAGCCGGCCTCTATCCTTTTAAGATAAAGATGAATTTTTCTCCTGCAGGAGGTGCAAAGCCTGCAAAGAGGTTAGTAGACCTTTGAGAGGAGTAGAAAGATTTACCTCTCCCTCTAACAATAAATCTTTTACCATTTATCATTGCATCACGTGTAATACGACACACGTAGTGTATGCTTTAACTTGTCCATGCGGGTTAATGTATATCGGAAGAACTTAACGTCTGTTAAAGATCCATATAGCAGAGCATATTCACAATATCCGTATTGGATTCAAAGATCATAACTTGTCCCTTCATTTTAAGTTACATCATAATCAGGATCCCTCTGGTTTAAAATTCTGGGGCATTGACCACATCAAACCTGCATGGAGGGGTTCCAATATGGTGAAAGAACTCTCAAAGAGAGAAATCCAGTGGATTTATTTGACTGACAGCTTGACCCCTAAAGGGTTAAACATAGACCTTGATCTCAATTGTTTTATTAGTGAGCATTAGATCATCTTTCTGAAATATTCCCTTTTTTTTTTTGAGATCTATGGAAAGATAGGATTGTTACCTGTTTAGGATGTTAATAATGGAATGTCCCTTTAATTAAGGAGTCTACTTATTTAGTGAGATAAGTTATCGTTTTAACACATATTCTATTAATATGTTGATTATTGGTTTTAATTTAAAAAAAAAAATTTTGATTAAATAATTTCAGCAATATAAATGATTGTTCCTATGGTCTTTTCCTGCCATTTTTTTGACATGTCACTTTTATTCTATATGTTCTGCTGGTCATATACCGGCTTATGTTATAGACAGGCTTATTAAAGGGGTTGTAAAGGTAAAATTAAAAAAAAAAAAAATAACAAACATGTTATACTCACCTTCACTGTGCAGCTCGTTTTGCACAGAGTGGCCCTGAACCTGGTCTTCTGGGGTCCCTCGGCGGCTGTTTCAGCTCCTCCCCGCAAAGACTCACCACCTTAATGTGAGCTCCCTCGCATGGTGGTTAGTTCTTGCGGGCGCGCTCCCATGATACAGCCAGCGGCTATAGCCGCTCACTGTATCACTCGGCCCCGCCCCCCGGCGCGCCGCGTCATTGGATGTGATTGATAGCAGCGCGAGCAAATGGCTGCGCTGCTTTCAATCCATCCACTGTAGCCAATCAGCGGCCAGGCTGAGATGTCGGGAGCGAGCACGGGACTTTCGAGGGCTCAGGTAAGTAAAACGGGGGGGGGGGCTGGGGGCGGCGGTATTGTCAGAAGTTTTTTCGCCTTAATGCATAGCATGCATTAAGGTGAAAAAACGTTTACCTTTACAACCCCTTTAAGTATTTATCTATGTATATATACCCATTGATTTTTTATACCTCCCACCTATTTAGTAACCTCTATTCAAAAGAAATTAATACCTGTAGGGGTATTTGAGATGACCCACTGTAAATGAGGATTGTTATTTGAGACCTGTTTGATGACTATGCAATGACATGAAATTGTAGATTATAATGATCTGGAGGTTTTATGTCAGTAGTTGCTTTGTAGTGAAATTTACTTTTTGCGTTGCATCCTGCAGCCTCCAAAGTGCACTGTTAATGTTAATATGGACGCTGTGGGGTTCATAATGGGTTCATTTAGTGGGTTTTGAATATATTCTAGGACGCTGCGCCGTGTGGTCACGCCCTTTGACAAAGTCGGAATGACGAAACCAGTCAGGGTGACTGGAAGAAAAACGTAATGTGCACTGCGTTCCAGGTACTCAGTGGAGACAACAGAAGGAGGAAGTGCTGAGCGGTGAGTAGATCCAGCTGGTCTAGATCGTCTCCCGCAGCACGACAAACACCTCTGTGTTATCATGATGATCATATGTTAAAAAACTGGCATACTGACACTCAACCTTCTGATTAACCATGGAACCCAGTTGTTTTATTGATGTGGAAAAACCTCTTTCATACATTGGATTTTTATACATTGGATGATATTGAATAAAGATTTAAAAGATTTTGGATGATATTGAATAAAGATTCAATCGGAGCTGCTCTATGTGGAGTTTATTTTTCTCCATATATTCCTGGATGTTCTGTGAGTCGTCCCTCCAGGGAGATCTAGTCCGTGTATGGCAGCGGGATATCGCAGATGTAACTAGAGGCCTGTTATATCCAACTTTGTGGTGAGTTTGAACACCAGAGGGGCGTGTGGAGCACTGTTTGGACGATTGCGGTGATCGGTGCACTATCCGGCAATTTTCTTTTTTCCCACTAAACAAACCTCACCAAGGACTCTTCTTTCTTAATATCCACTGCTTTATCTGCCTGCTATAGATATCTTTATTTTATAATCATTAATATCGCATATATGTATTTATATGTGCTAGCCAGTCAACAGTTTGTAGCTGACAGGAGCGCCGCTTTTTGATAAGATCTTTGAAAACTGACTGATTCGTCAATCAGTAACAAATTGTTTTATCCTTTGTGTAAGGCCCATAATGTTCAGTTTTCGACGAACGGGCGAACAGCCAATGTTCAAGTCGAACTCATGTTCGACCCGAACAGAAAGCTCATCCCTACTCACTACTCTACATTTTAGCAAAGTGCCATTTCTTCAGTGTTGTCACATGAAAAGATATAATAAAATATTTACAAAAATGTGAGGGGTGTACTCACTTTTATGAGATACTGTATGTGAATGAGTATGGGGTACATAGTTGTTGATTTACTAAAACTGGAGTGTGAAAAATCTGGTGCAGCTCTGCATATAAAGCAATCAGCTTCCAGGTTTATTATCAAAGCTTAATTGAACAAGTTGAAGTTAGAAGCTGATTGGCTATATTTTTTTTATACAGATATGTAAAACAGAGATCTATAAATAAAGATAAAATTTTAGAGAGTAAAATAGGAAGGGGAACTAAGGGTCGAGCCTTGTTAGGCGAGGTTAGTTTTTATATTATCATTTCCTTGTAAACCCCTGTTGTTTCCCTCTGTTGAAAACAAAATATATGCCACAGTGATGAAGAGATGAGAAGAGACACATATGAGCGAGTAAGCTGAATTAGTCTCTCTAGGAACTTTCTGAGGTGGCAAAAAAAATAAATAAAAAAAAGAAGCTGATTGGCTATCATGCACAGCTGCACCAGATTTTGCACTCTCCAGTTTTAGTAAATCAACCCCATAGTATCCCTACCCATTCACAAAGAGGTTTCAAAAAGTCATAAAACCACACACACCGTTTTTGACAATACCTTTATTAAAAAAAAATATATATATAGTGCCCCCGATGTAAATCCATTGTCAATCACAACATCCACCGCACCCAAAAAAAACGCTGCTGCCGACATGAAGGCTGGCTGCCTACTGCAGGCTAAGCCGTTTGACAATTCTTATATAGGTAAGGGGCAGGGCCATATGGCTACTTCACCTGGTGGCACCTCCCCCTTCTGACATCATGGACTGCCGTGGGGTTCCCCTTAAAATCCATACCAGACCCGAAGGGCCTGGTATGGATTGGTATGTTACGTTCACTAACAGCCAAATTTGAAAGGGAATTACAATACCTGTAATTTAATAGTTAGTAATAGTTATTATAATTATTAGTTATTATTTTGTATTTTTGAATTTTCGGGTTTTCAGATTTTCAGATTTTCGTTTCTATCCTCAAATTTTTGGACTTTCATTCTTATTTTTAGATTTTCAAATTTTTGCATTTTATTCGAATTTTTGAACTTCTGAATTTTCGAATTTTCGTTTTCGGAGAATATTGTTAAACGGGTTTTCGTTAATTCTAATATTTCCGAATTAACGAATTTGTCAATTTCATTGAAAAACGAATTTAGTACGAAACGAATTGCACATGTCTAGTGGTCATTTTTTCTGTGTGCTTTGGGTCATTGGTCACGGTAACCCTTCTTCCCAATGAAAACTTTCTGGCAGAGGGCAGCAGATTTTCCTCAAGAATTTGATTGTATTTTGCCTAATCCATTTTTCCTTCTATCCTGTCAAGTGCTCCAGTCCCTGCTACAGAGAACCAAAACAGGATATTACCACCTCAATGCTATACTGTAGGAAGGGTGTTATTTGGATGGTGAGCTGTATTGGATTTCTGCCAGACATATAGATTGGTGTTAAGTCCAAATAATTCAATTTTAGTCTCATCTGACCATAACACCTTTTTCTATGTGACCTCAGAATCTTCAAGGTGCATTTTGGCAAAGTTCAGTCGTGACTGCATGTGACCTTTCTTGAAGATTGGCTTTTTTTCTTGCAACCCTACCATACAAGCCACATTCGTGGAGAATTTGTGACATTGTTGTCACATGCACACAATGACCAATCATTGTCATAAATTCCTGCAACTGCTTCAGAGTTGCTGTAGGCCTCTTGGTAGCCTCTCTGACCAGTTTCCTCCTGGTTCTGTCATCCAGTTTGGAGCGACATCCTGATCCTGGGAGGGTCTGTGTTGTACCAAATACCTTCCACTTCCTTATAATAGTCTTAATTGTGCTTCTAGGCATTGATAAAGCCTTTGAATTTTTTTGTATCCATCTCCTGACTTGTGCCTGTCCACAACTTCATCCCAGAGATACGTGCAATGGAAAAAATCTGGACAGCCGCACTCCGGATTGGAAAAGTAAAAATAAAATCCTCTTTATTGAAAAAATAATTACATGATTAAAATCCGTACATGGCTCTGTTGGAATATTGCAGCATAACTGCTAACGTGTTTCACGCTCCCATAGAGCGCTTACTCATAGCTGGTTTGTACGAAAGTGGTAACCACTTATATACACACTATCTGTCTACCACATGACCCCATATTAATTACTTAATTCTAAGCAGCTGATCGTAGGTTTGTGTGGGGTTTTGACATTGATGTAATTGAATGTGCGTCCTATAGTGGAATCACTATTGAAGACATGAATGCATAAACAAAATGTGTTCATATTGACAAAGTCAACATGTATAAACGATTAAAACATTTTCTTTTAAAGGTTTCTGAAAGAACATGTTTTTTGTTCTCAAAAACCACAGAACTGAGATGGGTGCTAAAGCTTGACGTTCAAACGTATAAACGTGTAAAATGTCATGCAGATAGATGCAGGTGTGTGCAAACCATGTGAGCTGGTAGCCGGGGGACAATATGAACAGTGCATGGAGTGAACGTTAAGTGCATATACATGTAGTGAAAAAAAGTGTCAGTTTAATATCACTGTAAGTGTATACAATGAAAAAGAAAAAATGAAAGAAATAATATATATATATGTATGCGTGCATGAGTATGTACGAAAAAGTAGAATAAATGTGAGTGTGAAACACAATATTATATCTATGTGTATATATATACATATTTGTTGAATGAAAAAGCTCTCTAATAATGTGAAAATATATGTAAACTGAAGACTGGGTAAAATATTGGCCTTCTATCTCAAAGATGCGACCAAAAATGCCCAGACTCACAGTAATTCATGTGGTGAGTGAATGTCTTCCATTCAATCTCTACATGTATGGATATTGATCTTTACGATACATAATCCGGGAACAAAGGGTAATAAGGTGTATCACGCACTAATAGTCCCTCCGCTCCAGCTCCCAAAAGCGCACTTCTAAAATCGTGCATCGCTCTGCATGGGATGCGTTCATCCTGACTAGGCAACAAGGTCAACATTGCTACACGTACTGCTTTAAGGCAATCACATCTCTTGATGAATCGTCTCCAAATGTATGGGCAGAACTATGTGAGGTAGGCAAGAATGGAATAAGATGCAGTGTTTGCGCACATATCATTATTTTTTCTATGTAGAAAGTGCTGTTAACCTTAAGATTGTGACGATTTCATTCAATACATATATCAATACGTGAATGTCAATCTTACTAGACAAATAATTATATAAATAAATGAAAAAATGAAAAAATGAGCAAACAATCTACCCCTTTGCAGGCTATAACTCTTAAATCTACTTAAAGTACATGGAGACCCTGTAAAGGTAATAATGACCATGTTCATATATGATGAAAATTATATCCGTAAAGCTAGTGTTGTAGCCTGCATACAGCTACCGTTAAACAATAATGTCTACTTGGAACCAGAGTTTGAACGACAGTGGATGTGACAAATGTGACACGTAATTTCTTCTTGGTGTAAGTATATGTACATACCACTAATTGTTCGCTTATATAAATAAATAAGTGGGTGAATGGCCTAATAAAAATAATTGATTATTAGGGATATGTGAAGAGAAGGAACTAATGTATCAATGTGTACTCTTGTGCATTTTTCCTTTAATTTTCCACCAGGAAAAGTGTGAATGTATAACCTGGAAAGGAGGTGGGAGGAGAGGGACACAGATGTGCTATTCGAGGACGTGTCTTCAAAGGTATTTTATTCATAGAAATGTGAAACGTCCCACTCAAAGTTTAACCCCCGCGGGATTCTAGTGTCCAATGAGAATATCCAAAGGACTTCTCGTTTGCACAATATCTGGAATCTGTCTCCTCCTCTCACCAGTGTTATGATTTTCTCAATGCCCTGGATAACCAAACTGGAGGTATCCTTGTGGTGTGTGTAGATCCAGTGCTTTGATACATTTGTCAAATTCTCTTTCTCAATGTTATACAGGTGATCATGTAGCCTGTTCCTAAGACGCCTTGTTGTGCGTCCAACATATTGTACCTGGCAGCTGGTACATGTAATAACATATACCACAAATTTGGTGTTACAATTTATAAACACGGGAATCAAAAACTCCTTTTGATTGCTGCATGATTTTATATGTTGACCCGTTTTAATGTACCCGCAGTAATTGCAAGTTTTACTCCACATTTAAAATTGCCTGTGAAATTAAGCCAATTGGATTGGTTGAAAACAAACTGGGAGACAATGAGCGTCCCAATGTGGGTGCTCTACGGGATACAACCTTGATCCCTTTAGAAAGGATGTTATTATATATTGGGTCATTATACAGGACAGGAAGATGTTTCATGATAATTTTCTTTATTTGGTTGAATTCCAAACTGTATGGGGTAGAAAAAAACAGAATTCTGAGTGAAGTCCCTTTTTGTGTTGAATTTTTCTGGATGTTTTTTTCTCTAGAAGTGAAGGTCTTGGGATGGATCTTACTGTGTTGAGTGCCTTTTGTACTGATGTTTCTTTATAACCACGAGCTTTGAACCTGTTTGCCATATTTTTGGCCTCAGCTTCAAAGGTTTCAGGGGAACTACATAGACGTTTTAACCTCAAGAGCTGACTATATGGTATTCCTCTGATAGTGTGTTTAGGGTGCACAGAGTCGGCTCTGAGTAGGGTGTTACCACTGAGGGGTTTTCTATACAAGCTGGATTGGATAGCATCACCGGACCCTGCCAATTTTACGTCAAGAAAGTCTATGGATGTGGTTTGCAGATTTCCTGTAAACTTTAAGTTGAATGGATTGTCATTAAAATATGCAAGCCAGATATCCAAATTTTAAATCTATCAATGGGTCCACACTTCAGACTTATACACACTGCTGCCCCCCTATGTAGGTAGGGAACACCTCAGTGTTACCCCAAAGAAGTTAAAATCAAGGTATTGGGGATGGCGCTGTGTAGAACAAAGGATGTGAAAGTGAGTATTTTTAAAGTGACAAGTGCTATGGTGCGTGATACAATCCTATATAAATAAAAATAATTTATAAATGAAAAATATTAATAAAGGAAGTGAATGGACCAGAAACTACTATGTATTATAAAGTTATAAATACTTATTAAATTGTAGATAATTATATTCCTAATACATTAATATGTATGTTGAACAACCACAATCCTTATTATAAAAGGATTCTGGGAACCAGGCCGGTGGAACGCAAGCGGTAGTTTTCCAACAGCGCTGCGTCCCCGGACTGTATGGAGAGGTAGTGAGCCTGCGAGCTCCCTCTCCTCTTTATTAATACGTTCTCTTGAAATTTTTATTTGGTTTAAGTGGATCCAGTCGTGTTGTTGGACTGTATTAAACAATAAATAATTTATAGTCACCAACAAAGTTACGCTATGAAGCTATTCTTATTTTTTATTTAATACATGCAAGTGGAAGCCTGGTTGGGATATGTGCTGTAACAAGGGGCAGTGAATCCCCCTCCCCCTAAACGAGTGGTTTATCCGGATTGAGCTAAGTGGAAGGACATTGGCACCGGTGGGATCGGAGCGACTAGAGGCAGAGGATCAACATCACACGCTCATACCCCTGCAGGGGCAGGGAGCTCCGGTGAGTGCAATCAAATTGGGGGGAATTGCTAAAAGTACTGCACGGATCTCCATTGATTAGAAGATTCCTCTGGGAAAGCACTATACAATCTATTGCACTGTGTATGGTACCACTATATGAACTATTTGGGACTACACATTTTTTGATACACCTTTTTTATGTAAAATTTTATATATATATATATATATATTCTTGATATATTTTTTTGATACACTTGGTTTATGGACTGGTTTTAATTAATTTTTTTAATTTTTAATTTTTAACATTTTTTTGCACAATTGTAGTGTGTGTGTTGCACTGGGGTTTGACAACCAATTTTTGCAGTTTTTACACTTGTCAATTTGCAGTTTCATTGACACATGTTTTTATAATAAGGATTGTGGTTGTTCAACATACAGTGGCTTGCGAAAGTATTCGGCCCCCTTGAACTTTTCAACCTTTTGCCACATTTCAGGCTTCAAACATAAAGATATAAAATTTTTATTTTTTGTGAAGAATCACCAACAAGTGGGACACAATTGTGAAGTGGAACGAAATCTTTTGGATTTTTGAAACTTTTTTAACTAATAAAAAAAAATGAAAAGTGGGGCGTGCAAAATTATTCGGCCCCCTTGCGTTAATACTTTGTAGAGCCACCTTTTGCTGCGATTACAGCTGCAAGTCGCTTGGTGTATGTCTCTATCAGTTTTGCACATCGAGAGACTGAAATTCTTGCCCATTCTTCCTTGCAAAACTGCTCGAGCTCAGTGAGGTTGGATGGAGAGCGTTTGTGAACAGCAGTTTTCAGCTCTTTCCACAGATTCTCGATTGGATTCAGGTCTGGACTTTGACTTGGCCATTCTAACACCTGGATACGTTTATTTGTGAACCATTCCTTTGTAGATTTTGCTGTATGTTTGGGATCATTATCTTGTTGGAAGATAAATCTCTGTCCCAGTTTCAGGTCTTTTGCAGACTCCAACAGGTTTTCATCCAGAATGGTCCTGTATTTGGCTGCATCCATCTTCCCCTCAATTTTAACCATCTTCCCTGTCCCTGCTGAAGAAAAGCAGGCCCAAACCATGATGCTGCCACCACCATGTTTGACAGTGGGGATGGTGTGTTGAGTGTGATGAGCTGTGTTGCTTTTACGCCAAACATATCGTTTTGCATTGTGGCCAAAAAGTTTGATTTTGGTTTCATCGGACCAGAGCACCTTCTTCCACATGTTTGGTGTGTCTCCCAGGTGGCTTGTGGCAAACTTTAGACGAGACTTTTTATGGATATCTTTGAGAAATGGCTTTCTTCTTGCCACTCTTCCATAAATGCCAGATTTGTGCAGTGTACGACTGATTGTTGTCCTATGGACAGACTCTCCCACCTCAGCTGTAGTTCTCTGCAGTTCATCCAGAGTGATCATGGGCCTCTTGGCTGCATCTCTGATCAGTCTTCTCCTTGTCTGAGCTGAAAGTTTAGAGGGACAGCCAGGTCTTGGTAGATTTGCAGTGGTCTGATACTCCTTCCATTTCAAAATGATCGCTTGCACAGTGCTCCTTGGGATGTTTAAAGCTTGGGAAATCTTTTTGTATCCAAATCCGGCTTTAAACTTCTCCACAACAGTATTACGGACCTGCCTGGTGTGTTCCTTGGTCTTCATGATGCTCTCTGCGCTTTCAACAGAACCCTGAGACTATCACAGAGCAGGTGCATTTATACAGAGACTTAATTACACACAGGTGGATTCTATTTATCACCATCAGTCATTTAGGACAACATTGGATCATTCAGAGATCCTCGCTGAACTTCTGGAGTGAGTTTCTGCACTGAAAGTAAAGGGGCCGAATAATTTTGCACGCACCACTTTTCAGTTTTTTAATTGCTAAAAAAGTTAAAAATATCCAATAGATTTCGTTCCACTTCACAATTGTGTCCCACTTGTTGGTGATTCTTCACAAAAAATTAAAATTTTATATCTTTATGTTTGAAGCCTGAAATGTGGCAAAAGGTTGAAAAGTTCAATGGGGCCGAATACTTTCGCAAGCCACTGTACATATTAATGTATTAGGAATATAATTATCTACAATTTAATAAGTATTTATCACTTTATAATATATAGTAGTTTCTGGTCCATTCACTTCCTTTATTAATATTTTTTCATTTATAAATTATTTTTATTTATATAGGATTGTATCACGCACCATAGCACTTGTCACTTTAAAAATACTCACTTTCACATCCTTTGTTCTACACAGCGCCATCCCCTATACCTTGCTTTTAGATATCCAAATTTGCCTCCCTATCTGATGTAATGAACAACAAGTCGTCTATAAAGCGACAGAAAAAGACGGTGTCCTTACGGCGGGGACTATCCGGTCCAAAGATGCGGGACCTCTCCCACCAGCCCATATAAATATTGGCCAGTGAGGGGGAAAATTTGGCTCCCATAGAGGCCCCGCATTTTTGGAGAAAATAGTCCCCGTCGAACATAAAAAAAATTATGTGTTAAAAGGTACTCCAGAGCTTGTACGATAAACTCTTTCATTTTTTCTTTTTCATTGTATACACTTACAGTGATATTAAACGGACACTTTTTTTCACTACATGTATATGCACTTAACGTTCACTCCATGCACTGTTCATATTGTCCCGCGGCTACCAGCTCACATGGTTTGCACACACCTGCATCTATCTGCATGACACTTTACACGTTTATACGTTTGAACGTCAAGTTTTAGCACCCATCTCAGTTCTGTGGTTTTTGAGAACATAAAACATGTTTTTTCAGAAACCTTTAAAAGAAAATTTTTTAATCGTTTATACATGTTGACAAAACCCCACACAAACCTACGATCAGCTGCTTAGAATTAAGTAATTAATATGGGGTCATGTGGTAGACAGATAGTGTGTATATAAGTGGTTATCACTTTCGTACAAACCAGCTATGAGTAAGCACTCTATGGGAGCGTGAAACGCGTTAGCGGTTATGCTGCAATATTCCAACAGAGCCATGTACGGATTTTAATCATGTAATTATTTTTTCAATAAAGAGGATTTTATTTTTACTTTTCCAATCCGGAGTGCGGCTGTCCAGATTTTTTCCATTGCACGTATACTATTGGAATAGCAATTGCCGGCACCTGGGGCTCTCACAATTATTCACACAGCGGAGGACGGGAAGTTTGAACCTGGTTACCTGGAGCGGTGGCAACCATCCTGTTGATCCCAGAGATCTTTTGACAGTTCCTTGCATAGTTGATTGTTTGCTTCAGTTGCACTACCAGGGACTGTCATGGCCCAGGAAAACTCTTTTCATGCAGAGCTAAACAAAATGACCACAGTTGATCACAGTTGAAAGTCAAATGCCTTTGTTTGCAATTGAGAAGGTGATTAGCTACTCCAGATTGAGTTTACAAGTCATTTTTAGGAGTGGGGGGGGGTCCTTTTTACAACTCAGTGATTCTGTTTTTAAATTGTATTTTTTCTTTTCTGACATGTTCATGTTAAATTTTTCACTTCGATGTTATAAGTTGCACTGAGTAAATACAGCTGGATAAAACAAAAACTGTGTTTATCTTCATTTCAGGCTGCAAAGCAACAAAATGTGATTATTTTAAATGGGGGTAATTTTTTTCTATACCCATTGTATTTGCACAATTCCACCAGGACTCTTGTTAGGCTTTTGCTGATAATACCCGTTTGTACATTGAATGTATGTATTAACCACCCTTTCTGACTGTGCTATAGCTGAAAGATGGCTATAGCATGGTCATCCAGTTCTACAAGGTTCGGCAAGATATGCCAGACCTTCAGGGCGCACGCACCTTGTATATTACTGGCTGCACCCAGGGTGAATATCTCCTTCTGGGCCCCATCCTCATCCCACCCCATTCATGACATCACATGCCATTCTGACTGGAGTGCCATGCAGCCCCTCCCATACCCCCGGCTAGAGCGTACCTCTCAACCATCCCGGATTCCGGACTATCCCGCAATTTGAAGTAAGTCCTGGGGTCCTGTAGATCAGGGCTGGAGTCCCGGAGCCCAGGAACTCAGTAGTGGTATCCTCAATGGGTGCAATGTGTGCTCTCACACACAGCACCAAGTGAGGATTCCTGGGATAAGATCTGGCAATCTTTGTCCCCCCCTGTGGCATCCTAGCAACCGATGACATCATTTGCAGGCCACCTCTCAGCTCTGCCCCCGCCTTTGGCTCCCGATCCTGCCTGCCAGTGGCCCTGATCCTGCCTGTCAGCGACCCCCGATCCTTCCTGTTGGTGCTTCATGAAGGGTAAAAGGAACTGAACTCCTTGTCACACAGAAGCACTCCACCTGCTTCTGTGTGTCTGCGCCGCAACCAGGGGGGACATAGCCCACGTTTGCTGGTGGGTTCCCCGGGTCCCGGTGCCACAACTGCCCACATTGCTGTTTTACTGGGGTACCGGAGGTGTCTTCTTTTCCCACCTTTCGGGACTGTAGCATGGACAGGGATAAAGTGCTGTGAAACTCCTCCTTGGCTCCATGCTATAGTCTTGACACTCGGAGCTGTCAGGAGCTTTGTGCTTAAAAAAAGCACCTACATTTCTGCATTTGTGAGAGAGCTAGGGGGGAATTGGTGAGAGAGGTGGGGGGCATTAGTAAGAGAGGAGGGGGAATGGGTGAGAGAGCTGGGGGGGCATTAGTAAGAGAGGAGGGGGGAATTGGTGAGAGACCTGGGGTGAATTGGTGAGAGAGCTGGGGGGGCATTACTAAGAAAGGAGGGGGGAATAGGCGAGAGAGCTGGGGGGAGTTTATTAGTAATAGAGGAGGGGGGAATTGGTGAGAGAGCTGGAGGGCATTACTAAGAGAGGAAGGGGGAATTGGTGAGAGAGCTGGAGGGACATTAGTAAGAGAGGAGGGGGGGATTGGTGAGAGAGCTGGGGGGACATTAGTAAGAGAGGAGGTGTCAGGGCTGGGCTCAGCCCTTCCTTCTCAAATCTGGCCGCTCAGCTGTCGACTAATTGCCAGCTCCTTTCTCTCCACAGTGACTCACCTGTTGATGATATCCTGCTCGTCAGTCCTGCCTACTTAAGCCGTCCAGCCCAGATGATCTCTGCCTTTGCCTTGGTTACATCTCTAGAGATGCTCTCCTGTGTTCCTGTTAAAGACTTGCTTGACATTTCTTCTCCAGATCCTGCTTGCTGTTCTACTACGCTCATCTCTGACTCCCTGACGTTTTGGCTTGTCTGACTATCCGTTCTTGTTCCTGAACTCTGGCTATGTTTTGACTACGTTTACTCTGTTTACCTTTTTATTATTATTATTATTAAACAAGTGTGATTTAACTGTACTTCTGTCTCCATCTGATTCATGGTTTCTGACCGTAGGCGAAGGCCATGAATTCAGAAAATGCAGTCAATCCACTAGTTGGTAATATTTTTTCCAGATTGAATGAGCAGGATCACCGCATGGATTAGTTTGCCATGGTGTTACAAACGCTCCTGAGTCACCCAGCACACCTGGAATCTCTCACTGTGGCTTCTCCGGTACAACCTGTGTTGCAGGCCGTCCCTGCTGCTGCTCCAGTCTCTGTGCAAGCACCCGCCTCAAGTATTACCTTTATAAGAGGTATGTCTGGTTCCGCTCCGCTTCCCCAGCGATTTGGGGGCGATCCAATCCAATGCAGAGGATTTCTCAATCAGGTTGAGATATACTTTGAGATGCTGCCCCAGGCATTTCCCATGGACAGAAGCAAAGTAGGTTTTGTGATATCTTTGCTTTCTGAGAGAGCCTTGGCCTGGGCAAACCCTCTATGGGAGATGCAAAAACCTGTTGTCTTGAGTTACCCAGAGTTTGTGGCTTATTTTAAAAGGGTATTTGACGTTCCCGCATGCTCCGCTTCTGCTGCCATATGCCTCATGTTGTCAAACCATGAACCAGACCGAGACAGAAGTACAGTTAATCACACTTGTTTAATAATAACAAAAAGGTAAACAGAGTAAGCGAGTCAGTACATAGCCAGAGTTCAGTAACCAGATAATGCCAATGTCAGAGAGCCAGAGATCAACATAGTAGTACAGCAAGCAGGATCAGGAGCCAGAAGGGATGTCAGCTGTGCAAGTCTTCAACAGGAACACAGGAGAAAGTGTCTGAGATGTTACCAAAGGCGTAAGTGAGCTGGATGGCTTTAAGTAGCCAGGTCTGACGAGCAGATCATCAACAGCAGAGTCACTGTGGAGAGAAAGGAGCTGGCAATTAGCTGACAGCTGAGCGGCCAGCTCAGAGAAGGAAGGGCTGAGCCAGCCCTGACAGTACCCCCTCCTCAATTACCCCTTACTCTCGGAGGACCACAGGGCTTGAGGGGAAAATGTCTATGAAAATCACGGAGGAAGACAGGGGCATGTATGTCCGAGAATGAGACCCAAGAGCATACCTCCAGACCGTACCCCTTCCAATGCACCAGGTACTGTATGCGCCCATGGAACCTACAATGGATTGTACTTCATACTCCTCATGGTTCTCAACCTGTATAGGGTGAGGACGTGGCACAGAGGTGGTAAAGCGGTTGCAGACCAAAGGTTTCAATAAGGAGACATGAAACACATTAGAGATACGCATACTAGGAGGAAGGTCCAACGCGTAAGCCACTGGGTTAATCCTGCGAAGGATACGGAAAGGCCCAATAAACCGAGGTGCGAACTTCAAAGAAGGAACACAAAGTCGGAGGTTGCAAGACTCTGTCCCCAACCTGATAGGAAGGCGCAGGCAGGCGTCTGCGGTCAGCATGTAGTCTGTACCTATCGTTAGCATGTCTCAAAGCCTCCTGAACTTGTGCCCAAGTGAAACGAAGACCACAGAGATGCTCCTCTAACGCAGGAATACTCTGTGGAACAAATGAGGCAGGCAACACGGAAGGTTGGAAACCATAGTTCGCCATAAACGGGGACAAACGGGAAGCTGAATTCAAGGCACTATTGTGAGTAAACTCCGCCCATGGTAAAAGGTCTGACCAGTTGTTATGATGGTCAGAAATATAGCAAGGTAGGAATTGCTCCAAGGACTGATTGGCTCGTTCTGCGGCCCCATTAGACTGCGGGTGATATGCAGAGGAGAAAGCAAGCTGAATACCCAACTGTGCACAAAAGGCTCCCAGAACCGGGACACAAACTGACTACCCCTGTCTGAGACAACCACCTTGGGTAGCCCATGTAAGCGGAAGATCTCCCAAGCAAAAATAGAAGCCAGTTCCTTAGACGTAGGCAACTTCTTGAGTGGAATACAATGCGACATTTTCAAGAACCGGTCAACCACCATAAGGATAACTGTGTTGCCCTGGGAGTTGGGTAACTCCACAATGAAATCCATAGACAGGTGGGTCCAGGGCCTCTCTCCATTGGGTATGGATGTAGGAGGCCCACTGGAAGGTGTTGTGGAGTCTTACTCTGAGCGAACACGGAACAGGCAGCTACGAAGGCGGTTACATCAGCACGTAGGCTAGGCCACCAGAATTGTTGGGAAATGGCCCAAAAGAGTTGATTCTTCCCAGGGTGGCCAGCAGCCTTGGGAGAATGGTAAGTCTGAAGCACAGCAGTACGGAGACTCTCAGAAACAAAGCAGCGATCACAAGGTTTCTCAGGAGGAGCATCAACCTGAGCAGCAAGAATTTTGTCGCCCAAAGGAGAAGTAAGACTCGTGCGAACCATAGCCAGAATACGATCAGGAGGAATCACAGGAACCGGAACCGATTCCATGTTGGAAGTGGGGGAAAATTGTTGTGACAAAGCGTCAGCCCTTACATTCTTAGTATGAGGTGTAATTAAAACTCGACAAGAAAAGAGCCTATCGCGCCCTTCTGGGAGAGAGGCGCTTAGCCTCAGACAAGAATGTGAGATTCTTATGGTCAGTAAGAATGCGAACCAGCACAGTGGTACCTTCAAGGAGATGTCTCCATTCTTTTAGGGCTAAAAAGATCGCCAACAGCTCTCTGTCACCAATTTCGTAATTGCACTCTGCCGGTGACAATTTCTTGGAAAAGTAGCCACACGGATGCATTGCAGAGTTAGGACGTTGAGACAGAAGGGCGCCAACATCAATCTCAGAAGCATCAACTTCTAGAATAAAAGGCAATGTAGGATCAGGGTGTGCCAACACAGGAGCAGAAACAAAGGCAGCCTTGAGACTCTCAAAGGCCTTAATGGACTCCGGAGACCAACTCTGTGGGTTGCCGTCTCTCCTGGTCATATCAGTCAGGGGCTTGACCAGAGATGAGAAGTTACGAATAAACTTCCGATAATAGTTGGCAAAGCCAGGAAAACACTGCAGAGGATGTAATCCCATGGGTCGAGGCCACTGTAGGACCGCTGAACGTTTCTCTGGGTCCATCGAAATACTAGCAGTGAAAGTGACATAGCCCAGGAATTTAACCTGTTCACAATTGAATTCGCACTTTTCCAATTTACAATAGAGATTGTTTTCTCTTAGTCTCTGAAGCTCACGACAGACATCTATGTGGTGGCTCTCCAGGAACTTGGAAAATATGAGGATATCGTCGAGATAAACCCTCACACATAATTGCAACAAATCTTGGAGGACATCGTTAATGAACTCCTGGAAGACTGCCGGATCGTTACAAAGACCAAAATGCATTACGAGATACTCATAGTGACCTTATCTGGTATTAAACACAGTTTTCCACTTGTCGCCTTCATTAATCCTGATGAGATTGTATGCCCCTCTCAAATCAAGCTTTGTGAAAACCGTTGCTCCCTTGAGGCTCCGTAATCAACGGAATGGGATAGGAATTCTTAATCATGAAACGATTGAGACCCCTATAATTGATACAAGGTCTCGGCTCACCACTCTTTTTCTTCACAAAAAAGAAACCAGGACCAGCAGGAGACGAGGATTTATGAATGAAACCTCAAGAAAGTGCGTCTGCAACATACTCCTCCATGGCCTTATCCTCCAAGACCGACAAAGGGTAAACCCGGCCGCGAGGGGGTATGGCACCAGGTTGAAGGTCAATTGCGCAATCATACGACTGGTGTGGAGGCAAAGTACCGGCTTGAACTTTGTCAAAGACATCGCTAAAATCACGGTACTCCTCCGGCAGGGAAGAGAGTGAAGAGATGCACAGGACCTTGGCTACCTTCTGGAACCATCTCTCACTGCACTGTGGCGACCAGGACTGAACCTCAGCACGGAGCCAATCAAAAGAAGGATTGTGCCTCTGTAACCAAGGATAACCAATAACCAGCGGAAACTTAGGCGAGGAAATAACTTGGAATTGGATTATCTCATGATGAAGGGCCCCTACGGCCATGGACAACGGAACAGTCTCATGAGTCACATGGGCAGGCTGTAGAGTTCTCCCGTCAAGAGCCTCAATAGCAAGTGGAGTGTCACGCAGCTGCAGTGGAATCGAGTGCTTCGATACAAAGGCAGCATCAATGAACAGGCCTGCAGCCCCAGAGTCGATTAGAGCCTGTATCTTGATGGATGACTCAGCCCAAGACAGGGTGACCGAAACCAGGGGCTTATTTTTCTGGGAAACTGGAGACGAAACAACACCATCTAAGGTCTGTCTGTGACAGGACCTCAAGGTTTGGGAGGTTTGGGCGTTCCCTGGATGGGTAGGACAAGACTTCAAAAAGTGACCAGCCTCGCCACAATAAAGGCACAATCTCTCCCTCCTCCTAAGGGCTCTCTCATCTGCAGAGAGACGTGTGAAGCCCAAGTGCATGGGTTCATCTTCACAGACCGACTCAGTACCAGGAGGCATGGGAGGTGAGGGAGGCAAGGGTGGGACTGCAAAGCTCGGAGACAAATGTACAGGAGGCTTGCTCCAGTGCTCCTTAAAAGAGAGTCTTTCTCTGAGTCTGGAGTCAATGAGGATGGCAAATGTTATCAACCTCTCCAGCTCAGTGGGTATATCTTGGGCTGCTATCTCATCCTTAATGTTACCCGAGAGACCATGAGAGAAGGCAGCCACGAGGGCCTCATTGTTCTAAGTAACCTCTGCTGCCAGAGTACGGAATTCAATGGCGTAATCGGCAAAAGTTCTCATACTCTGTTTGATGGACATGAGGCTGTTGGCAGCAGAAGCGGAACGTGCGTCAATACCCTTTTGAAGGAAGCCACAAATTCTGGGTAACTCAGGACCAGGGGTTTTTGCATATCCCGTAGAGGGTTTGCCTAGGCCAAGGCTCCCTCAGAAAGCAAAGATATCACGAAACCTACTTTGCTTCTGTCCGTGGGAAATGCCTGGGGCAGCATCTCAAAGTATATCTCAACCTGGTTGAGAAACCCTCTGCATTGAACTGGATAGCCCCCAAATCGCTGGGGAAGCAGAGTGGAACCAGACATGCCTCTTATAGAGGTAATACTCGAGGCGGGTACCTGCACAGAGACTAGAGCAGCAGCAGGGACGGCCTGCAACACAGGTTGTACCGGAGCAGCCATAGTGGAAGATTCCAGGTGAGCCGTGCGACTCAGAAGCGTTTGTAACACCAAGGCAAACTGATCCATGCGGTGATCCTGCTCATCCAATCTGGAAAAAATATTACCAACAAGTGGACTGACTGCATCTTCTGAATTCGTGGCCTTTGCCTACTGTCAGAAATCATGAATCAGACCGAGACAGAAGTACAGTTAATCACAATTGTTTAATAATAATAAAAAGGTAAACAGAGTAAGTGAGTCAATACATAGCCAGAGTTCAGTAACCAGATCGGGTAGTCAGCCAATGCCAATGTCAGAGAGCCAGAGATCAACGTAGTAGTACAGCAAGCAGAATCAGGAGCCAGAAGGGACATCAGCCGAGCAAGTCTTCAACAGGAATGCAGGAGAAAGTCTCTTAAATGTGACCAAAAGCGAAGGCAGAGATGACATGAGCTGGATGGCTTTAAGTAGCCAGGACTGACGAATAGATCAACAGCTGAGTTACTGTGGAGAGAAAGGAGCTGGCAATTAGCCGACAGCTGAGCGGCCAGCTCAGAGAAGGAAGGACTGAGCCAGCACTGTCCATCAAACAGAGTATGAGAACTGTTGCCGATTACGCCATTAAATTCCGTACTTTGGCAGCAGAGGTTTCTTGGAACAATGAGGCCCTCGTGGTTGCTTTTTCTCATGGTCTCTCAGATACCATCAAGGATGAGATAGCAGCCCGAGATATATCCACTGAGCTGGAGAAGTTGATCATGGTTGCCATCCTCATTGACTCCAGACTCAGAGAAAGACTTCCTTTTAAGGAGCGCTTGCAGAAGCCTCCTGTACATTTGTCTCTGAAGTTTGCAGTCCCACCCTTGCCTCCCTTACCTCCCTTACCTCCCACGCCTCCTGGTACCGTGTCGGCCTGTGAAGATGAACCCATGCACTCGGGCTTCACGCATCGGCGTCTGCAGCAGGGGGCAAGGGGGGGGTCAAATGCCCACCCCTGGAATCGGCAACGTGACAGTGCGGGCAGTGCCGGCTAAACTGTGCTCGATGGCAGATGAACATGCACATCAGTACACAGTCACAGATCACAACCTAAGTCAGATCTAAAGTGTCCTTGCAGAGCTGCAGCGGGGTGCCGAGTGCTGGAACGCTCCCTGCGCTCCTACACTCAGCTGAGAAGACATCCGTTACACTTCTCTGTCAGGAGGAGTGAACTGCGCCCCACAGATTATTTCTAGTCCCCGCCTCTGACATGATGTCATTCAGAGGCCGGGACAGGAAGAGAGAGAGGCACCGCGAGGGAGCGTGCATGTTGCTGGAAATAGATAAGTGAGCAATGTCAGACAGAGGGGAATATATGCTGCTTAACAGTGTAATGTTTCAGTGATGCTTTTCCAGTGCACTGGACTGGTTAATGTCTTGGGAGCTGTGGTGGGTTTTGTGATTGGGGGTTAAGCCATTAGCCAGTAATATGCAGCATGAAGGAGTTAATGTACTAACACTGGCCACAAAAGCACAAGGCGTTTATGAACACTGCCATTGATCTCTAATGCATTAGTGGCCAGTAGCAGTTAATTAACCCCTTTGTGCTGCATTAGTGGCCAGTGTCAGTGTTAACCCGTTCCTGCTGCAATACAAAGGGGTAATTAACACTGCCACTGGCCGCTACCGCATTAGTGATCAATAGCAGTGTTCATTAACCCCTTGAGCTGAATTAGTGGCCAATGTCAGTGTTAATTAGCTCCTTCATGCTGCATGGTTTTAAATTAGCATATAACTATTGAGCGTCTATGCTGGGGCTAATATTGCAGCTACTGCACCAACGCTGGGGATTATTATTGCAGAAACTGACACCAATACTGGGGATTATTATTGCAGAAACTGACCCCAATATTGGGGATTATTATTGCAGAAACTGGCACCAATACTGGGGATTATTATTGCAGAAACTGACCCCAATATTGGGGATTATTACTGCAGAAACTGGCACCAATATTGGGGATTATTATTGCAGAAACTGACACCAATATTGGGGATTATTATTGCAGAAACAAAATGTGCCAAATGTGGCAGTGGAAGGGGGAGGGCTATCACGCTTTATGTGATAATGACTAAGCCGCTCCCCTTCATGACATTATTAAAAAGGGGCGGAGCATTGGTGACCTTAAAATGATGCCCCCCCTGAAAAAAGTTCTGTGGACGCCCATGGCTTGTATGTATGGCGCGTATCTTGTGGATGAGAGAACCCTTAGGAGGAGGGAGAGATTGTGCCTTTATTGTGGCCAGGCAAGTCACTTTTTGAAGTCTTGTCCTACCCGTCCAGGGAACGCCCGAATCTTGAGGTCCTGTCACGGAGGGACCTTAGGTAGCGTTGTTTTTTAGAACCATTTAGAACTACACAGATCAGCTGAGCGCAATCACCAGCGCCAGCTGACTGTGAGTTCACTGATATATAATGCCAGATCTTCTCATTCCCAGCTCAGGCGTCACACAAGCTTGATGCTGGGATGCGTGGCTGGCATGTCTAAAACTGGATACAAACAGGTAAACAAATCATCTCATAATATGTATTATAATCTATTTAGTATTATTTAAATAACCATTTATGATTTTCTTTGCCATCTGCTCTATGATTATTTATTTTTATATACCACTATGCACTATAAACATCAATATCAAACTTTTATAGTCTATTTAAATATGTACAACCTCTACCTTTGAGATCTCTTCACAGCTGATGTAGCAAACTAGAGTTTTCCTAGTTGCTCACCCACACGCTGACATCATTATCATTGACCAATTTTACTTGGGTTGATTGTAATTTTCACATAACCAAATAATTAATGATTATCTTTAGCAATAATATAAAATGTGCTGCATTACTTTAATGTCCCACATAAATTGATATTTAGAAAGTAGCCTTGCATTTCTTTTATATGATTATGATAAACATATATGAAACATAAAAATAAAGTGTTCAGTGGGTCCCACTAAAATTTATATATGCAGCAACCAAATCATTCAAATTAAATTATGTTTTTTTACGTAAGAAAATTTATTTTCATAATTTATTTTCCCCTGTTCTAATTTAATTGACATATAAACAAACTGTGTATACACTATGCACATTTTGTATATATGGGAACAAAACATTATTTATTTATTATTTTTTCTTACATAAGATACTATATACTTCCAATTTACATACCTCTGTTTACCCCATTTTACATTTTTGATTTCTAGGGGTTCCCTCACTTCTAGCCTCAGTATATTGCTCTGGCCTGCCCGCATCCAGGAGGGACGGGGGTAGGTGAGACATCTTGCCCCATTTAATGGGACCATCATTGAGTAATTTTACCTAATACCAACCACGATTGTTCCAATGTTAACAACCTTACCAGCATTAACGCCCTATGCTTTTCCGATTTTGGAGTTTTTAAAGTAACTCAACGAACCATATTATAAGTGAGTGATTTATTATTTAACCATATATTGGATGAACTTATCCATATGTATATTTCATGGTAACCCACTCATTTCTATATATTATAATTATTCTAGATGAATTGCTGTTTTCTGCTATATCCCTGAAGAAGGACACAAAAACATTGTTTATTTCGAAACACGTCGGATGTGAGAAAAAGTGCCCTCATAGAATTTATGTTTCATATCAACATCAAAAGCTATTAACTTTGTAATATGCTCCGTTGAATGTATGACACACTATGTTTTTAATCTATATTCTGTTGAAATAAAAATTTGTTTATTCTTTATACTCTGTCATATATATTTATCATCTAAACACTTATGAGCAAGTGCCTTTAAAGTCCACTCAGGGGAAATCCTTTTCTTGTATATATAGGTAGCGTTGTTTCGTCCACAGTTATCCTTATGGTGGTTGACCGGTTCTCGAAAATGTCCCATTGTATTCCACTTAAGAAGTTGCCCACTTCTAAGGAACTGGCTTCCATTTTTGTTCATGAGATCTTTTGCTTACATGGGTTACCCAAGGTGATTGTCTCAGACAGGGCTAGTCAGTTTTTGTCCCGGTTCTGGGAGCCTTTTGTGCACAGTTGGGAATTCAGCTTGCTTTCTCCTCTGCATATCACCCGCAATCTAATGGGGCCGCAGAAGGAACCAATCAGTCCTTGGAGCAATTCCTACATTGCTATATTTCTGACCATCATAACAACTGGTCAGCTCTCTTACAGTGGGAGGAGTTTGCTCACAATAGTGCCTTGAATTCTGCTTCCCGATTGTCCCTGTTTATGGCAAACTATGGTTTCCAACCTTCCATGTTGCCTGACTCGTTTGTTCCACAGAGTATTCCTGCATTAGAGGAGCATCTCCGCGATCTTCGTTCCACTTGGGCACAAGTCCAGGAGGCTTTGCGACATGCTAATGATAGGTACAGACTTCATGCTGACCGCAGGTGCCTGCCTGTGCCTTCCTACTAGGTTGGGGACAGGGTCTGGCTGTCATCTCGCAACCTCTGACTTCAGGTTCCCTCTCTGAAGTTCGCACCTTGGTTTATTGGGCCTTTCCTTATTCTTCGCAGGCTTAACCCAGTGGCTTACGCATTAGACCTTCCTTCTAATATGCGTATCTCGAATGTATTTCATGTCTCCTTATTAAAACCTTTGGTCTGAAACTGCTTTACCACCTTGGTGCCTTGTCCTCACCCTGTACAGGTTGAGAACCATGAGGAGTATGAAGTACACTACAGTCCATTGTTGACTCCCGTAGGTTCCGTGGGCGCATACAGTACCTGGTGCATTGGAAAGGGTACGGTCAGGAGTAACGCTCTTGGGTCTCATCCTCGGACGTACATGTACCTGTTCTCCTCCGTGATTTCCATAGACATTTTCCCCTCAAGCATGGTGAGGGTAAAACGTCAGCTGTCGGCTAATTGCCAGCTCCTTTCTCTCCACAGTGACTCACCTTTTGATGATATGCTGCTCATCTGTCCTGCCTACTTAAGCCGTCCAACCCAGATGATCTCTGCTTTCGCCTTAGTCACATCTCTAGAGACGCATTCCTGTGTACCACTTCAGCCCAGGACCATTTGGCTGGCCAAAGACCAGAGCACTTTTTGCGATTCGGCACTGCGTCGCACCCAAACAAAATTGATGTCCTTTTTTTCCCACAAATAGAGCTTTCTTTTGGTGGCATGTGATCGCCTCTGCGGTTTTATTTTTTGCGCTATAAACAAAAAAAGAGTGACAATTTTGAAAAAAACGCAATATTTTTACTTTTTGCTATAATAAATATCCCCAAAAAATATAAAAAAAACATTTTTTTTCCTCAGTTTAGGCCGATACGTATTTATCTACATATTTTTGGTAAAAAAATCGAAATAAGAGTATATTGATTGGTTTGCGCAAAAGTTATAGCGTCTGGCGTTTTTATTATTTATTTTTTTTTACTAGTAATCGCAGCGATCTGCGATTTTTATCGGGACTGTGACATTATGTCAGACACGTCTGAGAATTTTGACACATTTTTGGGACCATTGGCATTTTTACAGCTATCAATGCTATAACATTGCATTGATTACTGTAAAAATGTCACCGGCAGTGAAGGGGTTAACCACTAGGGGGCAGTGAAGGGGTTAAGTGTGCCCTAGTACATGTTCTAACTGAAGGGGGGAGGGGACTGTGCAGGGGAGATGACAGATCATCTGTTCATACTCTGTATGGACAGACGATCTGTCTGTTCTCCCCTCAGAGAACCGGAAACTGTGTGTTTACACACAGATCCTGGTTCTCTGTGTGCTCCGAGCGATTGCGGGAGCCCGGCGGTGATCGCGACTGCCGGGCACTTGCATCGGCTACGTGGGCAAGCAGGGGGTGCGCAGGCGCCCACTAGTGGCCGTCTATGGTACCGAGGTACCATGATGGCGATTCACGCAGCTGAGCCATGTTGCCGCAGTGCAACTGCGCCGGCTGGTCGGCATGCGGTTAAAGACTTGCTTGGCTGACATTCCTTCTGGCTCCAGATCCTGTTTGCTCTTCTACTACGCTCATCTCTGGCTCCATGACGTTTTGGCTTGTCTGACTATCCGTTCCGTGTTCCTGAACTCTGGCTATGTTTTGACTATGTTTACTCTGTGTACCTTTTTATTATTATTAAACAAGTGTGATTTAACTGTACTTCTGTCTCAGTCTGATTCATGGTTTCTGACAGGAGGGGGGAATAGGTGAGAGAGCTGGGGAGTGGGCATTAGTAAGAGAGGAGGGGGGATTTGGTGAGAGAGCTGGGGGGCATTAGTAAGAGAGGAGGGGGGAACTGGTGAGAAAGCTGGGGGGCATTAGTAAGAGAGGAGGGGGGAATTGGTGAGAGAGCTGGGGGGGACATTAGTAAGAGAGGAGGGGGGGATTGGTGAGAGAGCTGGGGGGCATTAGTAAGAGAGGAGGTGGGAATTGGTGAGAGAGCTGGGGAGGAGGCATTAGTAAGAGAGGAGGGGGGATTTGTGAGAGAGCTGGGGGAGGCATTGGTAAGAGAGGAGGGTGGGATTGGTGAGAGAGCTGGGAGGCATTAATAAGAGAGAAGGGGGTATTAGTAAGAGGGAAGGGGGGAATTGGTGAGAGAGTTGGGAGGGGCATTAGTAAGAGAGGAGAGTGGAATTGGTGAGAGAGCTTGGGGGGCGTTAGTAAGAGAGGAGAGTGGAATTGGTGAGAGAGCTGGGGGGGGCATTAGTAATAGAAGAGGGGGAATTGGTGAGAGAGCTGGTAGAGGCATTAGTAAGAGAGGAGGGGGGAATTGGTGAGAGAGCTGGGGGAGGGAACATTAGTAAGAGAGGAGGGGGGAATATTTGAGAGAGCTGGGGGGGCATTGGTGAGAAAGCTAGGGGGTATTGGTGAGAGCTGGGTGGGCAATAGTAAGAGAAGAGGGGGCATTGGGGAGGGCAAAAATAAGTGCATGAAAAATAATAAGAAACAATACAAAAAGTGACTAGAATTAATCACATATACACTATATTGCCAAAAGTATTGGGACACCTGCCTTTACACGCACATGAACTTTAATGGAATCCCAGTCTTAGCCCGTAGGGTTCAGTTGGTCCACCCTTTGCAGCTATAACAGCTTCAACTCTCCTGGGAAGGCTGTGGACAAGGTTTAGGAGTGTGTCTATGGGAATGTTTGACCACTCTTCCAGAAGTGCATTTGTGAGGTGAAGCACTGATGTTGGAGAGAAAACCTGGCTCACAGTTTGCACGCCAAAGGTGTTCTATTAGGTTGAGGTCAGGACAGTCAAGTTTCTCCACCCCAAACTCGCTCATCCATGTCTTTTTTGACCATGTTGGAACAGGAAGCGGCTATCCCCAAACCGTTCCCACAAAGCTGAGTATGAAATTGTCCAAAATGTCTTGGTATGCTGACACCTTAAGAGATCACTTCACTGGAACGAAGGGGCCAAGTCCAAGCACTGAAAAACAACTTCACACCATATGTGTACAGGTACACTTGGAAAGCAAAGGCGTCAAACCTATTAGTAGGTACACAGTAAAACCCTTGTTGAGGAGTAGGGATGAGCTTTATGTTTGGTCAAACATGAGTTTGACTCGAACATTGACTGTTCGAGTGGTCGTCGAAATACGAACATTATGGGGCGTTCGTGCCAAATTCGAGTGGGGTGTCACGCCCCATAATGCACTGCGACATCGCAGTGCATTGCTGTCTGATGATTGGCCAAGCATGCACTATGACCCTCATGCTTTGGCCAATCACAGCGCCGTCAGCAAAGAGAGCCATAATTGGCCAAAGGCAGGGTGCCTTTGGCCAATTATGGCTCAGGGGGTTAAGTACACGGCCCACACTATATAAGGCCTCCTGCACGTCGGCCCAGTGTAGTGTGTTGCTGGCATTGACCGAGAGAGTGTAATTTCATTTAGATTGAGCAGGCAGGTGATTCAGTTAGCTGCAGTGTATTTAATATACAGTCAGGTCCATAAATATTGGGACATCGACACAATTCTAATCTTTTTGGCTCTATACATCATCACAATGGATTTAAAATGAATGAAATAAGATGTGCTTTAACTGCAGACTTTCAGCTTTAATTTGAGGGTATTTACATCCAAACAGTTTGTATATGTGCCTCCCACTTTTTAAGGGACCAAAAGTAATGGGACAGATTAACAATCATCCATCAAACTTTCACTTTTTAATACTTGGTTGCAAATCCTTTGCAGTCAATTACAGCCTGAAGTCTGGAATGCATATACCTCACCAGGCGCTGGGTTTCATCCCTGGGGATGCTCTGCCAGGCCTCTACTGCAACTGTCTTCAGTTCCTGCTTGTTCTTGGGGCATTTTCCCTTCAGTTTTGTCTTCAGCAAGTGAAATGCATGCTCAATCGGATTCAGGTCAGGTGATTGATTTGGCCATTGCATAACATTCCACTTCTTTCCCTTAAAAAACTCTTTGGTTGCTTTCGCAGTATGCTTCGGGTCATTGTCAATCTGCACTGCGAAGCGCCGTCCAATGAGTTCTGAAGCATTTTGCTGAATATGAGCAGATAATATTGCCCGAAACACTTCAGAATTCATCCTGCTGCTTTTGTCAGCAGTCACATCATCAATAAATACAAGAGAACCAGTTCCATTGGCAGCCATACATGCCCACGCCATGACACTACCACCACCATGCTTCACTGATGAGGTGGTATGCTTTGGAACATGAGCAGTTCCTTTTCTTCTCCATACTCTTCATTTCCCATCACTCTGGTACAAGTTGATCTTGGTCTCATCTGTCCATAGGATGTTGTTCCAGAACTGTGAAGGCTTTTTTAGATGTTGTTTGGCAAACTCTAATCTGGCCTTCCTGTTTTTGAGGCTCACCAATGGTTTACATCTTGTGGTAAACCCTCTGTATTCACTCTGGTGAAGTCTTCTCTTGATTGTTGACTTTGAAACACATACACCTTCCTCCTGGAGAGTGTTCTTGATCTGGCCAACTGTTGTGAAGGGTGTTTTCTTCACCAGGCAAAGAATTCTTCGGGCATGCACTACAGTTGTTTTCCGGGGTCTTCCGGGTCTTTTGGTGTTGCTGAGCTCACCGGTGCGTTCTTTCTTTTTAAGGATGTTCCAAACAGTTAATTTGGCCACACCTAATGTTTTTGCTATCTCTCTGATGGGTTTGTTTTGTTTTTTCAGCCTAATGATGGCTTGCTTCGCTGATAGTAACAGCTCTTTGGATCTCATGTTGAGAGTTGACAGCAACAGATTCCAAATGCAAATAGCACACTTGAAATGAACTCTGGACTTTTTATCTGCTCCTTGTAAATGAGATAATGAGGGAATAACACACACCTGGCTATGGAACAGCTGAGCAGCCAATTGTCCCATTACTTTTGGTCCCTTAAAAAGTGGGAGGCACATATACAAACTGTTGTAATTCCTATACCATTCACCCGATTTAAATGTAAATACCCTCAAATTAAAGCTAAAAGTCAATTCTGTAGTTAAAGCACATCTTGTTCGATTAATTTTAAATCCATTGTGATGATATATAGAGCCAAAAAGATTAGAATTGTGTCGATGTCCCAATATTTATGGACCAGACTGTATATATATATATATATATATATACATATACAGTCAGTCTTGTATATATATATATATATATATATATATATATATATATATATATATATATATATATCCACTGTATCCCGTTTAGCTAGATCTGACTGCAGTCCGTTCCTGGTGTACTGTTTCTAATATACTTCAGGCAGGCAGGTGATTCAGTTAGCTGCAGTGTATTTCATATATATATATCCATATATATATCTATATAGATATAGATATAGATATCTATATCTATATAGATATATATCTATATATATATATATACAGTCAGTCTCGTATATATATATATATATATATATATATATATATATATATATATCCACTGTATCCAGTTTAGCTAGATCTGACTGCAGTCCGTTCCTGGTGTACTGTTTCTAATATACTTGAGGCAGGCAGGTGATTCAGTTAGCTGCAGTGTATTTAATATATATATATATACAGTCAGTCTCGTGTATGTGTATATATATATATATATATATATATATATATACTATTTCTAATATACTTCAGGCAGGCAGGTGATTCAGCTAGCTGCAGTGCATTTAATATATATACAGTCAGTCTTGTGTATATATATATATATATATATAAATATATATATATATATATATATATAACCACTGTATACAGTTTAGCTAGATCTGACTGCAGTCCGTTCCTGGTGTACGTTTCTAATATACAGAGAGGCCCGGAGCTAAGTGCAACGATGGGTGCAGGGCCGGCATGACAATGCTGGGATGGCACAGTTGCTGCATGAAGAGAGTTTCTACCCCTTTAAGAATAAGGGAGGGGCTGAGGGAGCAGTGAGGGGAAGTAGAACAGGAGGGGGGAAGTGACGTCATTCGAAGAGCGGTGTAGGAAGAAGATTCATCACAGCTCCTCACCGCTCTTTAATCCAGGCGTTTTTACCCCCTTTTCAGCTGCTTAGTGTACAGGATGGCGGTGATGGGGATTTCTGGATGACCTGAGAGCGGCGGTTGCCGCTCACGGCGCGGACTGGCTGCAGCAGCAGCTTTCACAGATAGCAGGGGAAAGAGCAGCGGTGAGCGGGGGGCCGCCCCCACCTCGTGCACGGCGGTCCCGGCCGTGCACGAGGTGGGGGCCCGGCACCAGGCCCAAGTGAGTCCCGGGGGAGGGGGAAGACCAGAGGACAACAGTGATCCCCAGAGCATTATTAGCAGTCGGCCCCCTGTGACCAGAGCAGGGGAAGCAAGGGGTGCAGTCGCAGAGCCAGAGGGGACAAGTGCCAGGATGCCAAGCAGACCACATGGCTCTTCCCCCCAGCGCGTCGCAGGTGCATGGCACTGAGGGATGGAGCAGCAGGGATGGAGAGGAGGAATGACACCAGGGAGAGGGGATCAGCCTGCCAGGAGACAGCACAGATGGCTGGGTCGGCTGGCAACACCCGGCAGCATAGGAGTGGGTCAGCGAGGAATGCAGGGTCGGGCTCCAGTGCAGGAAGCAGCCAGGTGATGCCTACCCCACAAAACAGAAGTCGCAGGAATTCATCTAGGGGGGCATCTAACAGGTCTGGCGGTAATTCTGAAAGAGACGGTCGGCCACAGCACCGCAGACCCTCGGCACCCAGAGCAGCCGCGTCTGGGGTGCAGCAGGCAGTTGTCAGGAACGAACCCAGTGATGATCGATCGGAAGGAGAATTGTCCGGGTCGGATGGAGGAGAAGACCAACAACTTCCTGCGGCAGTGGTTCCAGGAGTGGCGGCTGTTGGGCCCAGTCCAGGGCAGCCCGGTGAGTGCGATTCTTCAAATTCTTTTACAACTTTGTTACATGCATTATTGGGGCAAGGAAAACAGGGGGGACTGCAAAATACAGGGGGGTCAACAGGGTCGGGGGTGACTGGGCCTACCATAGCTACACCAACAGTGGGGGGACCCGGGTCTGGGAACGTTGGATTACGGGAACTGTTAGTTGGGCTGAAGGAGCTAGTAACACGGGTTGAGGCAGGGACGAGTAGTAGTCCCGCGAGTGCATGGACGGCACCTACCCTCCCGCAGACAGGGGGGACACGCAGGGCACAGGCGTTCCACCTGTGGCACCGTTAGGGGATGTCAGCCCGACAGTAGTGGCCACGACTTCGGGGGATCAAGGTAAGACGGGCGACAAAAGGCCGGATTCAGTTAGGTTGGCAGATGCGGCTAGGAGCGAAGTGTACGTGTGTTTTGAGGGACCTTTGGGAGCCCATTTGAAGACGGAGATAAAGGAAAAGATATGGAAGGGCGAATACGTGGAAATTTTCACGTTATTGCCGTTGGAAAAATTTAACCTGGATAGGTTAAAGCCAGTTGAGGGCAAGAAGGAGGATGAGGAAAAGCGAAGATACCGCTTAATTCCGCGTACATTTGCTAATTGGCTACAGGCGTTTGCCATTTTAGCAAGCGTGGTAGGTGATAAGGCACCAGAGAATTGCTCGGCTTTATTTGTTTATCTAGAAGCCATTAGCGAAGCCCACAGGACGTATGGCGGCATGGCTTGGCTACGTTACGATGAACAATTCTGTCAGCGGATGGCGGTAAGACTAACTCTGCGCTGGGACCATAAAGACATAAGCCTATGGATGAGGTTGATGACGGCAGCGAGGGCCCCGAATAAGTTTTTTCAGGCAGGGGTCGGAGGTTCCGCAGCTCCAGGACAACCGGCCGAAAAAAGATGGGGTTATTGCTGGCAGTTCAACGAGGGCACCTGCAGATTTGGATCCAACTGTCGCTTTAAACATATGTGCTACGGCTGCGGGGGATCTCATGCGCTGTCCAAACGTTTTAAAAAAGGAAAAGGTCGGGTTGGAGATGCTTCAGGTAAGAGGGAGGACTCCGGTGCGGGTGGAAAGGATGCGTCCTTTCCTCAGTAGATACCCCGATTGTACAGCGGCCGCTGTCTTAGAAGCTGGATTTACGAGCGGTTTTCGGATTCCGTGTTCTTTGGCAACAACACCGCCAGAGGCTCAGAATCTGAAGTCGGCAATGCAACATCCAGTGATAGTTGCCGAGAAATTGGGGAAGGAGGTGGCTTTGGGTCGCATGGCGGGCCCATTCAAAGACTTGCCGCTGCCGGATTTGGTGGTCTCCCCTTTGGGAGTTGTTCCCAAAAGGGAGCCCAATAAGTTTAGGCTCATACACCACCTCTCTTTTCCAAAAGGGGGGTCGGTCAATGATGCAATTGCTCCTGAAGAGTGTGCGGTGACGTACACGTCATTTGACGCGGCTGTGGCGTGGGTCCGGAGGTATGGGCAGGGTTCCTTAATGGCAAAGTCTGATATAGAATCGGCTTTCCGGTTATTGCCGGTGCACCCTGACAGTTTTCGGTTACTAGGATGTACATGGGAAGGGGCTTACTATGTGGATAGATGCCTACCCATGGGATGCTCTATATCTTGCGCCCTTTTTGAGACATTCAGCTCGTTCCTGGAATGGGCAGTTAGGGATGTCGCGGGGATCAACTCAGTCATCCATTATTTGAACGATTTCTTATGTGTTGGCCCAGCTGGCTCCAAGATTTGTGCGGTCCTGTTGGGTACACTGCAACACCTGGCGGATCGTTTTGGGGTTCCACTAGCTCCTGAAAAAATGGAAGGTCCAACTGTGACTATAACGTTTTTGGGCATTGAGATAGACTCAATGAAGATGGAGTGAAGGCTTCCGATGGACAAGCTGGTGCAGTTACAGGAGGAAGTGCGTGGGACCATAGGGGTTAGAAAAATACAGCTACAAAAACTTCAATCTTTACTGGGAAAGCTGAACTTTGCTTGCCGAATCATGCCGATGGGCAGAGTTTTTTGCAGGCGTTTGGCGGCTGCTACAGCAGGGATCAGGGCGCCAACACATTTTGTCAGTCTTACTCGGGAACATAGAGAAGATTTGCATGTATGGCAGATTTTCTTAGAGTCCTTCAATGGAAGGGCTCTTTGGATGTCGGGTCCAGTTAGCAACTGTGACCTGGAACTATTCACCGATGTGGCCGGCTCCACAGGGTTTGGGGCTTTCTGCAAAGGTCATTGGTGCGCGGCCAGATGGCCGTTGGCATGGCAAGAGGCAGGGTTCTTGAAGAACCTTGTTCTATTGGAACTGTTCCCTATTGTTGTGGCCATGGAACTGTGGGGAGAGTCCTTCAGGAATTTAAAAGTACGCTTCAATTGTGACAATTTGGGAGTAGTCCAAGTGGCTAACCAGCTGACGGCAGCATCGGTTCCAGTGGTCAGGTTGTTAAGACATTTGGTGCTTCGCTGTTTACAAGTGAATGCATTTATTTATGCTGTACACTTACCTGGGGTTGATAACACTTTGGCTGACGCTTTGTCTCGTTTTCAGTGGGACAGGTTCCGGACGTTGGCGCCAGAGGCGGAACAACAAGGGATCGCCTGTCCCAACTGGATGTGGAACATTGCTTTGGAATCGCAGCAAAGTGGATTCGGCAATCCGTGAGTATGGCTACGTGGAATGCCTACTCTAAGGTATGGAAAGCCTGGTTCACTTGTTTAAATGAACTGGGAATAGCCTCAGATGATCCGACAGTCGGACATGCGGTTCTGTATTTCATCATTCAGGGTTTTGAAAAGGGTATCTCGGCAGCTGCCATAGACCGCGAGTTGGCAGGTTTGGCCTTTCTTTTCAAATGGCAAGGGCTCTGTGATTATACCAAGGAATTTTGGGTAAGACAGGCTGTAAAAGGGTATAGGAAGACACACAAAAGCAGGGATGGGAGATGACCGGTATCGTTTGACATGTTGAGAAGGTTGCTTGGTTGTTTGGAAATGGTATGTATATCCGTTTACAAACGCAGGTTATTTCGGGCAGCTTTTGATTTTGCATTTTTTGGGGCACTGTGCATCAGCGAGTTGGTCAGCCCATCTAAGACAATACCAGGGGGCCTCATGGTGGGAGATGTAGAGTTGTGGCATGAGTTGATTAGAGTGTGGATCAGAAGGTCTAAGACTGATCAGGCTGGTAAAGGCAGGTACTTGGATGTTGGCAGGATTGACGAGGTAAGTATCTGCCCGGTTAATGTCATAAAATCCTTTTTGGAAATTAGATCAGAGTTGGAGGGGCCCTTGTTAATACATGAGGATGGTGGGTTTTTATCAAAATTCCAGTTTATAGCGGTTTTTAAAAAATGCGTGGTCAGGGTGGGGTGCGACCCGCGACAATTTTCTTCCCATTCCTTCAGGATTGGGGCGGCCACAGAGGCTGCTAGGGCAGGTTTGAGCCAGGACGTCATTAGACGTATTGGAAGGTGGGATTCGGATAGATTCAAATTGTACGTCTGCCCACAATTGTTGCAAGTATAGTTGGTTAAGTTACAGGGCATGTTGTTTGATACTGTATGTTTATTGGAGTTTTGTATTGTTCTTCTTGTTTACAGGTAATGATGTGGGCCTGGTATGGATACTCGGCCACTCGTACGTTTTTCGGGGGGCAAAGAGAGCCGACGTTCGGCCGAACGGCAGACAGTTAAGGATCCCCAGGCAAGAAGCACTCATCAGGTGGATCGGGGTCCCGGGTATGCGATGGAACAGGGTGTTGAGGGAGGTACATAGTTTTTCCAGATTAGATAGAGCCCCCGATGTATTGCTTTTGCATGTAGGTGGGGATGACATAGGAGCCAGATCCATGAGGGACCTTATTCGAGACATAAAATGCGACTTTTTGCGTTTGAAAGCGGCATACCCTAGTATGGTCTTAGTTTGGTCTGACATGGTGGGCAGGTTGTCATGGCGTTGGGCATGGTCAGCAAAGAAGGTAGACAGAGCGAGGATCAAAGTGAATAAGGAAGTGAGCAGATTTTTTGTGAAGAACGGGGGCTTAGCCATCCGGCATAGAGAGCTAGAAGTAGATACCTGGAGGTATCTACGCAGTGACCGGGTACATTTAAATGAGGTGGGGACTGATCTGTGGTCTCTAGGTTTGCAAGAAGGGATTCAGAGAGGCTTGAGGGTGTGGAGGTGCGCTAAGGGTAAGGGGTTACCCCTTTCGTGCTGTGGCAGTTTTTGGTTTCCTTGAATAGGATTTCTCAAGTTACATGTATGAAACATGTTGTACCCATCCAGGGGATGGGGGTTGCGTTATGGTACCCATCCATTGGATGGGGAGTTTTGCTGGTACCCATCCATGAAGGATGGGGATTGAAGTTGTGTACTTTCAGGCTATGAAGGGCTTGGAGGAGGTAAAATGGTTTTGGTCACCGGAAGTTAGGGTACTGCCGAGTCAGGGGTTCCCGACTGGTAGGTTCAAGGAAAAGAATTGTTTGCAGTGACCATGGTGATAGTTGTTTACTGATAGTTACACAATAAAGTTATTATTAAAAGTTTACGGTTATTTATGTTATATATTTATGGTAATTTATATTTTAATAAAGAAAAATATAAGGCCGTGAGGCCATTTACTCCAAAAACTAGTTTGAGTCGTTTATGATGTTTTTGGAGGGAGGGTAATGTGGGGTAAGGTAAAATATTAGGAGACTGGGCTTAAACCCTACAGTGTCAAGAGAGGCCCGGAGCTAAGTGCAACGATGGGTGCAGGGCCGGCATGACAATGCTGGGATGTCACAGTTGCTGCATGAAGAGAGTTTCTTCCCCTTTTAAGAATAAGGGAGGGGCTGAGGGAGCAGTGAGGGGAAGTAGAACAGTAGGGGGGGAAGTGACGTCATTCGAAGAGCGGTGTAGGAAGGAGATTCCCACCCACCCGCCCTGAGTTTTTTGCAGTTTTTTGGTTTCCTTGAATAGGATTTCTCAAGTTACATGCATGAAACATGTTGTACCCATCCAGGGGATGGGGGTTGCGTTATGGTACCCATCCATTGGATGGGGAGTTTTGCTGGTATCCATCCATGAAGGATGGGGATTGAAGTTGTGTACTTTCAGGCTATGAAGGGCTTGGAGGAGGTAAAATGGCTTTGGTCACCGGAAGTTAGGGTACTGCCGAGTCAGGGGTTCCCGACTGGAAGGTTCAAGGAAAAGAATTGTTTACAGTGACCATGGTGATAGTTGTTCACTGATAGTTACACAATAAAGTTATTATTAAAAGTTTACGGTTATTTATGTTATATATTTATGGTAATTTATATTTTAATAAAGAAAAATATAAGGCCGTGAGGCCATTCACTCCAAAAACTAGTTCGAGTCGTTTATGATGTTTTTGGAGGGAGGGTAATGTGGGGTAAGGTAAAATATTAGGAGACTGGGCTTAAACCCTACAGTGTCATGCAGGCAGGCAGGTGATTCAGCTAGCTGCAGTGCATTTAATACATATATACAGTCAGTCTCGTGTATATATATATATATATATATATATATATATAGATATATATATATATAGATATCTATATATATATAGATATCTATATATATATATATCTATATATATATATATATCCACTGTATCCGGTGTAGCTAGATCTGACTGCGGGCTGTTCCTGGTGTACTTTTTCTAATATACTGTTAGGCAGGCAGGTGATTCCGTGAGCTGCAGTGCATAAAATATATATACAGTCTCCTACATATATATCCACTGCATTCTAGTCTAGCCAAGCCTATATCTGACTGCAGGCCATTCCTGGTGTACATTTTCAAATACACTTTCAGGCAGGCAGATGATTCAGTGATCTGCAGTGCATTAAATATATATACAGTCTCCTACATATAAATCCACTGCATTCCAGTCTAACCAAGCCTATATCGGACTGCAGGCCATTCCTGGTGTATGTTTTAAAATACACTTTCAGGCAGGCAGGTGATTCAGTGATCTGCAGTGCATTAAATATATATACAGTCCCCTACATATATATATCCACTGTATTCCAGTCTAGCCAAGCCTATATCTGACTGCAGGCCATTCCTGGTGTATGTTTTCAAATACACTTTCAGGCAGGCAGGCAGGTGATTCAGTGATCTGCAGTGCATTAAATATATATACAGTCTCCTACATATATATATCCACTGCATTCCAGTCTAGCCAAGCCTATATCTGACTGCAGGCCATTCCTGTTGTACGTTTTCAAATACACTTTTAGGCAGGCAGGCAGGTAATTCAGTGATCTGCAGTGCATTAAATATATATATACAGTCTCCTACATATATATATCCACTGCATTCCAGTCTAGCCAAGCCTATATCTGACTGCAGGCCATTCCTGGTGTATATTTTCAAATACACTTTCAGGCAGGCAGATGATTCAGTGATCTGCAGTGCATTAAATATATATGCAGTCTCCCACATATATATATCCACTACATTCCAGTCTAGCCAAGCCTATATCTGACTGCAGGCCATTCCTGGTGTACGTTTTCAAATATACTTTCAGGCAGGCAGGCAGGTGATTCAGTGATATGCAGTGCATTAAATATATATACAGTCTCCTACATATATATAAATCCACTGCATTCTAGTCTATCCAAGCCTATATCTGACTGCAGGTCATTCCTAGTGTACTTTTTCTAGTAAACTTCAGGTGGTGTTTTGCTAATAAAGTTTTACAGCATGTCTGGATGCCACCAAGGAGAGGCAGACGCTTACAGGCCACTGAAAGAGGGCAAGCAGGCTCTGTGTCTACAGCCAACAGTGCTGGTCGTGGACATGGTGCATACTCAGCACGTGGCTGTGGGGCACGCCTGACCTTTCTTTTGGCATTTGGCCGTGTTGATCCACAACATGCAGAAGAGTTGGTAGAGTGGATAACTAAGCTGTCCTCATCCATCCTCTGTCACCCAGGCTTATAGTAGTTTGCCTGCCAATGCAGCTGCCAAAGTGGCCTATTCCATCGGCTCAATGTCATCAGTGACTCCTTCCGTAGCCCCACCATCATTCATGGAGGAGTCCCCTGAACTGTTTGACCACAGTGTCGGATACATGCTGCAGGATGATGTGCAGCATTTTGAAGGCTCCGATGATGGTACCCAGGTTGAGGAAGGCAGTAACGTGAATCCAGAGAGAGGAGGTGCCCAAGAAGGACAAAAATCTGGCAGTCATGTTCCCCCAGCTGCAGCATACTGCCAGGTTTGCTCCAGTGATGAGGAGGGAGGGGATTATGAGGTCACTGACTCTACGTGGATGCCTGAGGAGGAGGAGCAGGAGGCACATCTCCAACGAGGCAGGATGCCCTCCAGGGGCCAGCTTAAGGGCAGACACCTGACTGCATCACACTGCAGAGCTCCACATGTGCAGGGCACTGCTGACTCCCCACGTATTTTGAAAAGTTCTTTGGTGTGGGCCTTTTTTGATACGTGTGCAGCAGATCGCACCGCTGCTGTTTGCAACATATGCCTGAAGCGTATCAAGGGTGGCCAAAACAGCAACCACTTGGGCACCACATGCTTGACCAGACATATGTCGACCTCCCATGCAGTCCATTGTTAACAGTACTTAAAAGACCCACACCAAAGAACAAGGCGGACCTCTCCTTGCTCCTCATCAGCTGGGACCTCCAACCCCACTATACCTTCGGTCCTCTCAGAAACCTGCACTGAGAGGAATGAAGGTGTAGAATTAGGTGTGCCAAGTACTTGCGGGCAATCTGCTATCGCTACACCAACATCCGATTGTAGCAGGCAAACTTCCCTACCCCAGTTGCTAAACCGTCGAAAGAAGTTCGGTCCCAGCCATCCACATGCTCATTGGCTGAATGCTAGCTTGGCTAAATTGCTAGCACTCCAACTGCTGCCTTTTCAGCTGGTAGACTCTGCCCCCTTTGTGAATTTGTGGAATGTGCGATACCTCAGTGGCAGGTTCCCAAATGCCATTTCTTTTCACGGAAGGCCATTCCGGCTCTCTACCGGCATGTGGAAGGCAATGTCTTGGCCTCGTTGCACAGGGCGGTCAGTGGTAAGGTGCATATTACTGCTGACACATGGTCCAGCAGGCATGGACAGGGACACAAATATGACTAATCAATAATTGCGCTATTACAAAAAAAGTAGTGCAAGTGATAGCTGCCAGCATGTAACAATGTGGTAAACAGTGTAAGAATAAAGAGATATGGGACACATGCAGCGCTAGGAAATGTGCATGTACATCTTAAACATGTATATGTGACAGAGTGCTGAAGTACAAAACTTATGTCAAATAAGCAGTAAGTGTGATAAAAGAACATTTAACAAATAAACACATAAAGAAAAAAGTCAATTAGTGTATAGTGAATCATATGTAAGTCCACAGAAACTGGGGGTTTGTGGGCGTATGTGGTGTCACACCTGCGCATGGGGTAGGAACTGGAACAAGCTGTATGTGTGAGGAGACACTTTGCACCCAGATCTTCCAAAATTCCAAATCAACACAGCAGACAATAGAAATAAGTACCCTTACCAGAGAGGATGGACACAATCACCGTACGGTGGAGTGTCATACGGGCTTGAGGGATCCAACGATCTCGGGGATGTCTGGTTGGAGAGGTCTTGGCAGGGAGTCTCATCCGGGGCGACAGTCGCTGTTCGGTGGTGTGTAGGTCCGCAGCCAATCAAGATATCTCTTTCAGATGGAATGAAAGTGCAGGAAAAGAGGCGGAGGCTCAGCGAGGTCCCATTCATGGAAGGAGGAAAGAACAAAAGATCTCCACATAGGGCATAAATCCGTAAAAAAGCTTTTATTGAAAAGCTAGAAAGTGCTAAGTGGCGCGCTACAATGGATAAAATGTGATCACAGAAAGAATAAAATAAAATCGTGTGGTATCAGGGCATCTCTAGGCTTTAGCAACCCAACATGTTTCGGACCATCGTCCTTCTACTGGGGCATAAACCTGAATGTCTGTAGCACGCTCACATATATACATAAATCATTAAGCTAAATACTACTCAGCTGTGTAAAACCTGAATACTTGCATGGGTAATTACACAGGAATCCTTGTCAGCTGTATTCAACAGCTAATCTGTAGTCATCCCCGTGTAATACCCTACATTGATGACAGTTCTAGACTAGACCTAGAGCGATCCTCCAATCCTGATACTCAGAGCGGAGTCACGTGACGGCGTCACTGCGTTTGACGTCATCGCGCACCGGACGTCGCGCTCCAAGCCTCCTTTTCGGACCCGGAAGTGATAGGCTAAACAGCGGAGTGTATACACCCACAATAGCCCAGGAGGGCTGTCATAGCGCGTCAGTCCGGGGCGCTCCAATGCACTCGACTTTCGGTGTCCCCAGAAAGGGAAATGAGCATTCTGGATAGTAAGAGGAAGGCTATAAACACATCCATATACAATTCTGCAGACCAGAGACCAAATCCAAATACAGTTGTTGCATACATGCATTTGTGTATATAGAATGAAATCTGCATGATATAAATGTACAAAAAGAGAAAAGAAAAAGAAAAAATTGTTTAAAAATAAACATCTACTAAAAATTAAGATACCTCTTCAGTAGTGTAAGACCTTACTCAGTGGCCCTATACTGGGGTCCCATAAAGGATGACACAAGTATATAAAAAATATATATATAACCAATGTATCGAGGGCTTAGGACTTATTTATAAATGCGTTAACATCCCATTCTACGTTCAACCCATAGGGGGAATAACTTTTTAATTGGTAAATCCAGAACGTTTCAAGCTGTGATAACCCCCTGATACGTGGACCCCCCTCTCCATGGCGAAACAAATTTGTCTATAACCTGGAATTTGGAGCCCCTAGGGTTCTTATTGGGAAACTCCAAAAAATGGCGAGGGACGCTATGGTTGGTACGACCTTTTTTAATGACAGTAATGTATTCGTTGACTCGAACACTAAATGTTCTGATGGTGCGCCTACATACTGCATATTACAAGGGCATGTAATCAGGTACACAATGTAACCCGTAGTGCATGTGACAAAATATTTAATCTGATATATTGTAGCGCTAACGGCAGACTCGAAGCACACAGATCTATGGTTGCCACGAAGATTGTGTGTGCACACATTGCATTTTTTGCAGGGGTAATATCCTTTAGTCTCTGGGAAGAAAGACGGTTTTGTAGGTGCATCAATAACATTGTGGGAGATGCGATTCCGCAGCGATGGAGCCCCCCTGAAAGTGACACATGCCTTAGTGGGCAGCACTGGACCCAGAACCGGGTCACTTCTCAGGATGCTCCAATGGCGGTTCAGAATTTGTTTGATTTGTCTATGCTGGATAGAGAATTGGGTGAAAAGGGACCACTTAAATTTGTCATTAGGGATTGGTTTTGGTCGTACTGATGTCAGAGTCTTCCGATCAATCAGCGAGACCTTTGTGATCTCTTGATCTATCTGGACTGATTGGTAGCCCTTTTCTAAGAACCGTTCTTTCAAAAACTGTGCTTGGTGTAGAAAATCAGCAGTATTGGTACAGTTTCTACGAATACGTATTAGTTGGCTACGAGGGACAGAATCCAGCCATGGACCGTAATGGCAGCTGTACGTGGAGATATAGTCATTCCTGTCCGTCGGCTTGAAAAAGGTGGTGGTAACAATCCGACGGTCAGAAATGGCAATCTCCAAATCTAGAAAATGTATAGAGACTGTACTGAGTTCATAAGTAAGGGTGATACCCCTATCATTATGGTTCAAAGTGGCCATAAAATCGTGAAGAGTTTCCTCATCACCTTTCCATAGGAGGAGGATGTCATCTATATACCTAGCCCATAAACACAGTTCTGGTCGCTGTGCGGGATAGACGACATCCTCCTCCCAGAGGGCCATAAAAAGGTTGGCGAGGCTGGGGGCAAACTTGGCCCCCATAGCCACGCCCTTCCTTTGCAATAAAAATTGATGGTGGTACCAGAAATAATTTGTTTGTGGTGCAAACCATAGAAGTTCCATGATATAATGTTGTTGTGATACTGGAATGCTATCACTAGTGTTTAAATAATGTTCAACGGCCGCCAGACACAACCTGTGCGGGATAGAGGTATATAGTGCTGTAACGTCAGCCGTGACCAGAATGAGGTTGTCTTGGTATTCTATATCTTCCAACCTGCGAATCGTGTCCCCTGTATCCCTAAGGTAAGATGGAACCTTAGATACAAGGGGTTGAAGGAAAAAGTCTATGTAGCGGCTGACTCTAGAGGTGACAGAGTCGATACCGCTTATGATGGGTCTGCCGGGGGGTTTCGTACTATTTTTGTGTACGTTAGGGAGATAGTACATCACTGGGATGCGGGGTCCTGCAGGAACTAGATAGTCTTTTTCTTTTTTGGTGAGGATTCCCTGTTGGAAACCCCTATTCACTAGATCTACTAGATTTCTCTTAAATTCCCTAGTCGGGTCCCGGGGAAGGGGTATGTATGTCTTTTTATCACTGAGAATATGGCACATCTCTTTATGGTAGTCTTCCTTGTCCAAAATAACCAGCCCACCCCCCTTATCAGCGGGGCAGATCACTATGTCTTTGCGTTCCCAAAGAGATTTAAGGCCTATTTTAATTATGGGATGATCAAAAGTACGTTTGTAAGGTAATCCATCAAGGTCTTCAAGTACCAGGTCGCAAAAGACCTTGATAGAAGGTGCCGTAGCATTGGGAGGATTAAATAGAGAAGGGTTAGCTAGCCCCGTATGCAGGGCTACTGGGCTTTGGGCTGCGTCGTTTACATTGGTAGTATTTGCAACACCCCTAGGGTTATTTAAGAAATGTCGCTGTACATTAAGTTTTCTTTTAAACTTCTGGACATCAATAAAGGTCTCAAACTTGTTCAACTTTTTAGAGGGAGCAAATTTGAGGCCCTTGTCCAGTACATATAGTTCGGCGTTGGAAAATGATCTTTGACTGAGGTTAAAAATGCCGCTTGTTTTTAATGCAGTTTTCTTTTTCCTGGCCCTCCAGCCTCCTCTGGAGCCTCGTTTCTGTCTGTTCTTCGTTTGGGCCCAGATGGTTCCCGGGGAAAATCCTCATTGTATGGGGGATCTGGGTATGGCTGGTTATATGTATATGGTGATCTGTCAAGTTGATAATGATCCCTAGTGTGTGGTTCATTTCTCAGAGGTGAAAACCTATTCCGAGTACGGATGAGAGTGAGGTAGGTGTGATAAGTTTCCGAGTGGTCCCTCGGATGATGATTGCGTTGGTAGGATCTATTTTAAGCGTAGGGGGATCTGTTATAAGCGTATGTGTCAGACTGTCCGGTACCTCTACTATACCCATGGGGGTTGTTTCTACCTCTCTGGGTGTTCCCCCTCCCCCTATTGGAATATTGGTGACCATAACCTGAAGAGTTGTGGGAAGAGTAATTCCTATCAAAGGATTTGGTACGGTTGTTCGGGGTGGTAGGGGGATGAACGTTCTTACGTGTGGTAACCTGACTGGGGTGTGTCCCCGAAGTTGTGGGGACTGTTCCACTGCTTGTAATTGCAGCGGCGGTGTCCATCTATGCCGGGCCAGAGGTCCCAGCAGGGGCGTCACTATCTTTCTTTTGCCAATTAAACACAAGATGGCTCCTGTAGTCATTGGCATCACGTGTGTATTTTTTCTGCTTTTTGGTCCTTTGATCTTTATCCTCTTTTTCTAAGTGGTTTCTAAGGTTGGCCGAGAGAGACAGATACTCTGGTGTAGCTTTAAAAGGAAGGAGTTTTTCCTTTAATTCTTTGATCTCTCTATCGATCAATGATAGTCTGTTTCTCTTCTTATCCACCAAAAAGCATTAAGGATTAACCCCTGCTTCATTAAAGTAGTGGTACCAAGCTTCACCCTCAACTTCATCCTGTTGTGGGTGAATGTCCCACCTCAAGCCTCTGGGGACCATGCGTTTCTTGGAGTATTGCTCCAGGAACGCAATGTCCCAGAGGAGATGGATCTCAGAGACCATAAGATTTTTGAGGCGCATAAATAAGCCCCCTATTTCAGTGTTGGTGTTTAAAACAACAAAAACCCCTTCTGTAATAATGGAACGGGCAGTGCGGTACTCAAAAACATCCATATCGTAATATGTAATGGAAAAAAGTAATGGCAGCAACTATAAACCAAAACAGTGAACACAAATATGACTAATCAATAATTGCGCTATTACAAAAAAAGTAGTGCAAGTGATAGCTGCCAGCATGTAACAATGTGGTAAACAGTGTAAGAATAAAGAGATATGGGACACATGCAGCGCTAGGAAATGTGCATGTACATCTTAAACATGTATATGTGACAGAGTGCTGAAGTACAAAACTTATGTCAAATAAGCAGTAAGTGTGATGAAAGAACATTTAACAAATAAACACATAAAGAAAAAAGTCCATTAGTGTATAGTGAATCATATGTAAGTCCACAGAAACTGGGGGTTCGTGGGCATATGCGGTGTCACACCTGCGCATGGGGTAGGAACTGGAACAAGCTCTGTATGTGTGAGGAGACACTTTGCACCCAGATCTTCCAAAATTCCAAATCAACACAGCAGACAATAGAAATAAGTACCCTTACCAGAGAGGATGGACACAATCACCGTACGGTGGAGTGTCATACGGGCTTGAGGGATCCAACGATCCCGGGGATGTCTGGTTGGAGAGGTCTTGGCAGGGAGTCTCATCCGGGGCGACAGTCGCTGTTCGGTGGTGTGTAGGTCCGCAGCCAATCAAGATATCTCTTTCAGATGGAATGAAAGTGCAGGAAAAGTGGCTGAGGCTCAGCGAGGTCACATTCATGGAAGGAGGAAAAAACAAAAGATCTCCACATAGGGCATAAATCCGTAAAAAAGCTTTTTTTGAAAAGCTAGAAAGTGCTAAGTGGCGCACTACAATGGATAAAATGTGATCACAGAAAGAATAAAATAAAATCGCGTGGTATCAGGGCATCTCTAGGCTTTAGCAACTCGACATGTTTCGGACCATCGTCCTTCTACTGGGGCATAAACTTGAATGTCTGTACCACGCTCACATATATACATAAATCATTAAGCTAAATACTACTCAGCTGTGTAAAACCTGAATAATTGCATGGGTAATTACACAGGAATCCTTGTCAGCTGTATTCAACAGCTAATCTGTAGTCATCCCCGTGTAATACCCTACATTGATGACAGTTCTAGACTAGACCTAGAGCGATCCTCCAATCCTGATCAGGGGATGAAGTCACGTGAGGTGTGACGTCACGCTTAGGGACGAGACAGGCTGCAGATACTGTCAGAGGCTTACGAGCTCGCCGCTCGTTGGATACAAAGCTCTGTTTTTAATTTATGTTGTGAGTACCCTATTTACTTTTTTAAATAAAACTGATTTGAGTAAACGGTATTACACTATTTGGGATCCTTCCTGCTTTTCATATACTCCCCCCCTGCACCACACCTGAGGGATTACATCCCGGATCCAGGACCGTGAGGGACGCGCTGGAGCCCCTAGGTGGGCACCCCAAAGGCTTATTGATCATATGCGCATGCCCTATTACCCTAAGGTAAGGGGCCATTACTCACTTGAGTGTTTGCACACGAAGACATTTGTGATGTTACCCACGCCGAGCACGTTTATTACAACGGCCGCATGCTAAACCGTTGCTGTCACATATTTCAGCTTTATCAAGGACTTTTTGTGTTGAGCACCGTTTGCACTTTAATGTTTGGGACATTTACTATTTATTATTTCCTACCCACTTGGATGATGTTTTTTGCACATTTGTCACCTAATAATATGGGGTCCAGACCCATATGATTGCTACTGTTCATTGCACATTGTCACCTTTTTGAGCGTCATTTGCACACAGAGTATACCATTCCTCTTTATTTATATATGCTTTGCCTTATGCTATTATCACTTTATTGTTAGGTTTATCAAATTGCCTAGAGTCTTCATTGATCTACCTTCACTTATTACTTACTATTATTTTTATTAGATTTGCTATTTGCCACTTGCTGTCACCTATTTTGGTTTTATTCATATTCTTCTAATTCTGTCTCATGATAGTTATATTTGACACTGGGATTTTTTACTCACCTTTTTACACATGGTTGTCTATTGAGGATCAGTGCTGCACCACTTATTTTTATGCTTAATATCCTTTAGTCTCTGGGAAGAAAGACGGTTTTGTAGGTGCATCAATAACATTGTGGGAGATGCGATTCCGCAGCGATGGAGCCCCCCTGAAAGTGACACATGCCTTAGTGGGCAGCACTGGACCCAGAACCGGGTCACTTCTCAGGATGCTCCAATGGCGGTTCAGAATTTGTTTGATTTGTCTATGCTGGATAGAGAATTGGGTGAAAAGGGACCACTTAAATGGACAGGGACGTTACCTTTCTTTCACAGCGCACTGGGTAACTCTAACAAGTAAAGAGGCGCCTCTGGGTGCAGACGTTTTTATAGATTTAAAATGCTTTAATAAGATATATAGAGATAAACTCACATTGTGGTGATAAAAACAAACATGATAGTAAGAGTCATGAATGGCGCTCCCAGTCCTGTGCCTGTGAACAGTCTCTGTGGTGGATGTAGTGACAGCTCTTCCTCTTTGTAATGAGCCGGCTTCAGACAATGGAGGAGCAGCCTCAGAACGAGGCTTGAGACACACGAGACAGCTGGCTGCAGGGGGATGACGTCATCAGTAGTGGACGCGTTTCCTGGGCAAGCGCGCTTGGGTGGTAGGCAAGCCACGCCCCTTTCTCAACAGACTAATCTACTAGACATGCTAGAGAGTTAAGTAAGGATGGGGAGGGGGAGCGGGGCAGAGAAAGGGGAGTCAGTCTAGTAGGTATGTCTCCGCCCCGCTCCCCCTCCCCATCCTTACTTAACTCTCTAGCATGTCTCGTAGATTAGTCTGTCTCAAGCCTCGTTCTGAGGCCGCTCCTCCATTGTCTGTAGGGTATTGTTTTTATCACCACAATGTGAGTTTATCTCTATATATCTTATTAAAGCATTTTAAATCTATAAAAACGTCTGCACCCAAAGGCGCCTCTTTACTTGTTGTATTTCAGCCTCAGGACCATGGTTTCGCTCCTACTATGATGGCAGCCCTGCTTGCTTCTCTGGGCGTTTTTTTTTCCCCCTCATCCTAATCACAACAATATATGGACTATTGGCCTATTGTATGGATTGTCTTTGTTCACATTTTATATTTAGTTTTTTGACCTTTGATTGTCGTATTGTATATCTTTATTGTATAGATTTGATTATGTTGGAGCTCTAGGTGATTGCGCCTAGACTTGTTATTTTACACTGGGTAACTCTGCTGGCAGCTGGGAAGGATGCAGACAGGGTGTAAGTATTGTGGGAGCTTGTTCCGCCACCACGCCTCCAAAATGCTAGTAGTGGTGATTCTGCCACACCTCTCTCCTCCACCTCTTCTTCTTCTTCCTCTATGGCCTCTTCCTCTGCAGATTTCTCCTTGGAACCAGCGGTGCTCCGTAGGCATTCAAGGGGCTACGCAAGCACTCATGCAAAAAGATGCCATGCGGTGCTTGATTTGGTCTGCTTAGGGGACAGGAGCCACACTGGGGCAGAGATTCTGTTAGCTCTGCAGGGGCAGACTCAGAGGTGGTTGATGCCATGCCAGCTTCAGTCAGGAATGGTGGTTTGCGACAATGGCACCAACCTCCTCTCCGCCCTCCGACAGGGACACTTGACCCATGTTCCCTGTTTGGCTCCCATCCTTAATTTGGTGGTGCAGCGGCTCTTGTGCAGGTACCCAGGCTTACAGGATCTCCTGAGGCAGGCCAGGAAAGTCTGTGGGCATTTCCGTCTGTCATATAATGCCAGTGCTCGGCTAGCTGACCTTCAAAATGAATGCAACCTGCCCAAGAATCACCTAATTTGTGACATGCCCACCAGGTGGAACTCAACGATGGCAATGCTGCAGTGGCTGCACACGCAGCAGAGGGCCATCAATGAGTACCTGTGTGAGTATGGCACCAGGACAGGGTCAGGGGAGCTTAGCTTTTTTTCGCCACGCCAGTGGCTACTGATCAAGGATGCATGCACTGTCCTGTCACCATTTAAGGAGGCCACGAGGATGGTGAGCAGTGACAGTGCATGCATCAGTGATACTGTCCCTCTTGTCTTCCTGTTGGAGCACACGCTTTGTGGAATAATGGACAGGGCACTTGAGGCAGAACAGAGGGAGGAAGAGGAGGACTTCCTTACCTCTCAAGGCCCCCTTTATCCAGACAGTATTCCTACGGGCCCGCCGATAACACAGGAAGAGGAGGAGGAGGATGAGGATTGTTTCGGCATGGAGGTGGAGCCTGGCACTCAGCATCAGCAGCAGTCTTCAAGGGATTGTTTTCAGTCCCCAGAAACCCATGGACAAGGCTGGGAGGAGGTGGCTGTGGATCATGTCATCCTTAGTGACCCAGAGGACTCCTGATCGAATGCCTCAGCAAACCTTCTCTGCATGGCCTCCCTGATCCTGCAAAGCCTACGAAAGAACCCTCGGATTTGTGGTATCAAGGAGAGGGATCATTACTGGCTGGCAACCCTCTTGATCCACCTTAAAAGGGTAAGGTTGAGGGATTTATCCAGCCTTCACAGAGGGAGCAGAGGATGAAACATCTTCGGGAGGCCTTGCAGAAAGGTTTGTGCAATGCATTTCCAGAGCCTGGGAGGTTACAATTTCCTGGTCCTCCTGGACAACGTGTTGCTGAGGCTTCGGTCAGTCACAGAATGAGCGGTGTAGAAGGTGGCCGTCTGATCGATGTGTTCAGACAATTCTTTAGTCCGCAGCCCCAAGCTCTGATTGGTTCCAGCAACCATCGCCAGCGTCTGATTTACATGGTGCAGGAATACCTAGGGGCAAGATCTGACTTGGAGACTTTTCCAACCGAAAATCCACTGGGTTACTGGGTCTTGAGGATGGATCACTGGCCAGAGCTTGCACAATATGCAATTGAGCTACTGGCCTGTCCTGCATCCAGTGTTCTTTCTGAACGCACATTCAGTGCTGCTGGAGGTTTTGTAACCGATCACATAGTGCGCCTGTCCACAGACTCAGGTGATCAGCTCACCTTCATAAAAATGAATCAGTCTGGATGGTACCATGCTCACAGACCCTGAACAAGTTGCCCATGAATTCAAAAGATTCTATGCCGACCTCTACACCTCAAAAACCAACCGTCCTGTGGACGAACTACATCTTCTCCTAGACAATATAGATTTTCCCTCCCTCTCAGACACTCAGGTAGAAACCTTAGAGGCACCTATAACTGAGGAGTGCATTAAAGCGGCGATAGCGAACCTCCCTGCGTCAAAGGCTCCCGGCTCTGACGGCCTTCCCCTGGAGTTTTACTCCCAGTTCCGGGAGGTCCTCATCCCCAGACTAGAGGCTTTATACTCGCACATATACACATCGGACACACTCCCGCGCACCATGAGCGAGGCATTGATTGTCCTCATCCCCAAACCCGGCAAGGACCCCCTCCAGCCCGAGTCCTACCGCCCAATCTCTCTCCTCCAATTAGATGTGAAAATTCTCGCTAAAATCCTAGCCATGAGACTCAACAAAGTCATTCTTAGCCTCATCCACCCTGACCAAACAGGCTTCATGCCCAATAAGAACACTGCATTCAACCTGCGAAAGCTATTTACCAATCTTCAAGCTACACACGATGAGACTGGATCCAGGGTAGTGGTCAGCTTGGACGCTGCCAAGGCGTTTGATTCTGTGGAGTGGAGCTACCTTTGGGAGTGCCTCCATAGATTCGGTTTTGGCCCCAGGTTCATTACTTGGCTCCAACTCCTTTACCAGGCTCCCACTGCCCGGATCCAGGTCAACGGTAAACTGTCCACCCCGTTCTCGCTGTCGAGGGGAACACGTCAGGGCTGCCCAATCTCTCCCATGCTGTATGCCCTAGCTGTCGAGCCATTGGCCATAGCCATCAGAGCGCACCCTGACATTAGGGGCCTCCGCCGGGGGCAGTTGACCGAAGTAATTAGTTTATATGCTGACGATATGTTACTCTATCTATCCGATGCTGGTCCCTCGTTGGCGGCGGCCCTGCAGCTTATTCAGCAGCATGGGACCTATTCAGGGCTACAAATTAATTGGTCTAAGTCTCAAATACTCCCCATAGATGTCTCTGTCCCAGCTAATACTCAGGAGCCCCTCCCATTGGTAAGAACCAGCCAGCTCAAATACCTAGGCATACAGTGCTCACGATCCCTAACAGACTACATACACCTAAATATTGAACCAATTTTCGAATACCTTAAAAATAAGACGCAAATATGGTCCAGACTCCCCTTGGGGGTGATGGGTCGCAACAGCTTGGTGAAGATGATTCTCCTTCCCAAGCTGCTGTACCTATTCTGGCATGCCCCATTGTATATCCCAGTTCATGTGTTCAGATCCCTTGAGTCTATACTTAACACATTCATATGGGGCACATCTAGACACAAGTTATCATGGCAGACCCTTAAATGCCCTACCCGTCTTGGGGGTACGGCCACCCCTGATCTCGCACTCTACTATTTAGCTTCCCAGCTGTCTCACTTTTACTATTTCAACAAGCATGACAGGCTCAGCTACACTATTCTAGCATGCACACATGCCTCTGATGTGGTGGCTCACCCCTTCCAGATACTCTTCTGCAAACATAGGGGTAACTCCAGCCCTGCGGGCGGGAACCGATTATTGCAGAATCACAGCAGAATCTGGCACTGTGCACTCGCTACTATTGGAGCCCCCCCTATCCACGCTCACACCCCGCTATGGGACAATCCTCAGCTCCCTGAACTATTGAACATCCCTGACTTCAAGCTATGGATCATCCATAAAATCATATACCTGTACCAGGTCGTTGCGGGGGGGGGGGGTCAGGCCCTTTCAGGCTCTGAAAGATGAATTCGCCCTTCCCAATCATATGTTTTTCAGGTACCTCCAGATACGCCACGCCCTTCAGTCCCAGTTTAATAACTCTATTCCCACTCTAGAAGTAGTGGCAATCACAGATCTACTTCTGGGAGATGACCCCAAAAAACTGATCTCCACTCTATACAATGCTCTCCTCTTGCCCGCGGCCACCAGCCACACACAAAACTTAAGGGTGAAATGGGAGGCAGACACCGGGCCCTTCGATGATGACCAGTGGGGGGACATACTTGAGGCTTGCACAAAAGTTTCCCCGAAATTATCAGACCGCCTCACTCACTTATACATCCTCCACAGATCTTATCTCACCCCGCACGCATCCTCAAATATAGGCCGGAGGCAACTACAGACTGCCCCTGATGTGGAAGCACCCTCAGTACATACTATCATCTAATATGGTCTTGCCCAATTATTCAGAACTACTGGATGCAAGTGGTCAAATTTCTCCATGACCAAATGGGCTCCCCTCTGACACTATGCCCTCGCCAATGTTTACTTGGTTTGCTCGTGGTCTCAGAGGAGGAGAAATATTTATCAATATTTATGCAGGAATCCCTTTTCATAGCCAGGTTGCAGGTTGCTCAGCTGTGGCTTCGTCCTGACCCTCCCACTGTGCAACAGTGGAAGAGAGCAGTGAACCTCACTTTACCCTACAAAAAAGTTTTGTATACCCACCGTGGTTGTCCAGCCAAATATCACAAAATATGGGACAGATGGATAAACGAAGCCTCTACGTGCACAGACTAGCAATGCATTGTATGAATATGACTGTTGCCCTCATGGCACTCAACCTTACGTATGACCAAACTTCTTACTAGTATAATCAAAAGGTACGCCTTGACGTTGATATGCAATGACCTGTTCAGACTCTCAGTGTATGAAGCTAATCCATCTGCTTCCAATGTATGCCATACTTTGTACTTTAATATCTCTACTATGTACTGACTATTATGCTCAATAAACTTTATCTTTGATTAAAAAAAAAAAAAATGAATCAGTCTTGGATCACCAGGTACCTGATGCTGATGTAACAGGGGTGTGTAATTACAATTTTTGCTGTAAATATTTCACAGCAGGGCTTGTTCTTACCCTCAACTAGAGTATCTGTGAGGGGTTGCAGTGTTGTGGCACCACCACCAGTGCCTAAGGCCCAATTTTTCCGCCCTTGTTTAGCAGGGGCATGTAATTACAATTTTTGCTGTAATGTTTGACAGCAAGGCTTGTTCCTGCACTCAAATAGAGTATCTGTGAGGGGTTGCAGTGTTGTGGCATCACCACCACTGCCTAAGGCCAAATTTTTCTGCCCCTGTTTAACAGGGGCATGTAATTACAATATTTTCTTGAATATTTCACAGCAGGGCTCGTTCCTGCGCTCAACCACAGAATCTGTGAGGGGTTACAGTGTTGTGGCACCACCACCACACCACTACCAAAGGCCCAATTCTTCTGCCCCTGTTCAACAGGGGCATGTAATTACAATTCTTGATATAAGAGTTCACAGCAGGGCCCGTTCCAGCGCCCACCAAGAGTAACTGTGAGGGCTTACAATGTTCTGGTACCACCAACACCTAAGGTCCAATTTTCTGCAGAGTATATAGGGCAGGCTGTATAGTATATACAGGCAGTCCCCTACTTTCAAACATCCAACTTACAAACAAATCCTACTTACAAATGGAGGGAGACAACAGGAAGTGAGAGGAAATCTACCCCTAGGAAGGGAAATTCTCTCCTGTAAGAGTTAATATGGGAAAAAGGTGTCTCCATTGATGCTTTATCACCAATCCTTGTTTCTCTAATAACCCCAGATTTTCAAAATCCAATTGTCATTGGGACAGAAAGTGAGGTGAAATCTTCTGAACAGGGGCACAGACAGCAAAACAAATGTTACAGGGGTGTAAACCCTTCCCTATGTTATCCAAAAAGCTTAAAAATTGATTTTTTTGGCTGGAGCTACACTTACAAAATGTACCTGTTCGAAATTACAAACAGATTTAACTTAAGAACAAATTTACAGTCCCTGTCTTGTTTGAACTGCCTGTATACTGCTGTTCAGAGTACATAGGGCCTGGGGGCACCACGCCTTTTTTTTAAAATTTGGGTGCGGGTTTCCCCTTAATATCCATACAAGACCCAAAGGGCCTGGTAATGGGCTGGGGGGGGGGGGGTACCCATACCGTTTTTCTCAATAATTTTCATCCATATTGCCGGGCCCCGACATTACATTACAACCGCAAGCAGTTTTAAATGACTTATATTCCTTTAGAAATGTTATTTTGTGCAGGGACTGTTTTAAACACCGGAAACACGCGCCACTTTACAGGCATAATATAGTCGCCCCCAGGTACGATATTTAAAGGAATATTTCACTTTTATTGTTTTACTTTAAGCATTATTAAAATCACTGCTCCTGAAAAACGGACATTTTTAAAACTTTTTTTGCATTGATACATGTCCCCTGGGGCAGGACCTGGGTCCCCAAACACTTTTTAGGACAATAACTTGCATATTAGCCTTTAAAATTTGCACTTTTGATTTTTCACGTTCGGGTCCCATAGACTTTAACGCTGTTCGAATGTTCGTGCAAACTTTCGGTCCGTTCGCATGTTCTGCCACGAACCGAACCGGGGGGAGTGTTCGGCTCATCCCTATTGAGGAGGCTGATTTCAGCAGATGTCAAGGTGTATTGACTTAAATTAAAGCTTGCACTGCAATCTAGGTCTTCAAACAACCTTTTCCTTTTTGTGTGGTGACCCCTCCTCGTCCTTTGCTTTCTTGAGCTGTGCCAGCTGGTGGTGGTAGACCTGGGCCTTAAAGGGCTGCTTGGAACTTTGTGGAGTCTGAAGAGGAATTGCCAGATATGGCATCAACAGTGGAGATAGTCGGATGGTAATTCTGCGTTGCTGAGGATGAGAATCGGGGGTCAAACCACACATTCACCCATAGAAACAGTTGTTGCTGTAATGAAACTAAAGGATAATTTTTATTTTAGACTTAAAATAAAAAAGATGTTATACTTGTCTGCTCTGTGTGAAGATATTTCACAGAGTGATCCCCTCCTCTTATTGCAGTCCTCCACTTAACAAGCCGGGTGCTCTATAGACACACACAGTGCTGGTAAGCCATGCCCCCTTCCTTTTCACAGCAGTTTGAATAACAGCAGCTCTCAGTTTTTCCTGCGAGATCAGGAAATAGGGTTGCCACCTGTCCAGGATTTGCCAGTACAGTCCGGGTTTGTGTCTGGGTTTCTGCCTGCTCCCGTCGGCTTCCAGTGCTTTTAATTATTATGGTAGGGGCGCTTTAACTCACTGCACAGGCTTAGCACCATCACCGCCTCTACTCTGGATCCTCCAGCCTCCCCCTTGGGCAGAGCTCGGGATCGGATCGGCTGTCCTGGTACAGTGGAGGAAAAGAGAGTGGTTTTGGTAGCGTGGAGAACACAGTGTCAGACTTCCACGTACCTGACCGATGAGCCCGATATAGCAGGGGAAGGCTTCCCTTTCGTATCTGGTTCCTGGCCCCTGGTAGTATGGACAGGAGGCACGGGAGCACAGAATGATATGAGGGCCTGGCGGGTCAGCAGCAGGAGGATCCTGGTGAAGGAGGCTTGGAGATCACCAGACAGCTGAAGCACAGGCAGCAGGTGCAGAGTAGGAGTGGAGCAGGTAGGTCGGGTCACAGGCAGGGTCGGCAACAGGCGGGCAGCGTGGTACAGAGGAGCAGGCAGATTCGTAGTCAAGACAGGCCAGGGTCAGATGCAGGCAGAAGACAAAGGGATAATCCAAAGGCAAGCCGGGTAATCAGGAGATCAGACGTTCAGACAGGTAAGCAGGTGCAGGGATACAGGGAGCTGCAGATCGGACAGCACCAAGCCAAATGTGCTGACAGCCTAAATAGGCAGATTGGCGCCAAGCGCCGTGCGTGCATGTGCGCCGACGCGCACAGGCGCGCGCCCACGCACACACGCACGCACCCGCACGCGCCCGCACGCCGGCACCCACAATGGCGCGCACGGGCACACGCGCACGCCAGCGCGTCCCAGCGCACATAGACGCACACCAGCACAGCGTCTGCTCTGGGAAACTCTCTGACAGTGCCCCCCCCTCAAGGGCAGCCTCCGGATGTCCAACTGAGCCAATCTGGTGGCGTGGGCACTCCTGAAGGCCCTCAAGAGCTCTTCGGCATGTAGATTGCTTTCCAACTCCCAGGAATTATCTTCCGGTCCATACCCCCTCCACTTGATTAGATATTGCATCTGATTGTGCCTTTTCCTGCAATCCAGAATAGCCTCTACTTCAAACTCTTCCTCGTTATCAATAATTATGGGCTCCGGTGGATCAGTATTTCGGCCAGTAAAGGTGTTGGGGATAACAGGCTTCAACAGAGATATATGAAAGACTGGATGGATCTTCAGAGTATCGGGTAAGTTGAGTTTGTAAGTTACGTTGTTAATTTTCTTTTTAACTGAGAACGGACCCATAAACTTAGGGCCCAACTTCCTTGAAGGGCAAGCCATTCTTAGATTGGTTGTGGACAACCAAACCTGGTTGCCAGGTTCGAGGATAAGCTCTCCCTGCTTCTTCTTGTCAAACATCTTCTTATTATACTCTTGGGTCTTAGCCATGGTTTCCTGCAAGAGTTTGTTGTTGGTAAGGAAGAAGTCCATGGTTTCAGAGACCGCAGGGATAGCACACTCGGGTAAAGAACTGGGCAGGAAAGAAGGGTGGAAGCTGTAATTGGCAAAGAATGGCGTTTGCTTAATGGCAGAATGTTATTGTAGGAAAACTCAGCAATAGGCAGAAGAGAGACCCAGTCGTCCTGTGAGAATGTAGAGAAGCAGCGGAGATACTGCTCCAAAGTCTGATTCGTTCTCTCCGTCTGCCCATTAGTCTGGGGATGGTAAGCTGAAGAGAATGCCAACTCGATTTCCAGAGAACCACAGAGAGCCTTCCAAAACCTGGAGGTGAACTGAACACCACGGTCAGATACGATACTTGACGGGACTCCGTGCAGCCTCACAATTTCCCTGATGAAAACCTTCGCTGTTTCCATAGCCGAGGGCATGCCTTTCATAGGCAGAAAATGAGCCATTTTGGACAATCTGTCTACAACGACGAAGATGGTGGAAAAGCCTTCTGCCTGGGGAAGCTCCATGATGAAATCCATTGAAATCATCTTCCAAGGTCTTTCTGGGACAGGTAACGGTCTTAGTAATCCCCGTGGCTATTTTTACTCCGTGCACAGGTAGTACAGGATTCCACATAGCTTTTACAGTCACTTGCCAACTGAGGCCACCAGAATGTGCGTTGTATCAGCTCTGCCATTTTTAGCACACCGAAATGTCCGGCCATCTTTTGGTCATGGCAGAGCTCTAACACTGCCACCCTCAGATCCTCAGGAACCACAATTTTGCCCTTGTGCCAGAATAAGCCATCTTGGGCCCTCACCTCATCTCCAGAAAGGGGGGTCCAATCCAAGGACGCTTGTTTTATTCGGGATAGAAGATCACCTTGGAGTAGTAGAAAATTTCCGGGAGGGAGAATAGTGTCCGGATGCAAAGATTTGCCAGAATCAAGGAACATACGGGATAGTGCATCCGGTTTGATATTCTTGGAACCTGGTCTGTACGTGATATGGAACTGAAATCTCCAGAAAAATAGAGCCCACCTCGCCTGCTGTGGTTTCAATCTCTTGGCCGTTCTAAGATACTACAAGTTCTTGTGGTCGGTGTAGACCAAAATGGGATGTGCAGCACCCTCCAGTAAGTAATGCCACTCTTCCAGAGCGGCCTTGATGGCCAGAAGCTCCCGATCTCCAACATCATAATTTCTCTCCGCTGTGGAGAGCTTGCGTGAGAAAAAAGCCTCTGAGTAGAGAAGGGCCTTGGCGCCTTGCCGTTGGGACAGCACAGCTCCTACTGCAATCTCTAAGCATCTAACTTCGAGAACAAATGGTAAAGCAGGATCCGGGTGTTTCAATATAGAAGCAGAGGTGAATAGCTCTTTGAGTTTTTCGAAGGCGGATTGCGCCTTAGTGGACCAATGGAAACGGTTCCCTTGCTTGGTTAATTCGGTGATGGGGGCAATTATTGCAGAAAAGCCCCTGATGAACTTCCTATAAAAGTTGGAGAAGCCAATGAAGCGTTGAACTCCTTTCTTATCAGAGGGAGCGGGCCAGTCCAGAATGGCAGATACCTTCTGGGGGTCCATTTTAATACCTTTGACAGAAATAATTAGGCCTAGAAACTGGATGCATTGAAGTTCGAATTGACATTTTTCTGGTTTAGCGTAAAGTCCATGCTGCCTGAGTCGAGCTAAGACATTTCGGACGTGGCTGCGATGATCGGTAACTGAGGAGGAGAAGATCAGGATATTGTCTAAATAAACAATAACGTATAAGTTCAGGAAATCACGGAAAATGTCATTAACAACATGTAGAAACGTTTCACAGGCCGAAGGGCATAACGAGGTATTCAAAGTGCCCGAATTGGGTATGGAAAGCCGTTTTCCACTCACCTCCTTCCCGAAAACGAATTAAATTGTAGGCACCACGGAGATCTAATTTGGTGAAAATTACTGCGGATCCCAGCCTTTGGAAGAGTTCGGGCTCTAGGGGTAGCGGATAACGGTTTTTGATAGTTATCTTGTTTAATACCCGGTAATCAGTACAAGGACGTAAGGAATGGTCCTTCTTCTCTACAAAAAATATGCCAGCACCAGCCGGAGAGGTGGATGGACGGATAAAACCTTTTTTCAGGTTCTCATCGATGTAGATTTTTAAGGTATCCAACTCCTCTGTTAATGGAAAAATCCTCCCAAAGGGGACTTCCGTTCCAGGTAAAAGCTCTATCGGGCAATTGTAAGGCCTGTGAGGAGGAAGGGTCTCTGCTCCCTTCTTACTAGGGATGAGCTTCGAGTTCGAGTCGAACTCATGTTCGGCTCGAACATTGGCTGTTCGCAAGTTCGCCGAACAGCGAACAATTTGGGGTGTTCGCGGCAAATTCGAATGCTGCGGAACACCCTTTAAAAGTCTATGGGAGAAATCAAAAGTGCTAATTTTAAAGGCTTATATGCAAGTTATTGTCGTAAAAAGTGTTTGGGGACCTGGGTCCTGCCCCAGGGGACATGGATCAATGCAAAAAAAAGTTTTAAAAACGGCCGTTTTTTCAGGAGTAGTGATTTTAATAATGCTTAAAGTCAAACAATAAAAGTGTAATATCCCTTTAAATTTCGTACCTGGGGGGTGTCTATAGTATGCCTGTAAAAGGGCGCATGTTTCCCGTGTTTAGAACAGTCTGACAGCAAAATGACATTTCGAAGGAAAAAAAGCCATTTAAAACTACCCGCGGCTATTGCATTGCCGACAATACACATAGAAGTTCATTGATAAAAACGGCATGGGAATTCCCCACAGGGCAACCCCGAACCAAAATTAAAAAAAAAAAAATGACGTGGGAGACCCCCTAAATTCCATACCAGGCCCTTCAGGTCTGGTATGGATATTAAGGGGAACCCCGGCCAAAATTTTAAAAAAAAATGACGTGGGGTTCCCCCTAAATTCCATACCAGACCCTTCAGGTCTGGTATGGATTTTAAGGGGAACCCCGCGCCAAAAAAAAAAAAAAAAAACGGCGTGGGGTCCCCCCAAAAATCCATACCAGACCCTTATCCGAGCACGCAACCTGGCAGGCCGCAGGAAAAGAGGGGGGATGAGAGTGCACCCCCCCCCTCCTGAACCGTACCAGGCCACATGCCCTCAAAATTGGGAGGGCGCTTTGGGGTAGCCCCCCAAAACACCTTGTCCCCATGTTGATGAGGACAAGGGCCTCATCCCCACAACCCTGGCCGGTGGTTGTGGGGGTCTGCGGGCAGGGGGCTTATCGGAATCTGGAAGCCCCCTTTAACAAGGGGACCCCCAGATCCCGGCCCCCCCCTGTGTGAAATGGTAAGGGGGTACTTACCCCTACCATTTCACTAAAAAACTGTCAAAAATGTTAAAAATGACAAGAGACAGTTTTTGACAATTCCTTTATTTAAATGCTTCTTCCTTCATCTTCTTCTTCTTCTGGTTCTTCTGGTTCTTCCTCCGGCGTTCTCGTCCAGCATCTCCTCCGCGGCGTCTTCTATCTTCTTCTCCTCGGGCCGCTCCGCACCCATGGCATGAGGGGAGGCTCCCGCTCTTCTCCTCATCTTCTTCTTCATCCTCTTCTCTTCTTTCTTCTTCATCCTCTTCTCTTCTTCTCTTCTTCATTTTCTTCTCCGGGCCGCTCCGCGTCCTTGCTGGCATGGAGAGAGGCTCCCGCTGTGTGACGGCGTCTCCTCATCTGACGGTTCTTAAATAACGGGGGGCGGGGCCACCCGGTGACCCCACCCCCTCTGACGCACGGGACATGACGGGACTTCCCTGTGGCATTCCCAGTGACGTCACAGGGAAGTCCCACCAAGTCACTGTGCATCAGAGGGGGCGGGGTCACCGGGTGGCCCTGCCCCCCGTTATTTAAGAGCCGTCAGACGAAGAGACGCCGTCACACAGCGGGAGCCTCCCTCCATGCCAGCATGGACGCGGAGCGGCCCGGAGAAGAAAATGAAGAAGAGAAGAAGGAAGAAGAGAAGAGGATGAAGAAGAAGATGAAGAGAAGAGCGGGAGCCTCCCTCCATGCCATGGTTGCGGAGCGGCCCGAGGAGAAGAAGATAGAAGACGCCGCGGAGGAGATGCTGGACGAGAACGCCGGAGGAAGAACCAGAAGAGCCAGAAGAACCAGAAGAAGAAGAAGATGAAGGAAGAAGCATTTAAATAAAGGAATTGTCAAAAACTGTCTCGTCATTTTTAACATTTTTAACAGTTTTGTAGTGAAATGGTAGGGGTAAGTACCCCCTTACCATTTCACACAGGGGGGGCCGGGGTCTGGGGGTCCCCTTGTTAAAGGGGGCTTCCACATTCTGATAAGCCCCCTGCCCGCAGACCCCCACAACCACCGGCCAGGGTTGTGGGGATGAGGCCCTTGTCCTCATCAACATGGGGACAAGGTGTTTTGGGGGGCTACCCCAAAGCACCCTCCCAATGTTGAGGGCATGTGGCCTGGTACGGTTCAGGACGGGGGGGCTGCACTCTCGTCCCCCCCTCTTTTGCTGCGGCCTGCCAGGTTGCGTGCTCGGATAAGGGTCTGGCATGGATTTTTGAGGGGACCCCACGCCGTTTTTTTGGGGGGTTTTTGGCGCGGGGTTTCCCTTAAAATCCATACCAGACGTGAAGGGTCTGGTATGAAATTTAGGGGGAACCCCACGTCATTTTTTTTTTAAATTTTGGCCGGGGTTCCCCTTAATATCCATACCAGACCTAAAGGGCCTTGTATGGAATTTAGGGGGACTCCTACTTCATTTTTTTTTTAAATTTTGGTTCGGGGTTTCCCTGTGGGGAATTCCCATGCCGTTTTTATCAATGAACTTCTATGTGTATTGTCGGCAATGCAATAGCCGCGGGTAGTTTTACATGTTTTTTCCTTCGAAATGTCATTTTGCTGTCAGACTGTTCTAAACACAGGAAACATGCGCCCCTTTACAGGCATACTATAGACACCCCCCAGGTACGAAATTTAAAGGGATATTACACTTTTATTGTTTGACTTTAAGCATTATTAAAATCACTGCTCCTGAAAAAATGGCCGTTTTTAAAACTTTTTTTTACATTGATCCATGTCCCCTGGGGCAGGACCCAGGTCCCCAAACACTTTTTATGACAATAACTTGCTTATAAGCCTTTAAAATTAGCACTTTTGATTATTCATGTTCGTGTCCCATAGACTTTAACGGTGTTCGCGTGTTCGAGCGAACGTTTTTCCTGTTCGCATGTTCTGGTGCGAACCGAACAGGGGGGGTGTTCGGCTCATCCCTACTTCTTACTAAACACATCAAGGAAATCCTGATAGGGTGCAGGGATCACCTGCTGTAACTCGGTGTCAGTGTCCAGGCAGAGGAGCTGGGTAGATTTAACAGGCATAGTGTGTAGACAGTGCTGCTGGCAATATTTGGAAAGGAACTTGATTTCCCCACTGGTCCAGTCAATGCTAGGGTTATGGGCCTGCAACCACGGCATCCCCAGGATGATGGGAAAAAGAGGAGAAGAGATGGCATCCAGACGCAGGAGTTCTTGATGGTTGGAGCCCATGGTGGCCAGCAAAGGCACGGTCTCCTGCGTGACAGGACCAGAACGAAGGGAGGAACCATCAGCGAGATGTACAGCAAGTCCCCGAGTTTTAGGCTGAAGAGGAATGTGGTGGTTGGCAGCGAAGGTCAGGTCAATAAAACAGCTGCAAGCTCCTGAGTCAATTATGACCGAGACTGGGATATCCCTTCCTGGTAGCTGTAAGATGATGGAGAGAGCAAGGTGAGTAGCAGGATTAGGCAAGGCAGATGCACACACTGAAGAGATTGGAAGAGACTTACGTGTCTTGTTAGGGCAAGACCTCACGTAGTGTCCAGACTCCCCGCAATACATGCAGAGATTGTTGACTCATCGGCGCTGACGTTCTTCCGGAGTGAGGGAAGGATGGAGAAGACCAAGCTGCATTGGTTCGGGGGTATCAAGAACCGGAGTGGCTGGTGCAGGAAAAGACTGTCCGAAAGAGCTGGGAGAACTCGTAACCTTGGGGAGCATCCAGGTAGGGCGAAATTGACTGGTGGATCTCTCGGAGCGACGCTCCCTGAGGCGTCGGTCGATCTGGACAGACAGATTGATGAGCTCATCCAGAGTTTGGGCTATTCCGACACGTGCCAGCTCATCCTTCAATGGATCAGATAACCCCATGCGGAATTGGTAACGCAAGGCAGCGTCATTCCAGTCTGTGTCAGAGCTCCACCGCCTAAATTCCACCACGTAGTCCTCTGCTGCTCTACGCCCCTGTTGAAGAGCGTGCAAAGCAGCCTCAGCAGTCGCTGTTACTTGGGGGTCTTCATACAACTGGGACATAGTGGCAAAAAAGGCATCAAGGTTATCAATGAATCCAGATTTTTTTTTTTTTTCCACAAAAAAGATTTTATTGAAAAAGAATAAGGTAGCAGGTACAATACTTTGAAAGGGTAGCATACAGAATCAAACATGACACTCATAAGACATTGGTACATAAGAAAAATTATTGTTGTAGCACGCTTGGATTTTCATAGTGCATATATAATGATTGCAATATATATTAACAGGAGGGGGGTAATCATGGCGTCAGAGAATGCACCATTGGTGCTAATACTGTGGTAAGAATGTTTCGGTATCTCTGGTACAAAAAGGTCCGATACCCGCCCTGTTCCTCGGGTTAATCGTATGTAAGGGGACATGCTCGAGTGTCTCTGGTGGGGGATTCAAGCATGTTAGGACGGTCATACGCGGAGTATGACCCCAGATTCGTAAAATATAAAGGGATGAGTGGGAGGAGAATGTTAAAAGAGAAAGGGTAGGGGTTGGGGGGGAGATATAGGGGAGCGGGGGGAAGGAAAGTGACAGATAAAGAGAGAGAGGAGGGACCGCTCCTCGACCCAGGCCCCATGGACACATCCACGGGATATTACGATTATGACCTTTAGGCTAAGAAAGGGAGGGAGTTTAGAACGGAAAGAAGGATCTATAGTAATCGGTGGTTTTAAAATGTATCCAGCAAGCCCATATGACAGTAAATTTCTGTATACGATCTTGGGATACATAAATCAATTCTTCCATCTCCTCTATCCTTGCAATCCTAGTTAGCCATTCTGTGATGGTCGGGAGAGTATTTGAGCGCCAGTGTGCAGGGATACACAGTCTGGCAGCGTTCACCATATGCATTGCTAATGATTTGTGGTAAACTTTTTTGGACAGAGTTGAATGATGGAGGAGATATTGGGCCGGGTTAAAGTTTAGGGAGTAGGTTGTTACACGTGTAATAATGGAGTGTACATCTTTCCAGAATGGTTGGAGTATTGGGCATTCCCCCCAAATGTGTACCTTATTACATCTCCAGCATATGTTGGGAATGGAGGGCGAGAATTGATGTAAGGGAGCAGGAGTTCTATACCATTTCGTGGCTATTTTGTAACCATTCTCTTGTATTGCTACATTCAATGACCCCTTGTGGGCATATGTGAGGATAGATTCCCAATCATCATCTGTAAAATTGATTTGTAGGTCTTTCCCCCAAGATATTCTTGAGGTTTCCGTCTGTGGGCGGTGCGAGTCGTCCTGGAGGAAGGAGTAAATCATGGAAATTAAATAATCTTGTGGAATGGACTGGGAGTACATTGTTTCGAATTGAGTAAGTCTTGGAGTCTTGGAGTCTTGTCCAAATGTCGTTTGCATTAGTTGATGTAAAAAAGTGTCTTAACTGTCTGTAGGACCAAAAGGGGAAGTCTTTCATGCGGAAGATGGATTTTAATTAGTTATATGTACGTATCCTCCCGTCAACAAAAAAATGACGAGTATGAATATCGTCATGTGGCCACTCTTGTATTAGGAAAGTATTCGATTCTCCAGGAGGAAAATCTGGATTGGCTCTAAGAGGGGTCAGTGGTCCTGGTGTTGAGGATATTTGATATAGGTTCCTAGCTGTGGAGAAAGCTCGCAATGAGGGGTATATGAGCGGATGTGTTTTAACGTCTTGGGGATAGTGTTTCGCTGGAATCCAGGTCAGGGTGTGCAAAGGTATATTACTGAAGGCATTTTACAAAATGGTCCATAACTTACTTATTTTATGAGTTTTCCAGTTTACCACTCTAGTAAGGTGGCATGCTAAATAGTACTTATGCAGGTCTGGCAAAGCAATCCCCCCTTTCGTTTAAGTGCATGTCAGCTTCGTATATTTGATGCGTGGGGGATTATTTTTCCAGATGAATTTTGAACAGGCTTTTTTATATGACATAAAGAAAGATGGGGGCAAATGGATCGGGATCGTTTGCATGAGATACAAAAGTCGGGGTAGAACTATCATCTTTATCAATGCCGAGCGCCCAAACCAAGAGACATTCAGGGTAGCCCAGTTTTGAAGGTCTGTTTGGATTTTCGTCACGGCGTTGAGAAAGTTGTGGTCATAGAGCTCTGTTAGATGCCTGGGAATTCTTATGCCTAGGTAGGTAATATAGTCATTTTTCCACTGAAATGGGAACGAGGCTTGGCAGTGGGAAACTTCTGTTGGTGGAAGAGAGACATTTAGGGCCTGGGATTTAGAATAGTTAATTTTGAAGTTGGACAGTGTTCCAAAGTGTTTAATGTCTTTCAAAAGATTAGGAAGAGATGTGAGGGGTGTTTGTAGTAATAGGAGGATGTCTTCCGCAAAAGCGGCTACCTTAAATTCCCTGCGGTTAATAGAGACATTTTTTTGCCCACGTGATCGGAAACGGCCGTGGCTGGTGAGGACGCGAACGGATACGAGGGGTGGAACGCAAGCGGAACACGGAGGTCGTACATTGCATACAGGCGAACCAGGCTATAGTTCCTATACCCGTCCCTAACTGCTGGATTAGCTCTGTGCCGGCTCGAGGGCACTTTTAAATGTAAGTGTACACTTCTTCTTTGATTTTATACAATAAACAGTTTTAAAACGTATTGCGCGATGATCGTTTTATCCATATTTTATATGAGGAATACTAAAGTCCAACTATAGTCGTTGAAGAGGTTTTCTAAAGTGGAGAGGTTATCCTATGAATGAACCAAAGGTGCAATATTTGAGAAGTATCTGGTGAGTGGCCAATCTTACAGGTGGTGGTGGGTCACACAGTCACTTATGCATATTGAAGGAACACAGGAGCACGCCAACCACGGCAATTGATAGATCTGTTTTGATATATGGTTTTGGCTTAATGTGGTGAATTTTCCCATGTATATGGTTTTATCTAGGTTCACATTGTTTAGGTTAGCTATATATATTTTTTTCACAATTAAAAGGTAGGGCATGTGAATATTGGAAAGGGTGTATAGATGGGAGCAGCGCATTCACACACAAAAAACAGCACTTCTAGTCCATTCCTATGAAAGGTTTTTTGAATGCAGCAGCTCAAAAATCACAATTAAATTATAATTTGATTGATATATTGGTCTTGCGCCGGTGACACACACATATTAGGTTAATAGAGACACCCTGAATATCGGGGTTGGCCCTTATTCTGTTGAGAAGGGGTTCAAGAGTCAGGACAAATATTAGGGGGGATAGAGGGCACCCCTGACGAGTACCATTGCTGATGTGGAAGGCGTTCGACAGGAGGCCATTTGCTTTAACCCTTGCGGTAGGATTGGTGTATAGAGCATTAATGTGTGCAAACATGCGTGGTAGAAGGCCAATGCCTTTGAGTGAATCCAGATTTTTTCTCCAGGAGACGGTGAGCCCAGGTCTTCCGTTCACCGGATAAGAGAGAAATCACAAAGCCCACCTTGGTTGCCTCCAGAGAAAAGGTGCGTGGCTGCAGGGCGAAGTAAAGTTTGCAAGCCCGGTATTTACTGCGGTCCCCAGAAAATCTTTCGAGTATAGGTACCCTGGGCTCAGGAGGTAGCATTACTATCAGTAGTAATGCTACCTCCTGAGCCCAGGGTACCTATACTCGAAAGATTTTCTGGGGACCGCAGTAAATACCGGGCTTGCAAACTTTACTTCGCCCTGCAGCCACGCACCTTTTCTCTGGAGGCAACCAAGGTGGGCTTTGTCATCTGCAACCTCAGGGTTGCAGATGACAATCCGGCAGAAGAAGCACCCTGAGGGTTGGTAGGAGCAGACAGGACTTGGACTCATTCTTCCAACCTTGTATAGCCTTCCTGAAGGCTCTTCACAGCTTGTGTGAGACCCGCCAGGTGTCTACACAGTTCCTCCATGGGGGAGGTTCCCTGCTCGGGCTCAGACATGGCTGTCCGATACTGTCAGACTTCCACGTACCTGACCGATGAGCCCGATATAGCAGGGGAAGGCCTCCCTTACGTATCTGGTTCCTGGCCCCTGGTAGTATGGACAGGAGGCATGGGACCACAGAATGGTATGAGGGTCTGGCGGGTCAGTAGCAGGAGAATCCCGGTGAAGGTGGCTTGAAGATCACCAGACAGCTGAAGCACAGGCAGCAGGTGCAGAGCAGGAGTGGAGCAGGCAGATTCGTAGTCAAGACAGGCCGGGGTTAGATGCAGGCAGAAGACAAAGGGATAATCCAAAGGGCAAGCCGGGTAATCAGGCTTGCCCTTTGGGCTAACATTTGTGCTACGTGGGGATATAACTAACTTCTTTCCCCGGGGGTACCTACGGGTAACATCGCCTTTCCTATATGTCTGCCTTCCCCCCTCCATTAGCTAATGCAGCCCTTATACACACACCTTACAAGGTGTGGTAGTATATCTATGATGCTTATAGAGGTATAAATTGTACACGAATCTAGCACAAAAAAAAAAATTTTATTAAAAAATTTTTATTTTTATTTTCCACTATTAGCATACCCACAGTGGTACACCACTTATACCCACTTAGGGTTATTCACACAATAACACATTATGGGTGGCCTAATATGTAATATGGCACCTAGCAACTTATACCCTATGGTTAAACACTATCACTTAATAGTCTTTGGATTTAGCTCCCACCATGCAGGACTCCTGAGTAGACCTTGCAAGGATATGGGAGAATTATTAAAGTTTTCACCATGTGTATGGTGATTATCACCAATATACTAGTTCTAACCAGTATCACATGGGTTATACTAGCATTTGGCACTATTATTACTTATTCCTTTATATAATTAATTTATTTTTGTTTTTTATATACAACACTCATACATGGGAGTTTAGGCTGTCCCTATATCTCCCACTTTGTGAATGGCTATGGTTCCTGACCTACCGTAATATATCATCCCATGATTACTAATTTGTCATATAGTTTTATTCATAATAGAACAGCTAAGGTATGCTCAAACATATATTGGCAATACGGTAGCAGTTGGGGACACAATTGTACCTTTAGGTCTATATCTAAGCATGATGCATAACTCTGTATGATATACTGTATAGACATCCCTTTTGCAGTAGTGGTATACTGAACCAACTCACTTGCTGTTTTATGTTGAACCAGCAGGGGGAGTCTGATTTACTATAATTGTTGTGAATGAACTTCTGGCTTAATGGAGAGCGCCTTCATGATCCCTGTATACAGTATTATGGATACATAAATCGTATATACAAATCTCAGTATGTGAAAAATGGGAGACCAATCTGCACCACATACACTTCAGGTCTAGCCCTACAATAGGTATATTTAATCCATAGCCCTGTAACTTGAGGGGCGGGCCGAGTATGAACGCTCTCTCCCTATATAATCTAACAGATGGAGGAGTGTGATACCGCTGCTGAGGACGTCATGTGACGAAGCGCGCACAACGGCATCACGCTCTGCTAGTCAGCTCCAGGGCATACGAGAGAGGAGTATGCTGTTCAGCGGCCGGTGGATACACTCCCCCCACCTCGTTTTTTATGCTCCTATAGGAGGGACTTTTTAAACTTGTACACTGCCTGGTAACTATTGTTGTCCTATTCCATCTGGACAGAGCTATACAGAGCTATACACAATAGTGCCTGGACGTTTTATTTTATTTTATCTATTTTTTATTTTTTTATTTTCATACATTTTTTTGTTGGTTAATTTTTGTTTATCTGTACTTATTTTTTCTGTTTAAAAATCCCCGGTGTGTGGGCATACATGTTTTTAAATAAAGTGGCCATACTTTATTACGCCATGGAAGCTCTTTTTTCTTAACATATGAGGGGAAGCAACATCTTCACGGATTGAGAAGCGCAGGAGACATTCAGCACAAAATATAGCAGCAAAGCGATCCAATTTCCAGCACAGGTGCACTACCCCGGCGTGGGGCTTGCGGAGTTGATCACATTACAAGCATCTACCAGAGGAAGCAGCAAGTAAAGCAACCTAGCATACTACACCACAGGCGCAATACCCCTGTTGGGGTTCTGGGAGTTGGTGAGTAGGCAACCATAAGGGGGAGCACGAGAGTCACCAGACAACTGTTAAAGCACCAAAGTCACCATTGGGAATCTGATTAAGTTAATACAATATCAACATATGGGACTCGCCCACTCGCCCACGCTTGATTACATATATGGTATTTGATCAGGCTGGCATAATCTATATGCATAGCATTGTATTGGTATATGGAGTAATGTTATCTCTATAATGCATTCAACTGTTTGATACGGGTATAGATTTATATACAGGAATTATTTATAGCATATGGTATTATGGTATATGGTTTTAATAAATGCCCACCATGGAATATAGCCTCTGGCTTTACCACCAGACACTGTAGGATGACTTTATGCTGTGCGACATCTGACTGTTTGTAATATAATTTCCGTAGCATACACTAGTGTGCACACATTTATTAGTTGAGGTATCATTCTTAATATAAGGGGGACCTAATTTTTATGTCCAATACCTTATAGTTTTACAACCACTAGTAGGGGGTTGCTATAATTTAGGCTATCCCAGTCTAACCTATAGGTAGCGCCATTATACCCAAACTTTATATCCCAATACGTTTTGCAAAGCACCCCATTGGGGGCTTTGTGTAAGGGAGGCAGCAACCTGTGGTTTCTGACCCTATAGACGTGTCCTAAGCGCAGTTTCTTTCCGGATAAGCCAGGTAATCAGGAGTTCAGACGTTCAGACAGGTAAGCAGGTGCAGGGATACAGGGAGCTGCAGATCGGACAGCACCGAGCCAAATGTGCTGACAGCCTAAATAGGAAGATTGGCGCCAGCACAGCGTCTGCTCTGGGAAACTCTCTGACACACAGCAAGCACTGGAAGCAGCAGTGACCTCACTCACAGCCATCTGTACTGTGTGGGATTTCTCTTTTCTTCTCTGCTACTGTGAGCCACCCTCCCCCCTCCTCCACACCATGACCAGAGCTGCTATGTGTGTACAGCTCTCTGGATGTCTTCACTCACTACTCACCATTCACCTTCTCCAGAGGGTGGAGGGGGCAGCTGCTTGCAGTCTTCCTGGCCAGTGGTCTCTTTCTACTAGAGGGGGGGTGGGCAAGGTCCCCTCCTATCAACCTTCTGCAGTCTTCTCAGCAAGTGGGTCTTTTTTTAACTGGAGAAAAATGTAGGGGACTTCCTATGTTCCTGGATGGGGGTCCCCCCTTATTAGCCCCCCTCCAGTCCTCCTAGCTGGGGGTCTTATTTACCTGGAGGGGGTTCCTATGTTTCTGGATGGGGGTCCCCCCTTATTACCCTCCTGCAGTCCTCCTAGCTGGGGGTCTTTTTTAACTTGAGGGGAGTTCCTATGTTTCTGGACAGGATCCTTATTACCCTCTCTGCAGTCCTTCTAGCTGGGGGTAGTCTTTACCTGCAGGGGGCTTCCTTTGTTTCTGGGCAGGGGTCCCGTCTTATCACCCCCCTTGCAGTCCTCCTAGCTGGGGGTCTTCTTTAACTGGAAAGGGGGAGGTAGGGGAGTTCCTGTATTTCTGGATGGGGGTCCCCTCTTATACCCCCCTGCAGTCCTCCTAGCTGGGGGTCTTTTTTAATTGCAGGGGGGAGGGAGGGGAGTTCCTGTATTCCTTGATGGAGGTCTTCTCTTATTACCCCACTGCAGTGCTCCCAGATGGGGGTCATCTTTAGCTGGAAGGGGGAGGGAGGGGATATCCTGTATTCCTGGATGGGGTCCCATTTGATCACCCCCCTGCAGTCCTCTTAGCTGCGGGTCTTCCTAGAGGGGGGAGGGATGAAAGTGCCAGTATTCCTGTGTGGGGGTTCCCTTCTGATCACGCCATGCAGTCCTTGTATTCAGGGGTCTTATTTAACTGGAGGGAGGAGGGTTCCTGTATTCCTGGATGGGAAACCCATCTCATCACCACCCTGGAGTCCCCCTGATCAAGGGTCTCTTAACTGGAAAGGGGTTCCTATATTCCTTGTGGGGGGTTTCCCTGTATTTGTCTGTATTCCTGAATGGGTGGGAGGGGGTCCCTTCTCATCATCCCCATGCACCTTGTTAAGGGATCTCCTTCTCCTGAAGTGGGGTCAGTATACCTGTAAGTGTGTGTGTGCGTGTGTGTGGGGGGGGGGGTCCCTGACTCCAGTTGTCATTGGGGACAGACTGACCTTGTTTGATTTATCTACGCCCCTTAAGCTCCTCCCATCATGCGCCGCATTACTACTCTTCTTGGGGCACCCAAAGGTGTTGCAGGTCATTTACAATCCTATACGGTATACTCCATAAAAAAAAAATTGCCGTGTGCCGCTAAAGTGTTCAGGGTGAAAAGGTGGCAACCCTACCAGGAAGTGAGAGTAGCGGTACTGCAGACAGGACAGCGCTGGAGCAGTGACAGGAGTCAGTTAGGGATGGGGGTAGATAGAACAGGTATTTTGGGGCATTTTTTACCTTAATGCAGTAAGGTAAAATAATGTTTTGATTTTAGAACCACTTTATTGAGGATTTATTGCTTTAAAAAAACTTTTTACTGCAAAGACTAAAACTAAAGATAAAATGTATTTCTTTGGAGTTTGTTGATCTTTGTACAAGTACAGTACCTAAAAATTCCTAAAAAGTTCCTCTATTTGGGGTGTTTTTTTAATCATATGAAAATGGAAACATGGTATTTATATGCTGCAGCTGCATCGTACAGATAGAAGTTATCCTTCTCTTTACAAATGATAGTCACTTGTAACACTCCTTATAGTACTGAAAAACTTGCAGTCACAATATGTATGAGGACAGGTGGTAATTAATGCTTGATAATGAGCGGCAATACATGCCAAAATAATAGGTGCATATTTAGGAAAAAGTCAGGCAAGATCTTTGATCATAGTACATAAGTTCAAATGTAAGTTATCCATAGAACACCTTTAGACATCATGACACTTGATGATAATGTTTCCCACTGATAAATCCAATATCAAAAGCCATTAACTGAATTTATAAATGCTGCAATATACAATATGTGGGTAGTAGGGGGTCATGTGATGGAAGTCACGTCCTCCAAATTTTCCCTCCTTGTTGGGTGACAAGCAAGGGTCACATGAGAGGCCTATGCTGGGATTGGTTCTTCTGGGCTATGCAAGGCACTTAGGTTGGGGTCAGTGCCTTACACATGGGGTACCTTTACTTACACAGATGATTGTTTTTTAATAAACTCTCTTGATGTAATTATACATCACCGCGGTCACTGATGCATTTAAGAGGGACACACAGAGCCAATACCTTTTCCACCTGTCCAGCGTATCACTACTACCTTAGTAACAGTATAGAGCCCCGGTGTGCACCTAACGCTGACTCCAAAGCAAGGTTCATAGAGACATGGATGAGTAAGTATGGGGTGGAGGAACTTGACTGGCCTGCACAGAGTGCTGACCTCAACCTCTGAACATCGACAAACCCGGACTGGACATCCAGTGGATAAAGCGATGGCTAATGCGTTTCGGGGGAGAACCCCCTTCCTCAGAGCTGATCTGATTACCCGCTTAGGCTCTGAGGAAGGGGGTTCTACCCCGAAATGCGTTAGCCATCGCTTTATCCACTTGATGTCCGGTCCGGGTTTGTCGATGTTCAGACCTGCGTACCTGCAGCATTGTCAATGCCTGTCATTCATGCTTGTTTGTGAGTATATATTTTGCTGTTTTACACTTTAATAAAATGTTATCAGTGGTAATGCACTAGGTCGGTGCGCCCTCCTTTCTTTCTTTTTTCTTTAGTCTGTGAATACCCATTATTCTGAGGAGGGCTGCAAGACGGCAGATACCACTGAACGTATTCGGTCATACCACACATTGAGGAACTAGACACCTGAGCGCAGGAGAGATTTCTATTTTTGTTTGCAAACATTTCCATAGACACACTCTTAAACCTTGTGGACAGCCTTCCCAGAAGTGTTGAAGCTGCTTTAGTGCCTGTATAGAGTAAAAGATTGCCATATCTTTAGTCCAAAATCTGTCTCAGAACTTGCAAAACTGTCACAGGTAAATCTTCAGGATTCCAGGTACAAGGGTCACAAATACACAGTACAAATGTTTAAAAAAACTTTGTTCAATGAGAGGCAGCCTGATTTCCACCCAATTGTGTCACTTATTTGCTTGATAAAGATCCCCCAATTTATTTGGACTTTAATAAGCTTAACATTTTTCCAGATCTCCCACCTCCCATCCATGTTTACTCAGGTTCATTTCTAATCCACAACCTTCAGTAACCAGATACGTTTAGTAAATGCTGGACCTGCAAACTGCCCACCCACATATTGTTACTGCCTTCAAAAATACTGGAAAAACTTAAACATATTCAAGACATTTATTTCAATTCAAAAGCAAAGTTTTATTCCATCAGCTAGACTTTTTCAAACATGAATCAAAATGTTAGAATTGTTCTTTCCTTTTTAACGCTTTATACAGTGCTTTAAGTAGTAACCAATATGATGCATATTATCATCTGTTTATAATTTAAGAAACATGAATGTGTGTATACATGGGTTTTATTTTCACCCTGTGAATCCACCAATTCTGTTCATAAACCAGTTCCATTGCCAGAGATCCTTCCTTTGGATTAAGTTGAGCTGAGATGAGCTGCTTCTGTGGTATCTGCTGACTGAAATATAAAAGAATGGAATAACTTAAAACTGTGGAATTTTACAGGAATCTTTGTTTTACTCTTAGAATGGTAATCTTTACTTATAGAGTGGTAAGAATCTAAAACTCCCTTCCACAGTTAGTGGTGTCAGAGGGGAGTGTAAATAGATTCAAAAAACCTTTAAACCTTTAGATGTGTTTCTTAGTGAACACCATGTACAAGAATATGGAAAACAGTAGTCCCACACACACAGGTTGAACTGGATGCAAACTTGAGGGCTAACTTCTGCTGAAGATTTAAATAGGTATTAAACCCAAATGTGAACATTTATTATTGTCCCCGAAACGGGTCTGAACCTTTGACCTCTGCTGTGTCTGGCAATATCTCTTCTTGCTAAACTACCTAGGATGCTGGACAGCTCCCTGGATAATTCCATGAATGATCTTGCCTTGAACCTTGTTTCTATTGAACCTTGAATCCTTTTCTCCTCCCTTGAACTTCTTATTTTAGCCATGCCTTTGCACTTCCTGTTTGCCAGATTATTGTGCTCTTTTCAGCCAACATCTAGCTCTTGTTGCCCCTGTTGCTCTCCCTATCTCTGCTACCACTTGTTACCGACTATTGGCTTGTTTACTAAAGTCTGCTTGATCCCCATTCCCTATATCTGCTACTGAACCCCAGCTTGCTCACCTGCTGGTTGGGTGATCCTGAGGACTGTGACCTGCTACTAACATGCAGCAAAACCCATCTTCACCATCAGAAGCTCTAGGAACACCAGTTAGTGCTTACACTCGGCACCCCAGGTGAGTTTGTGCCATCTACTAGGATGACCTGCTGCTGTACTTATCCTGCTGGTCAGTGGGAGCCTCTCTACTGCTATAGCTACTGGTCTCTGAGCCTTACCCCTGACCATGACAATTATACTGCAGCTTACCAATTCTTAGATGTGATGTTTTCTTTTTGGCTTTCCTTCCTTTTTTTTCACCTTGTGATCTAGCCAGTCAAGCTGTTCTGCAACTGTAGCAGTTAGAGGGTTGAGAAAAACCATTTACCACTGACAGGGGTGGTTATAATGGTCAGCACTGTTTCCCATCATTAACCTCTAGAGTGATTAGGATGATAAAAAGAGTAGCTTCACCCGTAAGAGTGAGCTTGGAGTGGAGGAATGTGACTGGCCTGCACAGAGTCCTGACCCCAACCTTTTGGGATGAATTAGAGTGGAGAATGCAAGCCAGGCCTTCTCGTCCAACATTAGTGCCTGACCTCACAAATGCGCTTCTGGAAGAATGGTCAAACATTCCCATAGACACACTCCTAAACCTTGTGGACAGCCTTTCCCAGAAGAGTTAAAGCTGTTATAGCTGCAAAGAGTGGGCCAACTCAATATTGAACCCTACAGACTTATGCCCCGTACACACGGTCGGATTTTCCAACGGAAAATGTGTGATAGGACCTTGTCGGAAATTCCGACCGTGTGTAGGCTCCATCACACATTTTCCATCGGATTTTCCGACACACAAAGTTTGAGAGCAGGCTATAAAATTTTCCGACAACAAAATCAGTTGTCGGAATTTCCGATCGTGTGTACACAAATCCGACGCACAAAGTGCCACGCATGCTCAGAATAAATAAAGAGATGAAAGCTATTGGCTACTGCCCCGTTTATAGTCCCGACGTACGTGTTTTACGTCACCGTGTTCAGAATGATGGGATTTTCCGACAACTTTGTGTAACCTTGTGTATGCAAGACAAGTTTGAGCCAACATCCGTCGGAAAAAATCCTAGGATTTTGTTGTCGGAATGTCCGATCAATGTCCGACCGTGTGTACGGGGCATAAGACTGAGATGCCATTAAAGATCATGTGCATGTAAAGGCAGGTGTCCCAATACTTTTGGCAATATAGTGTATATATGTAGCACCCTTCTAGTTTAGAATTGGCTGCTGGGAAGATTTAGTTTGGTTCCTCTATAAACAGTGGAGCAGGGATTGATTGCTCAGGGCTGCTCAAGCTCCTCACTGGTCTCCTCACTGTTAACCTATTTAATAAAAATCATTAAAAGCGAAAACAGTGTTTAAAAACAGAAAACTGGAGTGATCTACGCTTCATGGCTCGAAACCGGAAGTGATGCAAAGACGCCATATAGTCCCGCCCTATGCGTTTTGTCAATGGGACGTCCAGATGACCTCCCATTGACGAAACGCGTAGGGAAGGACTATACAGCGTCATTGCATCACTTCTGGTTTTGAGCCGTGGAGCGTAGATCACTCCAGTTTTCTGTTTTTAAACACTGTTATTTATTAAATATTAAATAGGTTAACAGTGAGGAGACCATTTACATCGCAGACAAGGAGGCACTTGGAGAACACAGGAAAGGAAGTTTCCTCCCACTCCACAGGCTACATAGTGAAGGTGAAATACCTCCTTGTGGGGTGAATAATAGCGGTGAGTGCGTTTCTCCCATGGGGCACTGTTTTCCAAGAAGCACAGAACAATTTGAAGGAGCACATTGTCACTTTATTGGACTTTTTTTTATATACACCAGGGTTTAAGGACGGTATATGCATATTTCTGAATCCAGTTTCACAGCAACAATATACACCAGTCATATATGTTGGATTTTTTTGCACAAAAAAAGTCACTTTGAATTGCAGGTTTTGCACAGGACTGTGTTTATTTTATTTTATTTTCGTTTGAACATAACAATATATATTATATATAAGCGGTTAGGAAGTTTACACAGTAGGATTTTTTTGTGGATTTTTGTGAATATACAAATATTTATTTTCTGGTATTTTATTGTCACTTTTTGCACTAAATGCACCTGTGAAACACACCTCTCAAGTATTTAGAGGTTGTAGGTCACCTCTTAATAAGAGCAGCGCCATACCTATCCCCTCCTTTTCACACGTCATCTAGAGCAATGTTTCTCAACTCCAGTTCTCAAGTACCCCCAACAAGTCATGTTTTCAGGCTTACCATTATTTTGCACAGGTGATTTGATCAGTTTCACTTCCTTAGTAATTACCACAGCTGTTTCATCTGAGGGAAATCCTGAAAACATGACCTGTTGGGGGTACTTGAGGACTGTAGTTGAGAAACATTGATCTAGAGACTTCTAGAAGCATAGCTGGAGGGAGAACAGGACAGGCAGCCTGACAATTTATGGGATTCAACCAATCCCCGGGGAGGTGTGCCCATAAGGTGGAGGGAGCGACCATAAGTAGTCTGAGGCCTATGCAGCAAGGTACAGTGTTCCTGGGTCCAGTCCTGCAGGAGGAGACCCCTGAGCAGATGCTTAGCCCCTGTGGCATGGACGCTAGAGAAACCAGAGTAAAGACTCTGAGGTCCCAGCTTTGCTCAGCTGCGGGGGGCTACCACAGAGCTTTTGTTCAGGGATTGAGCTGGGTCAGGAGGAGGCTCACTGGAGAGATTCAGGAGGAAGTTGGTGGGAAGAAGTCCAACTGTCCTGTGGTGGTGTAAGTCTATATCTTCCTCACTAGGAAGAGCCTGTGGATAACGGCAGAGGCAACCAGAGGCCCCTGTGGCTGAGTGAGTAAATGATCCCCCTTCCCTTTTTTTTACTAAAGACTTCTAAGGGAGTACAGGTCACTATCAGAAAAAGTAATCCTGTGGGACAGTCAAGTGCAGCCAGCACAGTGTTGCCAACCTACCAGATTGAAATTTACTGACACAACACCCAAGATTTACTGGCACAGCCAACTTTTTACTGGCATTTCCAAAAGTTACAAAATTACAGTTTTAAGTGCAAATTACAGTATTTAGGCTATAAACAAATACAATATGCAATTATCAATGTGTATAAACAGATATCTGCGCTAACAAAAATAGATATAAATTTGGTAAGCAGCCAACATGGTATGTTGATTCATCAAACACAGAAAATAAAAAATATAAAATGCAGCGCTAAATAAGACAATAGCTTACAACTGAATAATAGTCCATAAAAGCCAATGAAGATTAGAGATGAGATGAAACCTCCACCAAAACTTCCGTGTGCAAGCGATAAGCACACCACACCCAAGTGCTTCCAATCTGCTTATATATAACCAATTGTGCCTGCGCTAAAAAATATATAGACTAAGAAGAAAAATCGTGCAAAAATAATAATAATAAATCTGGATTCTGGATCCCATTCTCAGCATCTACTCCATAGTTAGAGTGCCTCTAGTGCGCATGTGTGGCTAGATTCGTTATGGAGAACAGCTGTTCCACTTGTCACGCTGTCCTATCAGGGGGCAGAGTGACTCAGGTTGTCCATCATATATTTGTGCGTGCTTGCGTCATCAGCCACGCCTCTGATGATATCCACATAGGATGAAACATGTCAGGCTGGCTGATGCAAGCACGCTGTTGAGCCGCGGACCATTTCTTTTATTCTGTGATGTTTTTCTATTGACGCATGTAAGTAGACTACAATAGAAACGTGTAATTTACCCATACGGGCTTCACTATTGTTATTTTCTTCTTATTGGGGTATCCTGCTGATGATCGTACTATTATTCATCATCCCATATGATACCTGAGTTCCTGGTGATATGTGACAACTCAATCTGTCTGTTCATTATGGAGTGTGCCAATTGGATCCACTGCTGAGCCTTTTTTTACCATACAAAAACATTGCTTGCTTTTCATATCCTTCTGGTAAGCAGATTGGAAGCACTTGGGTGTGGTGTGCATATCCCTTGCACACAGAAGTTTTGGTGGAGGTTTCATCTCATCTCTAATCTTCATTGGCTTTTATGGACTATTATTCAGTTTTAAGCTATTGTCTTATTTAGCGCTGCATTTTATATTTTTTAATTATCAATGTGATTTAACCAATACAGGGCACTTATACACCTTCCTGCCCAGACCAATTTTCAGCTTTCAGTGCTGTCACAGTTTGAATGACAATTGCGCGGTCATCCATCACTGTACCCAAACTAAATTTTTATCATTTTGTTCCCACAAATAGAGCTTTATTTTGGTCCTATTTGATCACCTCTGCGGTTTTTATTTTTTGCTAAACAAATAAAAAAAGACTGAGAATTTTGAAAAAAATAAGTTTTGCTTTTTTTTCTGTTATAAAATTTTGCAAATAAGTAAGTTTTCTCTTTCACTGATGGGCACTGAAAAGGCGGCACTGACAGGCATTGATAAGGTGGCACCGATGAGGTGGCACCAATGAGCGGGCACTGACGATAGGCACTGATATGCGGCACTGATGGGCACTGGTATGCAGCACTGATGGGTGGCACTGATATGCAGCACTGGTGGGCATTGATAGGCGGCACTGATGGGCACTCATGGGTGGCACTGGTGGGCACTCATGGGCACTGATAGGCGACACTGATGGGCACTGAAAGGCTGCAAAGATGGGTTCTTATGGGTGGCACTGATAGGCGGCACTGCTGGGCACTGATAGGCGGCATTGATACATGGCACTGATGGGCACGGATACGCGGCACTGATATGAGGCACTGATAGGCATCTCTGGTGGCACTGGCAGTGGTAGGCATTGTGAGTGGGTACTGATTGGCAGCTGCCTGGTGTGTCAGACTGACACACCGCAACAACGATCGCCGCGATGCCCCCGAGGGCGTGCAGCGGCTTAATATCCTGAGGATGTCATATGACGCCCAGTCAGGATATTGAAACCACTTTGCCGCCGTCATTCTGCTATATGGCAGGAGGCAAGTGGTTAAGGTAGATAATAAGGCAAAAAACTAATTTCTTATTTTATTTTCAAAATAGTAAGTAAGTAGCTCAGGGACAGGACTCAGGAGGGCAAGAAATTAGAATGGGCGGCACACACATAAAATTGACTCTCACAGTAACACCGACAGCCCAGCAGCACAGATGATGATGAGACCTCACTGACTCAACACATCACCTCCTGAGTCACAGTGACAGTCTCTCCAAGCCAAGTGGTTCCTCCAGTCCACTCCAGTCTAAACAGCAATGACAGTCCTGGTCCCAGCCCACCTTGCTCCCATACCGCAGACCCGCACATGAGGCTCAGGCCACTCTGCTTGGCTCCGTTGCACCATAACATCACATGACATGCTCAGGTACCGCCTCCGCCAGAGCCAACCGATCACACTATAGCAGGCACTCGGATGTTCTCAGCTGGCTCTGGATCAAGCCGAGCATCACAGCCATATTTTTTACTGGCAACCTTTTACTTTTACTGGCATTTACTGGCAGGAGGAAATTGCCTGTTTTTTACTGGCTGCCAGTAAAAATACTGACGGTTGGCAACACTGAGCCAGCAGTGTGTGGAGAGCAACCACAAGCACAGCCAGCTGTGCATAAGGCACAGCCAGAAGTTAATGAGTCCCTAAGTTTGCTCCAGTTACAGTTTACCAGGGGTATCCCATACTCCCTATCCTCATCCAAGTTCCTGTAGCCATTAGCCACTAGGTGTCGCCGTTTTTTACTCTGGCTGGACTTGCCCTTATCCAAAATGGCACCATGGAATCTGTCCATTCCCTGGGTGGCTTCACAGGCTGTGGCCCGTGTTTTGGTCTGTCCCAGCGGTTGCGCAGCTCCGCGGGGAGAGCATGGTGGCGGATACGTTTGTGTGTTTTTGTCCCTGCGGGCCGGGCCCGATGACGTCACACGTCAATTGGCGTGGGGGCGGCACCGGGCAGGAGCCCCTGTGTAGATAAGGAAGCATTACTGTGAAGTCAGCACATGCTGCTGCAACATGGCTGAATGTGTCTCTCTCTGTGTCCCTCTGATTGCTGTCTTTTAAAACGATTGGTGAGCAGTGGCTACACAGGCCTTTTATTATCAGCTTTTGGAGTTTCAGGCACAATACACACTGTCCATTTGTGACCTTCCCTTATAGGGACTCCCCTGTAAACTTAATGGACACGTATTGAATGCCTTGTGCAAGTTTGTTTAAATACTAAATTACAGGTGAGTCAGCTGAGTACTAATCATGTATACCCTTTTGGCCATGCCGTTATCCATACTTACTGTTGCTTTATATATTAATCAACAGATTTGTATGGTACGGCATAATTGATGCCCCACCCAGCTTATTTTGTCTAGTGGATTTGACACAGTTGAGAGATCACTTTGCGGCTGCCACTATTGGCTCCGTTTGCCAGTAATTTTTGGCAATTGGACAGAATTTAAGGTAGAGTTGACATCTTGCTTTCCCTATGTTTTACATATATATCCTTAGAGACTAGTATTACTATACATGTCTGAGGTCTGGGACATATTCTTTTTCCCTCTCCTTCTCTTATAGCATTTGTTGGATATGTCAACAGAGCATCTTTTGGACATCTGTTGAACTCGTATATTAGTAGAGCAACTCTGGGCCACTTAATGAAGCTTTGCACTATCTGAGTATGTGCAAAGTAGAAAATTGACAGGCGAACCATGTAGTAAAAGGGGGGAGTGCCACATCCGATAATTATTTCAAGAAAAAACAGGGGTTCCCCTAAATGGACTTTTTTAGGCACTTGAGGGTCATCAGACAACTACAAACATGTCTATTAAAATAGTCTCTTTAATAAAATTTATATTTTTATAGACATGTTTGTAGTTGTCTGATGATCCTCAAGTGCCTAAAAAGTCAATTTAGGGGAACCCCTGTTTTTTCCTGGATATCTGAGTATGTGTGGTTATCTCTCATCACAGTAACCTTTGGTTGTTCCCTGAGGTTACACATATACTGGTATGGCGATTAATTATTTATCTATTATAATGTTTTTTTAGCCACTGTTGCCACTGTTGACTAAACTCATAATGTCTTTATTTTATAATAGACTCCCAGCTAAACTCATGTTCGACTCGAACATCAGCTGTTCGCCAGTTCTCCGAACAGCAAACAATTTGGGGTGTTCGCGGCAAATTCGAAAGCTGCGGAACACCCTTTAAAAGTCTATGGGAGAAAGCAAAAGTGCTAATTTTAAAGGCTTATATGCATGGTATTGTCATAAAAAGTGTTTGGAGACCTGGGTCCTGCCCCAGGGGACATGGATCAATGCAAAAAAAGTTTTAAAAATGGCTGTTTTTTCAGGAGCAGTGATTTTAATAATGCCTAAAGTGAAACAATAAAAGTGTAATATTCCTTTAAATTTCATACCTGGAGATGTCTATTGTATGCCTGTAAAGGGGCGCATGTTTCCCGTGTTTAGATTAGTCTGACAGCAAAATGACATTTCAAAGGAAAAAAAGTCATTTAAAACTACTCGTGGCTAATAATGAATTGCCGGTCCGACAATGCACATAAAAGTTCATTAATGAAAACGGCATGGAAATTCCCCACAGGGGAACCCCGAACCAAAGTTTAAAAAAAAAAGACATGGGGGGTCCCCCTAAATTCCATACCAGGCCCTTCAGGTCTGGTATGGATTTTAAGGGGAACCCCGGACAAAATTTTTTTTAAAAATGGCGTGGGGTCCCCCCAAAAATCCATACCAGACCCTTATCCGAGCACACAACCTGGCAGGCCGCAGGAAAAAAGGGGGGACAAGAGAGCGCCCCCCCTTCCTGAACCATACCAGGCCACATGCCCTCAACATTGGGAGGGTGCTTTGGGGTAGCCCCCCAACACACCTTGTCCCCATGTTGATGGGGACAAGGGCCTCATCCCCACAACCCTTGCCCGGTGGTTGTGGGGGTCTGCGGGCGGGGGGCTTATTGGAATCTGGAAGCCCCCTTTAATAAGGGGACCCCCAGATCCCGGCCCTCCCCCTGTGTGAAATGGTAAGGGGGTACAAAAGTACCCCTACCATTTCACAAAAAAAAGTGTCAAAAATTTTAAAAATGACAAGAGACAGTTTTTGACATTTCCTTTATTTAAATGCTTCTTCTATCTTCTATCTTCTTTCTTCTATCTTCTAACTTTCTTCGGTTTCTTCCTCCATCTTCTTCTTCTTCTGGTTCTTCTGGTTCTTCCTCCGGTGTTCTCGTCCGGAATCTTCCTTCGCGGTGTCTTCTTCCCTTCGTCTTCTGGGCCGCTCCGCATCCAGCATGATGGGAGGCTCCCGCTGTGTGACGCTTCTCCTCTTCTGACGGTTCTTAAATAACGGAGGGCCACCCGGTGACCCTGCCCCCCTCTGACGCATGGCATGTAACAGGTGACCCCTGCCCCCTCTGACATGACGGGGAATGCCACAGGGAAGTCCCCGTCAAGTCCCCTGCGTCAGAGAGGGGCGGGGTCCCGGGCAGGGTCCCGCCCGGGTCCCGCCCTCCGTTATTTAAGAACTGTCAGAAGAGAAGAAGCGTCACACAGCGGGAGCCTCCCATCATGGGCTGAGCGGCCCAGAAGATGAAGTAAAGAAGACGCCGCGGAGGAAGATGCCGGACGAGAACACCGGAGGAAAAAACAGAAGAACCAGAAGAAGAAGAAGCTGGAGGAAGAAACCGAAGGAAGATAGAAGATAGAAAATAGAAGAAAGAAGATAGAAGATAGAAGAAAGAAGAAGCATTTAAATAAAGGAATTGTCAAAAACTGTCTCTTGTCATTTTTAACATTTTTGACACTTTTTTTGTGAAATGGTAGGGGTACTTATGTACCCCCTTACCATTTCACACAGGGGGAGGGCCAGGATCTGAGGGTCCCCTTGTTATAGGGGGCTTCCAGATTCCGATAAGCCCCCCGCCCGCAGACCCCCACAACCACCAGGCAAGGGTTGTGGGGATGAGGCCCTTGTCCCCATCAACATGGGGACAAGGTGTTTTGGGGGGGCTACCCCAAAGCACCCTCCCAATGTTGAGGGCATGTGGCCTGGTACGGTTCAGGAGGGGGGGGCGCTCTCTCGTCCCCCCCTCTTTTCCTGCAGCCTGCCAAGTTGCGTGCTCAGATAAGGGTCTGGTATGGATTTTTGGGGGGACCCCACGCCATTTTTTTGTAAATTTTGGCGCGGGGTTCCCCTTAAAATCCATACCAGACCTGAAGGGCCTGGTATGGAATTTAGAGGGACCCCCACGTCTTTTTTTTTTTTTAATTTTGGTTCGGGGTTCCCCTGTGGGGAATTCCCATGCTGTTTTTATCAATGAACTTTTATGTGTATTGTCGGACCGGCAATTCATTAATAGCCATGAGTAGTTTTAAATTACTTTTTTTCCTTTGAAATGTCATTTTGCTGTCAGACTGTACTAAACACGGGAAACATGCGCCCCTTCACAGACATACTATAGACACCCCCCAGGTATGACATTTAAAGGAATATTACACTTTTATTGTTTCACTTTAAGCATTATTAAAATCACTGCTCCCGAAAAAACGGACGTTTTTTAAAACTTTTTTTTGCATTGATCCATGTCCCCTGGGACAGGACCCAGGTCGCCAAACACTTTTTATGACAATAACTTGCATATAAGCCTTTAAAATTAGCACTTTTGCTTTCTCCCATAGACTTTTAAAGGGTGTTCCGCGGCTTTCGAATTTGCCGCAAACACCCCAAATTGTTTGCAGTTCGGAGAACTGGCGAACAGCTGATGTTCGAGTCGAGCATGAGTCCCATAGACTTTAACGGTGTTCGCGTGTTCGAACAAATTTTTTGCATGTTCTGGTGCGAACCGAACAGGGGGTGTTCGGGTCATCCCTACTCCCAGCTACTTTTCCTCCTTTGTCTGCGGGGGGGCTCCCGCGTCCCCTGGTGCAGATCCACTCCTTTTGAACTGCAGCCTGTGTTGCTACCTTCGGTAAGGGTTATGATTACTCTCTGGAAGGGACGCCATACTTTGCCACTATTTTGTTATTTCTGATCATGTTATGTAATTTTTTATTGTTTGTATCACGATTAATCTTTTTCTTTTATCTCTGTAGTATTATATGTTGTCTCTGTTCACACTATGCAATACAAAGCTCCTGAAGAAGCGGTGAATATCTGCGAAACATGTTGAGCATGCCAATTTAATTAACACAGGGTGAACTGGTATTGCCACTCTTTGAATCTCTACCCCCTCTTTTGATTGAACAGACAGAGATACAATTTTAGAAATATGTATGTTTTAACATGTCTATGTTAATTTAATAAAATGTATTTTGTTTTACATAATTGTGTATCTTAATCATTACAGTACCATTAAAGTCCAACAGCCTCAACCACCAAACTTTCCACTTTAATAGGATGTAGGTACCCCTTTTCTATTACTATCTACATTTTCTGGCACTCCCATTAAACTCCTGTTCTAGAAAAAAAAAAAAAAACAACCCCTAGACTGTTTCCAGAGCCAGTGAATGAATTAAAAAAATGCTGTGTGCCTGGCTTTGTGCGCTACAAATGGGAGTTAGGACCAAATTCACCAACAGCTCCTCAGGGAGTGTGCTACATATGCAGTATGATTAGAGGTTAGTGGCCCAACCCTCCCGAGGGGGTCAATCTGTGCAAAGCAGCTGTGGATCACGTTGCTCCATAATGTCCATGCTGGGAAAGTGAAAGTCTGAGCCTGTAAGGATGTAGCAGCAGGGAGCTGCAGGAGAAACAGTCAAAGTTGAGAAAGGTTCAGAGTTTAGTGCACAAACACTGGGACTGTGTGTTTGATGGTCTGGAAGGCCAAGGCAGGAGGCCTAAGCAGAAATACTACAGGGAAGAGCCACAAGGTGGAGTACTGTTTGTTTGTCACATTAATGGTGAGAACCCCTGCGAGGGATACTATTCCGATGTGAACTTTTACTTTCTTTTCAATAAAAGTGGGCTGAAAAAGAACTAAAACAGACTTTGAGGAGTTGAATGGAGTGGACTCTCTGTTTGGCGCTACCAATTAGCTAAAATACCCCATATAATCACAATATATAATATTTGAAAACATGAGCAGAGTTTACTAATGGACACACTTCTTACTTCAGCACATCTCCAAAAAAGTCTATTTTTATAATTTGTATATTCCTCTAGCTGCACATTAATAAATTCCTCAAATTTTTCCTACTTTACTTCTCTTATTTTTTAATTGTTGATCCTGCAATATTTTCTAGGTACATCACTTCCTACAGATAAAAGTATTTACCTGCAAATTCTTGCCAAAAAGCAGAGATGTTCTACAGGGCTGGGAAAGGGGTGACGGGAGTGATGTTCTGTGGTAAGGAATAGCAGTAGAGATGTTCTGCAAGGATGGGAGAGGGTTGACAGGAGTGATGTTCTGTGGTGAGGAATAGCAGTAGAGATGTTCTGCAAGGATGGGAGAGGGGTGACAGGAGTGATGTTCTGCAGGGCTGGAGGAATAGTGTGACAGGAAAAATGTTCTGCATATCTGGAAGCGGGGTGAAAAAAGTGATGTTTTCAAGGAATGGGAATCCCTCCCTTCTATCACCCTTAACCCCCCAATGTGTGCAGGGGGAAAATGTGCATGTGGGCAGTTTTTCACAGAGAGGATCAATGTCTATGGGGCAATGTGTGTAGGGGCTGGGCTGAGGGGATTTGTACAAAGGGGGCAGAGTTGATAGAGTGTGCAGGGGAAAAGGGGGCAATGTGTACAGGGAGGTTGGAAATGTGAACAGAGGGGGAGTAGTGTGTAGAGAGAGACATAATGTACACTGGTATGGGGGGATATGTAGAAAATGGGGACAGTGTGTACAGTCAGTGAATATAATTTGCGCTAAATTTCAGGTTTCTTCATTGTTTCCTATCAGAATCTATTAGGCCATGGTCCATTATCAATTTAATTTAACCATTCCCACATCTCCCAATATATTCTTATGCATTTTATGTGCGTTGTTTTTAAAATCCTTACCCTCAATCCTAGGCAGCAACCACAGCAAGTGCACAGGCAGATCAGGAATACAGCAAGACATAAAAAGACGTATTCAAAGATCAAGATTCCAAATGCAAAATTATAAACTGTATCATCGCAGGCTTTAGGGCTGACCTTGTAGATTCTAAACACCCAGACACTTCCTAGAATAAGAAGCAAAATATTAGATCTGTTCACATCTTGCTTTCATAAATGGAAACGTTTGTACTGTACAATGGGCTTCTACACCAAAATACAGCCAGCAAAAAAAATATAAGACCAAAACTAATATATTTTTTAGCTTTCACATTTATACATTTCTAACACAATGGTAGCAAGCCTTTTTAACTTCTCATTACAGTGCTAACTTATTTTCCTGGCATTGCCACTGCCCCAAACACACATATGCATACCTGGTACTGGATCTTTTACTCCTCTGGTGTCCCACATGGTACAGAGCTCCCTACTAGGTAACACATCTATAATGATTCAGTGATTGTGACTCTGGTGTCACCTCACTGCCACATAATCCATCCTGGAGCTTCATGTTTGCTTATGTCGGGACTCTGAATCAACACATGTTGCATTTGCATGGCACTTCCAATTAGGATCAATTTTAAAAGAAAGGAATATTGTAAAGATGTCAAGACCCACACACACAAACAGGATATGTGATATTAACTAATTAGGAACCTTTTACAGTTTACAAAAAAATGAAATTCTCACTACCCCTTGCTTAAAAAATGTTCAAGTCAATAATAATAATGAAAGTCCCACCTCATAGCCTATTTTTCTGAACAAGTTTTAAGGGGGATTTTCATTTGCACATACACTATATTGTCAAAGTATTGGGACACCTGCCTCTACACACAAATTAACTTTAATGGCATCCCAGTCTTAGTCTGTAGGTTTCAATATTGAGTTGGCCCACGCTTTGCAGCTATAACAGCTTCAACTCTTCTGGGAAGGCTGTCCACAAGGTTTAGGAGTGTCTATGGAAATGTTTGACCATTCTTCCAGAAGAGCATTTGTGAGGTCAGGCACTGATGTTGGATTTAAAGGCCTGGCTTGCAGTCTCCACACTAATTTATCACAAAGGTGTTCCATCGGGATGAGGTCAAGACTTTGTGCAGGCCAGTCAAGTTCCTCCACCCCAAAAACGCTTATCCAAGTCTTTATGCATAAGAAAAGGGGAACTTTAAATGAGGCCCACATAGACATGTGCCTTCATCCCTGTTCAATTGTATAAAGGGGAGAGAGTTTGGGACTTTGAATGAGGCGTGTACCCAACAGCTGATGTAGTGAGCATAAACATTGTATCAATGCGTATGCAGAGGTATGAGTACATAAAGTACAGTCTTTATTAAATCATCCATCAACAGTTAAGCTAATGCTGAAACATGATACAACAGTTCACTGAATCAGTAAGCACAGCAGTATTACAATAGACATAAATGAATAAAATCAAAACCAACACATAATATATAATAAAAAAAGGATTGCAGCACAATACATATACATCAAGAACAACCCATCTGGATAGTATTATCAGTCCAGATAAGAGTGATGCCAGAATTTGATCATAACTCACAAGGCGGCTTCTTTGACAAACATGGCACCGACAGCCAGGGCTCTCCCCATGGGTCTCCACCACGGGAACTGAGGGGACCATAACAATGCACGATAGGTTGCAGTGTGGAGATCACAGGGAAAGTCGAGTCATCCATATAGGAATCAATAGTGGCTCAATAGATCATCCAGAAGAATTCTATGAAAATAATAATATGTATATGTAGGTAGTATAAAGTTATATCGGAAGAGTATGAATTATCATAATGTCAATGAGCATTTAAGCCTATATATGGATAAACTACTGGTGGAGTTTCAGCCTAGAAAAGAGGATGAGGAATAGGTAAATATAATAAAGTGCCTCTGCTTTTAGGGTGACCCTTACATACATAAACTAATGTGAACCTAGTACCAATGTGTATGAGAAATAAGATAGTATGCAATAAAGCAAAAAATAAAAACAATTAATAATATGGTGAGTATGAAGACCCATGTGGGAATGGTTCCACAGGGATAGGAAGGGGGACTGATGTGTATAGACAAGGGAAGGGAGTGAATAATAGCTCATCCAGAGCCAATTACCTTGTATGAGCTGTTGAATGTTTGGACAGAAATATATCCTCAAGTTGTTCCAATAATGAAACTGACCAGTAGTTCTCTACAAGGCGGGTAGATGTAAGCTCCATCAGGCATGCATAAGAAATGGCCCCCAGCAACACGTGACGCACTTATGAGGGAGTGCGTCATCACCTGACCGGCAGAGGCCGATCAGCCGTATGGTGCCAAAAGAACTCCCTCGTGCAAGAAGCGTCAATAGTAAACCACATGTTGGCATGTAGATGCCACGTCAGTGACACTGCAGCCAGCGCGGGAGGCGTGGCACCGATGCGGCGCAGCCGAGCCCATCCCCGCCCCAATGGGAAATGGGGAAGGCCAGCCTGGGGCACATCGCAGTTGCTGGAAATGGACAAAAAACGGGCAACCTGGAAATCAGTGCCATGTAAGACATGAAACCGGCCGTGAAACTGAAACACATGAATTGCAATCAAAACATGAAGGAGTATACAAATAACTTTATATATACTGCGGAACTCAATGTAAATGGGAACAGCTAATTACCCTGAATGCCTATATAATAGAGACATAAAGGGGTATGTCACTTACAATCGACTGTGGTAACACACCTCCATTCCTGTATGCTTTGCATAAGAGTTTGGGACTTTAAATGAGGTCCACATAGACATGTGCCTCCATCCCTGTCTATCCCAAACTTTTTCTTATGCAAACCATACAGGGATGGAGGTGTGTTACTGACATTATGATAATTCATACTCTTGCGATATAACTTTATACTACCTACATATACACATTATTATTTTCATAGAATTTTTTTGGATGATCTATTGAGCCACTAGTGATTCCTATATGAATAACTCGGCCTTCCCTGTGATCTCCACAATGCAACCTATTGCGCATTGTTATAGTCCCCTCAGTTGCCGTGGTGGACACCCATTGGGAGAGCCCTGGCTGTTGGTGCCGTGTTTGTCAAAGAAGCCGATTTGTGAGTTATAATCAAATTCTGACATCGCTCTTTTCTGGACTGACAATACTATCTAGATGGATTGTTCTTGATGTTTATACATTTGCTTTGTAGATAGTTGGATTGGATATTCGTGATGTTTCACAAAATACGTAGAGCATATTGTGCTGCAATCCTTCTGGTTTTTTATTATGTGTTGGTTTTGATTTTATTCATTATTGTCTATTGTAATACTGCTGTGATTACTGATTCAGTGAACTGTTGTATCATGTTTTAACATTAGCTTAACTGTTGATGGATAATTTAATAAAGACTGTACTTTATGTACTTGTACCTCTGCATACGCATTGATACTATGTTTATGCTCACTACATCAGCTGTTGGGTACACGCCTCATTCAAAGTCCCAAACTCTCTCCCCTTTAGCCAGGTCTTTATGGACCTTGATTTGTGCACTGGTTCAAATCATTTGGTGGAGGGGGGATTGTGGTGTGGGGTTGTTTTTCAGGGGTTGGGCTAAGTTGGGCTGAGTCCTGACCTCAACCCGATAGAACACTTTTGGGATGAATTAGAGCGGAGACTGCAAGCAAGGCCTTCTCGTCCAACATCAGTGCCTGACCTCACAAATGCGCTTCTGGAAGAATGGTCAAACATTTCCATAGACAAACTCCTAAACCTTGTGGACAGCCTTCTCAGAAGAGTTTAAGCTGTTATAGCTGCAAAGGGTGGGCCAACTCAATATTGAACCCTACGGACTAAGACTGGGATGCCAATAAAGTTCATGTGCATGTAAAGGCAGGTGTCCCAATACTTTTGACAATATAGTGCATTTTGCTATGCTCTGCAGACCTGGGTTCAATATAAAGTTGGCCCACCTTTTGCAGCTATAACAGCTTCAAATCTTCTGGGAAGGCTGTCCACAAGGTTTAGGAGTGTGTCTATCGGAATGTTTATCAGTAGTGCATTTGTGAGGTCAGCCACTGATGTTGGAACGAGAAGGCCCGGCTCGCATTCTCCGCTCTAATTCATCCCAAAGGTGTTCTAGCGGGTTGAGGTTAGGTCTCTGTGCAGGCTAGTCAAGTTCCTCCACCCTAAACTCGCTCATCCATGTCTTTATGGATCTTGCTTTGTGTACTGGTATGCAGTCATGTTGGAACAGGAAGGGGCCATCCCCAAACTGTTCCCACAAAGTTAGAAGCATAAAATTGTCTTAAATGTCTTGGTATGCTGACACCTTAAGAGCTCCATTCACTGGAACTAAGGGGCTAAGCCCAATCCCGGAAAAATAACCTCACACCATAATCCTCCCTCCACCAAATGATTTGGACAATGCAATTTTTAGATGCAGCTTTTCACACATTGGTGAACCTCTGCCCATCTTTACTTTTGAGATACCCTGACTCTTTAAAATGCTCTTTTTATACCCAGTCATGTTACTGAATTGATGCCAATTAACCTAATTAGTTGCAAAATATTTGTCCAGTTCTTCCTGGTAAATACCAATTACTTTGTCATCTTTTTGTTGCCTAGTTCAAACTTTTTGAGACATGTTGCTGCCATCAATTTTACATTTACCTTATTGTTTCTTAAAATTCCAAATTTTCTCAGTTTAAACATTTGATATGTTTTTTTTCCATGTTACGTGAAAAAACTGTTGAAAATATACATTAATGTAATCTGCAGGAGAATATTGCAATGTTGTACCCATTTTAAATGCAAAAAAAAGTATTAGCTCAACTTTATGCTTAAGGCTCCATTCACACCCCAGCATTTTAGGGTTGCAGCAGAATTGCACAGCAATTAAAAATAATGCTACCTGAACCTGCATTTGTGATTGTAATGCGCTTTGAGATCACGGGCAGAATAGCAGTGATTCTGCTGCAATCCCAAAATACAAAGGTGTGAATGGAGCCTTAAGGGCTGTGTCTGGCAGCCGGTCTGACAGAAGCCGGCATGACTGAAAAAGGTCTGCCCATCAGCATCTAATCAGCGCTCAAAGCCAATGGCTGAGAGTGCTGGCCAGTGTCTTCTGGTGAGGAGGCCGTCCCCCTGTCAGAACCACAATAGCTCAGCGGGGGGGAGATCGCTTTACTAACATTGGGTTGTTAGTAAATGAATCTCCTCACAAGCGAAAAAAAAACTGATAGTGTGTACAAGGTTTGAAGCTCAACTGCAGCTAAAATTGTGAGAAATCTCTCCAAATAGATACACAGATAAAAACAAATTCAACATTTTAGTACAGTGGGAAGGATTACACCGTGTCTTCCTGTTCTGGTGAAAAACTCACAGGGACAGGAAGTGAAAAAAAAAAATCATAAAAAAATGTACAGAATTTTTAGTTCTTCCCTACTCTATACAAGACTAAAAAAATATAGCTTAAGTTAGGCTTTAAAGGGAAGTATAAGTTATGCAAATGCTTTGGGGATTTGGAAGACTGGCACCTTCTGTACATATAGTTATGCATCTCCATTTGTGTGATATAGTGCAATATATTTTTCATACATATACCTGCAATGAACCAACACAGTGAAAAGAGACCTAGAATTCCCTCTATGGCATACATTAACTTCACAAAGACAAACTTCAGCGGTAAAAGCGTAAATCCAACTAAATGAACTGCACCAGCCACTATAAGGTAGATTGGGATCATGGGCTCAATGCTGCATTTATCGATGTATAAAGCCCCTGTTGGCAAAAAAGAACACATTAATCACACACATAGTATTATAAAACTAGCATTATAATTAATTATGTGTAATTGGAAACAAATCAAATGTTGCAATTACCTATGACAATCATGGCTATGCTGAGTGCTGTCCAGATTACCACAGAGCATATCTGTGAACCTAAAATAGTATCAAATGGCATGTTAATTGTGAACAGTTATACCACAAAGCTAATAAAATGATGAAACAAAATAATAACAGCATCATAGTAATCAACAACAAAACCAGCAATAAGTTTGATAACTAATAAAAAGTAATTAGCTTATTTAAACCATCAGCGCTGATATTCATTTTTATTTGTCTAGTGTTTCCCAAACGGAAATGATGCAGTCATACTCCTTCCTGCTGCAGTGGCGCTTTACCGGTGGTATGGCGGCGCTGCCCCATTGATTTCAATATGCAGGAGCGCTTTAGGAGCGATGTGTACCTCTACTTATTCACCAAAAAAACTGTCAAAAATAAATAAAAACACTACAGGGGTTTTTGACAAGTCCTTAAAAAAAAAAGTCCCCTAATGTATACCTATCGTCAATTACAACACCCGCGGCACTGCCAGACCCGGAAAAAGAAATGCTCCACACTCATTGAAGGCAGACCGCCAAATGCCTCCTCCACTGTCTGACAGTTCTAAATTAGTTAAGGGGCACTGGTGTCACCTGGTGGCCCCGCCTCCTCATGACCTCACCGACTCAACATGCATCGGTCAGTGAGGTTCCTGACCTGCCAGGCTGCATGCTCAGATTAGGGTCTGGTATGGATTTTGGGGCACGAGGATTCCCTTTAAAAATGTTATAATTTTTTTTGCGATTTAAGTGAAAAAAAAGCAAAACTTTGGAAAAAAAACACACTTTTTTTTAGTTTCTATAAGGCCTCTTGCACACGAAACTCCTGTTTGACCATCTACTTTTTCAGAAATTGTTGTATTTGCGCGTATTTTCGCGCATATGCGCTCACGCAAAATTGCACAATTTTGCGTGAATGCATATGTGCAAACTCATTCTTGCATTCTTGTTCTGCAGTATTGAAATTATCGCGCATGAGACGTAAATTACTGACCAAAAATTAAGATTTTTCTATTTTATTTTTACTGAAGAATGCACGGTGCATGTTTACGCGCTTGTGTGCATAGGCACATTACAATTAATGGGCTGTATTTTAGCTTAGTAAAAAAAAAAAGCTGTACTGAGCTTTTTCAAGCTGCACTGTGCAAGAGACCTTATACAATTTTGCTAATTTTTGTTAATAAATTTGGGCCAAAATATATACTGTTACATATCTTTAGTATAAATAACCCCCATTAGTGGATATTATTTAGTCTGTGTGAAAGTTATAGAGTCTACAGCAGGGGTAGGCCACACATCATGCCTCTGGGAGTAATTGTAACTGCCAGCCTTGCAATGCCTCATGGGAAATGTAGTTTCACAACAGCTGGAGGGCCCCTGGTTGCCTACCCCTGGTCTACAGGCTATGGTGCAAATCATTGAAAATTTATCACACCTGATGGCCTATCTCATTTCTTGAGGCCCTGAAATGTCAGGACAGTACAAACACCACCCAAATGACCCATTTTTGGAAAGTAGACAGTCCAAGGTATTTAGTAAGAGGCATGGTGAGTTTTTTGAAGGTGTAATTTTTTCCCACAATTCTTGGGAAAATTAAGAAATTATTATTATTATTTATTTATTTTTTACACAAAATTGTCATAATACAAGTTATTTCTCTCACACAGCATATGCATACTTCCAATTGCACCCCAAAATACATTCTGCTACTCGTCCTGAGTATGGGGATACGTGTAAGACTATTTTACAGCCTGGCCACATAGAGAGGCCCAACATGCAGGGAGCACCATCAGGCGTTCTAGCGGCATAAATTACACATCTCATTTGCTAACGACCGATTACACTTTTGAAGGCCCTGGAGCACCAGGACAGTGGAATTACCCACAAAATGACCCCATTTTTGAAAGCAAACACTGCAACATATATTCTAATGCCCTGTACACGCGGTCGGACATTCCGACGACAAAATCCATCAGATTTTTTCCGCCGGATTTTGGGCCAAACTTGTCTTGCATACACACGGTCACACAAAGTTGTTGGAAAATCCGATCGTTCTGAATGCGGTGACGTAAAACGCGTACGTTGGGACTATAAACGGGGCAGTAGCCAATAGCTTTCGTCTCTTAATTTATTCTGAGCATGCGTAGCACTTTGTGCGTCGGATTTATGTGCACACGATCAGAATTTAAACGATCAGATTTTGTTGTCAGAAAATTTTATATCCTGCTCTCAAACTTTGTGTGTCGGAAATTCCCATGGAGCCCACACACGATCGGAATTTCTGACAACACTTTTTCCATCGGAAAATTCAACCGCGTGTACAGGGCATTAGAGGCATAATGAGTCTTTTGAACGTAATTTTTTTCCACAAGTTTTTGAAAAATGAAAACATATTTTTTTTTACAAATGAAAAAGTATTTTTTTCTTTTTTTACACAAAGTTGTCAGTTAGTGGGTAGAGGGGGTGGGGGACGAAGCAGAGAGTTAAAGGTTGAGAAGAGCTGACGGGGACTGGATGACAAAGTATTAATAAGAGAGACAAAGTAGGCTTGTTTGGCAGCATGGAGGCAGGAATTATATTTTAGAAGGGCAGATTTATATAGGGTGAAGTCTTGCAGGCATTTGGTTTTACACCACAGTCGTTCAAGAGCACGACAATGTCTCTTGAGATTTCTAGTGTTGTCAGTTTGCCAGGGGTGAAATGGTTGGGGCCTGATCCTCCGTGTGGTTAGAGGAGCAAGTGCATCTAGTGATGATGAGAGTGAACTGTTGAAGACAGAGGTGGCCAGGTCACGACAGGACAGGGGAGAGATTATGTCATATAGGTGGTCAGTAGCAGAATAGAGAAGAGAAGGGTTAAAGTGGCAAAGATTCCTACAAGTAATTGTTTGCTGCTTGGAGGGATGGGTGGTTGGAGGCAAGGATACAGTGAAACTAATGAGGTTGTGATCAGAGAGAGGAAAGGGGGTGTTTGAGAGGTTGCCAGGGTTGCAGAGATGTGAGAATACAAGGTCAATGATATTACCATTGGAGTGAGTTTAAGTATGTGTCCATTGGGTTAAGTCAAAATATGAGGTTAAGTCGAGACGTTTAGCTGTAGTTGCGCTGTTAACATTGACAGGAATGTTGAAGTCACCAAGAATTATCATGGGTATTTTAGAGGAGAGAAAGTAGGGTAGCCAGGCAGCAAAGTCATCAAGAAAGTGCGATACCGGTCCAGGAGGCCGATAAATTGCTGTAATCCTCAGAGAGATAGGAGAAAATAGGCGAATACAGTGCATCTCAAAAGAAGAGAGGGATAGAGAGGGAGGGATAGGAAAGACTTGGAAGGTGCTTTGTGGGGATAGAAGGAATGCAACTCCACCTCCTTTCTGTCTGTTGGGTCTGGGGGAGTGAGTCCAATGGAAGCCACCATGGGAGAGGGCAGCAGGAGAAGCTGAGTCAAAATTTTGAATCCAGGTTTTGGTTATGGCGAGTATGTTAAAGCCATGAGAGATAAAGAGGTCATGTACAGATGTTAGCTTGTTACAGATAGAGTGGGCATTAGAAAGGGTGCATGAGATAGGTGGGTTGCTTTGAGGAAGAAGGGGGATAGAAATTAAACTGAGTGGATTGCGGTGTTTGCCAGAGGAGGAGGGTTATTGGATATGTGGCTTGCAGTTGGAAAATGGCGGACCAGGATTAGGAGAAATATCACCTGAGACTAGGAGAAGGAGGAGGGCGAGGAAGGCAAGATGGGAGTGGGATGTGCATAAGCGCACGTGTCTAGTGGCCCTCAGCATGTGGGTGCAGCAAATGCAGGAGATGATGGGTACACTAGTAGGGAGAGGGTAGGAGTGAGGGTGATATGTGCATGCTGCAGGGTAGACAGAAAGGGTAGAGTAAGGATAATTTGAGGATCGAAGACACCGATGTGAGAAGGAAGAGAATGAGGAGCATGTTAGTGGATAGAGAGTGGGAATCTGACTTGATATAAAATAAATGTCAAATGCTGGTTTGCTTGTCGTCTTGCAGAGTGGAGCAGTTGTATCTTGTTGTATCTTCATCCAGCTTTAGTTATCCTGCTTTCGTTAAACTGCGGCAGTGAAACTGCGCATCATTTGTGACAGAGCCACTCAGGAAAGAGCCATGGTGTCTGCACCACCCCATATGCTGCTTTAAATTTATAGGGAGACTGAGCAGGCATGCATTTCTCAATTGGTCATTATTGGGTCTGATTTGAGACTCCTGAATATGGGAGAGGAGATGGCCAATACCAGACCAGCTACAGACACAGGCTAGGGTCGTAAAGTGAATTACCTATCTTTATCACTCAAGCCAAATGGGGTTGAGAATCAATCACCAGTAATGTTGCTATTGCAGTGTGGTTGTTATATAGCTAGCATTAAATATAGAAGTTTAAAAATATGGGAGCAGAAGACATTTACCAAATATGATACAGCAATGTCAGTTCAGTAGAAAGTACAGATGGACAGAAGGCATTTACCAAATATGATACAGCAATGTCAGTTCAGTAGAGAGTACAGATGGACAGAAGACATTTACCAAATATGATCAAGTGAAAGTCAAAAAAATAGCAAATGGGTTTACTATCCCTTTAAATGTAAATACATAAATATAATATAATATAATAAATACATACATTTTATTTATATATCTATAAATAGATATGTATTATGTATATACAGTATGTATGTATTTATGTGTTAAAGTTTTAAAGGGATATCAAAACTGTTGCTAGAATTTTCAGACTGTTACATGATATAATAGATCAGTGTTGCTCAACCGGGATGCTATCTTGGTTCCACTGGGGGGGGGTCCAGTTTTCCCTAATTCTGCATCATGGGTTACCAAGGTGCAGACATGCCAGCTGCCAGAACCATAATCAATGATGCTCTAAGGCCAGGCCACACAGCGTCATTTGCTGTTATGGTAATGGGAAGGCTTGCCCACACCATGACAATGCATGACTTTGATCTAGGAAGGACGGCATGCAGGGCTGCCCCCAGCATTATGGATAAGACTAAAGTTTGTCTCCTCCACCTCCCGCCCCAGGAATGCTAGAGCCAAAAGGTACGGCTGTGATGTGAAGAGGGTACTGTGTGATTGGAGGACTCTGTGATGGGTGGGGAGTGTGACTGGGGCACTGTGTGATTGTGCGGCTATGATTGGAGTACTCTGATGTAATGGAGGGACTCATCTATAGGGGACTTCTAATATATAGGGTTGACTCTGATGTGATGGGGGGCTCTCGTGTATAGGGGTGACTTTGATATGATATGGGGACTCTGATATGATGGGGGCACTCTGATGTGATGGGGTACCTCTGAGGTAAAGAGGGGGCTCTGATGTGTTGGGGGGACCCCTGATGTAATGGGGAGCTTCTGACATTAAATTCTTCAATGCAGTTGCATGCATTGTCCCAGGCCAAGGTTCCCATTGTTAGGCAGGCCATACATGGTTCGAATTTCAAACTAATTTTCTTTCAAAAATCCTTTCAAAGAATTTTCATTCGAATTTCGCACCGTTAGTGGGACACAGCAATGGCTGATTTTCGTGCTGCTATCGAATTTGAGTGATCGGACATGTGGTAAATTTTCGGAAAAACAAACGATTTTCTAATCAATGATGGGAGAATCGTGTGAGAAATATAATTGAAAAAGGAATGCACATGAGTGCAAGAAAAGAAAATTCCCTGAAAGAAAAGAAGATTCCCAGACACGAAAATTATTTTCTGTAGCAACATGAGGTGAAATTCAAGGCTTAGTTGGTCGAATTTCGAAAATCAATGGTGGCACCATCGGATCACAAAACACACGAAATTTCTGACTTTGAAAAGAAAATTTGTTCGGAATTCGACCATGTATGGCCTGCCTTAAGTAACATTTATATGTTTTACATGCACTCAAGTGCCTTGAGATTTTGCATACTTTTAAAGGGTGCCATGACTGAAAAAACTATTGAGAAATGCTGTATTAGATAAGCACAGCTTCTGGGATCCTAAGTTGATGGAGAAACATTTTGTTTGCTAACATGCCATTAAAGTGGAGTTCCAGCCAAAAATTTACAGCACAGTAGAAAACCGTCTGTGAAGCCTGAAGGCTTCACTGCTGGTTTCCCTTAGTTGCAAGGGTGGGGCCTTCGTAATTTTTTATGGTCATTTACCACAGGGCACATAAATTTCACAAAGGCCTTAGTTATAATTGAGCTGATTCTTCCACATTCAGCTGGAAAAAATTCAGTCCTTTGAGTTTATTGCCACACTATCCATTCATACAATCATCTTCATAGAAAAATGTAATCCAGCTGCTTTCATTTATTTATTTTTATTTTAATGTTGTCTGCTTAGCTCAGCTGTATATACATGGTACTTTATTAATCAGAGATTTTTTCCTGTATATATTTTGTACCATATAAATGTAAATATAAATATAAATTTCCACCAATGGCTTCAACAGATTACATTAGGAATTTCTTTATAGAGGATCATTCTAAATTCTGGCCACATGGATTGCCAGCGAATGACCAGAGTGATGTCTACTTTTATTTGTTTCTGTACAATATGCACATTATGAGTTTACATAATGATGTAATTTGTGGTCAGTTAGTTCAGTTACTAACAATGACAGTTCACATCCTTCTGTTACTGTGAAGATAGAGGCTGTTCCTTAAACGGAGTGAGAAATGACAATGGTACTTTACTCAAACCTGCAAACTTGCTCAATGTGCTCCCCTACGTCTTTGAAGGATTACCACCTTTGCCTAACTTTAACTGCACATTTGTGAATACTAAACTCTTTTTAGACCACTTTTGTGGTATTGCCATCATTCACAAGGGCAAGGGAAATTTGTACAGTTCATTATTTTCAGAATTTCTGTATAAATGGCTCCCAAAATGTGATCTGATGTTTATCTTGAGAACAGAACAAAAGATTACAGCGCACACATACAGAAATGTCATTAAAATCCTACAAGGCTATTTAACCACTTCAGCCCAGGAAGGATTTGCCCCCTTAATGACCAAGCCATTTTTTGCGATACGGCACTGCAATACTTTAGCAGACAATTGCGCAGTCGTGTGACGCTGCACCCAAATAAAATGTATGTCCTTTTTTTCCCACAAATAGAGCTTTTTTTGGTGGTATTTTTGGTGGTATTTGATCATCTCTACAGTTTTTATTTCTTGCGCTATAAACAAAAAAAGACCAACAATTTTGAAAAAAAAAACAATATTTTTTATTTTCTGCTATAAAACACACGCAATAAAAAAAATTTGAAAAATTGAATTTCTTCATCGATTTACCCCCAGATGAGAACTGCATACCATGGATGACCTTCTCTGACCGTCAGTGAGCTCCAGAGAATAGGTAGACCATTTGACCCTGCAGAGGGCTATATCTGCAATCGTTTGTGACCTCACTAGCTATACGAGGTTCACATTATCTGGTAAGAGTCCCCATTTACAGAGTGATTATCACAGGAAGAGTTGCCTGTTTTTTTCTGGTGGTGGAAATTCTTGGATCACAATATCCTGTTGGATCTTACATTTTGGGAACTTTCTTGTATTTTCTAGAACCTTATCTTCATTTTATTTAATTTTTTTTCATATATATACTTTTTCACTTTTTCAATACCAATGCGTTGTTTTTTCAATATGCACCAAGTCACTACTCTATGGTAAATTTGCAGTTTATTATTGATTGAGCGAGACTATTTTGTTTTTTATTCAGCAATTTAGGCCAATTTTTATTATGCTACAAATTTTTGGTAAAAAAAAAAACAAACAATAAGCGTATATTGATTGGTTTGCGCAAAAGTTATAGTGTCTACAAAATAGGGGATAGATTTATGGCATTTTTATTATTTATTATTTTTTTTACTAGTAATGGCAGTGATGAGTGGTTTTTAGCGGGACTGCGACATTGCAACAGACAGATGGGACACCTAACTGACATTCGTGACACTTTTTTGGGAATCAGTGACATTATTACAGTGATCAGTGCTAAAAATATGCACTGACATTGTACAAATGGCACTGGCAGGGAAGGGGTTAACATCAGGGGCAATCAAGGGGTTGACTGTGTTCCCTCAGTGTGTTTCTAACTGTGTGGGGGATTGGCTGCCTGGGACAACACACAGATCCATCTTCCTGCATAGCAGAAAGACAGGATCTGTGTGTGATTCCCGACAGAACGGAGATCTGCCTTGTTTAATATAGCAGATCCCCATTCTGTCTCTCTGCGGGTAACGATCGCTCCCCCGCTGGCTAATTGGCTCCTGCGCGCCCACAGATCACCGTGTACAAGCCTGACATATACCTACACAATTATTTGCGCAGCCGAGCCAACGTTTAACCAATTGCTGACCAGCCGCCGTATACAGTAACTGTAGCGGCTTGGTCGGCAAGCGGGTAAAGCACCTGAACATAATAAGTAAATATGGGGATTTAGTCTCACCATATGGCCATTTTGGGGTACTTTGACACAGTAGTGGGCTTAAGCACTATATGGCCATATGGTGCGACCAAATCCCCATATTTACTTATTTGCTTATTGTGTTCAGGTGCTTTAAATAGCCTTGTAGGATTTCAATGACATTTCTGCATGTGTGCGCTATACTTTTTTGTTCTGTTTGTATGGTCTTATAGCAGCACCATCTTTGATGTGATGGATAGTTAGGGTGTGCCCCCCAAGTCTTTGTTTGTCTGATGTTTATCTTATCAGGATATTAGGCAAACCCAATCAACCTCATGTAACAAAGTGCCACTTGGCTGCCTAATGATCTTTTTATTCAAATATCTTTCTACAACCATGGATGTTCGCAGTGTGGCAACTGGAGGAACAAATGTTCATTTATGACCTAATAACTTACAAATGGGCAAATCCTAATAGAACACATAATTTAAAGTGGGAGTAAACTTCCATCTCTTGCTTTTATTTATAGGTAAGCCTATTATAAGGCTTACCTATAGATAGTGTAAATATCTCCTAAACGTGCAACGTTTAGGTGATATTTACTGTACATGCAGCCAGTGACATCGCTGGTGCATGTGCTCTGAAGGAATGACCAAACAGGCCCTTTCTTCAAAGCCCTGTGCCGCACATGCGCGGAAGTGACATCATCACGGCTCCGGTCAGTCACACAGCCAGAGTCCGCCATGTAGTCCCAGGGGAGGGAGCGTGCACGCACGGTACACCCCCGTCAGAACGGCTCTACAGAAGGGGCAACCATCTGGCAGAAGTGCAGGAAGTGGGGAAAACAAACCCCCAAAAAAAATTTAAAAACGAAAATGAAGGAAAAGGTAAGTGAAAACACACTACACTGCCTAAAAAGAGCAGGATTAGCAGAAAAAAGAGGCCTCTGCCTCTGGGAGTTATGCTTATGGCCATTAGTGTCTTTCAATGCCCAATAGGACTTGTTGTTTTGCAACAGTTGGAGGGCCAAAGTTTGCCTACCCCTGCACTAGGGACTCTACACACTATTCGCCATAGTGTAAGCCCACTTTCTCTTGTTTGTTTGACCTGTCTGCTTTCCTGGCACATTTCTACAGTGTTTTTAATCAGCATGGTTAAGCTTCCTCCCTTTACTATCCTTTGACTACTACAAGTCTCCCTTTCTGTAGGACAACATGTGATGCAATTGCACGCTTTAGCTTTGAAATCGATTAAACACAGAATTGTGGAAGAACAAAGAAAAGCTTTAATGGCTGTTTTCTAGAAAGGTCTATTGGAACACATTATGAGTGACTTAGTTGGTATATTGTTGGCCTTATCCCGGATTCCCATAATTACCTATCTGCTTTTCTGATTATGACTTGCTTGTGTTTTTTGGTTCCTGGTTTCCATTTCTCACTTACTAGCCCTGACTCTGCTTGTGCTAAAATGGGTCTGAACTCCGATGGCCCCAACTTCAGGCTTACTCTAAATTTCTTCATAAACTGACAAACTTGTACTGTAGTTCATGTCAGGAATTCAAAAATGGGCAGCCACCATGCACCAATGTCAATGAAACTTAATGCATTATTTGCACAAGACGATCAAACAACATCTGCCTGAATCTGTAAACGTATGCTTTTTCCTTATTGCAGGGCTGAGAGTTTTAGATGTGAAATATCTAATGTGCAATAAATAGATGTATTTTCACTGACATTGGTGTGTGGTGACTGCTCTTTTTGAATTACTGTTGGAAAGCAGAGACAAACTCATTAGCAGAACCAACACCCATGATTGTGCACCCCACCTACATGCAGTTCACAAACTGTAATAATTATGCTGTGCTTCCTAAACTTGTTCAGCTCAGATGGACACAAAACAGACACCTTGGTGGTAGACCATTTATGAAAGTGTTGCAAGAGCTGAAAAATAGTAGTCTTTTTAAAGAAGCAGGTATGCTGTATTTGATTCAACTGTCCCCTGTCTGTTATTATTCTATTATATTCTTTATCAATATTTCTCAGTTCAGCTTTATGTTTAGGCTAGCTGTAGGTTACCCCCACATCTGCGTGACTTTCTGCACTATACGCTGCTTACGCTTAAAACATATTTTGCTATAATGCTGGCTGTTACTATAAATGCCACACCTTTGTTTCCTGACAGTTAGAACATGTATTCTGCTTTGCTTTAGTGTTGATTCTTCACATAAAACATCATAGGCAGGATTTATCAGGACTAAGGATGAACTTTGGGTTTGAGTTGAACATGAGTTTGACCTGAACCCAGCATGTTCACAATTAGATGAACTAGCGAACAAACTTGTGGGCGGGGCATACTCACCCTGCACGTGGGAGTACCTTTCGCCATGCATATGCCCATCAATGCCCTGGACCAGGCGGGGACTGCAGTCATGTGAAAATCCAACATTAAGGCAGTTCCCCGACTAAGAGATGAGCCATCATGCTGTGTGAAGTAAAAGTGCAGAATTCATCTGAAAAATTGATGTCCCATGTCACCACACACTGTGCCCTAATGTAAGTTGCATTAGGAGGGATGCTGCTGAGCCTGTGCCCTCTCCACCAGTCCAGTTAGCTCACTCCTAGTAACAGAATGGGGCCCCGCCATGAACATAGCCTAGCCTCATACTTGCACTTGTTAACTCCTAAAAACTGAAAACCTTGTGTAAAAAAAATTGTTAGTTTTCTTTTGGCATTTTCGAAAAACTTGTGGCAAAAAATGTAGTCTTCAAAAGACTCAACATACCTCTTAAAAAATACCTTGGGTTGTGTAACACAAATGTGAATGTAGGTGTAACATAAATGTAAGAGTAGGATATTTTTGCCAATATCTGGGTGCTGACGTGATCTGTAGAAGAAGTGTACTTGTAGACATAGTTTAATTCTGTGTTACTAAAGGGGTTGTAAACCCTCAAGGTTTTTCACCTTAATGCATTCTATGCATTAAGGTGAAAAACCTCCTGTGATGCAGCTGCCCCCCCCCCCCCTCCGAGCCCCCCTTTTACTTACCTGAACCCGGTCTTTCCAGCAAAGGGGAAAATTACACCAGCTCCAGCCAGTGTCTTGGGTCCTGATTGGATAGATTGATAGCAGTGCAGCCATTATTTCCTGCTGCTGTCAATCAAATCCAATGACGTGGGAGCCAGGGGGCGGGAACGTGTCCTGCTGTCTGTGTCAAACGCAGCAGCAGGACACGGGAGTGTGACCACAGGAGTGCCCCGAGGGAGCGTGGCTCTCCAATGGGGCACTCAAGAAGAGGGGGAGCCAGGAGCGCCACTGAGGGACCCCAAAAGAGGAGAATCAGGGCCACTCTGTGCAAAACCTTTACACAGAGAAGGTAAGTACGACATGTTTGTTTTGTTTTTTTGTCTTTTTTAAACAAACCTTTAGATATCCTTTAAAGATACAGTATTCACTGTATTCATAGAAATATGTTCACCAATTGGCATATGAAAAAGATAGAGGAAGCTTCTAGGTTGACACCAGAGGCATAACTAGAACCTTCAGGGCCCCGGTGCAAGAAACCATGATGGGCCCCCCTTCCATCCAAGCCCCGGGCTTCCAATTTTGGGAGGGTCTCCATGGACATCCTCCCAAAACCGTGCTTCCCGCATGACCCCTGGGACGTGCATCCAGCGCAATCACATCGGCCCTTTACCATGTGATCAGCTGATCACATGTAAACAGACTTGCCGGTTATCCACAGCCCTTTCCTCACACGCTGTGTCTGTGTGAGGAAAGGACTGCCGTTAACTGTCAAGAATGTCAGTAAATTGTTTACACTGATAATCAGTGCCATCTATCAGTGCCCATCAGTGCTGCCTATCAGTGCCTTCTATCAGTGCTTATCAGTGCCTTCTATCAGTGCTCATCAGTGCCCATCAGTGCCTTCTATTAGTGCCTTCTATCAGTGCCCATCAGTGCCTTCTATCAGTGCTCATCAGTGCTTTCTATCAGTGCTCATCAGTGCCTTGCATCAGTGCCCATCAGTGCTTTCTATCAGTGCTCATCAGTGCCCATCAGTGCCTTCTATCAGTGCTCATCAGTGCCCATCAGTGCTTTCTATCAGTGCCCATCAGTGCCTTCTATCAGTGCTCATCAGTGCCCATCAGTGCTTTCTATCAGTGCCCATCAGTGCCTTCTATCAGTGCCTTCTATCAGTGCTCATCAGTGCCCATCAGTGCCTTCTATCAGTGTCCATCAGTGCTTTCTATCAGTGCTCATCAGTGCCCATCAGTGCCTTCTATCAGTGCCCATCAGTGCCTTCTATCAGTGCTCATCAGTGCTTTCTATCAGTGCTCATCAGTGCCTTCTATCAGTGCCCATCAGTGCTTTCTATCAGTGCTCATCAGTGCCCATCAGTGCCTTCTATCAGTGCTCATCAGTGCCCATCAGTGCCTTCTATCAGTGCTCATCAGTGCCTTCTATCAGTGCTCATTAGTGCCTTCTATCAGTGCCCATCAGTGCCTTCTATCAGTGCTCATCAGTGCCCATCAGTGCCTTCTATCAGGGCTCATCAGTGCCTTCTATCAGTGCCTTCTATCAGTGCTTATCAGTGCCTTCTATCAGTGCTCATCAGTGCCCATCAGTGCCTTCTATTAGTGCCTTCTATCAGTGCCCATCAGTGCCTTCTATCAGTGCTCATCAGTGCTTTCTATCAGTGCTCATCAGTGCCTTGCATCAGTGCCCATCAGTGCTTTCTATCAGTGCTCATCAGTGCCCATCAGTGCTTTCTATCAGTGCTCATCAGTGCCCATCAGTGCTTTCTATCAATGCCCATCAGTGCCTTCTATCAGTGCCTTCTATCAGTGCTCATCAGTGCCCATCAGTGCCTTCTATCAGTGTCCATCAGTGCTTTCTATCAGTGCTCATCAGTGCCCATCAGTGCCTTCTATCAGTGCCCATCAGTGCCTTCTATCAGTGCTCATCAGTGCTTTCTATCAGTGCTCATCAGTGCCTTCTATCAGTGCCCATCAGTGCTTTCTATCAGTGCTCATCAGTGCCCATCAGTGCCTTCTATCAGTGCTCATCAGTGCCCATCAGTGCCTTCTATCAGTGCTCATCAGTGCCTTCTATCAGTGCTCATTAGTGCCTTCTATCAGTGCCCATCAGTGCCTTCTATCAGTGCTCATCAGTGCCCATCAGTGCCTTCTATCAGTGCTCATCAGTGCCATCTATCAGTGCTCATCAGTGCCTTCTATCAGTGCCTTCTATCAGTGCTCATCAGTGCCCATCAGTGCCTTCTATCAGTGCTCATCAGTGCCGTCTATCAGTGCTCATCAGTGCCTTCTATCAGTGCCTTCTATCAGTGCTCATCAGTGCCTTCTATCAGTGCTCATTAGTGCCTTCTATCAGTGCCTTTTATCAGTGCCCATCAGTGCCTTCTATCAGTGCTCATCAGTGCCGTCTATCAGTGCCCATCAGTGCCTTCTATCAGTGCACTGCTCATCAGTACCTTCTATCGGTGCTCATCAGTGCCTTCTATCCCTTCCTTCTATCAGTGCTCATCAGTGCCTTCTATCAGTGCTCATCAGTGCCTTCTATCAGTGCCCATCAATGCCTTCTATCAGTGCTCATCAGTACCTTCTATCAGTGCTCATCAGTGCCTTCTATTAGTGCTCATCAGTCAGTGCCTTCTATCAGTGCTCATCAGTGCCTTCTATCAGTGCTCACCAGTGCCCATCAGTGCCTTCTATCAGTGCTCATCAGTGCTTTCTATCAGTGCTCATCAGTGCCTTCTATCAGTGCCCATCAGTGCTTTCTATCAGTGCTCATCAGTGCCCATCAGTGCCTTCTATCAGTGCTCATCAGTGCCCATCAGTGCCTTCTATCAGTGCTCATCAGTGCCTTCTATCAGTGCCCATCAGTGCCTTCTATCAGTGCTCATCAGTGCCCATCAGTGCCTTCTATCAGTGCTCATCAGTGCCTTCTATCAGTGCTCATCAGTGCCCATCAGTGCCTTCTATCAGTGCTCATCAGTGCCGTCTATCAGTGCCTTCTATCAGTGCTCATTAGTGCCTTCTATCAGTGCCCATCAGTGCCTTCTATCAGTGCTCATCAGTGCCCATCAGTGCCTTCTATCAGTGCTCATCAGTGCCGTCTATCAGTGCTCATCAGTGCCTTCTATCAGTGCCTTCTATCAGTGCTCATCAGTGCCCATCAGTGCCTTCTATCAGTGCTCATCAGTGCCGTCTATCAGTGCTCATCAGTGCCTTCTATCAGTGCCTTCTATCAGTGCTCATCAGTGCCTTCTATCAGTGCTCATTAGTGCCTTCTATCAGTGCCCATCAGTGCCTTTTATCAGTGCCCATCAGTGCCTTCTATCAGTGCTCATCAGTGCCGTCTATCAGTGCCCATCAGTGCCTTCTATCAGTGCTCATCAGTACCTTCTATCAGTGCTCATCAGTGCCTTCTATCCCTTCCTTCTATCAGTGCTCATCAGTGCCTTCTATCAGTGCTCATCAGTGCCTTCTATCAGTGCCCATCAATGCCTTCTATCAGTGATCATCAGTACCTTCTATTAGTGCTCATCAGTGCCTTCTATTAGTGCTCATCAGTCAGTGCCTTCTATCAGTGCTCATCAGTGCCTTCTATCAGTGCCCATCAGTGCCTTCTATCAGTGCCCATCAGTGCCTTCTATCAGTGCCTTCTATCAGTGCTCATCAGTGCCTTCTATCAGTGTCCATCAGTGCTTTCTATCAGTGCTCATCAGTGCCCATCAGTGCCTTCTATCAGTGCTCATCAGTGCCTTCTATCAGTGCCCATCAGTGCTTTCTATCAGTGCTCATCAGTGCCCATCAGTGCCTTCTATCAGTGCTCATCAGTGCCCATCAGTGCCTTCTATCAGTGCTCATCAGTGCCGTCTATCAGTGCTCATCAGTGCCTTCTATCAGTGCCTTCTATCAGTGCTCATCAGTGCCGTCTATCAGTGCCTTCTATCAGTGCCGTCTATCAGTGCTCATCAGTGCCTTCTATCAGTGCCTTCTATCAGTGCTCATCAGTGCCTTCTATCAGTGCTCATTAGTGCCTTCTATCAGTGCCCATCAGTGCCTTCTATCAGTGCTCATCAGTGCCGTCTATCAGTGCCCATCAGTGCCTTCTATCAGTGCACTGCTCATCAGTACCTTCTATCAGTGCTCATCAGTGCCTTCTATCCCTTCCTTCTATCAGTGCTCATCAGTGCCTTCTATCAGTGCTCATCAGTGCCTTCTATCAGTGCCCATCAATGCCTTCTATCAGTGCTCATCAGTACCTTCTATCAGTGCTCATCAGTGCCTTCTATTAGTGCTCATCAGTCAGTGCCTTCTATCAGTGCTCATCAGTGCCTTCTATCAGTGCTCACCAGTGCCCATCAGTGCCTTCTATCAGTGCTCATCAGTGCTTTCTATCAGTGCTCATCAGTGCCTTCTATCAGTGCCCATCAGTGCTTTCTATCAGTGCTCATCAGTGCCCATCAGTGCCTTCTATCAGTGCTCATCAGTGCCCATCAGTGCCTTCTATCAGTGCTCATCAGTGCCTTCTATCAGTGCTCATTAGTGCCTTCTATCAGTGTCCACCAGTGCCTTCTATCAGTGCTCATCAGTGCCCATCAGTGCCTTCTATCAGTGCTCATCAGTGCCGTCTATCAGTGCTCATCAGTGCCTTCTATCAGTGCTCATCAGTGCCCATCAGTGCCTTCTATCAGTGCTCATCAGTGCCGTCTATCAGTGCTCATCAGTGCCTTCTATCAGTGCCTTCTATCAGTGCTCATCAGTGCCTTCTATCAGTGCTCATTAGTGCCTTCTATCAGTGCCCATCAGTGCCTTTTATCAGTGCCCATCAGTGCCTTCTATCAGTGCTCATCAGTGCCGTCTATCAGTGCCCATCAGTGCCTTCTATCAGTGCTCATCAGTACCTTCTATCAGTGCTCATCAGTGCCTTCTATCCCTTCCTTCTATCAGTGCTCATCAGTGCCTTCTATCAGTGCCTTCTATCAGTGCCCATCAATGCCTTCTATCAGTGATCATCAGTACCTTCTATTAGTGCTCATCAGTGCCTTCTATTAGTGCTCATCAGTCAGTGCCTTCTATCAGTGCTCATCAGTGCCTTCTATCAGTGCTCACCAGTGCCCATCAGTGCCTTCTATCAGTGCCCATCAGTGCCTTCTATCAGTGCTCATCAGTGCCCATCAGTGCCTTCTATCAGTGCCTTCTATCAGTGCTCATCAGTGCCTTCTATCAGTGTCCATCAGTGCTTTCTATCAGTGCTCATCAGTGCCCATCAGTGCCTTCTATCAGTGCTCATCAGTGCCTTCTATCAGTGCCTTCCATCAGTGCCCATCAGTGCCTTCTATCAGTGCTCATCAGTGCCTTCTATCAGTGCTCATCAGTGCCCATCAGTGCCTTCTATCAATGCCCATCAGTGAATGCTATCAGTGCCCATCACAGTGAATGCTTTTAGATCCCATCAGTGCCTTTTATCAGTGCTCATCAGTGCCTTCTATCAGTGCCTTCCATCAGTGCCCATCAGTGCCTTCTATCAGTGCTCATCAGTGCCCATCAGTGCCTTCTATCAGTGCTCATCAGTGCCCATCAGTGCCTTCTATCAGTGCCCATCAGTGAATGCTATCAGTGCCCATCACAGTGAATGCTTTTAGATCCCATCAGTGCCCATCAGTGCCTTTTATCAGTGCTCATCAGTGCCTTCTATCAGTGCCCATCAGTGAATGCTATCAGTGCCCATCACAGTGAATGCTTTTAGATTCCATCAGTGCTGGACAGCACGGCTCTGAGCGGAGATCGTGTGTCATATAACAGAAGCACAGAGAGACACCAGCGGCGGCATTAATGTTCTATTTGTCGGTCCTCTCTGGCATGGATGAGAGAGGACACACAGCTGATCTCACTGCTCCCCCTTCTCCCCCCTCCCCTCTCCTGTGTGCTCTGCGGGCAGTCAAGTGTGAAGCTAAGGAGCTCAAATTTCCCGCGGAGCACACAGAGAGGGAGGGGGGAGAAGGGGGAGCCGTGAGATCAGCTGTGTGTCCTCTCTCATCCGTGCCAGAGAGGACCGACAAATAGAACATAAATGCCGCCGCTGGTGTCTCTCTGTGCTTCTGTTATATGACACACGATCTCCGCTCAGAGCCATGTGAAGAGCAACCCCGCTGGGCCCCCCCCCCCCCCCACAGTGGCGGGATGCCGGGCCCCGTCGCAACTGCAACTGTTGCGACCCCGGTAATTCCGCCACTGGTTGACACCTAGATGCTGATAAAATTATCCCATTCAAGTAGACATAGTTTTCTCACCTTTGTGAACTTCAAAGAAAGTCCTAGTCATTTTGGCTACAAGAATCAGCAGGGGACGGTGAGGAAGCCCTGAACTGTCTGCCAGCTTTGATTTATACCACAGATCTGAGGAATATATTTTACCTCTCATAAAAACTAAAATATTAGTTCCAGATAGTGTTAATTTTGTTGACTAAAACATTTTGGTTGACTAAATGAATACAATTTTAGTCGACTAAAATACGACTAAAACAATTGAGATGACTAAAATACGACTAAAACTAAAATGGCTTTTTAGTCAAAAGACTAAAATGGGACTAAAACTAAAGTGCTATTTTAGTCAAAAGACTAAGACTAAAACTAAATTGAAATTTGACTTCAAAATTAACACTGGTCTGTAGTGCATGTTCATACCTCAATGCCATAAATAATACCATATTAGATTTTTCACTCATAATGAGTTTGGAAATTGTAGAGAAATGTTTAATTAATGCATTACAATTTAATTACACCCATTAGATTTTAGATGACTATAATTCGTTTTAGTCTACTAAAATGTACTGGAGATTTAGTCGACTAAATACGACTAAAACTAAAACAATTGCAAAAGACTAAAATGGAACTAAAACTAAAATGCCATTTTAGTCCCAAGACTAAGACTAAAACTAAATCGATCACTGTCTAGACAGTGGAGACGGGCGTTTATCTCATTGACAACGGACGGCAACTGGACGATATTTCCTACACCATTACTTGTTTGCATATATAGTCCTTGTGAAGATTTTTTTCCCAACCCGCAAATTATTAAACCAGATGATTGACGTTTCTGTGCATTTCTCTGGCTGGGGCTATTTCTAGCTCTATCCTGCTCCACTTGGATGAAGATTGTATGGAGATTGTATATTGAGGAGAGACTATAGGAAGATTGAGGGACTATATTCATTGATGTGCCCCCCCTTTGGTACCATTTGGAGGACATGGGTGGATGAGTGGGGACCCGCCTTGTATAACTGTGTCTATTTGACATAAATGCCTGTCCGTGAGTCTAATTTCGCCACTGGTCTAGCAGTGAATATCTACGATGACCGTTATGGTATGATCCCTTTCTGACAAGTGCCCCTGACGAAGGGACGTATTGGGTCCTGAAACGCGCCGGGCTGTCTGGACCTCATATGGGAATCTATCGCCATAGACATTAGTGTTTTTATTGATTTGGAAATTGTAAAATTATATATTTGTATACAATCTTTGAATAAATCATTTTTTATGGTATCTTGTACTTCGTTGCCTTTAAAGACCCAATTTCCTTGGGGGGGTATCTCCTTTTCTATCCAAAACTAAATCGAAATTTGCTGCCAAAATTAACACTGGTTCCAGAAAGATGAAAATAATTACTTCTGATTGTACATATTTTACACATTTCATGTAAAACTGTATTTGTAGCATATGTAGAATCCCGGAGAAGCACGCAAAACAGTTATAGGGTGCCTGAGTGCGGCAGCAGGGAGTGATTGGTACTCTCATGATCGGACTGACGTGCTTGTGTCAGAAATCCTATCCATAACCCAGCAATCAGAACAGTCCAGGGTCCATTTGATCCTGGTCACCTCAGAACACAAACCATCCTGTGGGCTGGGACAGGAACACCCCCCAGGTCCATATTCCAAGAAATTGTGAAGCATGGTATATGGACAGGGTGATTCCCACAAAGCCGGTTCAACTGGGAAAGTATGGATGTTTCTGACAAGCTTCTGTCAAAGGATAAAGTTTAGTAAAGGTTATTTCTGATTTTATCCCTTTTTGTTTTTCTAGTGAATAGCGAATTGTGTAGGTCTTTTTGTAATTTTTTTTGTAATTCTTTTTTCTTTGTATATATTTTATGCACTGCCCACTTTTGGGATATTAAATTATAAAATTAATTAAAGTGACTTCCGTGTGCTAAGCTAGGGCTCTTATCCACTTTAGAGATTGTTGCATTTGAGTGTCTATGTACTCGGTTAATTTGCAGACTTATTTGTTAATCTGTATGCAAGCACACTGTGTTGGCAGATTGGATGCATATTGTAAACCAGCAGATCTGCCAGACAAAGATCTGTGTGTGTGTTGTTGCCGAGCAGACCAGTCTGCGGACAAACGGCTAGGTGATGGCAAAGGACGGTTTGTTGTGTGTCTGGTGTGTGGGTGTGTGGACAGTGAGAAGAGTGATCAACACCAGGGTTCTAGCTCGTAGCATAGCTAAAGGAATCCTAGAAGGGTGTGTTAATTGCTTGACTGCTCCCCAACCCTTATGCTGGCCATACACTATACGAAAAATCGGCCGAAAAATCGTTCGAATGGACACTTCGTTCGTTTTTCGGCAAGTTAGTGGGTACAAATCGATAATCGTTTGTGACGTTTTTGTGGAAAAAAAACGAACGGCATGTTTGGAAAATTTCTGCCGAACGTACGATAAATTGCAAGGTTAATGTGTTTCCCGTCCGAACTTTCTGCACTAGGTATATGTAAAAAAACGAACACAAAATTATTTATTCATGTCCACTGAACAGATTATCGGTCATTATATGATGGCACGATCGTTTGCGGTCACGGTCGAACGTTCGTTTTTCGAAAAGGGGTTCGGCCGATTTTCTGTATAGTGTATGGCCAGCATTAGAGTGCACCAGATTGTGTGTAGGATTTGTATGTGACTGTTTCTGGTCAGCCAGCTGGACTGGAGTAGAGTCTCCCTGTAGCAGTGGCCAGAAGTAGTGCGGGATGTGAAAGTATCATGGGCAGTCTTACTTGCTTAGAACAAGTTCACCCTCATTCCCTCATACCCCAAGTCAAGGATAGCCCTCTGGTTAGCTAGCCATTGACAGGGTGTTTACTCTCCAAATGGCGGTCAATATGTTTTATGTTTCTACTGTCCTGGTGCTCCAGGGCCTCCAAAATGTGATAGGTAGTCAGCTTTGTAAAAAAAATTATTTAGTTTCATTTCCAAAAATTTGTGGCAAAAAACTACAACTTCAAAAAATTCACAATGCCTCTTACTAAATACCTTGGACTGTCTACTTTCCAAAAAGGGGTCATTTGAGTTTTTTATGTACTGTCCCGGCATTTGAGGACCTCAGGAAATGAGACAGGCAGTGTTATACGTAGTGTTTTTAAGAAGATATAGTAGAATACATTTTGGCCTAAATGTATGCAGAAAAATAATTTATTTGCAACATTTTATAACAGAAACTAAGAAAACTTTTTTGTCAAAGTTTTTGGTCTTTTTTTTATATAAAAACAAATGACCAATCACCAGTGGTGATTAAATATCACCATTAAATATCACCAAAAGATGTCATTCAAAGTGTGACAGCGCTGTAAAATGGCCTTGGCAGGAAGGGGTCTTGAAGTAGTTAAAAGAATATCACATTTTTAGTGTTTCACTTTAACCATTACCAAAAATTGGTGCTCCTCATCAAACTGAATTTTTAAAAATGTTTCTTTGTCTTGGCAAGTTCCCCAAGGCAGTGCCTAGCCCTTCCTCTGCCATATGTTTGATAATCATTTGCCAAAGTTTAGTCACAAATTTTAGTAATGTTTGCCAAACCTCCCTCCAACCAAACCCAGGTACATTCAACTCAATTACTAATCCTAGGGTTCCACAGAACCCTGGTCAAAAAAGGCTGATGTATGTAGTTGCCTACAACTTCAGAAAAAAAATCCTTCATGTGAATACAGGAAATCCTGTGAAAAGTCCTGTAAGTTCCAAGTCAAGCTTAGTTAGGTAAATCCTAGATAAATTGTGAGAGAATTTCTTGCAGAGGTAAAAGAAATATAAATTTGAACCCTGAAGCTGAAATCTGGGATAGTTAAAAAATAACCTTTGCAATAGCCCCCCCCCCCCCGAAACAATACAAGGGTTTAATGCTTGTTTAGTCTAGGGGTAGAGAAATAAGCATTATAATTACCTTACCCCTTGCTGGTCCTGCATTTTAAGTGATCAAGTCAGGAAGCCGGTGTCTTGCCGAATAAGTTCCTTCGGCGGATAGGTTCCGGCAACCGGCATAACAGTGAAGGGAAGCAGGTTTGGGAGACCAGTCTTGCAAGTAAGAGAATGCCTGAAAGATGGAGGAATAGGTAATACTGCTTGTGTTTCTACACCTAGACTAAACAATCATTTAACCCTTGCAGTGTGTGGGCGGAAGGTACACAAGGTACAATTTTTATTGCTGTCCAACCACTGTACTCATTAGCTGACCTGTCCTTTTCAGCATCTCAGATCAGTGGAAATTCTAAGCGCAGCATCCCTTTTTTAATGTCACATGAAGAAAGTGGTAAAAAGGTGGTCTAGCAGTCCACCTTTTTTAGTAAAAAAAAAAATATACATATTTTTACATATTGTTACTGCTCCTGCACAAAATTACTCTAGAACCTTCTTTCAAATCTGTCTTTGACTGTCCTATCTGGTTTAGCCAAGAAGTGCTGGCTAGGAGCTGTAGCAGGGCAATACATTTACACTGCTAAGGCAGCTGAACAGTATAGTATAGCCCAAAGGAAAAAAAAAGAAGTGAGTGGGGAACAGGAGCATAGGAACATGAACAGGAGCACAGGGAAGCAAGGCAAGTCAGGGTTAATATTTTGCCAGGCAACTTGGGGCTGCAGGGGATTGGGCAGCCAGCGTGGGGGAGGGACTGCAAAGCTAGGAGTGTGGGGAGACAAGTGGAACCGGACATCCGGGGTGAGGACACGAGGAGGAGAAGCATTCTTCTGCGGCTCTCTCATGGCAGACTCCCAGCATCTAGCAAAGCAGCTCTGCTCTATGGCGGATTCGATAGGGATCGATTGGCTGCAGGGTCAGATCACAGCCATGCTAGGGACATCTGCCACAGCTTCGGCCAGAACACAGGTGCGATGCGCTCGACGGGCACGCCCCCAGAGCGTTTTAGCCCTTCGCATTCCCCACAAGCTCAGCGCCACTCAGAGAGCCCAGACTCGGACCCTCCAGCCCAGCCGGCTCAACCTCCTCTGGCTAGCTCTGGTGCAGGCGCTGCGAGGAATCCCTGTTGGGGGCAGAGCTCTGAGGGAGGGGGACACAGCCCTGCACCGTCCCCGGTCCTGGCTAGGCGGAAGAATCGTGAGATTGCTGCCGCCTCCCAGGGGGTCGCAACCGGAGTGGCGGCTCAGCGTGGGAGGAGTCGCCTTAAGGGTCACGGCCAGTCAGGCAGAGCAGCCAGAGACCCCCTCACCCCCAGATCTGGATGGGATCAACGGAGCTCCAGTACAGGTCAGAGCAGCAGGGCCCCTCCCACCATCAGGGGGATGAAGAGGAGCCACACAGCAAGGGCTGGGCACGCCAGTCCTGAAGGGCAGAGGCGCAGGAGAGACAGTGAACTGCCGGGGCCTTCTGCGTGCGGCGTATCTTCGCCAGTCCTGAATACGGACGATCACCAGGATTCCCCACGCTCTGAGGGGGAGCTGTCCATTGAGAAAGATGGGTTCACTATACTGAGGTCGTCAATGGTGGATTCTGGAACGGCGGGTGTAGGATCTGGTCCTGGGACGGCCTGGTAAGTCCATTTCTAATGTTGTCTCTTCTTTGCAGCTTTCTGTGTCCCCTGTGTCGTGTGTTAGGGGTGTGCAGGGTCTGGGGCGTGGCTGGTTCTGGTATCCCTACCTCTCTAGTGGGCATGGCCTCTCCCCCTCCCCATCCATGGCCGGCGGGCCCAGGGCCCGCCGTGACGGGAGATTCTGCAGCCGTCCATGACCTTTGGGTCAGGCTGCATTCTTTGGTGCAACGCTTTGATGCGGGTTCGTCTGCGAGCTCTGCGCCGTTGTCGGCTTGGGTTCCGGACTTGCTGGGGGTGGGCCGGGCGGTTCCAGCAATTTCTGTGCCTACGCCTGGTCAGGGGCAGGTGGCTAGAGTGACGTCGGGGGATACGGCGGCTCCGGGGACGAGTGTCTCTGCCTCTGCAAACCCCCCGAGGAACGCTAGTAAAAATACAAACCCTGTTCGCTTGGCCGATTTGGCCAAATGCGAGGTGTAGGTCTGTTTTGAAGGTCCTTTGGGTGCACACCTCAAATCTGAGGTGTGGGAAAAAATTTGGCGGGGGGATCTTCACGTTGTTGCCCCTTGAAAAGTTTAACTTGGATTGGGTAAAACCGGAAGAGTCCAAGAAGGAGGATGAAGAAAAACGTTGTTATCGTCTGATTCAGTGGACTTTTAGCAATTGGCTCCAGGCCTTCGCCATCTTTGCAAACGTTATCGGGGAGAAGTCCCCTAAGAATTGTTCCCCTTCTTTTTTGTTATCTGGATTCCATTAGCGAGGCCCAGAGGGTTTATAGGGGTGCGGCTTGGCTGAGGTATGACGAACAGTTTCGTCAACGTAAGGCGATATGGCCATCGTTACGCTGAGATCATGAGGAAATCAGTTTATGGATGAAACATATGTCCTCTCCACGGGACTTTACTTCGCTTTTTCCAGCGGGGGTCGGGAGTCCGACCGCCCCCGGACAACTGGCCGCAAACCGCCATTGTTGGCAGTTCAACAAGGGTTCTTGTATATTCAGCACTGGCTGCCAATACAAACACGAATGCTCTCACTGCGGGGGGAGGGGGGGCTCACCGGTGTTTCAAGGCCAGCAGGGCCCGTCCCAGCGATACTGTGGGAAAAAGGCAGGACCCCGGTTAGGGTGCACAGGATGTCCCCCTTTCTGTCAGAAACCATGAATCAGACTGAGGCAGAAGTACAGTTAAATCACACTTGTTTAATAATAATAGTAATAAAAAGGTAAACGGAGTAAACATAGTCAAAACATAGCCAGAGTTCAGGAACCAGAACGGATAGTCTGACAAGCCAAAACGTCAGGGAGCCAGAGATGAGCGTAGTAGAACAGAAAAAAGATATGGAGCCAGAAAGAATGTCAGCCAAGCAAGTCTTTAACAGGAACACAGGAGAGCGTCTCTAGAGATGTGACCAGGGCGAAGGCAGAGATCATCTGGGCTGGAGGGTCACTGTGGAGAGAAAGGAGCTGGAAATTCGTCGACAGCTGAGCGGCCAGCTTTGAGAAGGAAGGGCTGAGCCCAGCCCTGACACTTTCTAAGTAGATATCCGGATCGGTCTGCAGCTCGGTTGTTGCAGGCGGGTTTCACGGAGGGCTTTTTGATCCCTTGCTCCCTTTCTCAGACCCCCCCCCCCGCAGCTGACAGCTTGTGGTCGGCTCTTTTGAAGTGGTTTCCGAAAAACCCGCTAAGGAGGTGTTAATGGGCCGCATGTGCGGCCCTTTTACTCATCTCCCTTGGGTAATTTGGTGGTCTCGTCTTTGGGTGTCGTTCCAAAGAAGGAGCCCAATAAGTTTCGCCTTATACACCATCTTTTCTTTCCAAAGGGCGTGTCAGTTAATGATGCTATTGACCCTGAGGTGTGCGCGGTGTCTTATACCTCGTTTGATGCCAATGTTTTTTTGGGTAGGGCACTATGGCCAGGGTTCCCTTATGGCTAAAACCGACATCGAGTCGGCTTTTCAGTTGCTACCAGTTCACCTGTGCAGCTTTCATCTTTTGGGTTGTAAATGGTTGGACGCCATTTATGTGGATCTGCCTGTCTATGGGCTGCTCCATCACTTGTGCCTTTTTCAAGACCTTTAGCTCTTTTCTCGAATGAGTAGTTCGGGATGTGGCGGGGGTCAATTAAGTGATTCATTACTTGGATGACTTTCTGTGTGTTGGCCCTCCCTCTTCGAATTTATGTGGTATTTTGCGGGCTATGGTTCAGCACCTCACGGAGCCTTTTGGTATTCCTCTCGTAGCGCACAAAACAGAGGGCCCCACGTCATCTATCAAGTTCCTGGATATAGAGATTAATTCCCAGGCAATGGAGTGGAATCTGCCTGACGACAAGTTATGTGCTTTTAAAGTGGTGTTCCGGCCGAAATTATACTTTTTAAATAAAAATACCCCTATAATACACAAGCTTAATGTATTCTAGTAAAGTTAGTCTGTAAACTAAGGTCTGTTTTGTTAGTTTATAGCAGTAGTTTGTTATTTTATAAACTTACAGCAGGCCGTGGCCATCTTAAGTGTGGGCATCTGAAGCCAGACTGTATTTCTTCCTGGATCTCATCCTTGCAGATCTCGCACATGCTCAGTGCAGCACAAGCAGTGTAATAGGTTTCAGGTCAGGTTTCCATAGCAACGGCAGTTTTAGAGGAAGTTGCCGCCCCACGTGCTCAGTGCAGCACAAGCAGTGTAATAGGTTTCAGGTCAGGTTTCCATAGCAACGGCAGTTTCAGAGGAAGTTGCCACCCCTTCCCAGAAGGCATTGCAAACAGGAAATGATGCGATGGGCCGCGGCCAGGGACGAGGAAGTGAAAAATGAATACAGCAGATATACAGTAGGTGCTGAGAAAAAAAATAAAAAAATATCCAATTTGTTTACAGTGCACAGTTTAGTGAGGGATGCTGAAGAGTTGTAAAAGTGGGTGGAACTCCACTTTAAGGATGAAGTTAAGTTTGTTTGGCCACTGGCAAACACAAGATTCAGCTCCGAGAGCTACAGTCGCTCCTCGGTAAGCTTAATTTTGCATGCTGTATCATGCTGATGGGCAGATTTTTTTGTCAACGTCTATTGGCCGCCACTACTGGGGTCAGTTCGCCCAGGCATTTTGTTCGGCTGAATAGGGAGCATAGGGCCGACCTGCTGGTGTGGCACGAATTTTTGGGTACTTTCAATGGCCGGTCTATCTGGACAGAGGGGCCGGTCAGCAACTATGATCTTGAGCTTTTCACGGATACCATTGGCTCTACGGGCTATGGAGCATTCTTAGGGGTCGTGGAGTGCTGAGCGCTGGCCTGCCAAATGGCGGGAGGTGGGATTCTTAAAGAATTCAGTGCTTCTGGAACTTTTATTGCGGTCATGGTCGCCATATCACTTTGGGGGGAATCGTTTCATAACAAAAAGGTATGTCTCCACTGTGACAACCGGGGTGTGGTGCAGGTTATTAACTCTCTGTCTGTGTGTTTCTGTATGCTGTGCATATTCCAGGAGTGGAAAATACGTTGGCTGGCGCCCTCTCTCACTTTCAGTTGGACAGATTCCAGGAGTTGGCACCTGGCGCGGAGCAACATGGAACCCCTTGTCCTCTTCGGCTGTGGCAAATTGAGTTGGAATCGCCTCCGGTTTGATTCAAAGCTCCTTGAGTGAGTCGACGTGGTCTTTCCACACTAAGGTCCAGAGGGAATGGGGGGAGCTGCTACAGCGGGCGGGGGTTGACATGGTCAGTTCTGAGGTCAGACATCTTGTAATTTATTTTGTTTGTCTGTGTTTCGCTGCCGGCGTGTCCATTTCTGCTATGAACCGAAAGTTGGCCAGCCTGGCCTTCCTGTTCAAATTGTGGGGCATCCCCGATTTTACCAAAGATTTTCTGGTAAAACAGGCCCTGAGAGGTTATCGAAAGGGTGCTCGGTGGCTGGATGGCCGCCGGCCTATCACTTTTGACATCCTACAATCCTTGTTTATGCAGACAACTGCGGTGTCTTCGTCCAGTTTCTAAGTTTTGTTATTCTGGGTGGCCTTTGCTTTGGCTTTTTTATGGAGCCCTCAGGGTGGGTGAGTTGGGCTTCAGACGTCCACTGCGATGGCTCTTCTGTGGTACTTTTTATCTGCCGATCTAAGATGGATTAAGCGGGAAGGGGGGCCCATGTTCAGTTGCTAAGGATTCCTGGTTCGCCCATCTGCCCGGTTTACGTGGTGGTGGAGTACTTACAGCTTTGCCCCGTGGTAACTGGTTCCTTTCTTATTTATTTGGATGGTTCGGCTTTTGTCTAATTTTCAGTTTGTGTCCATTCCCCGGCGCTGTCTCACGGCTGCCGGTCTGGAGGCAAGTAGCTATTCTTCTCATTCTTTCCGCATTGGGGAGGCCACTGAGGCTGCCCGGTGGGGATTGGATAACGCAGTCGTGAAACATATCGGCAGGTGCATCATGTGAATTTTGGCACACTCCTTTGTTCATTGGGGGGCCAAGAGGGCTGATGTCCAGCCTAATGGACGTCAGCTAGGCTTACCCAGGTCCGAGGCTAGCATTAGGTGGATAGGAATTCCAGGGGTTGTTATGGAGCAGGGTGGTCCCGGAGGTACATAGGGTGTCAAGGTGGAATAGGCCCCCAACATTTTGGTCTTGCACGCTCAAGGTAATGATCTGGGGGTCTGGTCCAGCCGACACCTCATCTGAGACGTCAAGTTTGATGTGCTCCAGCTGCAGTTGGCCTTTCCTCATACTGTGGTGGTTTGGTCTGACATGGTAGGTCACACAACTTGGCGTTTTGCCAGGTCTATGGCAAAATTGAACAGGGCCAGAGTAAAAGTTAAGGAGGTTGGGAGGATAATAGCACAAAACAGCGTTTTCGTAGTACGGCACCAGGAACTGGAGGTGGATACATGGCGGTATCTCCGCAGTGACGGGGTTCATCTGAATGCGGTGAGCACCGATGTGTGGCCACTGGGTTTGCAAGATTGGGTACAGAGGGCATTGCGTTTTTGGTGGGGCACAAATGTGTGAAGTTTCACACTTTGCGCTGTGGCGGTTGGGTCTTTGGAGGCATTTTAAAACAACCTGCTGTGAATAGATTCTTGGGACCCATCTAAGGTATGGTTCCCCGGTGGAATGCCAGTTATGGTGGATTAACTGGTAGTTACAATGGTGGTACCTGCAGCTACAGTCATCCCGCTATTGTTTTTTACAGGAGATGATCAGCTTTTATGTAAAAACCATCCGAGTGGCTAATTAGCCACTGGATTGCTTTTATAGACAGTGCTATGTGTTGTGCCCTGCCCCCCGCTCTCCCCCCTCTTTCGCTGGTGCCTCTCCGGAAACTTCGTCCCACGGAGAACCCGGAACTGACTGAAGCCGGCTTACCATAGACCCATTGGAGGACCAGAAGGTCTCCGATGAGCTCTCTGGTATAAGAATCCAGAAGCGACGAGTACTGTTGTAATTTCCAGTTTCCCTGGATGTAAACAGCACCATTTTTAAATCTTAAAAGCATTTGATTACACCGATCTTGGTGTGATTGGATGCTTTTAATGGCAGAGAAGACATCTGGGGTCTAATAGACCCCAGATCTCTCCATAAAGAATACCTGTCACTGCCTATTGCTGTCACCAATGAAGTTTACATTCCTTGTGACACCAATAAAAGTGATGCGAATGCACGCGCTGGTCCCGCAGGCATACGTAAACGCCGATCAAACCACACATGTGAACGTTTGAACGTCAGTGTGAGAGCAAAAGTTCTAACACCAGACCTCCTCTTTAACTTTCCACTGGTAACCTGTAAAGGCTTTTAAAGAGAAGCCTATGGAGATTATTAATACTGTCGTTTGGCACCATTCCGCAAGCGTGCACAATTTTAAAGCATGATATGTTAGATATCTATTTACTCGGCGTAACATTATCTTGTTTATTTTACCAAAATTGGGTATTATATTGTTTTTATGTGAAATAAGATTATTTAAAGTGTATTTTTTTCAAAAAAACTGCATTCTAAATAACCGCTGTGCAAATATCGCGCGACATAAAAAAAATTGCAAAACAATATATATAATGTGTGGGGGTCCTAAGTCATTTTCTAGTAGCTTATTTTTACATGTAAACAAAAAGTGTCAGAAAAGACCTGGTCTTCAAGTGGTATTGGCAAAAACCAAAAACATCATTGTAGCCAAGTGCTTGGCTAAGAAGGTGAGAGAAACACTGGCTGCAAGAGGAGCAAGCAGCTGATGAAGAAGAGTTCAATAGATAGTTAGGCAGCACTGCACTTTGGGAACTGTAGTCCAGAGGAGAGAGACTCAACTGTAATCAAGAGCTTATGAACTGCATATCCCAGAGAGAGATTGCCAGGAGGAGAGGAAAGAGCATCTTCTCAGGCTGTACAGGATACAGCTTCCTCTTGCCATGAATGAGCCCAGAGAGTGCACATAGCTGCCCAGTGTGAACCACTTCTGCTGCATAACAATAACTTTAGAAGAATTCAGAGTGCTGAGTCCAAGTGTGCTGACAGCCAGAGTTACCTGGGTGCAGAGAAGAGAGTGGACTAATCTCTTTGTGTGACCAGATGGTGAGCTATAATATCACTGGGACTGGTGAGTTGCTTCTGTGGGGATTTACTATCTCCTGCAAGAGAGACTAAGCCCATTAGTAACAGACATCTAATAGCCTTATTACTGCCTGCAGGCTTGACTGGGAATATTCTTATGTGCACCAACAGTACAGATGAGCCTCAATGCTACTCAGCTGAATAGTTAGGGCTAAGGACTGTCCCTTTACAGAGGCTACACAGAAACTTTCACCTATTGCCTATGTTAAGAGGGACCTCTCAGGGGACATTGCACCATATCCTAGCTATTCTCCTAGAATGCACACTCGACTAGTTATAGCACAATTATTCACATTGCAGTTAATGCTTATATGTACTGTTTATTGGCTGACTTTGCTGATACATGAGTTATTTCCAGTCTAGTGGTACAGAACTCTATTCTAAGTTACTTTGGCATAGTTATTATACTGTCTAGCAAAATGTGTTTGAACCTACTTTCAGTGTGTTCATTTATGCTCAAACCACCCTTTATTGTAACCCATACCAATACATTGAGTTAATTTACCACTAAACGATCTTGTGTCTATTTCCCAATATTAATTCACAGCTGAGTTAAAGGTATCTACACTTTTGTTACTATAAGTGGTTGCCCTTGAAGTCGTTGAAGTTGTTCTTGAAGTCGAGGCACAGATCAGAGAACCCAAATTAGCAAGCAGCTCCTTCAGGGGTAGCAACGTGGATGGGGGAACGGTGCAATTTTTTTTTTATTCAACCTATTGGTTGAATGAAAAAAAATGACTAATGTATGGGCTGCTTTAGTCCATTGCAAAGTTTCTTTAAATACTACGTTAAATTCCACAATTGCTTTTCAATAATAAACGCAATGTCTGGAATGCAGCCACCATAATGACAAAGACTCATGTAACTGTCAAGCGTGACCTTATCTTTAAAAAAATTCACACCTAAAGAAGGCGGTCATACAAATATTGAAAATCAGTTTAAAGGCCATGTTCACCTTTAGGCTCTGTTTCCACTAGTGCGACTTTTCATGCGACTTGGGACTGAAAAGTCGCATGACAAATTGTTTCCCATGATTTCCAATGAGTACCGTTCATATCTGTGCGACTTCAAGTCGCAGCGACTTCAAAGTAGTTCCTGCACTACTTTGGTCCCACTTTGATGCGACTTGAGGTCCATAGATACAGGCATTGCTTCAAATCGCGGTAAAAAGTCGCGGTAAAATCGCGGTAAAAAAAATCGCGGCAAAATCGCGCGACTTTGGGGACGCAATAGTGGAAACATAGCCTTAGCAACATGTTACACCTTTTTTTAGGGTGTAACATATAATATGTTGCTACAAACCCCCCACCCCCCACCCCCAGAGTTCTCCTCTTGTGATAGTGGGCAGGAATTCCTCTCCTCCAAAGCTGCTGTCGGATTTAAAATCTACATGGCTAAGTGGGTCTCTTCTCACACAGCCACATCATTCATTCACAGCAATCTGTGAATAAATGAACTACATGTCCCATCTACCACCATATTAAACAGCTTGGAGTTCTTAATGAACTCTGAGTGCACTGATCAACACCCTCGTAGTCCATTGACACTTTCTACAGCTCTGAAACTGACAGCCCATACAGAAGTAAAGCTGCAGGAAATGTCTGCAGGAGATCTTGGGTGCAAATGTCTCCACCGATCTTGGGTACAATGCTTTGCAGGCTCCTGAGAAAAATGCACATTTAAAAAAAATAATAATAAATGCAAAACTTGTGCATTTATTGTTTTTTAACCACTTCCAGACCGCCGCACGCCAATATATGTCCTGACTTTGACAAGGGATATTGTTGTTATGGCAGCAACTAGCTGCCATAATCCCAGTATCCTCGTGTTCAGCCAGCAGTCGGTTTCAAGATAAAAGTGGTCTCTAAGGCAGATTCGCTGCAAGATCACTCTTATCGGCGGTGGGAGAGGGCCCCCCCCCTCCCGCCGCGCTCTGGTGCCCTCCACCGCAGCTTACCGGAGGCGTCGGCAGCGGCGGAGGTGATCGGATGCTGTGCCTTCCTTGGCATGGAGACGAATGAGGGGAAGATGGTCCCCACCCGTCTCCATGACACTGCAGGGCGAAAGCGATGTCAAAACGTCACTTCCGCCCATAGCTCTTAAAAGGGCCATTTTTTTAAATTCTTTTTGTATATGACTTTTTTTTTTTTTTTTTTAATGCATTTTAATGTAAATATGAGATCTGAGGTTTTTTTGACCCCAGATCTCATATTTAAGAGGTCCTGTCATGCTTTTTTTCTATTACAAGGGATGTTTACATTCCCTGTAATAGGAATAAAAATGACACCATTTTTTTTTAAAAAAACACTGTAAAAATAAAAAATAAAAGGTAAAATGCATACGAACGCATACGTGAGTAGCGCCCCCATTTGAAAACGGTGTTCAAACCACAGATGTGAGTTATCGCCGTGATCGGTATAGCAAGAGCAATAATTCTAGCCCTAGACCTCCCCTGTAACTCAAAACATGCAACCTGTAGAATTTTTTAAACGTCGCCTATGGAGATTTTTAAGGGTAAAAGTTTGTCACCATTCCCCATTGGGTATCAATTTACTCGGCGTAACATTATCTTTCACAGTATTAAAAAAAGTGCTCTTGTAAGACCTCTGTGCAAATACGGTGTGACAGAAAGTATTGCAACAACCACTATTTTTTTTCTCTAGGGTGTTAGAAAAAAAATGTATAATGTTTGGGGTTCTAAGTAATATTCTAGCAAAAAAAAAACAGTTTTTAACTTGTAAACAACACATCTAAAAAAGAGGCTCGGTCCTTAAGTGGTTAAACAAAGGTAAACTTAGAATTTAATGCGTTTTATCTATTTAATTCATAATGTGTTAATAACTGAAGAAACAAAAAAGGTGGGACAGGCACAAGAAAAACAAATGATAAGAAAGACCAAAAAAAAAGAACTAGTTATTTTGTAATGCACTCACATAAGGCACAGAACAGACAATCACACGTCATGTGTAGGCACCCCTTTTGCTTTGTCCTAGGGTTGCTATACAATTGCTTCAAAAATGCATCCAAGAAAATCAGTTATTGTTTTAAAAACATTCTGCTGAATATAGTTACATAGTTAGAATGACACAAGTCCCTCTAGTTTATCCATTTGAATACAAAATAGAAAACCTCTTTATACACAATCCTATACTCATAGTTGATTCAGAGCAGGGCTGCATTTAGCCTGTCTAATGTGGGGTGCAGTAAAAAAATTTGGGTGGGGGGTGGGGGGGGCAGAGGATAGGAGGTCAGCAGGGCAGTGTACAGAGGATCGGTAGGGTAGAGGATAGGGTAGGGCAGTGTACAGGGGCTATTGGTTTTTAGGGCAGTGTACAGGGGTCAGCAGGACAGGGGGCAGCAGGGCAGTGTACAGGGGATCAGCAGGGCAGATGACTAGGGTCAGCAGAGCCAAGGACAGGGGTCACCACTGGCAGGGCAGAGAATGAGGTCATTGTCTGCAGGGAGGAGGACAGGGACCACAGCTAGAGAGGCAGAGGATAGGAATCACTGTGTGTAGCTGGTTGCTTTGTTGCAGTTCTGACCTGTGAGACTCCCTGGTCAGAAGGGCAGTGTAGCTGCAGCAGCCAGCTAAACACTGTGTAGATCGTGACTGTGTGTAAAGAAATGTGATCTCAGCTGTGTGTAGTGTGAGGAGGAGGAGATGTGTGCTGTGATGGGATGGGAAAGGAGCTCAACTACTGGCATTTGCGGTTCAGAGGGGTGGTCATGGAGCTTAAGGGGGCACAAATAAAATCTGGGGGGGCGCAGCCCACCCCAGCACCCCTCTAGATCTGGCCATGATCCAGAGAAAGAAAAAACAATAAAGCATGATCCAATTTGCTCAAATGGTGGGTAAATAAATCCTTCCCGACCCCCTGGAGACAAATAGATGTTCCCTGGGTCAACTACCCCTGGTGTTATTACCTAGAAATCTTAATATCCAGTTATATTTTGTGCATTTAGGAATACATCCAGTTCTTTTCTAAAACAATCTACTGAGCTGGCCAGAATTAATTCTAAAAGGAGTTTCTACATACCACATTTTCACAGCTCTAATGCCGCGTACACACGATCGGACATTGATCGGACATTCCGACAACAAAATCCATGGATTTTTTCCAACGGCTGTTGGCTCATACTTGCCTTGCATACACACGGTTACACAAAGTTGGTCGGAAATTCTGAATGTCAAGAACGCGGTGACGTACAACACGTATGACGAGCCAAAAAAATGAGGTTCAATAGCCAGTGCTGCTCTTCTGCTTGATTCCGAGCATGCGTGGCACTTTGTGCGTCTGAATTGTGTACACACGAGCGGAATTTGCGCGGACGGATTTTGTTGTCGAACCAGATCACAAATTTTTTGCGACGGAAATTCCGATGGAAACTGTCCGATGGAGCCTACACACAGTCGGAATTTCCGACAACAAGCTCCGATCGCACATTTTACGTCAGAAAGTCTGACCGTGTGTACGGGGCATTACTGTGAAGAAGCTTTCTATATGTGGAGGTTAAATCTCTTTTCCTCCAGAGGTAGAGCGTGCCCCCTTGCTTGTACTCTGTATTGAAAAAAAGACAAGTGCAAAAAGGAAAAAATTGTTTTGTTTAGTTTCGGATTGATTTGTTATATTACTAATTTTGTTTCATTTTTCGACCGAATTCCAATTTATCATAACAATTTGAATTCAGATCGGTCGAAAAATGATCAACCGATTCAAATTCTGTGTGAAGATTAGCTGGTTGTTAAGGAGCGGGCCGGGAAGCTGGCCACCACTTCCTTAACAACCGATGACTCTGGGCTTTCTCACTGAGAGCTGAAATGTAAACAAAAGAATGCCGGCAATGAAAAATTCAGAAAAAAAAACAGCGCGGGGTTCCCCCCTCAATCCATACCAGGCCCTTCGGGTCTTGTATGGATTTTAAGGGGAACCCCACGCCAACATTTTAAATAAAACTGCGTGGAGGAGGAGGTCACGTCACCTGAAGTCAGGTAGGTCAGTCTATCATGTCATTGTGGGTCAGTGTATGTCAGTGTAGGTCAGTGTAGGTCAGGTAGGTCAGTGTATGTCAGTGTGAGTCAGTGTGAGTCAGGTAGGTCAGTGTAGGTTAGTGGATGTCAGGTAGGTCATTGTGGGTCAGGTAGGTCAGTGTATGTCAAGTAGGTCAGTGTATGTCAGGTAGGTCAGTGTGGGTCAGGTTGACAAGGGATATTGTTGTTATGGCAGCAACTAGCTGCCATAATCCCAGTATCCTCGTGTTCAGCCAGCAGTCGGTTTCAAGATAAAAGTGGTCTCTAAGGCAGATTCGCTGCAAGATCACTCTTATCGGCGGTGGGAGAGGGCCCCCCCCCTCCCGCCGCGCTCTGGTGCCCTCCACCGCAGCTTACCGGAGGCGTCGGCAGCGGCGGAGGTGATCGGATGCTGTGCCTTCCTTGGCATGGAGACGAATGAGGGGAAGATGGTCCCCACCCGTCTCCATGACACTGCAGGGCGAAAGCGATGTCAAAACGTCACTTCCGCCCATAGCTCTTAAAAGGGCCATTTTTTTAAATTCTTTTTGTATATGACTTTTTTTTTTTTTTTTTTTAATGCATTTTAATGTAAATATGAGATCTGAGGTTTTTTTGACCCCAGATCTCATATTTAAGAGGTCCTGTCATGCTTTTTTTCTATTACAAGGGATGTTTACATTCCCTGTAATAGGAATAAAAATGACACCATTTTTTTTTAAAAAAACACTGTAAAAATAAAAAATAAAAGGTAAAATGCATACGAACGCATACGTGAGTAGCGCCCCCATTTGAAAACGGTGTTCAAACCACAGATGTGAGTTATCGCCGTGATCGGTATAGCAAGAGCAATAATTCTAGCCCTAGACCTCCCCTGTAACTCAAAACATGCAACCTGTAGAATTTTTTAAACGTCGCCTATGGAGATTTTTAAGGGTAAAAGTTTGTCACCATTCCCCATTGGGTATCAATTTACTCGGCGTAACATTATCTTTCACAGTATTAAAAAAAGTGCTCTTGTAAGACCTCTGTGCAAATACGGTGTGACAGAAAGTATTGCAACAACCACTATTTTTTTTCTCTAGGGTGTTAGAAAAAAAATGTATAATGTTTGGGGTTCTAAGTAATATTCTAGCAAAAAAAAAACAGTTTTTAACTTGTAAACAACACATCTAAAAAAGAGGCTCGGTCCTTAAGTGGTTAAACAAAGGTAAACTTAGAATTTAATGCGTTTTATCTATTTAATTCATAATGTGTTAATAACTGAAGAAACAAAAAAGGTGGGACAGGCACAAGAAAAACAAATGATAAGAAAGACCAAAAAAAAAGAACTAGTTATTTTGTAATGCACTCACATAAGGCACAGAACAGACAATCACACGTCATGTGTAGGCACCCCTTTTGCTTTGTCCTAGGGTTGCTATACAATTGCTTCAAAAATGCATCCAAGAAAATCAGTTATTGTTTTAAAAACATTCTGCTGAATATAGTTACATAGTTAGAATGACACAAGTCCCTCTAGTTTATCCATTTGAATACAAAATAGAAAACCTCTTTATACACAATCCTATACTCACAGTTGATTCAGAGCAGGGCTGCATTTAGCCTGTCTAATGTGGGGTGCAGTAAAAAAATTTGGGTGGGGGGTGGGGGGGGCAGAGGATAGGAGGTCAGCAGGGCAGTGTACAGAGGATCGGTAGGGTAGAGGATAGGGTAGGGCAGTGTACAGGGGCTATTGGTTTTTAGGGCAGTGTACAGGGGTCAGCAGGACAGGGGGCAGCAGGGCAGTGTACAGGGGATCAGCAGGGCAGATGACTAGGGTCAGCAGAGCCAAGGACAGGGGTCACCACTGGCAGGGCAGAGAATGAGGTCATTGTCTGCAGGGAGGAGGACAGGGACCACAGCTAGAGAGGCAGAGGATAGGAATCACTGTGTGTAGCTGGTTGCTTTGTTGCAGTTCTGACCTGTGAGACTCCCTGGTCAGAAGGGCAGTGTAGCTGCAGCAGCCAGCTAAACACTGTGTAGATCGTGACTGTGTGTAAAGAAATGTGATCTCAGCTGTGTGTAGTGTGAGGAGGAGGAGATGTGTGCTGTGATGGGATGGGAAAGGAGCTCAACTACTGGCATTTGCGGTTCAGAGGGGTGGTCATGGAGCTTAAGGGGGCACAAATAAAATCTGGGGGGGCGCAGCCCACCCCAGCACCCCTCTAGATCTGGCCATGATCCAGAGAAAGAAAAAACAATAAAGCATGATCCAATTTGCTCAAATGGTGGGTAAATAAATCCTTCCCGACCCCCTGGAGACAAATAGATGTTCCCTGGGTCAACTACCCCTGGTGTTATTACCTAGAAATCTTAATATCCAGTTATATTTTGTGCATTTAGGAATACATCCAGTTCTTTTCTAAAACAATCTACTGAGCTGGCCAGAATTAATTCTAAAAGGAGTTTCTACATACCACATTTTCACAGCTCTAATGCCGCGTACACACGATAGGACATTGATCGGACATTCCGACAACAAAATCCATGGATTTTTTCCAACGGCTGTTGGCTCATACTTGCCTTGCATACACACGGTTACACAAAGTTGGTCGGAAATTCTGAATGTCAAGAACGCGGTGACGTACAACACGTATGACGAGCCAAAAAAATGAGGTTCAATAGCCAGTGCTGCTCTTCTGCTTGATTCCGAGCATGCGTGGCACTTTGTGCGTCTGAATTGTGTACACACGAGCGGAATTTGCGCGGACGGATTTTGTTGTCGAACCAGATCACAAATTTTTTGCGACGGAAATTCCGATGGAAACTGTCCGATGGAGCCTACACACAGTCGGAATTTCCGACAACAAGCTCCGATCGCACATTTTACGTCAGAAAGTCTGACCGTGTGTACGGGGCATTACTGTGAAGAAGCTTTCTATATGTGGAGGTTAAATCTCTTTTCCTCCAGAGGTAGAGCGTGCCCCCTTGCTTGTACTCTGTATTGAAAAAAAGACAAGTGCAAAAAGGAAAAAATTGTTTTGTTTAGTTTCGGATTGATTTGTTATATTACTAATTTTGTTTCATTTTTCGACCGAATTCCAATTTATCATAACAATTTGAATTCAGATCGGTCGAAAAATGATCAACCGATTCAAATTCTGTGTGAAGATTAGCTGGTTGTTAAGGAGCGGGCCGGGAAGCTGGCCACCACTTCCTTAACAACCGATGACTCTGGGCTTTCTCACTGAGAGCTGAAATGTAAACAAAAGAATGCCGGCAATGAAAAATTCAGAAAAAAAAAACAGCGCGGGGTTCCCCCCTCAATCCATACCAGGCCCTTCGGGTCTTGTATGGATTTTAAGGGGAACCCCACGCCAACATTTTAAATAAAACTGCGTGGGGTCCCCCAAAATCCATACCAGGCCAGAGAAGGGCAGATGAGCGAGCTGCCTCTTCCCCACAATCCTGGCCGGTGGTTGTGTGGAAGAGGGGGCTTATCGGAATCTGACAGCCCCCTTTAACAAGGGGGCCCCCAGATCCCGCTCCCCCCCAGGAGGACCAGCTGTACTGCTGTATGACAGACACAGATCCTATTGTTCCTCCCACCTCTGCAGTACTACATGCTTCTCCTTTTCCTCCTTCCAGCTGCGCTGCAGGGGGATCAGTTCTAGCATCTGCACCCCCTTCTTTTTCTAAATGAACACTGTGACCGATCCTGTGTCCATTCATCTGTAGAGCATAGTAAACCGCGTTTATTATGGTTCAGTTTGTGAATTAATAGGAAGCCTCTGCCACTGCAGCTGTCACACTTAGCCAATAAACAGCCTCTTATTGGCTATGGGAATTTATAGGATTTGCCCACTGCCTGCTGTCAATCACAAGTAGAGCTTAGAATTGGTGTTAAAGTTGGTCTTACTTACCTCCAGTTTAGTTCTGGAGGTTATTCTTTTTTAATTTAGTGCACTTTTATAATTTGCTGCACATTGCAGAAAAACTACTAATACTGTTGACAGGGATTTTTGAACATTTACAGATGCCTTCTCCCAGCCTAACCCCTCAGTACAGTTCCCCAGTACAGACCCTCTCCCCCAGCCAAACCCCTCAGTACAGACCTTCCGCAATACAGACCTTACCTCCTAGCCTAACCCCGCCATGCAAACCCATCAGTACAGACCCTCCCCTAGTACAAATGCCCCCTATTACCTTAACCCTAGTACAGATTCCCCCCAATACAGACCCTCCCTCCGAGCAAAACCCCTCTGAACAGACCCCCCCAGTTAGTGGCGTCGGTAGGGGGGGTGGGTCTCCAAAAAACCCTGGGTCTCGGGCATGCACGGTTCTATTATCAGCCTGAAAGCCGCCGCCGAACGGGGACCAATCTAGCCCAAGCGCGGCCAAGTGACATAGCAGATCCCGCCTTCTGGAGCCTGCAGCGCCTATGATGGACATCCCACTGGTCCAATGCGGGGACCGAGGGACATGTGACATCCATCATAGGCACTGCAGGCCCCAGAAGGCGGGAATTACAATGTGGCCGCCACACCACTGTGAGAAGATCCTCCCTCGACGCTCGGGCGGCTCTCCTCTCCTCTTGTGTGTCATGGCTCTGGCTGCCTGGAGTGCCTGGCCCTGCTGTCTACTCTACTGGCGCGCCACACACTACGGCTGAGCTGCAGGAGGAGGAGGTCACGTCACCTGAAGTCAGGTAGGTCAGTCTATCATGTCATTGTGGGTCAGTGTATGTCAGTGTAGGTCAGTGTAGGTCAGGTAGGTCAGTGTATGTCAGTGTGAGTCAGTGTGAGTCAGGTAGGTCAGTGTAGGTTAGTGGATGTCAGGTAGGTCATTGTGGGTCAGGTAGGTCAGTGTATGTCAAGTAGGTCAGTGTATGTCAGGTAGGTCAGTGTGGGTCAGGTAGGTCAGTATGGGTCAGGTAGGTCAGTATGGGTCAGGTAGGTCAGTATGGGTCAGTGTGGGTCAGGTAGGTCATGTGGGTCAGGTAGGTCAGTGTGGGTCAGGTAGGTCAGTGTGGGTCAGGTAGGTCAGTGTGGGTCAGGTAGGTCAGTGTGGGTCAGGTAGGACAGTGTGGGTCAGGTAGGACAGTGTGGGTCAGGTAGGACAGTGTGGGTCTCCTCTCCTCTCGTGTGTCATGGCTCTGGCTGCCTGGAGTGCCTGGCCCTGCTGTCTACTCTATGGGTGCCCTGCACACTACGGCTGAACTGCAGGAGGAGGTGGTCACATCACCTGAAGTCAGGTAGGTCAGTGTATCATGTCAGTGTGGGTCAGTGTATGTCAGTGTGGGTCAATGCATGTCAGTGTGGGTCAGTGTATGTCAGTGTATGTCAGGTAGGTCAGTGTGGGTCAGGTAGATCAGTGTGGGTCTCCTCTCCTCTTGTGTGTCATGGCTTTGGCTGCCTGGAGTGCCTGGCCCTGCTGTCTACTCTTACGGGAGCGCCACACACTATGGTTGAGCTGCAGGAGGAGGAGGTCACGCAACCTGAAGTCAGGTAGATCAGTGTATCATGTCAGTGTGGGTCAGGTAGGTCAGTGTATGTCAGGTAGGTCAGTGTAATGGTCAGTGTATGTCAGGTAGGCCAGTGTATGTCAGGTAGGCTAGTGTATGTCAGGTAGGTGAGTGTAATGGTCAGTGTATGTCAGGTAGGTGAGTTTATGTCAGGTAGCTTAGTGTAATGATCAGTGTATGTCAGGTAGGTGAGTGTAATGGTCAGTGTAGGTCAGGTAGGTCAGTGTATGTCAGGTAGGTCAGTGTGGGTCAGGTAGGTCAGTGTGGGTCAGGTAGGTCTGTGTGGGTCAGGTAGGTCTGTGTGGGTCAGGTAGGTCTGTGTGGGTCAGGTAGGTCTGTGTGGGTCAGGTAGGTCTGTGTGGGTCAGGTAGGTCTGTGTGGGTCTCCTCTCCTCTCCTCTGGTGTGTTATGGCTCTGGCTGCCTGGAGTTCCCGGCCCTGCTGTCTACTTTACGGGAGCACTGCACACTACGGCTGAGCTGCAGGAGGAGGAGGTCACGTCACCTGAAGTCAGGTAAGTCAGTGTAGCATGTCAGTGTGGGTCAGTGTATGTCAGTGTGGGTCAGGTAGGTCGGTGTATGTCAGGTAGGTGAGTGTAATGGTCAGTGTATGTCAGGTAGGTCAGTGTATGTCAGTTAGGCCAGTGTATGTCAGGTAGGTAAGTGTAATGGTGAGTATATGTCAGGTAGGTGAGTGTATGTCAGGTAGGTGAGTGTAATGGTCAGTGTATGTCAGGTAGGTGAGTTTAATGGTCAGTGTATGTCAGGTAGGTGAGTGTAATGGTCAGTGTGGGTCAGTGCGCGTCAGGTAGGTAACACACGCCCGGTGCTGGGCTTGGACTTCGGGCTGAAGCCCCTGTGTTTTTGCCACCTAGCAACGCCCCTGGACCCCAGTACAGACCTTTCGCAACACAGACGTTCCCTCCTAGCCTAACCCTACATACAAATCCACCAATACAGACCCTCCTCAGTACAAATGCTCCCTCCTAACTTAGCCCCTCAGTACAGATTTCCCCCCCAGTACAGACTCTCCCTCCCAGCCAATCCCCTCAACACAGACCCCACCAGTACAGATCCTCCCTCCCAGCCTAACCCCTCAATACAGATCCCCAGTACAGTCCCTCTTTCCCAGCCTAACCTCTCAGTACAGACCCCCCAGTATAGACCTTCTGCAGTACAGACCCTCCTTCTTAGTCTAACTCCTCCATACAAATCTACCAGTACAGATTCTACCTAGTAAGAATGCCCCCATGCAACCTAGCCCCTCAGTATAGATTACCCCTAGTACAGACTCTATCTTTCAGCCTAACCCCTCAGTACAGATCGCGGGTACAGTTGCTCTCTCCCAGCCTAACCCCCCAGTAGAGACCTTCCGCAGTACAGACCTTCCCTCCTACCCTAACCCCTCCATAAAAACCCATCAGTACAGACCCTCCCCAGTACAGATGCCCCCTCGCAACCTAACCCCTCAGTACAGATCATCCCCCCCAGCACAGACCTGCCCTCCCAGCCAAACCCCTCAGTACAGACCCCACCAGTGCAGACCCTCTCTCCTAGCCTAATGCCTCAGTACAGATGCTTCCTCCCAGCTTAAAGTGTTACTAAACCCACAACAGTAAAGTCAGTCTGTATATGCAGTAAAGCATGCTTGTAATACTCACTGTGGAACCTAAGGGATTAATCCTCTGCATTGTGTAAAAAGGCTGTTTCCAAAACATGTCCGGATAAGACAGAACTACTTGAGACAGGCTGCAAATGCTCAGTTTGGTGTGTATTGCTAGAGATTTTTTTTTTTTGGGAGAGTGCATGTGATCAGCACAGGGCCAATCAGCACTGTCCAGACAGAGGGTCAGGGGTCCTGCATCCTGATGGGACATCCAGTGCAGTATGAAAACTTCTTTTACAAGCTTTAACCAGGTACTGATAGATGTCACAAGACTGCTATATACTGCTGATGAGCTGATGAGAAAAAGTATTTAGCAGTTTATATTTACTAAAATAATTGCATCTCCATGTTCTGTGTACTGTGGGAGACCAGATATAGTGAATGCAGGGTCCTGGGTTTAGTAACACTTTAACTCTTCAATACAGACCCTCCAGTATAACTCCCCCCCCCCCCCCCTTCCAATACTAGAACCCTAGTAAAGATAACCATTACAGACCCCTCTGTTACTTGACACCTCTCAGTACAGACCTTACCCAGTACAGACTTCCTCACCCAGCCTAACCCCTTAGTATAGACCCCCTCAGTACAGACAACCCCTCCCAGTCTAACCCCTTAGTGTAGACCCTCCTTCAGTAGAGTTCTGCTTCCCCAACTTACCACATGCAGTGGCAGTTCAGAAAGAGGGGAAGTCTGACACTCATCTGTGTCATGTGACCAGAGCTGAGTAGGCTCTCAACTGCAGGTGTCAGATGAGCAGAAGCACCACTGCAGTACTAGTATCATAGGCACTGCAGTGCCGTAAATGGTTAAACACAAAAAACAAATGTTAGGAGGCTGACTGGCACCCCCAGATTGCCAGAACATGGTGTGGACTACACCCCCTAAATATGTCACTGCCCTAGGATGTGCTGCAATGTTTTCTGTTTGTCAGATTCTATTAACAAATCAATTAATATGTCAGAATTACTTACCTGTGGAGCTTTTATTATTGGGTGAAGAATCAGACATAGTGAGAGTGTTTCTGAAAAAAATAATATTTATGATAAAATAAAATAGTCATACTGTATGTTATACTTTAAAGTAGAACTATAGGAAACACTTTTTTATTCCATTTTGGATAAAGTAAGGGAGTGTTATAACCTGTCAGTTTTTTTTTCCATCTGTGTCTGATTGGTGAGATTTCCCTTCATTTCCTGTCCCATAGCCAAAACAGGAACCCTGCAATTCAAAGGAGATCTCTTGGGGCCCCCAGGTCACCAGAACTAGTATCCTCACTGGAAGATTTCCCATCTATTACTTTTCCCGGGACAACTCAAAATGTGGGATTTTCTTTTAGTTTCACTTTCAATGACAATGGTAAACAGGACAAATAGAAGGGTTGTATCTCCCTAACATGGGCAGAGGTAGCAAAAACATAGAAAAAGATTTACCTTTTATATTTTAAGGCTGGGTTCACGTTGATGGTAATCGGATGCGGGTTTCTCCGCCTCCAATTTGCATGTTAGGAGACTGTGACCGGCTCTTTTTGGAGCCAGTTCACAGAGCTCCGTAGTGGCTGCGGTCCAAATTGAAGAAGGGTCCTGTGCATCTTCTGGTTTGTTTCAGGTGCGCATTCAGCCAAAAATTCAGACCTGATTCTCACCTGAAAAGGCGAACAGGAACAGGGACGCACCGGACCCCTGCTATGATCCGCTGCCGCAGCTAGTGTGAACCCAGCCTAACAGTTTCCACTCTCTTCTCAATGAAAATAGTATTGATGCACTTAGATTTAACAGAATATAAAAAACATTTTTGAATGGAACAAGAAATGATAGATTATCTGGAGAGAAAAGAGACTGTTGTCACTAGGGGAAACAGCATGCATCTACCCTGTTGCCTGCTACTTGTCATTCTACCACCATGTGGTACCACTTTCCTACCTTGCTACAGACTGCTTTGTTCCAGGTTTAGGAGGTATAAGGCTTGGCTCACACCTATGCGTGTGGCTTCGGGTGTGGGAATTGCAGCGGTTCTCACATTCACAACCACACGCAGTGAAAACACACTGCTTTGTGAAAACGTCTGGGGCTGCCATTGATTTTGAATGGCACCTCCATGCATATACAGTGGGGACAGAAAGTATTCAGACCCCCTTAAATTTTTCACTCTTTGTTATATTGCAGCCATTTTCTAAAATCATTTAAGTTCATTTTTTTTCCTCATTAATGTACACACAGCACCCCATATTGACAGAAAAACACAGAATTGTTGACATTTTTGCAGGTTTATTAAAAAAGAAAAACTGAAATATCACATGGTCCTAAGTATTCAGACCTTTTGCTGTGACACTCATATATTTAACTCAGGTGCTGTCCATTTCTTCTGATCATCCTTAAGATGGTTCTACACCTTCATTTGAGTCCAGCTGTGTTTGATTATACTGATTGGACCTGATTTGGAAAGCCACACACCTGTCTATATAAGACCTTACAGCTCACAGTGCATGTCAGAGCAAATGAGAATCATGAGGTCAAAGGAACTGCCTGAAGAGCTCAGAGACAGAATTGAGGCAAGGCACAGATCTGGCCAAGGTTACAAAAACATTTCTGCTGCACTTAGGTTCCTAAGAGCACAATGGCCTCCATAATCCTTAAATGGAAGACGTTGGGACGACCAGAACCCTTCCTAGAGCTGGCCGCCTGGCCAAACTAAGCTATCGGGGGAGAAGAGCCTTGGTGAGAGAGGTAAAGAAGAACCCAAAGATCACTGTGGCTGAGCTCCAGAGATGCAGTCAGGAGATGGGAGAAAGTTGTAGAAAGTCAACCATCACTGCAGCCCTCCATCTGTCGGGGCTTTATGGCAGAGTGGCCCGACGGAAGCCTCTCCTCAGTGCAAGACACATGAAAGCCCGCATGGAGTTTGCTAAAAAACACCTGAAGAACTCCAAGATGGTGAGAAATAAGATTCTCTGGTCTGATGAGACCAAGATAGAACTTTTTGGCCTTAATTCTAAGCGGTATGTGTGGAGAAAACCAGGCACTGCTCATCACCTGTCCAATACAGTCCCAACAATGATGCATGGTGGTGGCAGCATGATGCTGTGGGGGTGTTTTTCAGCTGCAGGGACAGGACGACTAGTTGCTATCGTGAGAAAGATGAATGCGGCCAAGTATAGGGATATCCTGGACGAAAATCTTCTCCAGAGTGCTCAGGACCTCAAACTGGGCCGAAGGTTTACCTTCCAACAAGACAATGACCCTAAGCACACAGCTAAAATAACGAAGGAGTGGCTACACAACAACTCTGTGACTGTTCTTGAATGGCCCAGCCAGAGCCCTGACTTAAACCCAATTGAGCATCTCTGGAGAGACCTAAAAATGGTTGTCCTCCAACGTTTACCATCCAACCTGACAGAACTGGAGAGGATCTGCAAGGAGGAATGGCAGAGGATCCCCAAATCCAGGTTAGAAAAACTTGTTGCATCTTTCCCAAAAAGACTCATGACTGTATTAGATCAAAAGGGTGCTTCTACTAAATACTGAGCAAAGGGTCTGAATACTTAGGACCATTTTTTTTCTTTTTTTAATAATTCTGCAAAAATGTCAACAATTCTGTGTTTTTCTGTCAATATGGGGTGTTGTGTGTACATTAATGAGGAAAAAAATGAACTTAAATGATTTTAGCAAATGGCTGCAATATACAGTGGGGTCTGAATACTTTCAGTTCCTCTGAAAAAACGCGGTGCATTTGTGGGTGCAGGAACCACAAGGCCGCATTTTGAAAAAGGTGCATCCTTTTTTTGCGTGAAATGCAGGCACGGCAGCAAATTCAAATGAATGGGCTGCTGTGCCCAATGCAAATGCAGGCCCCAAAAATTACAGAGATGTGAATCTAATGCCGCGTACACACGGTCGGACTTTTCGTCTACAAAAGTCCAACGGACGCTGACGGACTAAAGCTGGCTGGTAATCCGATCGTGTGTGGGCTTCTCCGGACTTTCAACGTACTTTTTTAGCCTCAAATCCGACGTACTTTAGATTTGAAACATGCTTCAAATCTTTACGTCGTAACTACGACGGACCCCGAAATCCGCTCGTCTGTGTGCTAGTCCGACGGACAAAAAGCCACGCTAGGGCACCTATTGGCTACTGGCTATGAACTTCCTTATTTTAGTCCGGTGTACGTCATCACGTACGAATCCGTCGGACTTTTGTGTGGTCGTGTGTAGGCAAGTCCGTTCGTTAGAAAGTATGCCGCAAGTCCGCCGCAAGTCCGCCGAAAGTCTGCCGGAAGTCTGTCGGACAGGCTGTCTGACTTTTGTAGACGAAAAGTCCGACCGTGTGTACGCGGCATTAGGGTAAGTGTCTCCAGATTTCAGCTATATCACCTGCATGGCCAGTCCCTTCTCAGCATATTAATCAAGCTCATTCATTATTCATTTAGCTGTGCTCAGACCAACTACAGTTGCCTGAGTAATAGATGCATTTTTTAGCCCAAGGCTCTAATCCGTGTAAAGCTGGCTTTACACTATTAAAGTTTTGTTCAAAATATTTAAATTATTAACAACAAAGAGCAACCCTCTTTTATAGATGCATCATACTGATCCTCTCAGCTGTGATCTTTAACCGCTTGCCACCCACCGGCTGTGATATGACAGCCAGGCGGCGCGGCTCTCGTTCTGGGAGGGCGTCATATGACGCCCTCGTCTTCCTGGCCCACCAGGGGGCCAGCAGCAATCGCGCATGCCCGCCCGGTGGCCGTAATGTCCACCGGGCACCCGGTAACACAGCAGGACCGTGGATCTGTGTGTGTAAACACACAGATCCACTTCCTGTCAGAGGAGAGGAGGCCGATGGTGTGTTCTCAGTATAGAGCAACACCGATCGGTCTCCTCCCCTTGTAAGTCCCCTCCCCCTTCAGTTAGAAACACTCCCTAGGAACATAATTAACCCCCGATCACCCCCTAGTGTTAACCCCTTCCCTGCCAGTCACATTTATACAGCAATCACTGCATTTTTATAGCACGGATCACTGTATAAATGTGAATGTTCCCAAAAATGTCCGATATGTCTGCCACAATATCGCAGTCACGATAAAAATCGCAGATCGCTGCCATTACTAGTAAAAATAAATAAATAATAAAAATGCTATAAATCTATCCCCTATTTTGTAGACGCTTTAACTTTTGCGCAAACCAATCAATATACGCTTATTGTGATTTTTTTTTCCCAAAAATATGTAGAATACATATCGGCCTAAACTGAGGAAAAACTTGTCACTCTTCTTTTGTTTATAGCGCAAAAAATAAAAAACGCAGAGGTGATCAAATACCACTAAAAGAAAGCACTATTTGTGGGGAAAAAATGATAAAAATTTCATTTGGGTACAGTGTTGCATGATCGCGCAATTATCATTCAAAGTGTGACAGCGCTGAAAGCTGAAAAATGGCTTGGGCAGGAAGAGGGTGAAAGTGCACTGTATTGAGATAGTTAAGCACACTGTTGGGTAGTGAATTTTACATTTAGCCTTGCTGACATGGGTTACTGTGACCTTGAAATCATTGATGCAGTGTGTCTTGTTTATCACACCACTTGTTCCACTTTGCTGTGTTTTTGACTGCTGTTTACACCTTTTTTTATTATAGTAAAACTAATAAAACTTTTGTAAAACAAAATGTTTTAATTTAGGCACCACTCATAAAGGAACCATAAAGAAAAACAGAGTAAACAAGTGCAATAAAGGAAATGAGAGGTCTAAATGGGATGGGATTGAAGGGGCATGGTTAAATAAATCAAAAGCCTTAAAATATGCTTTGATTGCTGTGCCACGAGCAAGAGTCTCACAGTCATGTGTAAACCTCAGCACAATCATTTTCTTGGGTGCACTTAAAATAGACAGAGAGCTAGCACTTTGTCTGAGCCTACCTTATAGATAAACTTCACGAAAATAGTCAAAGACTGCTTAGCAACCAGCAACTGTTTATATAGTGCAGGAATCTGTAATGTGCAATATAATGTATATAGTGCAGAAGTACAATATAGTGTACAGTAAAACCGTGGATTGCGAGCATAATTCTTTCCAGAAACATGTTTGTAATCCAAAGCATTTGTATATCAAAGCAAATTTCCCCATAAGAAATAATGGAAACGCAAATAATTCGTTCCACATTCATTTATCCATAGGTCCTTCAGTTTATAGTCCATGTAACAAGATGTGCAATGTGATATAGATTGTGTAACCATAAAAAGGCCATCCACAAGGGGATTAGAAGCAAAATCTAGCAGGAGCTACAGAGTATAAAAGAGAAGAGAGACGCCTCTTTAGCATCATCAACATTTAGCAACTCACATGATTGATGATTAAAAGAGGCACATCTATGTATGCAGGCATCTGGGGTAAAGCTGTCCACATAGACCATCCTCCACACTACCGGCTCTCACTGCTGTCAGTCTGCAATCATGACCGGGAAGACTACCCTGCAGTAGAGCGACTAAAACGCTCGTGAAGCGCAGCATGGAAGGGACAACATACATGGCGGTGAGGAGCATGGTCTATGTGGACAGCTTTACCTTGGATTCCTGCATACTTAGATGTGCCTGTTTTCATCATCAACCATGTGAGTTGCTAAATGTTGTACCTTCATTAAATGTAACCATATTGCTACACTTAGAGGTGCCTCTCTCCTCTTTTATACTCAGTTGTTACATGAAGCTACTTGTATATCAAGACATTCGGGGCAGCACGGTGGTGTAGTTGTTAGCACTCTTGCCTCGCAGCAATAGGGTCGCTGGTTCAAATCCCAACCACGACACTACCTGCCTGGAGTTTGCATGTTCTCCCTGTGCCTGCGTGGGTTTCCTCCGGGTACTCCGGTTTCCTCCCACACTCCAAAGACATGCTGGTAGGTTTTTTGGCTTCTGTCCAAAAAATTGGCCCTGGTGTATGGGTGTGAGTTGGGGACCTTGGATTGCAGACCCTGTGGGTGTGGTGGAGCGCTGTGTAGATTGATGGCGCTACATGGGTACCTTAAATATATAAAAAAAAATAATTAAAAATATAGTGGATAGGCATCTTGATGCGTGTGTGGGGATGGGGACAATTGTGGGTGCTCACTCAGGTTGAACTGGATGGACCGGTGTCTTTATTCAACCTTACTAACTATGTAACTATGTAACATCGCTTGTATATCAGTCAAAAATGTTGCTTGTCTTGCAAAACGCTCTCAAACCAAGGTTCTACTTTATATGGAACAGGAGTCTGTTAAGCTGGCCATACACAGATAGTTTTAACTTGTTCAGCCAATGGACTAAAAGGAAAAAAATAATTGATTCCTCCATCCACACAAATTAGTTGATGGAGGGGTCCCTGCCACCAGGGCATTGTATTCTGACAACGGCACTAGACACTGCTAGCATATACTGATCTGCAGCTGCAGCTGCAGCTGATAGACTAAAGCTGGCCATACACCTATAGATTATCTGCAGATTTTCTAAGGTTAGATGGAAAAAGTGCAACAGATTTCTCCATGTTCGCTAAACTTTGTGGATGGAGGAATCTCCCACTTTTTCCATCTAACCATAGAAAATCTGCAGATAATCTATAGGTGTATGGCCAGCTTAAGTGTAGTTTTATTGAAATCAATGTTAAAACACGCATTAAATTCCCTCACTGTGGAAACATAAGGAACTGCATATCAAACATTCAAGGTTCTCTGTATTCCTCCCATAATAAAGGTCAACCCTTGTTGGCAATCACAGAGGTCAGACATTTCTTGTAGTTGGCCACCAGGTTTGCACACATCTCAGGAGGGATTTTGTCAAATTCCTCTTTGTACATCCTCTCCAAGTCATTAAGGTTTCGAGACTGATGTTTGGTAACTCGAATCTCCAGCTCCCTCCACATATTTTCTATGGGATTAAAGTGGAGTTCCACCCACTTTTACAACTCTTCAGCATCCCTCACTAAACTGTGCACTGTAAACAAATTGGATATATTTTTTTTTTTCTCAGCACCTACTGTATATCTGCTGTATTCCTTTTTCACTTCCTCCTCCCTGGCTGTGGCCCATCGCATCATTTCCTGTTTGCAATGCCTTCTGGGAAGGGGCAGCAACTTCCTCTGAAACTGCCGTTGCTATGGAAACCTGACCTGAAACCTATTACACTGCTTGTGCTGCACTGAGCATGTGCGAGATCTGCAAGGATGGGATCCAGGAAGAAATACAGTCTGGCTTCAGATGCCCGCACTCCACGACCCCTAAGAATGCTCCATAGCCCGTAGAGCCAATGGTATCCGTGAAAAGCTCAAGATCATAGTTGCTGACCGGCCCCTCTGTCCAGATAGACCGGCCATTGAAAGTACCCAAAAATTCGTGCCACACCAGCAGGTCGGCCCTATGCTCCCTATTCAGCCGAACAAAATGCCTGGGCGAACTGACCCCAGCAGTGGCGGCCAATAGACGTTGACAAAAAAATCTGCCCATCAGCATGATACAGCATGCAAAATTAAGCTTACCGAGGAGCGACTGTAGCTCTCGGAGCTGAATCTTGTGTTTGCCAGTGGCCAAACAAACTTAACTTCATCCTTAAAGTGGAGTTCCACCCACTTTTACAACTCTTCAGCATCCCTCACTAAACTGTGCACTGTAAACAAATTGGATATTTTTTTATTTTTTTTCTCAGCACCTACTGTATATCTGCTGTATTCATTTTTCACTTCCTCGTCCCTGGCCGCGGCCCATCGCATCATTTCCTGTTTGCAATGCCTTCTGGGAAGGGGTGGCAACTTCCTCTGAAACTGCCGTTGCTATGGAAACCTGACCTGAAACCTATTACACTGCTTGTGCTGCACTGAGCACGTGGGGCGGCAACTTCCTCTAAAACTGCCGTTGCTATGGAAACCTGACCTGAAACCTATTACACTGCTTGTGCTGCACTGAGCATGTGCGAGATCTGCAAGGATGAGATCCAGGAAGAAATACAGTCTGGCTTCAGATGCCCACACTTAAGATGGCCACGGCCTGCTGTAAGTTTATAAAATAACAAACTACTGCTATAAACTAACAAAACAGACCTTAGTTTACAGACTAACTTTACTAGAATACATTAAGCTTGTGTATTATAGGGGTATTTTTATTTAAAAAGTATAATTTCGGCCGGAACACCACTTTAAGGTCTGGACTAGCTAAGCCACTCCAGGACCCTAATGTGCTTCTTCCTGAGCCACTCTTTTTTTGCCTTGGCCGTGTTTTTTGGGTCATTGTCATGCTGGAATTCCCATTCTCAAAGCACTGGCTGAGGGAAGGAGGTTCTCACCCAAGATTTGAAGGTACATGGCCCCGTCTATCGTCCCTTTGATGCGGTGAAGTTGCCCTGTCCCCTTAGAGCCCTTGCACACTGGGGCGGGGGGCGGTGTCGGCGGTAAAACGCCGCTATTATTAGCGGCGTTTTACCGTCGGTATTCGGCCGCTAGCGGGGCGGTTTTACCCCCCGCTAGCGGCCGAGAAAGGGTTAAATACCACCGCAAAGCGCCTCTGCAGAGGCGCTTTGCCGGCGGTATAGCCGCGCCGTCCCATTGATTTCAATGGGCAGGAGCGGTAAAGGAGCGGTATACACACCGCTCCTTCACCGCTCCGAAGATGCGGCTAGCAGGACTTTTTTTACCGTCCTGCCAGCGCATCGCTCCAGTGTGCAAGCCCTCGGGCTTTCACACTGGAATGACAGTAGCGGCACTTTCGGGGCGGTTTGCAGGCGCTATTATTAGCGCAATAGCGCCTGCAAACCGCCCCAGTGTGCAAGGGCTCTTAGGAGAAAAACACCCAAGGCATAATGTTTCCCACTCCATGTTTGACGGTGGGGATGGTGTTCTTGCGGTCATAGGCAGCATTCCTCCTCCTCCAAACACGGCAAGTTGATTTGATGTCAAAGAGCTTGATTTTGGTCTCATCTGACCACAACACTTTCACCCAGTTTTTCTCTGAATCATTCAGATGTTCATTAGCAAACTTCAGATGGGCCTGTACATGTGTTTTCTTGAGCAGGGGTACCTTGTGGGCGCTGCAGGATTTCAGTCATTCACAGCGTAGTGTGTTACCAATTGTTTTCTTGGTGAATATGGTCCCAGCTGCTTTGAGATCATTGACAAGATCCTCCCGTGTAGATCTGGGCTGATTTCTCACCGTTCTCATGATCATTGAAACTCCACAAGGTGAGATCTTGCATGGAGCCCCAGACCAAGGGAGATTGACAGTTATTTTGGGCTTCTTCCATTTGCAAATAATCGCACCAACTGTTGTCACATCCCATTCCAGCCTTGTGTAGGTCTACAATCTTGTCCCTGACATTCTTAGACATCCTTGGACAGCTCTTTGGTCTTGGCCATGGTGGAGAGATTGGAATCTGATTGATTAATTGCTTCTGTGGACAGGTGTCTTTTATACAGGTAGCAAGCTGATATTAGGAGCACTCCCTTTAACCACTTGCCGACCGCCTCACGCCTATATACGTGAGCAGAGCGGCACGGGCAGGCAAAATCACGTACCTGAAACGTGATTGCCTTCCCGCGGGTGGGGGGTCCGATCGGACCCCCCCCCGGTGCCAGCTGCGGTCGGCATTTGGTTGGAAGCGATGAGAGACGAGGGGGAGGCCATCCGATCGTGGCCCCCCCCTCGCGATCGCTCCCAGCCAATGAGAAACATCCCCTGCCTCTGTATAGTACACAGAGGCAGAGGATGTGATGTCATCTCTCCTCGGCTGGCCAGTTTCCGTTCCAGCGCCGAGGAGAGATGACATGTAAGTGCACCAACACACACACACACACAGTAGAACATGCCAGGCATACATTACACCCCCGATCCCCCCCCCCCGATCGCCCCCCAATCACCCCCCCCCCCCCTGTCACAAACTGACACCAAGCAGGTTTTTTTTTTTTTTTTTCCTGATTACTGCATAGTGTCAGTTTGTGACAGTTAGCAGTGTTAGGGTAGTGAGTGTTACCCCCCTGTAGGTCTAGGGTACCCCCCTTACCCCCCCTAATAAAGTTTTAACCCCTTGATCACCCCCCCTCACCAGTGTCACTAAGCGATAATTTTTCTGATCGCTGTATTAGTGTCGCTGGTGACGCTAGTTAGGGATGTAAATATTTAGGTTCGCCGTCAGTGTTTTATAGTGACAGGGACCCCCATATACTACCTAATAAATGTTTTAACCCCTTGATTGCCCCCTAGTTAACCCTTTCACCACTGATCACCATATAACCGTTACGGGTGACGCTGGTTAGTTCGTTTATTTTTTATAGTGTCAGGGCACCCGCCGTTTATTACCGAATAAAGGTTTAGCCCCCTGTAGGTCTAGGGTACCCCCCTTACCCCCCCTAATAAAGTTTTAACCCCTTGATCACCCCCTGTCGCCAGTGTCGCTAAGCGATCATTTTTCTGATCGCTGTATTAGTGTCGCTGGTGACGCTAGTTAGGGACGTAAATATTTAGGTTCGCCGTCAGTGTTTTATAGCGACAGGGACCCCCATATACTATCTAATAAATGTTTTAACCCCTTGATGGCCCCCTAGTTAACCCTTTCACCACTGATCACCGTATAACCGTTACGGGTGACGCTGGTTAGTTCGTTTATTTTTTATAGTGTCAGGGCACCCGCCGTTTATTACCGAAAAAAGGTTTAGCCCCCTGATCGCCCAGCGGTGATATGCGTCGCCCTAGGCAGCGTCAGATTAGCGCCAGTACCGCGAACACCCACGCACGCACTGTACACGCACCGTACACCTCCCTTAGTGGTATAGTATCTGAACGCATCAATATCTGATCCGATCAGATCTATACTAGCGTCCCCAGCAGTTTAGGGTTCCCAAAAACGCAGTGTTAGCGGGATCAGCCCAGATACCTGCTAGCACCTGCGTTTTGCCCCTCCGCCCGGCCCAGCCCAGTCCAGCCCACCCAAGTGCAGTATCGATCGATCACTGTCACTTTTTTTTGTAGCGTTTTGGTGAACTGGCAAGCACCAGCGGCCTAGTACACCCCGGTCGTAGTCAAACCAGCACTGCAGTAACACTTGGTGACGTGGCGAGTCCCATAATTGCAGTTCAAGCTGGTGAGGTGGCAAGCACAAGTAGTGTCCCGCTGCCACCAAAAAGACAAACACAGGCCCATCGTGCCCATAGTGCCCTTCCTGCTGCATTCGCCAATCCTAATTGGGAACCCACCGCTTCTGCAGCGCCCGTACTTCCCCCATTCACATCCCCAACCAAATGCAGTCGGCTGCATGAGAGGCATTTATATATCCTCCCAAGTACCCCTACCCAACGAACCCCCCCAAAAAAGATGTTGTGTCTGCAGCAAGCGCGGATATAGACGTGACGCCCGCTATTATTGTCCCTCCTGTCCTGACAATCCTGGTCTTTGCATTGGTGAATGTTTTGAACGCTACCATTCACTAGTTGAGTATTAGCGTAGGGTACAGCATTGCACAGACTAGGCACACTTTCACAGGGTCTCCCAAGATGCCATCGCATTTTGAGAGACCCGAACCTGGAACCGGTTACAGTTATAAAAGTTACAGTTACAAAAAAAAAGTGTAAAAAAAAAAAAAAACACAAACAAAAATAAAAAAAAATAGTTGTCGTTTTATTGTTCTCTCTCTCTATTCTCTCTCTCTATTGTTCTGCTCTTTTTTACTGTATTCTATTCTGCAATGTTTTATTGTTATTATGTTTTATCATGTTTGCTTTTCAGGTATGCAATTTTTTTATACTTTACCGTTTACTGTGCTTTATTGTTAACCATTTTTTTGTCTTCAGGTACGCCATTCACGACTTTGAGTGGTTATACCAGAATGATGCCTGCAGGTTTAGGTATCATCTTGGTATCATTCTTTTTAGCCAGCGGTCGGCTTTCATGTAAAAGCAATCCTAGCGGCTAATTAGCCTCTAGACTGCTTTTACAAGCAGTGGGAGGGAATGCCCCCCCCCCACCGTCTTCCGTGTTTTTCTCTGGCTCTCCTGTCTCAACAGGGAACCTGAGAATGCAGCCGGTGATTCAGCCAGCTGACCATAGAGCTGATCAGAGATCAGAGTGGCTCCAAACATCTCTATGGCCTAAGAAACCGGAAGCTACGAGCATTTTATGACTTAGATTTCGCCGGATGTAAATAGCGCCATTGGGAAATTGGGGAAGCATTTTATCACACCGATCTTGGTGTGGTCAGATGCTTTGAGGGCAGAGGAGAGATCTAGGGTCTAATAGACCCCAATTTTTTCAAAAAAGAGTACCTGTCACTACCTATTGCTATCATAGGGGATATTTACATTCCCTGAGATAACAATAAAAATGATTTAAAAAAAAATAAAATAAGATAAAAAATCAAAAAAATAATAAAGAAAAAAAATAAATAAATAAAAAGCACCCCTGTCCCCCCTGCTCTCGCGCTAAGGCGAACGCAAGCGGCGGTCTGGCGTCAAATGTAAACATAAATTGCACCATGCATGTGAGGTATCACCGCGAAGGTCAGATCGAGGGCAGTAATTTTAGCAGTAGACCTCCTCTGTAAATCTAAAGTGGTAACCTGTAAAGGCTTTTAAAGGCTTTTAAAAATGTATTAATTTTGTTGCCACTGCACGTTTGTGCGCAATTTTAAAGCATGTCATGTTTGGTATCCATGTACTCGGCCTAAGATCATCTTTTTTATTTCATCAAACATTTGGGCAATATAGTGTGTTTTAGTGCATTAAAATCTAAAGTGTGTTTTTTCCCCAAAAAATGCGTTTGAAAATCGCTGCGCAAATACTGTGTGAAAAAAAAAATGAAACACCCACCATTTTAATCTGTAGGGCATTTGCTTTAAAATAATATATAATGTTTGGGGGTTCAAAGTAATTTTCTTGCAAAAAAAAATAATTTTTTCATGTAATCAAAAAGTGTCAGAAAGGGCTTTGTCTTCAAGTGGTTAGAAGAGTGGGTGATGTGTGACATAAGCTTCTAAATGTTGTGCATAAAATGCCAGGACAGTTCAAACCCCCCCCCCAAATGACCCCATTTTGGAAAGTAGACACCCAAGCTATTTGCTGAGAGGCATGTCGAGTCCATGGAATATTTTATATTGTGACACAAGTAGCGGGAAAGAGACAAATTTTTTTTTTTTTTTTTTTGCACAAAGTTGTCACTAAATGTTATATTGCTAAAACATGCCATGGGAATATGTGAAATTACACCCCAAAATAAATTCTGTTGCTTCTCCTGAGTACGGGGATACCACATGTGTGGGACTTTTTGGGAGCCTAGCCGCGCACGGGACCCCGAAAACCAAGCACCGCCTTCAGGCTTTCTAAGGCCGTAAATTTTTGATTTCACTCTTCACTGCCTATCACAGTTTCGGAGGCCATGGAATGCCCAGGTGGCACAAACCCCCCCCCAAATTACCCCATTTTGGAAAGTAGACACCCCAAGCTATTTGCTGAGAGGTATAGTGAGTATTTTGCAGACCTCACTTTTTGTCACAAAGTTTTGAAAATTGAAAAAAGAAAAAAAAAAATTTTTTTCTGGTCTTTCTTCATTTTCAAAAACAAATGAGAGCTGCAAAATACTCACCATGCCTCTCAGCAAATAGCTTGGGGTGTCTACTTTCCAAAATGGGGTCATTTGGGGGGGGTTTGTGCCATCTTGGCATTTTATGGCCTTCAAAACTGTGATAGGTAGTGAGGAGTAAAATCAAAAATGTATGCCCTTAGAAATCCTGAAGGTGATGCTGGGTTTTCGGGGCCCCGTACGCGGCTAGGCTCCCAAAAAGTGCCACACATGTGGTATCCCCGTACTCAGAAGAAGCAGCTGAATGTATTTTGGGGTGCAATTCCACATATGCCCATGGCCTGTGTGAGCAATATATCATTTAGTGACAACTTTTTGTAAATTTTTTTTTTTTTTTTTTTTTTTTTGTCATTATTCAATCACTTGGGACAAAAAAAATAAATATTCAATGGGTTCAACATGCCTCTCAGCAATTTTCTTGGGGTGTCTACTTTCCAAAATGGGGTCATTTGGGGGGGTTTTGTACTGCCCTGCCATTTTAGCACCTCAAGAAATGACATAGGCAGTCATAAACTAAAAGCTGTGTAAATTCCAGAAAATGTACCCTAGTTTGTAGACGCTATAACTTTTGCGCAAACCAATAAATATACGCTTATTGACATTTTTTTTACCAAAGACATGTGGCCGAATACATTTTGGCCTAAATGTATGACTAAAATTTAGTTTATTGGATTTTTTTTATAACAAAAAGTAGAAAATATCATTTTTTTTCAAAATTTTCTGTCTTTTTCCGTTTATAGCGCAAAAAATAAAAACGGCAGAGGTGATCAAATACCATCAAAAGAAAGCTCTATTTGTGGGAAGAAAAGGACGCAAATTTCGTTTGGGTAGAGCATTGCATGACCGCGCAATTAGCAGTTAAAGCGACGCAGTGCCGAATTGTAAAAAGTGCTCTGGTCAGGAAGGGGGTAAATCCTTCCGGGGCTGAAGTGGTTAAGAGAGTGCACCTAATCTCAGCTCATTACCTGTATGGAAGACACCTGGGAACCAGAAATCTTGCTGATTGATAGGGGATCAAATAATTATTTCACTCATTAAAATGCAAATCAATTTATAACTTTTTGAAATGCATTTTTCTGCATATTTTTGTTGTTGTTCTGTCTCTCACTGTTAAAATAAACCTACCAATAAAAGTATAGACTGATAATTGTTTTGTCAGTGGGCAAATGTACAAAATCAGCAGGGGATCAATTTTTTTTCCCTCAGTGTATATCATCTATATGCCTCCCGAAAAATATAATCTAGTCTGCATAAGGGTTATGATTCATTATATACTGTAATGGGTCTCCTTTAGGCCCATGGCGAGATTGATAGAAGTAGGGTACTTGAACAAAGTCATTCACAAGAACGGATCTTTTTTTATTGATAATACCTTCTGTACATGCTGTGTATTTTAACACCTTCAGATCCTCAGTGTACCTCTCTAAAGGGTGTTTAGATAATTTCTGATAGGTGTCAGAATCAGATAATAAGCAGGGGCCTCCCTCATGTAATCATTTTTATTTTGAACTACTATCATGCCTCCCTTATCAGCTGATTTTATAATGATATTGTAGTCATCCATAAGAGTTTTCAGAGAAAGTGTTTCCCCTTAGTACGATTCAGTTTTTTAATGCTGAATTTGGGCTTACATCTAGTAATTCGGATTATACCATACTATAAAATGTTTCCAGAAAGACACCTTGTACAGGGGTAGGATTTAAAGACTGGCTTAGGTCTATGCTGGATGGAAATGGTGCATAAATTCCACAGTGACAAAAAATGAAAAAAACTCAATTGTATAACACACAGAATGAATGTAAATGAAAATAAATCCTCGTGCAAACTTCTTAAAGTCCAAAAAAGTAACTAAAACTGCAGTGTAAGAGGTGGCCCCAAACCACCAATATAAATAAAAGTCCAGGTGATTAACAAATATTCATCTGTGAAATGAAGGATATCCACCACCAAGAACAGAAGGGGTCACTCCTTACCGAAATGCCACGATCCTCCACTACAGAGGATCATAGCTCGCAGATACAAAATGACACTGGCAACGGGATCCCACATCGGCATCCACTAGGGGTCGTCACAACGTCAGCAGTGAACTCATGGAAGGGGCGTACCCTGTCTCCATGTGTTCATCTCTAGAGATGAGTTCACTGCTGACGTTGTGACCCCTTCTGTTCTTGGTGGTGGATATCCTTCATTTCACAGATGAATATTTGTTAATCACCTGGACTTTTATTTATATTGGTGGTTTGGGGCCACCTCTTCCACTGCAGTTTTAGTTACTTTTTTGGACTTTAAGAAGATTGCACGAGGATTTATTTTCATTTACATTCATTCTGTGTGTTATACAATTGAGTTTTTTCATTTTTTGTCACTGTGGAATTTATGCACAATTTATTACTTATTAGTGCGATTCTTTTTTCTTTTCTATTTTCTACTAACAATTGGTGTTCTATTGTTAGAATTGCTGCTTCATTTACTATTTTTTTTAGATCCCCTAACATGCCCAAAGTGAATAGATCTTATTGATCAAATGTAATTTCTGTGGTTATGTCTGCAAAATTGTCATCAGGGGATGGCGCTGTATGAATGGCTCGGTGCTTCAAAACTTTTTAACAGTGAGGTTCCTAATGAAGTCCTTACACAGTGTAGTGTAAAGAGATTGGGATTAGCTGATGAAGCAAAATTTAGGCCTTTACTAAGTAGAGACTCTTCAGAAAGTGTGCAAGATGATAAAATAAATATTTTTATTGTGCTTGTGTGCTCGTTTTCTTTGCAAGCCCTTGTTTTTCCCTACTTTCCTTTCTCTTCTACTAGTTTTCTTTTTAGGAGGTTGGAAAGGTGGGGCACCCCCTGAAAAACTTCTGGTGCCTCCTGAGACGTGGTATAGTCTGTCAGTCCTTTATGCGTGAAGGTGTTTTTATAAGAGCCTGCAATGCAAGTAGATATAGAGTCTTCTGGACCTAGATCTTTTTGTGGTATAAGAGGTTTAACCACTTCAAGACAGGGCATTTTCACCCCCTTCCTGCCCAGGCCAATTTTCAGCGCTGTCGCATTTTGAATAACAATTGCGCGGTCATGCAACACTGTACCCAAATGAAATTTTTATAATTTTTTCCCAACAAATACAGCTTTCTTTTAGTGGTATTTGATCACCTCTGCGTTTTTTATTTTTTGCGCTATAAACAAAAGAAGAGTGACAAGTTTAAAAAAAAAAACACATTTTTTTACTTTTTTCTATAATAAATATCCCAATTTTTTAAAAAAATAACATTTCCTCAGTTTAGGCCGATATCCATTCTTCTACATATTTTTGGTAAAAAAAAAAAAAAATCGCAATAAGCATATATTGATTGGTTTGCGCAAAAGTTATAGCGTCTACAAAATAGGGTATAGATTTATGGCATTTTTATATATTTTTTTTTACTAGTAATGGCGGCGATCTGCGATTTTTATCGTGACTGTGACATTGCAGCGGACACATCTGACACTGTTTTGGGACCATTCACATTTATACAGCGATCAGTGCTATAAAAATGCACTGGTTACTGTATAAATGTCACTGGTAGGGAAGGGGTTAACACTAGGGGGCGATCAAGGGGTTAAATGTGTTACCTAGGGAGTGATTCTAACTGTAGGGGGAGGGGACTCACAAGGGGAGGAGACCGATCAGTGTTCCTCTGTACTGGGAACACACAATCGGTCTCCTCTCCCCTGACAGGACGTGTTTACACACACAGATCCACATCCTGGCTCTGTTACCGGCAATCGCTAGTGCCCAGCACACGCCCCCTAGACGGCCGGGTAGCCCAGGATGTCATATGACGCCCATCCAGGATGGGAGATCCCTCCTGCGGACGTCATAAGGTCTTGGGATCTTCTTTGCAGGTCTGGGCATGAACATGAAAATGATGGATATGCTAACTGTCCACAACCTGATAATGGTTATAGCTTATATTTTGTCATATTGCCTATACTGAAGTTAGGCTTAGGGTTCAAGCTCATAAGAGGAGGTGGATATTGTTTAGGAGAACTCTTATGTAATGGACCCATCATTTTGGATTTGTAATTGTCACTCCATGTAAAAACCGGATTATGTCAGTAGTTCTCTACATCTCATTTATAATTTCCTAACTTTCCTTTGATATAATCCTCATATTTAGTAGTTCTATTCTATCAAAGTGCAGCAATCAAATAGGAAACATTGCTAAGATAAGAAATGAGTTTCCTTTCCCAATGTTGAATAATGAGTTTAATCCATTTGTTGGTACAAAACTCAGCTAATTCGTCCCAATCTTTGGTCAGATCATCCTCTAAAAAAACACAATGTTTGAGGATGTGCAAATCTCTAGGAGTGATTTTGAGGTATAAGTACCTATTAAGAATGAAAATGTCCAACTATTGTATAAAATTAGCAGGAACATCAAGTTAATTCCAACCTGACCTATTTCATTATTCAACTTTACAATAGATTTAAGAAAATGGAAAAGTTTTTTCTTGAAGCATTGGGGCATTTATCCTACAATACCCACTCTCTAGAGAACACAAATTTGCCTATTGTAGGGCCTACAATACTAAGAGTCAGCTGGCCCTGAGTAAAATTCAGCATGGGCGTCTGCAACGGGGGGCGAGGTGGTCAAGTGCCCTCCCCCCGAAATCAGGGAACGGCAAGGTGTCCACACACGGACAATGGTGTTCCTGAGCAGTCCTTGCAGGGTCCGCTGTGGCCGCCACAGACTTTTTTCTGAGTCTGCTTCTCTCTGACATACTGAGTCCCTCCCTCCCTCACCCCCGATTGGATGGCCCAGGCCTCGCCTCAGCCGCTCGGCTCCAGTTCCTCCTGTGTACTGTGTAGAGGGAGATGTAGATCCAGCCGTTGTGGCGCCGGCCACTCTAGTGAAGTGGTGGTGGAGTCCTGCCTGCGTGCGGCGTGATCTGTGGGACTGTCTGGGGGGGGACTGTGCTGTGCAGCAGCCGCCCAGCGTGGGAGATGGAACCAGAGAACAGGCAGCCTGAGCCAAGGAGGAAGCAAGGAGGACTCGTGGAGTGGAAAATATATATATAAATAATATATTATTTGCAGGGGGAAAGGCCAGAGAGTGTGGAATGTGGAGCTGCAGGAAAACCTGGGGATTCTATTCTATATACAGGTGAAAAAAAGAAAAGAGTAAGAAGACTAAGTAAAGGGGGATCTATTCTATGGGGGACCTGCCCTGGCCTGGCCTATTCGAAAGGGGTATCTATATGGTATATGATAATGACTAAGCCCCTTCATGACATTGTCGAAAAGTGGCAGGGCATGGGTGACCCTAAAATGATGCCCCCTCTGAAAAAAGTTTTGGTGATACCCATGCTATTCAGCCCTATCTTAGGGATGGTTCAATGCCACAAACCTACAGTAAATGATTTACATGCAAACTTGTTACACATAGTCAAAGATCATTTGCTGGCAATGGAAACTCTTTTTCCATTTTCACTAATATTTCCTCACTATCGCACTCCAAGTAAGCTTCCAGTGAGATTTTGTCATTTAACCTTTTTGCTGCCAGAGCCGTTTTTGCATTTTTTGCACGCTTGTTTAACCACTTCAATACAGGGCATTTTCACCCTCTTCCAGCCCAGTCCAATTTTCAGCTTTCAGCGCTGTCACACTTTGAATGACAATTGTGCGGTCATACAACACTGTAACCATATGACATTTTTCCCCCACAAATAGAGCTTTCTTTTGGGGGTATTTGATCACCTCTGCGCTATAAACAAAAAAAGACTGAAAATTTTGATAAAAAACACAATATTTTTTACTTTTTGCTATAATAAATATCCCAATTAAAAAAAAAAAACATATTTCTTCCTCAGTTTAAGCCGATATGTATTCTTCTTCATATTTTTGTTAAAAAAAAAAAATCACAATAAGTATATATTGATTGGTTTGCACAAAAGTTATAGCACCTACAAAATAGGGGATAGATTTATGGCATTTTTATTTATTTATTTATTTTTTACTGCAATATTGTGGTGGACAGATCAGACAGTTTTGACACTATTTTGGGACCATTCACATTTATACAGCGAACAGTGCTATAAAAAATGCACTGATTACTGTATAAATGTCACTGGCAGGAAAGGGGTTAACACTAGGGGGCGATCAAGGGGTTAAATGTGTTACCTAGGGAGTGATTTTAACTGTGGGGGGAGAGGACTGACTGGGGGAGGTGACTGATTGGTGTTCCTCTGTACTGGGAACACACGGAACACTGGGAACACACAATCGGTTTCCTCTCCCCAGACAGGACGTGGATCTGTGTGTTTTTACACACAGATCCATGTCCCTGCTCTGTGACCGGCAATCGCGTCTGCCTGGCAGACATCGCGTCTGCCAGGCACGCGCATCGGCCGCCAGGCACGCGCATCGGCCGCCAGGCACCCGCGAGGCTTCCCCTGGCTGCCGGGAAGTCGAGGACATCATATGATGGCCGCCCAGGATGAGAGAGCCACCTCGCGGTTATTTGACTATGCGTGATGGGAAGAGGTTAAAAAATGTTAAAAAAAATATGTTTAAAAAATCATTTTAGGCCTGAAGATTACACAAATCCCCCAAATATTATATACTTTCTGAAAGCAGACACCCTATAGAATAAAATAGTGGTAGTTCCAATTTTTTATGTCACACAATATTACCGCAAAAAATAAACTAAGTGAATTTTAGAGAAAACAAACACAATAAATTACCCACATCTTTGGTAAAATATAAAAGAGGAGGTTGCACCAAGTAGATACCCAACATGGCAAACCTTAAATTTGTGTGAGCCAGTGAAATGGTGACAAACTTCAGTACCCTATATTTTCTAGAGGCAATGCTTCAAAAGCCCCCTATAGTTGATCAGTTTAGTGTTATGAATGAGGTCTTGTGCTAGAATTATTTCTGTCACTCGGGCATGCGTGGCGATATGTAACATGTGTATTGCAATCGACGTGAATGTTTACGTTCCTACGTGCATATACGTAGGGGTGGGGGGGACCCTAAAATGTTTTGGGGGGACTTAATGTGCTTGATTGTAAGTTTATTTTAAAATCAAAAAAAAAAGTCCTCTATGTTATGATTTTTTGATGACAGGTTCTCTTTTAATGAGACAGTCTTTTAGACTCTGCATGTCTCCTCTGGGCTCCACTGAGTGTATTACAATGTAGATCGCATTGCAATACATTCCTTCCCGGCTATGCTGGCCGGGGAAAGTTACAGGGTGACCCGGAAAGGACGTATATGTCATACATGTCGCTTTCCGGGTCACCAACAAGAAGGGAAGGAGAGCGGCTGTTACTGGGGTGTGTGGAAGCAATTGGGCGGTAGGGCAGCTACCCGAATGCTTCCACCTGACAGGAGCTTGTCAGTTTTACACACAATCCCAGTGGCTGCAGCCATCGGATTGTATGTGAACCCACCACTGTCAGGTCCATACTACATAGGGACCTGGCAGCGAACAAATGTATAGTGCACTAAGTGTATAATATAGTATACTCACCTGCCCTCTATCTATCCATAATAATGCATGTGCTTCCACTATGGAGGCTCTCAAATAGTTAGGATTGCAGATAATACCTGGTTGCGGTGAAGTGGCTCTGCAGCTTACGCATGTATTTGCAAATATTTTCAATGCATACTGTCAGACAGGATAATTTGGTTGGTTGCAGGTTGGTTAGTAAGTTGAGCTGGGAATTTTCCTTGGTTTTGTTTGACATGCATCGTCCTTTCATGTGCTCCTTGCTGCAAAGGCCAGTTATGGGGGGGGGGGGGGGGGCAGTGGCCATTTGTTTGTACTGTTGGAATACTGGTGAGGGGATGTACTGGACACCTTTGCTGCCATTGTGCTATATGCTGGGTGTCCAGTGCACCCCTGTACCTTTAAGGAGAGATGGGCTCCCTCCAGGCTCACATGCCCTCTATCTATCCATTATAATGCATGTGCTTCCACTGTGGAGGCTCTCAAATAGAGTTAGGACTGCACATAATACTGGGGTGCCGTGAAGTGGCTCCGCAGCTTACACATGAATTTGCAAATGTGTGCGAACTAAACCCCTATTTTTAACGCAAACTGTTAGACAGGATAATTTGGTTAGTTGCAGGCTGGTCGCTAAGCTGGGAATTTTCTTTGGTTTTATCTGATATATGATAATGCGTTTTCCATAGAGTTCCCATTAGGACATTTATTTATGCATTTGTTTATTTATTATTCACTTATGCACATTCATATTAATACATAATATTCATAACTGACTTTTAATGTTTCTCAGCTATAGACTCCATGATTTTTTGTATGTCTTTTAATGCATGAAATCATTTCCTCTTTTTTTTTTTTTAATGATGGTGGTACTATGTTTTTAGTAATCATGCTTAATTGTTTAATTTTTTTACATATACTTATTTTTTATCATTTTTTTTAATCATTTGTATAACTGTATATAGGTCTGTTGCACAGGGACGTAAAAATGTACTGATGTTCATACTCAAGATCTTATTGACAAAAATATCCTGAGTAAAATGTTTTCTAAAGACCTTGTGTATATTTGCACAATGGAGCAAAAAGGCACATAAGCGTATAGAAGCTTAAAATAAACGTGTTTAGGTGCGTAAACACGTAATATATTGTATGGGACAACTTCATCACCTAATGTTTTTATATGTTGTGTTCTTCCACTATTTCTGTACTATGCAGGATAATTATTTGCATAGGTAATGTCACCTTAATCACTCGGCGCCCGCACTATAGCCGAAAGACAGCTACATCGCGGCGCTTAATTGCCGGCAGGGCGTCCCTGGACGTCCTCCTGTTTACTTGTTCCCTTGGACAGATCGTGATAAATGGCCAATCACAGCGGCCATTTAGCACTCGATCGGCGTGTCCAAAGTGAGATGATCTCAAATGTAAACATATGAGATCATCTCTCATTGCCGTCTCTCCCTCCTCACACAGAGACCGCGTGTGAGGATTGAGAGCTTCTGTGCTGCAGCGTGAGTGAACACTAAATAAAACACAGTGCCCACAGTACCTATCAGTGCCATCTGTCCCCAGTGCCACCTGTCCCCAGTACCACCTATCAGTGCCATCTGTCCCCAGTGCCACCTGTCCGTGTCATCTGTCATCAGTGCCACCTGTCAGTGTCAAGTGCCATCTGTTATCAGTGTCACGTGTCATCAGTGCCATGTATTAGTACCATCTGTCATCAGTGCCACATCAGTGTCACGTGTCATTGTCCTGGTGCTCCAGGGCCTTCAAAAGTGTAATAGGTAGTCAACAAGTTAGATGTGTAATTTATGCTCCTAGAACACCTGATGGTGCTCCCTGCATGTAGGGCCTCTCTATGTGGCTAGGCTGTGAAAAAGTCCCACACATGTGGTATCGCCAAACTTAGAAGGAGTAGGAGAATGTATTTTGGGGCGTCATATGTGGTATACACATGCCATGTGAGAGAAATAACCCTTTTACAATGACAATTTTGTGGAAAAAAAAAATCTTCATTTTGCAAAGAATTGTGGGAAAAATGACAACATCAAAAACCTCACCATGCATCTTACTAAATACCTTGGAATGTCTACTTTCAAAAAAAGGGGTCATTTGGGGGGTATTTGTACTTTCCTGGCTTGTTCGGGTCACAAGAAATTAGTCTAGTACATCAGGTGTGATCAATTTTTTATGATTTGCACCACAGCTTGTAGACTCTCTAACTTTCACACACCAAATAATATCCACTAATTTAGGTTATTTTTTACCAAAGATACGTAGCAGTATAAATTGTGGACAAAATTTATGAAGAAAAATTAATAATAAATAATATTATTTAAAATAAAATAAATACAATTTTTTTTTTTTTTTTTCATTTATAGCGCAAAAAAAATAAAAAACCCAGAGTGAACAAATACCACCAAAAGAAAGCTCTATTTGTATGAAATAAAGGACAAAAAAAATTAATTTTGGTACAGTATTACATGACTGGGTAATTGTCATTCAAAGTGTGAGCACTGAAAGCTGAAAATTGGTCTGGGCAGGAGGGGGGGTTTAAGTGCCCAGTAGGCAAGTGGTTAACTACCTAAAACCTTGGGATTAGTGTTTACATGTTTACTGTTAAAACCAAAGTTTTGTTATTTTTGTTTACTTTTGAATTTCTTTAGTCTCATGACTACAGCTCTCTTACATATAGTATGTTTCATTAAAGTGACATAAATTACATTACATTAACGATACGTCTCCTGTAAAACCACGCCTATTTAAAATGAATGAAATTGAAGTTGTAGTAGACTGGCAGCTCTATTCTTCCTAAGACTTTTGTGAATGGTCCCTAGGGAAACATAAACACAGAATAAATCATGGAAGTGCTACTCCACCTAAAAGTCCAGAATAAGCCTTTATGTAATCGCCAACTGAAACTAGCGCATTTCAAGGGTTGCCAAGGTCCCCCTTCTTCAGGGCTAAATAGGATCAGAAGAACTAGAGCAAGATATAAAGCCTCCAATGTGTTTATTATTAATTAGTCGCCCTGATGTCACTGTCAAGTCCAGTGGCACTTCTATACTAGCAATAGGAAAAGAAAATGCCGCTCCAGGTGAGTAATGGAACCAGGTAGGCTGGGGAATGGACTCCTCCCAGGGGTGTTAGCCTTGGCTCACTAGCCGTGCAATTTGGATAAAAAGAATGGATGGCTGCACACCGAGGTAGTGATGAATCTCTTTATTGTAAAATCTATAACATGCAGGGCCGTCTTAATAGCATCATGGGCCCCTGGGCAAAGTAATGCTCTGGGGCCCCTACAATGGAGACAGTGCAGGTATACAGACATCAAGTAGGTAGGAGGCAGACAAGCGGAGCTTCCCCTTTTGGGTGGAGCTCCACATTAACTATATGAACAATTATTCTGTACAGCAAAGAAACAGTGGGAAAATACTACATACATAAAGTAACAAAGCTGTCCTGTGCATATAATATATCTGCTAGATTGATGCCTCCCCAGCACTATGGCCCCTCTACACCCTAGATATCCCCCCAGCACTCTGACCCCTCTACATCCCAGATATCCCCCCAGGACTCTGATCTCTCTATACCCCAGATATCACCCCAGCACTCTGACCCTCTACATCCCAGATATCCCGCCAGTATACTGACCACTCTACAGCCCAGATATCCCCCAGCACTCTGACCCCTCTACACCACAGATATCACCCCAGATATCCCCCTAGCACTCGGACCCCTCTACACCACAGATATCCCCCCCAGGACTCTAACCCCTCTACACCCCAGATATCCCCCCAGCATTCTGACCCCTCTACACCCCAGATATCCCCCCCAGCACTCTGACCCCTCTACACCCCAGATATCCCCCCAGCACTCTGCTCCCTCTACACCCCAGATATCCCCCCAGCACTCTGATCCCTCTATACCCCAGATATCCCCCCAGCACTCTGATCCATCTTTACCCCAGATATCCCATAGCACTCGGGCCCTTTTACACCCCAGATATCGCCCCAGCACTCTGATCCCTCTACACCCCAGATATCCAACCAGCATTCTGATCCCTCTACACCCCAGATATCCCCCCAGCATTCTGATCCCTCTACACCCCAGATATCCCCCCAGCACTCTGACTCCTCTACACCCCAGATATCCCCCCAGCACTCTGACCTCTCTACGCCCTAGATATTCCCCCCAGCACAGTTACCATATACCATAACATATCCCTTGTATTGTGACCCCACTACATCCCCGATACCCCCTACACTGTGGCCTCTTTACATCCCCGATACCTCTAGCACTAATGCCACCGAACATACTACCCCCTATACACCCCAGATCTCCCCTCAGCATTGTTTTTCCCCATTCAACCTTGATATCCCCCAGCAATATTATTCCATCCATGTAGTACCCCCTTTTCCAATGGAGATACAGTGCATGTAAACTTTTGGCTATGTGCCCACCTCCAGGACTGGACTCACTTATACCAATCAAGCAGGCAGAAGGAGGGGTGGAGGAGGGAGCATCCCCCTGGGCATTCCAAGCCCTTCGGTGCAAACAGTGCTGGACAGCTGGGCTCCCCATGACACCATCCACAATGCTACTTCCGCAGGTGGGCTCTCAGTGCTGCTGACTCAGCAGCTCCCACTCCAGCTCCTACCCCGTGGCCTCTGAGTCCTGAGAATTCAAGCTGCATGGGGCAGGGTCAGAGCATCACTGGCACTTCAGCCCTTCCCCTCCCTGCTGGCTGTGAAATAATAGGTATCGTTCTGCACAGCACAGCGCACTGCTGCCAGCCTGCCTCCACTGTGTATCCATCACTCTCAGTGCCATCATGGGGCCCCCAATTTCGGGGCAAGGTGGGCTCAAGGATCAGCTTCTTTGGGGAAAGTACAGGGGCCCCCCATGCAGCTGGAGCCGCCCCCTGGGCAGTGCCCAGGTGTGCCCACTCATTAAGACAGCTCTGGTAACATGAATATCACCACAGGTCAGGCAAACAGGTACAGGTAGACGCGCTTCACACAGCAACGATGAGCTTATTCATTATTATACTATACTATATGCTGCAATTTTTTTCTCAGACTGTCTTTTTCTCTATGAAGATTAGCATGTTATTAATAGTACATACTGATTCTAATTCACCCATTGTCAATCATTTCAATTAATAAATGCTTTCACTTTCATGTTCGTGTTTTGTATGAAGTAGTGGAGGTCAAAGTTGAAAACAGAGATACTATTAACTATATGTGAATAACAGAGTAGAGAACAAAAAGGAGAACAGTTGGGACTTTATATGAGGCGGTGACCTGGTAAGGTCAATTGCCTCAATCCCGATCTATATGTCAAAAAGACATACATCTGTCAGCATGTATAAGTTTTGATATTAATCGTTTATAATCATGTGGCAACCTGTCTATATTGTATGTATAGATTTACATTTTTTATGAATTGTACCAGTTATTATAATTGTATTGGATATACACTTACTCATGATTATGCATTTGTATGTTCATTTATATAATAAACTTAATTCTTTATACCTATGTGCTTCATTCAAAGTCCCAATCCCCTTTCCCCTCTTTTTTGAATAACAGAGTAGATGCTGTCTGTCTATTGGATTATTCCTGTCTCCTCTGATTGGTGAACGGTTATGTCTGTAAAGGATAATCATCTTTGCTACTTACATTTTGCTGCTCTACGAGTGCGAGTACTAGTTGTACGAGTTGTTTGTCTGCTTCATCAGTTGTTCACTACTTCCTTAGTTTTTTTTTATATAGTCGTGGCCCATCCCAGGGAACTCCTTTCCACTGAATCGAACTAAAACAAAAACTAAAAAAATAGAGATTGTTTAACAGTCAAGATATGTACCTGCACCCTTTCACATGTGTTGAAAGGGAGTAAATTAAACAAAAGAAAAATAATTATTACAAGGATTAGCAAGGCATTCAGGGCGTGCAAGGAATTCGGCTGTCAATGCATTTTTTGTTTCTAACAGTGTTTACTGTTTGAAGGTGAACTTTAGCTTGACTTACCCCACCCCCCTCTTAAATAATTGGATGTTTTTCCCTTTTGAACAAAAATGTTTTCCACCTTTTTTTAACTGCTTTGAAGCCTATGCCAGAATTTTGTTATTCAGATTTAGAATACTTTTCTACCGCTAATGCCGCGTACACACAACCGGACTTTTCGGCATCAAAGGTCCGATGGAACGAATCCGTCGGACAATTCGATCATGTGTGGGCTTCATCGGACCTTTTCTGTCTGTTTCAAATCTTTCTTATCGAAAAATCCGTTCGTCTGTATGCTAGTCCGACGGACCAAAAACGACGCAAGGGCAGCTATTGGCTACTGGCTATGAACTTCCTTATTCTAGTCAGGTCGTACATCATCACTTTCGAAATGATCGGACTTTGGTGTGATCGTATGTAGGCAAGTCCATTTCGTTGGAACTCCGTCAAAGTCCTTCGGGGTTCAGTCCGACAAGAAGTCTGCTCATGTGTACTCGGCATTAGGGAAATTCCCTGATGCCTCCTGAGACCCCCCACAATTTACTGCAGAGTGCTTAATTTTGTGCATGTGCAGATGTACTTTAGGTCTTTAGGATGTGGCACATCTGTGCATGCGTGAGGAATTTCCAGACATTCTCAAACAAGCTGCAAAGCCCCAGAAATTTCACAAATTGCATGTGTGCAAATGTGTGCAAATGTGTGGAAATGCACTGTACGTGTGCAGATTTGCTGTAGGTCTCTGCCAGGTCCTAAAAACCAGGTAGAGACCTGATGTACATCTGCCCACATGCAAGATACTCAAAGATGGTGGCCTCCAGAGCATTTGTCTGTGCGGGTGCAGGTGCTTTATGCAATCCCTGGAGCACAGTTGCATACAGCCACATCTTCTAATTCATCTCAATGGGTGGCTTAGGGTCCAAAGAGAGTAATTACACAGGCTACACATGCTGTATGGCCCCTGCACGGCTGTGTGTATGAAGCGATACAATCAAATGTCAATAATTATGTGAGTAGAAAGAGAATTAAACCGCCACAGCAGCAACAATATTACTAAATTATAACTATCTTGCAGTATATTGCTTTTTGACATTTTACCCTTTTTGCTAAATGTATATTCTTTTGCACATATATGGTTTTCAAATCTGTGGTGTGCTTTAATGTCATGCAAGATACATTTTCTTTATAATGTTAACTCAAACTCCCCAAGTAACTGCAAAAGACTCTTCCACAGAAAGAAGGAAGTAGGTGTAAAAATGAAGAAGGTTCTAGGTTTATTTTCTGTGGGTGGGAACATTGGATGAAGGTGTAGGAGTTGCCACAGGTGCAATTAGAAAAAGAGTCATACGTGTGCAGAAGAAAGGAGGCAGCAATATAAGGGGTGTATAACTGAGCAATGCTAAAGCTTTTTAATTGTTCATTTTCACTTTTTCCAAATCTATTTACAACCTTTTGAAAAAAAAAAAAACATGTCTACTGGCATCAATAGCTCAAGGTACAATTTATGCACAGCTGAAATGACTCTGCAGTGACTTAACTCTTATTCAATTGCTTATTCTGAAGTCTGAGGCAAACTTAACCAAGAACTGGGCTGTGCTTTGGGAAACATTTGTCATGTTTGTTAATGTTTATTTGTAGAATGAATGCATATAGTAAGTCAACAGGTATGTGTCACGTCTACCCCAACGCAGGATGTCAGACACTATAGCTAGCTTCTGTGTGCTTCACCTATAGCAGCCTCCTTTCCCTTAAGGCAAGCAGGGCTACCGATACTTGGTTGCCCCCAGGACTTATACACACTGCTATAGTGCCTGGCCACCATGCCAGGGCAGATGCGAACTAAGCAAACAGACAGACTACTAGCAGTTAGCAGACAGATAGCGTGGTTCTATGACAGTCCAGGTAAAAGGCAGGCTGAGTTCAGGGAAAAGTCCAATATCCGATCCAGGTCATACACAGGGAAATACAAACTAGCAAAACAGGGAAGACAAATGGGGGGCTTGATCAGGAACAACGCAGGTATCACTGTCTATCACAAGCAAGGGACAGAGCATTTGGCTTGCTTATAACAGGTGACTGACCATATCAATTACCTTGCAGGTGGACACAGACAGGGAGAATGTAATAGCTAAAACCTGGATGCTGGAATGAGGAGCAGGAGCACTGTGCCCGCCAGTGCAACCTGTGCCCGCCAGTGCAGCCTGTGCCCGCCAGTGCAGCCTGTGTCCCCATTGCAGCCATGTGTCCCCATTGCAGCCTGTGTCCCCATTAGGGATGGGCCGAAACACCCCCCCATTCGTTTCGTACTAGAACATGCGAACAGGCAAAAAATTTGTTCGAATACGCAAACACCATTAAAGTCTATAGGACACGAACATGAAAAATCAAAAGTGCTAATTTTAAAGGCTTATATGCATGGTATTGTCTTAAAAAGTGTTTGGGGACCTAGGTCCTGCCCCAGGGGACATGTATCAATGCAAAAAAAAGTTTTAAAAACGGCAGTTTTTTTGGGAGCAGTGATTTTAATAATGCTTAAAGTGAAACAATAAAAGTGTAATATTACTTTAAATTTCATACCTGGGGGGTGTCTATAGTATGCCTGTAATGTGGTGCATGTTTCCAGTGTTTAGAACAGTCTGACAGCAAAATGACATTTCTAAAATAAAAAAAGTAATTTAAAACTACTTGCAGCTATAATCCATTTTCGTAAAACGGGTGACCCGCCCCCCTCTGACACCACGGGGAATGCCATAGGGAAGTTCCCGTGCGTAAGAGGAGGCGGGGTCACCGGGTGGCCCCGCCCTCCGTTATATAATAGCTGTCACCTGAACAGAAGCGTCACACAGCGGGAGACTCCCATTGAGGCGGATCGGAGGACGGAGCGGAGAAGAAGCCGGAGGAAGATGCCGGACGAGAAGACCGGAGGAAGAAGCGGAGGAAGATAGGGGAAGAAGCGGGGGAAGAACAAGATGGAGGAAGAAGAAGAACATTGAAGGAATACCAGAAGGAGATGGAAGAAGAAGTGGGGAAAGAAGAAGACGTTAATAAAGGAATTGTCAAAAACCATCTATTGTCTTCTTTTAACATTTTTGACACTTTTTTGTGAAATGGTAGGGGAACATTTGTACCCCATTACCAATTCACACGGCGGTGGGGGCAGGATCTGGGGGTCCCCTTGTTAAAGGGGGCTTCCAGATTCCGATAAGCCTCCCGCCCGCAGACCCCCACAACTAGCGGGCAAGGGTTGTGGGAATGAGGCCCTTCTCCCCATCAACATGGGGGGCTACCCCAAAGCACCCTCCCAATGTTGAGGGCATGTGGCCTTGTATGGTTCAGGAGGGGGGGGCGCTCTCTCCCCCCTCTTTTCTTGCGGTCTGCCAGGTTGTATGCTCGGATAAGGGTCTGGTATGGATTTTTGAGGGACCCCACCCCATTTTTTAAAAAATTTTGGCACGGGGTTCCCCTTAAAATCCATACCAGACTTGAAGGGCCTGGTATGGAATTTGGGGAGACCCCCACGCATTTTTTTTATTTAAGATTTGGTTCGGGGTTCCCCTGTGGGGGAATCCCATGCCGTTTTTATCAATGAACTTTTATGTGTAGTTTTAAATTACTTTTTTTCCTTTAGAAATGTCATTTTGCTGTCAGACTGTTCTAAACACGGGAAACATGTGCCACTTTACAGGCATACTATAGACACCCCCCAGGTACGAAATTTAAAGGAATATTACACTTTTATTGTTTCACTTTAAGCATCATTAAAATCACTGCTCCCGAAAAAACTGCTGTTTTTGAAACTTTTTTTGCATTGATACATGTCCCCTGGGGAAGGACCCAGGTCCCCAAACACTTTTTATGACAATAACTTGCATTTTAACCTTTAAAATTAGCACTTTTGATTTCTCCCATAGACTTTTAAAGTGTGTTCCGCGGCTTTTGAATTTGCAGCGAACACCCCAAATTGTTTGCTATTCGGCTCATGTTCGACCCAAACATAAAGCCCATCCCTAGTCGCCATTGCAGCCTGTGTCCCCAATGCAGCCATGTGTCCCCAATGCAGCCAGTGTCACCAATGCAGCCATGTGTTCCAATTGCAGCCTGTGTTCCCATTGCAGCCTGTGTCCCCAATGCAGCTATGTGTCCCCAATGCAGCTATGTGTCCCCAATGCAGCTATCTGTCCCCAGTGCAGCCTGTGTCCGTCAATGCAGCATGTGCCCGCCAATGCAACCTGTGCCCGTCAGTGCAGCTTGTGTCTGCCAGTGCAGCCTGTGTCACCAATGCAGCCTGTGTCCGCCAGTGCAGCCTGTGTCCCCAATGCAGCTCTTTGTCCTCATTGCAGCTCTGTGTCCCCATTGTAGCTCCGTGTCCCCATTGCAGCTCTGTGTTCCCAATGCAGATCTGTGTCCCCATTGCAGCTCTGTGTCCTCAATGCAGCCATGTGTCCCCAATGCAGCTCTGTGTCCCCAATGCAGCTCTGTGTCCCCAATGCAGCCATGTGTCCCCAATGCAGCCTACCTGTGTAGGGGAAGGGAGAGGAGAGCCGCCACCACCTGGTTGATCAGAGCGCGGGGAACATAACAGCTTTAATTTCAATAGCTGTGTGTTCCCTGCCACGCACCATCATATACAGCCCCACCCTGTTGTCCATGCACTGTGATAGACAGATCACCCGTCCAATCCTGAGAAGGGTGATCTGTCTATCAAAGTGCCAGACAAAAAGGAGGGGCTGTATATGTTGGCGCGCGGTGGGGGACACACAGCTATTAAAATTAAAGCTGTTATGTTCCCCAGGCTCTGATCAACCAGGCTCTCCTCTCCTCTCCCTTCCCCTACGATTGCTCCGACAAACCCAGGCTGCCAGCGGTGCTCGCCCACCCGCCCCCAGGTAACCCACACTCGCCAGCCCTCAAATCCACTCGCAAAATGCAAGCAGGCGACTGGATTTATTGAGGGCTGCCCTAAGATAAGGGGATGGGCGGGAGATGAGATAAAGTAGAAGGTAATTGTCTCCCTATGAAATTCCCCAATGGTCAGGGTAATAGGTACAGTGCACAATGTCACCAGGCCCATGGACAAGGGAGAATTATCAATGGCTAAGACTGAGAAGGGTCTGTGCACCTTAGTCACTGGAATCTGTAGACGGTGTTCTAGGTCCCTATCAATGAAATTGCTAGCAGCACCAAAATCTATGAAAGCTGAGAGGCGGTGAGAAAACTTGGTAGAGCTAAGTTGTGCAGGAACAAATAGTTTACCTCTGAGGGAAACTGACACAGTATAGTCTATAGCAGTAGACCCCACCCGCAATAGACTCTTGGAGTTTCTCGGCTTATTAGGACAGCTAGCGACAAAGTGGCCGTTGTTGCCACAGTATAAGCAGAGTCCCTGAGATCTCCTTCTAGCCTTTTCCACAGGTGATAAATGGGTAGCGCCAATTTGCATGGGCTTATCCTCCTGGAGAGGTTGAGAGGGCTCAGGAAATTAAGAAAAGGTGGGCAGTGTACTAGGGGGTAAAGAAACAGACCTATCTGTACGCATTTCCCGTAAAACGCCTGTCTGTACGAATGGCTACTTGCATGGCTTCATTCAATCACTTTGGTTCAGTGTAGTGTACTAAGGAGTCTTTGACGGAGTCTGATAAGCCTAACCTGAACTGGCTTCTTAGAGCTGGGTCATTCCATCCCTAGTCAGGTGCCCAGCGGCGGAAATCAGAACAGTATTGTTCAGCGGTGCGTTTATCCTGACTTAATGAACTAAGCTTAGCTTCAGCTGAATGGGCACGTCAGGATCATCATACAGTAAACCTAAGGCCTTGAAAAAAGCTTCAACTGACCCTCTAGCTGGGTCATCTGCGGGGAGACTAAACGTCCAAGACTGGGGATCCCCCTGCAACCATGTAATAATCAGGCTGATCCGCTGTGCTTCAGAACCAGAGTGCGGCTTAAGCTTAAAGTATAGCATACAAAGTTGGCAAACACATGGGGGTCACCAGAAAAAAGATCAGGCGGGTTAACTTTGGGCTCTGGCTCTTGTGTTACTGTTGGAGGTGCATTTACATGCACAGACAGTTCCTGGACTTGGCATGTCAGTTTGCAAATTTCCTCAGCAAATAAGCAAGCCTGTGTAGAGTCCATCTTGACAGAAATGTTCTTGTTATAGGCTTGTGATAATGTCATGTCTACCCCAATGCAGGTGGTTAGACGCTATAGCTAGCTACTGTGTGCTTCACCTATAGCAGCCCCCTTTCCCTTAAGGTAAACAGGCCTACCCGTACTTGGTTGCCCCCATGACTTATATACAATGCTATAGTGCCTGGCCACCACACCAGGGCAGATGCAAACTAAGCAAACAAACAGACTACTTTCAGTTAACAGACAGATAGCGTGGGTCTATGACAGTCCAGGTAAAAGGTAGGCTGAGTTCAGGGAAAAGTCCAATATCTGATCCAGATCATACACAGGGAAATCTAAACTAGGAAAACAGGGAAGCCAAATGGGGGGCTTTATCAGGAACAACGCAGGTATCACTGTCTCTATCACCGGCAAGGGACAGAGTGCTTGGTTTGCTTATAACAGGTGACTGACCATATCAATCACCTTGCAGGTGGACACAGACAGGGAGAGTGCAATAGCTAAAACCCGGATGCTGGAATGAGGAGCAGGAGCACTTAACCACTTCAGCCTCGGAGGATTAGGCAGCTCATCGACCAGAGCGCTTTTTACAATTTGCCACTGCGCTGCTTTAACTGGTAATTGCGCGGCCATGCAATGTTGTATCCAAACAAAATTTGTGTCCTTTTTTTCCCACAAATAGAGCTTTCTTTTGATGGTATTTGATTGCCTCTGCGATTTTTATTTTTTGCGATATGAACGGAAAAATACCGAAAATTTTGAAAAAAAATGATATTTTCTACTTTTTTTAATAAACTCAATTTTAGTCATACAGTACATTTAGGCCAAAATGTATTCAGCCACATATCTTTGGTAAAAAAAAGTCAATAAGCGTATATTTATTGGTTTGCGCAAAAGTTATAGTGTCTACAAACTAGGGTACATTTTCTGGAATTTTCACAAGCTTTAAGTTTATGACTGCCTATCTAATTTCTTGAGGCTAAAATGGCAGGGCAGTACAAACCCCCCAAAAGACCCCATTTTGGAAAGTAGATACCCCAAGGAAATTGCTGAGAGGCATGTTGAGCCCATTGAATATTTTATTTTTTTTGTCACAAGTGATTGAAAAATGACAAAAAAAAGAAAGTACACAAAGTTGTCACTAAATGATATATTGCTCACACATGGCAAGGTTATATGTGGAATTGCACCTCAAAATTCATTCTACTGCTTCTCCTGAGTATGGGGATACCTCATGTGTGAGACTTTTTGGGAGCCTAGCCGTGTACAGGACCCCGAAAACCAATCACCGCCTTCAGGATTTCTAAGGGTGTAAATTTTTGATTTCACTCCTCACTACCTATCACAGTTTTGAAGGCCATAAAATGCCAAGATAGCACCCCCCCCCCCCCCCAAATTACCCCATTTTGGAAAGTAGACACCCCAAGCTATTTGCTGAGAGGCATGTTGAGTCCATGGAATATTTTATATTTTGCCACAAGTTGCGGGAAAATGATTTTTTTTTTGCACAAAGTTGGCACTAAATAATCTATTGCTCAAACATGCCATGGGCATATGTGAAATTACACCCAAAAATACATTTTGCTGCTTCTCCTGAGTACAAGGATACCACATGTGTGAGACTTTTTGGGAACCTAGCCGTGTACAGGACCCTGAAAACCAAGCACCGCCTTCAGGCTTTCTAAGGGCATAAAATGGTGATTTCACTTCCTCACTACCTATCACAGTTTCGGAGGCCATTAAATGACAAGATAGCACAAAACCCCTCCAAATGACCCCATTTTGGAAAGAAGACACTTCAAGCTATTTGCTGAGAGGCATGTTGAGTCCATGGAATATTTTATATTTTGCCACAAGTTTTGGGAAAATTACAATTTATTTTTTTTATGTGGAATTACATCCCAAAATACATTCTGCTGCTTCTCCTGAGTACGGGGATACCACATGTGTGGAACTTTTTGGCAGTCTAACCGCGTACAGGACTCCAAAAACCAATCACCGCCTTCAGGCTTTCTAAGAGCATACATTTTTGATTTCACTCCTCACTGCCTATCACAGTTTCGGAGGCCATGAAATGCCCAGATAGCACAACCCCCCCCCCCCCCCCAAAATGATCCCATTTTGGAAAGTAGACACCCCAAGCTATTTGCTGAGAGGCATGTTGAGTATTTTGCAGATGTTCCCTGTTGGGACTGGAGAGTCAGAGAAAACCATGGAAGACGGTGAGGTGTTTAAAAATAAAACATTGCAATCTGTACCTAAAAAAATATATGCCGAGGCATGGGGGACATCTGCCCCTAATGTTAGGAGCAAATCGCTCCTCCACCCCTGCCCCTATGCTTCGGCATATATGCTCTTTTTTTTTTAACTGTGGTGGTGAAATCACCTCTGACAGCGCTGGAGTCACGACTTTATGTATCGTGGGAGCAAACGCTGTTGCTGTCAAGATAAATAAACCTGTGCTGCAGCTGAATAGCGTATCTGCTAAGCAAATGATAGTTAACAATAAAACAAACATTACAGTATAACATACCATACCTGCAAAGCAAATACAATAAAACATAGTAAAAATAAAACAGAGAGAGAATGATAGATATAGAACAATAGTGAGCGAACAGTAGAGAGCGAACATAAGAGAGAGAACAATAGAGAGAGAGAGAGAAGAAAAATACAACCACAACTATTTTTGGATTTTTTATTTTTTTTGTTTTTATGTATGTTTTTCTTTTTTTTTTTTTTTCACTTTTATAAAAACTGTAAAAAAAAATTCAAACTGAACATTGCAGATTAGGGTCTGTCAAAATGTGATGGCCATCACATCTTCCAAGACCTCGAGACCCTGTGTACGTGTGCCTAGGACTGTGTGGTACTCTACCCTACGCTAATACTCAACTAGTATGTGGTAGCATTCGAAACAGTCACCAATGCAAAGACCAGGTTGGTCAGGACCGGAGGGACAATAATAGCAGGTGTCACGCCTATATCCGCGCTTTCTACAGACAAGACATCTTCTTTGGGGGTTTCTTTGGGTAGGAGTACCAGAGAGGACATGCAGAAAATGCCTCTCATGGAGCCAGCTTATTGCATTTACACTGCAAAGTTGGGCCAAAGCCCCGTCTGGAAACAGAAGGGCTCTGAGGATCTCTTCCTGGAATTTAAGGAAGGATCCAGTTCGTCCTGAAGCTCTGTATAGCACATGAGCGTTCAGCAAAGCCAAGTGAAATAAGTATACAGACACTTTTTTATACCAGCGTCTGGCCTTACGGGCAATTAGGTACAGCGCCAATAACTGGTCGTTGAGGTCCACCCCTCTCATATTAAGATTATATTCGTGGACACTGAGGGGTTTCTCCACAACACCAGTCGCCGTAGGAATTTGGACCGTCGTGTCTGCGTGAAGGGAGGACAGAACGAAAACTTTCTTATTATCCCTCCACTTCACAGCGAGCAAATTATTACATCTCAAGCAGGCTCTCTCCCCCAGCCTAAGAAGGGAATCTACAAGCCGCTGGGGAAAGCCCCGGCGATTAGATCGCAAGGTGCCACATGCGCCAAATTGATGATCAAACAAGTGACTAAAAAGAGGCATGCTTGTGTAATAATTGTCCACATACAAGTTGTACCCCTTTCCGAATAAGGGTGACACCAAGTCCCACACAATCTTACCAACGCTCCCTATGTAGTCAGGGCAGTTCTCCAGCTCTATGTAACTATCTTTTCCCTCATAAACCATAAAACTATATGTATAGCCTGTGGCCCTGTCACAGAGCTTATACATCTTGACCCCGTATCTGGCACGCTTGCTGGGAAGATACTGTTTGAATGACAAGCGGCCAGAAAACTTAATCAGGGACTCATCAACGCAGACAACTTGATGGGGAGTAAACAAGGCTGCAAAACGTTGGTTGAAGTTATTTACGAGGGGCCGAATTTTGTAGAGCCGATCAAATTCAGGGTCACCCTGAGGATGTCAGAGTTCATTATCGTTGAAATGCATGAACTGCAAGATCTGCTCGTATCGTGTCCTGGTTATGGAGGCAGAGAACACGGACATATGGTGAATTGGGTCAGTGGACCAATATGACCGCAACTCACTCTTTTTAGTTATGCCCATGAGGAGGGATAGGCTCAGGAAGGTCTTAAATTGGGAAACCGTAATTGGTTTCCAATCTCTGGCAAGGGTCAGCTGGGGATTAGCGGCAATGAATTGACCAGCATATAAATTGCTTTGGTCCACAATAGATCTATAGAGATCTTTGGTGAAAAACAGCAAATAAAAATCAAGTGACGTAAAATCAACTGTTTCCACCTGAATTCTGGGTTGGCCAGTGAATGGGAGAAGTACGGGTGCTGCAGAAGTGGTGGGTTCCCAATTAGGATTGGTGAATGCAGTAGGAAGGGCACTATGGGCTCGACGGTTCTGTCTTTGTCTTCTTCTTGGTGGCAGCGGGACACTACTCATGCTTGCCACCTTGCCAGCTTGAACTGCACTTATGGGACTCGCCACGTCACCAAGTGTTACTGCAATGCTGGATGTACGACCAGGATGTCCTAGGCCGCTGGTGCTTGCCAGTTCACCAGAAGGATGAGCGGTGCTAGTACTGGCTCTCTGCTCCATACGAGGGACCTGCGATTCTTGCACCTCAACGATAGCAGAAGAGGAACGGGGTCTGGTACGCCTGACTTTGGCAGGGACCACAACTCCCTCGTCGGAGCTATCTGTCAGGGTGTCGCTGCTGTCTACAGGTTTGTATTCTGAGTCTGAATCTGACAGATGAGTGACTTCCTCTTCACTATCTGTCATGCTCAGAAACATGTAGGCCTCTTCACTAGTGTACCTTCGATTTGACATTTTGGTCTCTAAATTTACTGGTACACTAGTGAGACTCACAAGAAAAAAAAAGCACCTAACTGTCATCGACTGATTCAAACGCTACCAAAAAAACTGTTAGCGTTCACAGGGATCAGGCCTGATAGGGAAATCCCAGAACTTAGGGGTTTCCAATAACATTTTGACTGCTGAACCACATTCAAAAGATGTATTTAATATTCAAGCCAATAGTTTTAGCTATAGGCAGGGAGAACAATACAGTAAGTACATGGTGACATTCAATATGATTGTTCTGACTGAGGCTGGGGGCGAACTTCCTTTTATACTCTATACATAGCTGCGAGCTACCTTGTAAGTCTCTTTGAAGTCTTGATAAACTTGTTGGTTATTTACATTGTTAAACAGATGGTCAATTACATAGTTACATAGCTACACAGCTAGTAAGGTTGAACAAAAATACCAGTCCATCCAGTATATCTGGTTAATCAGAATACATGGTTTTGGCTACTCATAACTAAATGTTTGATAAATAAATAGCTATTCCATTTACCCTATCAATCCCATCTCTTGGTCAAATTAAAAATTGACCACATAACTAACAACATAACATCACTATAACAAAACAATTCATACACTGTTTGTGGACAGTTGGGTTCTTGACTATTCAGTGTAGAGATTCTTTTGGTGACAGTTAAAGCTGTGTGGGGCCTAACTTGATGTGAATATTACAGGCAATGATATTGGGAAAATGGAACAAACTAGGTCTCATAACACATGCACAACTTAAAGAACGGCAGATAAAATTACAATTCCTATAAATTGCTTCTAAATTCCAACATCTCCCTCCAACTGCCTAATCTTAGTTTTTAAATTTATTTTTCTAGTTCATATTCCTCCTAATTTATGTACCCAATTTACTTCTGCAGAAAAATCTCATTTTGCTTTTGTCAAGGCTAAACAAAAATAAAAATACAAAAATGTCTAAAAACAAAAATGACACGTTGGTCTAACAATGTATGAACACCAAGTCTTTAGTTGATTCCTCCGCTGTAACTTTGACAGCTCATCCTCCATAAGACTCCATTGCAACACCTTAAGAAGGCATACAGTTTTCATACATAATCTTTTTTTTTCTTTAGGACTATCGCAGTCCACATGACAAGAATCTTCCAGTAGATGTGCAGATCTTTTTGCAATTATAGCAAACTGAGCTGTGATTTTTTTAGACATCTGACATGATAAGTATCAAAGTTCTTCAGACATCTAAAAAGCTTCTGAAAGCAGTCTTTTCCATCAATGCTGTTTGTGGCTGATGTCAAAAAGCCAAGGAATGAGGGAGGATATTTGTGAGGATGGCGTCACTCAGATTGTTAGTCCAACATTTGATCATTAACAAAAATGCCCATAAAGCCGTTTGAGTTTTTTTACTGCTGAAGTAAATCTATGTTCTAGCAATAAGACCTAGAAGAAAAGAAAAATGTCTTAATACAAGGAGAAACCATTCTTATTTAGTATAAAATGTTATTCAACTGTCATTTAAACTAAACTGTCTAGACTATATATACATTTATCATGAACAATAGGCTTCTCAGAAGGGGGGGGGGGGGGGGGGCTATCACGTATGGCCTGGACCATTGATCCTGCAGGAACATAGACAAGGATTTACAAGAATGACAGGAGTATAGTGCAGTACTGGGGTTCAGGGTTCACAGGAGATACAGTTGACATGTACAAGGATTCTAAGCCAGGAAGGATACCTAATGGTACTATCTGGGGAGAAGGCAGCATGTCCGCACATGCAACAATAGTGAGGGCCCTTGAAAGGGCCGAGGCGCAGAGTCTAAGGAACGGCCTTGTCTTCTCCAGAGCTCTTAATGGTAGAGATGGTTTTGTGCTGCAGACAGATCCCCGGTTACGGCCCTCTTACTCACCCAAGCAGGCAGATACCTAGAACAAAGGGCCAATGGACAAATGAGAATCCCTTGCAGCACTGAGGTGCTGGGATCACTAAACAGTAGGGAGTAAAATTCAAGCTAACAGGTGTGTGCCTGGACACACACAGACATTGGGGACAGATACACAAAGACACATAAACAGCTAGAAATGAGTAGCACACAGGAATCTATAAGAGTAGTGAAGTTGCATGGTGTCACCGAACAGGAAACTAGTTTACAAAATATACTTGGAGACACAAAGACAGACTTGCTTGGGACATTATTATTCAAAGCCTAGGGCAATCTGCTTCAGTTTGAAAAGGCAGTACTGGCTGGGCATGTAGCTAATTCAATTAACAGGAGATTTAATCTAGTCTTAAAAACACATTTTGTGGGACAAGATACAACCGCAGACCTTATATGTTAAAGCATTGGAACTAAATGCCAATACCAATACAAAAATAATACCAGCATACCTGCTGATCTTTGGGAATAGAGGAGACAGATCTGTGAAAAAGCTGACGATCTGTGACAGGTCTAATTTAAAATCTTAATAATACCCAAGTAATTCTTAAACTCCATGTAGTAACACTGACATACATGTAGTAATACATTCATTACTTTTTTTTTTTGTCATCATAGGTGTTTAAACTAGAGCAGCAATTATTTAATTCAATCTTAATAACTTTTTTTTTTTATCTTAAAATAATACACAAAAACTATATAAGGCTCAGTTCCCACTATTGCGACTTAAAGTTGCAGCGACTTTGAAAAGGTTCTTGCACTACCTTGATGAGACATTCAATGGAACTCTGAACTAGAGACTGTGAAGTTAGATCAAAGTCACACTCCAGAGTCTCTGAATCACATGACTTTGGTAGTCATTATAGTGGAAACGTAGTCTAAGACAAGAAATACTTAATTATCTAGGGCAGGGGTGTCAAACTCAACTTCATCGTGGGCCGCATCAGCATTATGATTGTCCTCAAAAGGGCCAGTTGTATCTGTAAGATTAGATGTCCAGCGCATCCCCTCCCCTTACATTATCTGTCAAGAGCCACCCCACCATCAGAAGTTGAGTCCCCTACTCTCCCTTACATCACAGTGCACCCCCTTTCCTTATGCTACTGCTAGGAAGAAGCTGGATGCATTGCTTGAAAGCAGAAAGTAGTGGTCTAGAGGAGGACCAGAGGAGGGCTGTAGCTCTCCTGCAGCTGCAGGAGAGGTGAGAGGGCCACATGAAATGGCCTGGAGGGCTGGTTTCGGCGATGGACCTTGTGTTTGACACCTGTGATCTAGGGTATTGAAACTTGTTAAATTTCAAAGCTCCTACATGTCAGATCATAACACAACATAAAATTTAGCACCTTATATTGTAAATAGGAACAAGAAACTGGGCAGTACGGACTCAGATGACTGCATCAATATTTAGCTAGTGGGGGTAGTGAAACCCATAAATGTTTACATATGAAAATAGAAACACTTTAGAACAATACTTCCATTGGTGAATTGTCTTTGAAGGCTGTGGTCTCCTTCTGTTTGGAAAACCTTAAGTGCCGGTTCACACTGATGCGATGCGATTTAGATGCAAATTTTTTCATTGCGTGTTTGATTATTTCCAGCACGATTGTATTGCGAATCCAATGCGAATTGTATGCGAATTGTATGCGCTGTACATGTAAATTAGGCACAGATGCGATTTGTGCTCAGGCCAATCAAAAAGGCAAGAAAAAAATGGGTGTTAACTTCCTGTGCTCTTCCTTGTTTTCCTTTGTGGGGGAGTATTGTCGTTGAGGAGTGTGGTTTGTCTGTGAGTAGTATCATTATGTTTCATCAAATGCCGTTGATCATAGCAGCAGTTGTTACTGCTACTGCTGCAGTCCTGATGGACAAAGCCAGGAGGAAGAGGAGGAGGAGGATGAGGAAGAGACTGATGAGTACAAGAAGATATTGGGTCCATCCAATTATTCAAAATAGGGAAGAGAGAGGCCAGTTCAGGATCCTCTACAATGATCTCAGGCAGCATGAGGAGAAGTTCTTCAACTATTTCCGGATGTCAGTAAATAGGTTAGTACCTGTACCCTTCCTCCCTCCTTCTTATCTATCACAGACATGCATCTTACTGACCACCAATCCCACTGACCACCAACGCCACTGTCCACCAACGCCACTGTCCACCAACGCCACTGTCCACCAACGCCACTGTCCACCAACGCCACTGTCCACCAACGCCACTGTCCACCAATCCCACTGACCACCAATCCCACTGACCACCAATGCCACTGTCCACCAACGCCACTGTCCACCAACGCCACTGACCACCAATCCCACTGACCACCAATCCCACTGACCACCAATGCCACTGTCCACCAACGCCACTGTCCACCAACGCCACTGTCCACCAACGCCACTGTCCACCAACGCCACTGTCCACCAACGCCACTGTCCACCAACGCCACTGTCCACCAACGCCACTGTCCACCAACGCCACTGTTCACCAACGCCACTGTTCACCAACCCCACTGACCACCAACCCCACTGTCCACCAACCCCATTGTCCACCAATCCCACTGTCCACCAACGCCACTGACCACCAATCCCACTGACCACCAACCCCACTGACCACCAACCCCACTGACCACCAACCCCACTGACCACCAACCCCACTGTCCACCAACGCCACTGACCACCAATCCCACTGACCACCAATCCCACTGACCACCAATCCCACTGACCACCAACGCCACTGACCACCAATCCAACTTTTGATCGCTTTTCTCCTTTTACTAAAACTGTTTCCTATTACCATTTTATTTGAATTTGTGTATGGGCTTTAGCCTGTCACTTACATTGAATTTGTGTTTTTATTTCTTAGTTTCGATGAATTGCTTCGTCTGCTTGGTACACGTTTGGAGTATCAGAACACCACCTTTCGGAATAGTGTAGAGCCAGCGGAAAGGTTGCTTGTTACATTAAGGTAAAATATAGATATACTTTGTAATTTTATGCTATGCACCATAGTAAGCTATACTAAGGAATGCTAAGAATGCAGACGGATATGACAACAAAATTGTTTGCAAAAAAAATTTTTTTTTTTATTTTAAAAAACTTAATATGTAAATTTTTTGGATTACATACTTGGCATGAAATATTTTGGAAACAATCCAGCTCCCTCTGACTCTCTGACCTCCTGACTCTCTAGCTTTCTAACGTCCCCTGACTCTCAATCTGACTCCCTTACTTCCCCTGACTCTCTAACTCCCTCTGACTCTCTGACCTCCTCTGACTCTATAACTTCCCCTGACTCTCTGACTCCCTCTGACTCTATTACTTACTGTAACTTTCTTACTTCCTCTGACTCTCTTACTTCCTCTGACCCTCTCACTTCCTCTGCCCCTTTCACTTCCTCTGACTCTCTGAAGTGTCTCCTCCACCTAGTGCGAGTCCTTCTGTAATAAAAAAAAAAACATAACTAATTTATTTGATATTTTTTGTCAGGTACCTAGCAACTGGAACTTCATTTGCCAGCTTACACTATGAGTACAAATTAGGAAAATCTACGGTGAGCACAATTGTGCGCGACACCTGTATCGCCATCTGGGAGGTCCTAAGAGATGTGGTCATGAAAAAACCAAACAAAGATGAATGGAACACCAAAGCTGAGTTGTTTTGGGAGCGCTGCAACTTCCCTAACTGTGTTGGTGCCATAGACGGCAAGCACATCAGAATTGTGAGGCCAGTCGGTAGTGGGTCAAAATTTTTTAATTATAAAAAATATTTCTCTTTCGTTCTGCTGGCAGTCGCTGATGCAAACTACTCGTTCACCTACATCGACATTGGTTCTTATGGGAGCAGTTCTGACTCCAGCATTTTTTCCCACTCTACCTTTGGAAGAATGATTCGGGAGAACGCACTGGACCTCCCAAACGAACGATCACTCCCTGGAACATCAGAACCCTGTCTCCCTTTAATATTTGTCGGTGATGAGGCTTTCGCTCTCTCAGAAAAAATGCTCAGGCCATATGCTAACCGGTCGCTGTCTGTGGAGAAAAGGGTCTTTAATTATCGGCTAACAAGAGCACGCAGAGTTGTGGAGTGTACTTTCGGAATTCTGGCAAACAAATGGCGTTTTCTCCACACGCCAATAAGTTTACACATGGAAAACGCCATAATTGCCGTAAAAGCTGCCTGTGCACTCCACAATTTTGTCCGCGAAAGAGATGGATACCTTTTCGAGGATTCTTTAATGGATGAGATGGAAGGCGCAGATTGGACACATACAAGGGGCAATTACAGGGGGGCCAGCATCCGTGAGCAATATACTGACTTCTTTATGAGTCCTGCCGGTCAAGTATCATGGCAGCTTGATTCCATTTAATACAGACCAATCATTTTTTCTTTGTCAATGCTGCATCGTGTACGATCTGTACTTTTTTCTGCAATAAAGTTTTATTGTTCGACAGTGTGTCCATCTATTTGTGGCATTTTCTGTGTCAACATGCAGACCATGCAATATCATTCAACAACATTGGTGGTCAGTGGCGTTGGTGTTCAGTGGGGTTGGTGGACAGTGGGGTTGGTGGACAGTGGGGTTGGTGGTCAGTGGGGTTGGTGGTCAGTGGGATGCATGCCCTTACATTGGTGGTCAGTCGGATGAATAAATATAAAGAGTGTGTAGCCGTACAATGTAGCCTAACCCTGACGTCTCCAATCAATAGACAAATACACAGTGATAAGCAATATACTTATAATGGGTTTATAGGTTCCAGGAGGTAATCGGTACATGAGATGGATGATTTGTGCCATAGTAAGCAATAGAAGCAATGCAGACAGAGATCACACCATTGTTCTCTTCCAAAAAAAAAATTTTTTATTTGTTTAATTTGTAATCTTCAAGTAATTACATACTTTTGAAAATATTTTTTGGAAAATAATCATACTTCAAACTTCAAACATTATGAAGAACCACATAACCAAGAGATAATACTCTGTCTCCTACTTCCCTTTCTCTCATCCTTCATTCTTTCTCCCCCTCACTTGATCTCTTCTTTCAAGTATGACCCTCTCACTTCCTATTACCCTCTCACTTCCTCTGACCCTCTCACTTCCTCTGACCCTCTCACTTCCTCTGACCCTCTCACTTCCTCTGACCCTCTCACTTCCTCTGGCCCTCTCACTTCCTATGACCCTCTCACTTCCTCTGACTCACTTCCTATGACCCTCTCACTTCCTCTGACCCTCTCACTTCCTCTGACCCTCTCACTTCCTCTGACCCTCTCACTTCCTCTGACCCTCTCACTTCCTCTGACCCTCTCACTCCCTATGACCCTCTCACTTCCTCTGACCCTCTCACTTCCTCTGGCCCTCTCACTTCCTCTGACCCTCTCACTTCCTCTGACCCTCTCACTTCCTCTGACCCTCTCACTTCCTCTGACCCTCTCACTTCCTCTGACCCTCTCACTCCCTCTGACCCTCTCACTCCCTATGACCCTCTCACTTCCTCTGACCCTCTCACTCCCTATGACCCTCTCACTTCCTCTGACCCTCTCACTTCCTCTGACCCTCCCACCTCAACCTCCACCTCACACTCTCTCTTCATCCAAAATTAGTACAAGTATCCCACTGCATAATCCACGCTGACCTGAAAAGTTGGTAGGACCAAAAAACGTTTGCATAATGTAAACAAATGCAATATGGTTAACAACATGAAAGAGGCTGTGCCGTTTAACAGGTAGGCATCTATCAATTTGAAATATAGTTCTGTTTCTCAGGTCTTACTAGCTTCAGGTACAAACAGGGATTTCACAGTATCTGGTGGTTCACTCGTGGCGGGCCGATATAGCATAACCGCATCACAGACCTTGACATTTTGGTCAGAGGTGGGATTGAAGCCCTGGCATTTGTGGACAGGCAATCCCACAGACCACCAATGTCAGGGCTTGTGTGACCACCAATCGGTCGTCTGGTGGGATGCAAATACTCTAAAAAATAGAAAACATAACCTAAACAAATCCAATTTAGATTAACAACATGAAAGTGGCAGTGCCATTCAACAGGTAGGCTACAGGCAGAGTATTACAACAAATTTAAATCTATAAATTCAAATATTTTGTAACACTCTGTTGCTCAGGCGTTGCTTGCCTCAAATACACAGGCGGGGATATCACTCTATCCGGTGGTTCACTCGGGGGCCTATATTGTGCATTTGTGGGAGGCTCGATTGAATTATCTTCAAGTGATTGATTTCTATAGGGATAAGGACTAGGATTGATTTGTTTGTGCTGTTCCATAGGTCTTGACTAGGGATGAGCCGAACACCCCCCGGTTCGGTTCGCACCAGAACCCGCGAACGGACCGAAAGTTCGCACGAACGTTAGAACCCCATTGACGTCTATGGGACTCGAACGTTCGAAATCAAAAGTGCTCATTTTAAAGGCTAATTTGCATGGTATTGTCCTAAAAAGGGTTTGGGGACCCGGGTCCTACCCCAGGGGACATGTATCAATGCAAAAAAAACTTTTAAAAACGGCCGTTTTTTCGGGAGCAGTGATTTTAATGATGCTTAAAGTAAAAAAAAAAAAGTGAAATATTCCTTTAAATATCGTACCTGGGGGGTGTCTATAGTATGCCTGTAAAGTGACGCGTGTTTCCCATGTTTAGAACAGTCCCTGCACCAAATGTCATTTTTAAAGGAAAAAATCTCATTTAAAACTGCTTGCGGGTTTAATGTCATGTCGGGTCATGGCAATATGGATGAAAATCAGTGAGACAAACGGCATGGGTACCCCCCCAGTCCATTACCAGGCCCTTTGGGTCCTGTATGGATATTAAGGGGAACCCCGCACCCAAATTAAAATAAGGAAAGGCCCTATATACTCTGAACAGCAGTATACAGGCGGTGCAAACAAGACAGGGACTGTAGGTTTGTTGTTAAGTAGAATCTCTTTGTAATTTTGAAGGGGTACATTTTTAACGTGTTTAGCTGCAGCCAAAAAATCTTTTTTAAGCTTTTTGGAAAACATAGGGAAGGGTTATCACCCCTGTGACATTTGTTTTGCTGTCTTTCCTCCTCTTCAGAAGATTTCACCTCACTTTTTGTCCCAATGAAAAATGTTTTTTGAAAATTTGGGTTTTTTTGTGGAACAAGGATTGGAAAGCTTCAGTGGAAAGGAGAAATTTTTTTCCCATATTAACTCTTACAGGAGAGAATTTCCCTTCCTAGGGGTAGATTTCATCTCACTTCCTGTTGTCTCCTTCCGTTTGCAAGTAGGAGTCGTTTGTAAGTTAGATGTTTGAAAGTAGGGTCCTGCCCTATATACTCAGCAGAAATTTGGGCCTTAGGTGTTGCTGTGGCCACAACACTGTAAGCCCTCACAGGGCCCTGCTGTGAAATATTAGATCAAGAATTGTAATTACATGCCCCTGTTGAACAGGAGCTGAAAAATTAGGCCTTAGGCACTGGTGCTGGTGCCACAACACTGCAACCCCTCACAGACACTCTAGTTGGAACGCAGGAACGAGCCCTGCTGCAAAGTATTGCTTCAAAAATTGTAATTACACGCCCCTGTTAGACAGGGGCAGAAAAATTGGGCCTTAGGCACTGGTGCTGGTGCCACAACACTGCAACCCCTCACAGACACTCTAGTTGGAATGCAGGAACGAGCCCTGCTGCAAAGTATTACATCAAAAATTGTAATTACACGCCCCTGTTAAACAGGGGCTGAAAAATTGTGCCTTAGGCACTGGTGGTGGCGCCCAGAACCAAAAATGTTCTTACAAGCTATCAGCGTGATGATTGAGGAGGAAGAGGATAATTACTCAGGGATAGTCACTCAGCATCAGCATAGGCAGTCTTTGAAGGGATCTGAGATTTAAAAAAAAATTATTCGGTTACATCAGCATCAGGTGCTTGGTAGCTGGTGGTGATCCAAGACTGATTCATTTTTATGAAGGTCAGCCGATCGACCGAGTCGGTGGACAGACGCACCCTGTGATCGGTTACCACGCCTCCAGCAGCACTGAATGTGCGTTCCGAAAGAACGCTGGATGCAGGACAGGCCAGTAGCTCAATTGCATACTGTGCAAGCTCTGGCCAGTGATCCATCCTCAAGACCCAGTAACCCAGAGGATTTTCGGTGGGAAAGGTGTCCAAGTCTGATCTTGCCCCTAGGTATTCCTGCACCATGTAAAACAGACGCTGGCGATGGTTGCTGGAACCGATCATACCTTGGGGCTGCGGACCAAAAAATTGTCTGAACGCATCGGTCAGACGGCCACCTTCTCCACCGCTCCTTCTTTGACTGACCGAAGCCTCAGCAACACGTTGTCCAGAAACAGGAGTTTGTAACCTCCCAGTCTCTGGGAACGCGTTGCACAGACCTTTCTGCAAGGCCTCCCGAAGATGTTTCATCCTCTGCTCCCTCTGCGATGGCAAGATAAGGTCCGCAACCTTACCCTTGTAACGTGGATCAAGGAGGGTTGCCAGCCAGTATTGGTCCTTCTCCTTGATACCACGAATACGAGGATCCTTACGCAGGCTTTGCAGGATCAGGGAGGCCATGCAGCGTAGGTTTGCTGAGGCATTCGGTCCGGAGTCCTCTGGGTCACTAAGGACAACAACGTCCGCAGCCACCTCCTCCCAGCCACGTACAAGTCCATGTGTTCCTTGGGACTGATCCCTTAAAGACTGCTGCTGATGCTGAGTGCCAGGCTCCACCTCCATACTGACACAATCTTCCTCCTCCTCCTCCTCCTCCTCGTCCTCTTCCTGTGTGATCGGCGGGCACGCAGGAACACTGTCTGGATAAAGGGGGCCTTGAGAGCTAAGGAAGTCCTCCTCTTCCTGCCTCTGTTCTGCCTCAAGTGCCCTGTCCATTATTCCACGCAGCGTGTGCTCCAACAGGTGGACAAGGGGGACAGTGTCACTGATGCATGCACTGTCAGTGCTCACCATCCTCGTGGCCTCCTCGAATGGTGACAGGACAGTGCATGCATCCCTGATCATGGCCCACTGGCGTGGGGAAAAAAAAACAAGCTCCCCTGACCCTGTCCTGGTGCCATAGTCGCACAGGTACTCATTGATGGCCCTCTGCTGCGTGTGCAGCCGCTGCAGCATGGCCAACGTTGAGTTCCACCTGGTGGGCATGTCACAGATTAGGCGGTTCTTGGGCAGGTTAAACTCCTTTTGGAGGTCCGTCAGCCGAGCACTGGCATTATATGACCGGCGGAAATGCACACAGACTTTCCTGGCCTGCCTCAGGACATCCTGTAAGCCCGGGTACCTGCCCAAGAACCGCTGCACCACCAAGTTAAGGACGTGAGCCAAACAGGGCACATGGGGCAGTTGTCCCTGTCGGAGGGCAGAGAGGAGGTTGGTGCCATTGTCGCAAACCACCATTCCTGCCTTAAGTTGACGTGGCGTCAACCACCTCTGAACCTGCCCCTGCAGAGCTGACAGAACCTCTGCCCCAGTGTGGCTCCTGTCCCCCAAGCACACCAGCTCAAGCACCGCATGGCATCTTTTGGCCTGCGTACTTGCGTAGCCCCTTGAACGCCTACGGAGCACCGCTGGTTCCGAGGAAGAGGCCATGGAGGAAGAAGAAGAGGAGGCGGTGGAGGAGAGAGGTGTGTCACAATCAGCATTTTGGAGGCGTGGTGGCGGAACAACCTCCAACACTACTGCACCTTGTCCTGCATCCTTCCCAGCTGTCAGCAGAGTCACCCAATGCGCCGTGAAACTTAGGTAACGTCCCTGTCCATGCCTGCTGGACCATGAGTCAGCGGTAATATGCACCTTACCGCTGACCGCCCTGTCCAGCGAGGCATGGACATTGCCTTCCACATGCCGGTAGAGAGCCGGAATCGCCTTCCGTGAGAAAAAGTGGCGTTTGGGTACCTGCCACTGAGGAACCGCACATTCCACAAACTCACGGAAGGGGGCAGAGTCTACCAACTGAAAAGGCAGCAGTTGAAGTGCTAGCAATTTTGCCAAGCTAGCATTCAACCGCTGGGCATGTGGATGGCTGGGAGCAAACTTCTTTCGGCGGTGCAGCAGCTGGGGCAGGGAAATTTGCCTGGTACAATCTGACGTCGGTGTACCAAAAGCAGATTGCCCACAAGTACTTGGCTGTGACACACCTAATTCTACACCTTCATTCCTCTCACTGCAGGTCTCAGAGAGGACTGAAGGTCTAGTGGGGTTGGAAATCTCAGCTGATGAGGAGCAAGGAGAGATCCTCTTTGTTCTTTGGTGTGGGTCTTTTAGATACGCTTGCCAACGAACTGCATGGAAGGTCAACATATGTCTGGTCAAGCATGTGGTGCCCAAGCGGGAGATGTTTTGGCCACGCGAGATACGCTTGAGACATATGTTGCAAATAGCAGCGGTGCGATCTGATGCACTCGTCTCAAAAAAGGCCCACACCAAAGAACTTTTTGAATAACGCGCAGAGACTGCAGCGCCCTGCACATGTGGAGCTTTGGGGTGTGATGCAGTCAATGTGCTGCCCTTAGGCTGGCCCCTGGAGGGCATCCTGCCTCGTTGGTGATGTGCCGCCTCCTCCTCCTCCTCCTCCTCCTCCTCCTCTCTCCTATCAGGCACCCACGTTGAGTCAGTGACCTCATCATCCCCTCCCTCCTCATCACTGGAGCAAACCTGGCAGTATGCTGCAACAGGGGGAGCATGACTGCCAGATTGCTGTCCTTCTTGGGCACCCCCTCTGTCCGTGCTCATGTTACTGCCTTCATCGAGCTCAGTATCATCATCAGAGCCTTCCAAACGCTGGGCATCCTCCTGGAGCATGTACCCAACACTGTGGTCAAACAGTTCGAGGGAATCCTCAGGAGGACATGGTGGAGCTAGGGAAGGAGTCACTGATGACATTGAGCTGAGGGAAGAGGCCGCTGCTTTGCCAGACAAAGCACCCTGGGCATGGGTGAGAGAGGATGAGGAGGATGAGGACGGCTTGGTCATCCACTCGACCAAGTCTTCCGCATGTTGCGGCTCAACACGGCCAGCTGCCGAAAAAAAGGCCAAGCGTGTCCCATGGCCACGTGCTGATGAGGATGCACTGTCTCCACGACCAGCACTAGACACAGAGCCTGCTTGCCCTCTCTTATTGGCTTGTGACTGTCTGCCTCTCCTTCTTGGCCTTCCAGACATACTGATGGCCTGTAGCTGCACTAAGCTGGGATAGAACACCTGTAATTTTCTTCAGGTAGCTTTATATACTGTAACCAGACAAGCCTGCCTGTCAGTAGGAAGATAACAGGAACGGATCTAGCTGAACACTGTGAGCAAGACGCACTGCACTAAATGTAAATAGCAGGAACGGATCTAGCTGAACACTGTGAGCAGGACGCACTGCACTAAATGTAAATAGCAGGAACAGATCTAGCTGAACACTGTGAGCAGGACGCACTGCACTAAATGTAAATAGCAGGAACGGATCTAGCTGAACACTGTGAGCAGGACGCACTGACTGCACTAAATGTAAATAGCAGGAACGGATCTAGCTGAACACTGTGAGCAGGACGCACTGCACTAAATGTAAATAGCAGGAACAGATCTAGCTGAACACTGTGAGCAGGACGCACTGACTGCACTAAATGTAAATAGCAGGAACGGATCTAGCTGAACACTGTGAGCAGGACGCACTGCACTAAATGTAAATAGCAGGAACAGATCTAGCTGAACACTGTGAGCAGGACGCACTGACTGCACTAAATGTAAATAGCAGGAACGGATCTAGCTGAACACTGTGAGCAGGACGCACTGCACTAAATGTAAATAGCAGGAACAGATCTAGCTGAACACTGTGAGCAGGACGCACTGACTGCACTAAATGTAAATAGCAGGAACAGATCTAGCTGAACACTGTGAGCAGGACGCACTGACTGCACTAAATGTAAATAGCAGGAACAGATCTAGCTGAACACTGTGAGCAGGACGCACTGCACTAAATGTAAATAGCAGGAACCGATCTAGCTGAACACTGTGAGCAGGATGCACTGACTGCACTAAATGTAAATAGCAGGAACGGATCTAGCTGAACACTGTGAGCAGGACGCACTGCACTAAATCTAAATAGCAGGAACAGATCTAGCTGAACACTGTGAGCAGGACGCACTGCACTAAATGTAAATAGCAGGAACGGATCTAGCTGAACACTGTGAGCAGGACGCACTGCACTAAATGTAAATAGCAGGAACGGATCTAGCTGAACACTGTGAGCAGGACGCACTGCACTAAATGTAAATAGCAGGAACGGATCTAGCTGAACACTGTGAGCAGGACGCACTGACTGCACTAAATGTAAATAGCAGGAACGGATCTAGCTGAACACTGTGAGCAGGACGCACTGCACTAAATGTAAATAGCAGGAACGGATCTAGCTGAACACTGTGAGCAGGACGCACTGACTGCACTAAATGTAAATAGCAGGAACAGATCTAGCTGAACACTGTGAGCAGGACGCACTGCACTAAATGTAAATAGCAGGAACGGATCTAGCTGAACACTGTGAGCAGGACGCACTGCACCAAATGTAAATAGTCTAGATAGAAGATAACAGGAACGGATCTAGCTAAACTGAATACAGTGTATATATATATATATGCAACACCTGGGATGCATATATATACACAATACACTGTAAGTGCAGCTAACTGACTGACTGTTCTGCCTAATCTATCTAACTCAAATCAAATGACACTGTCTGTCTCTCTCTCTATGTCTCAGCACACCGGAACACACACTACACAGGGCCGCCGTGCAGGCGGCCTTATATAGTGTGGGGCGTGTACTAAATCCCCTGAGCCATAATTGGCCAAAGCCACCCTGGCTTTGGCCAATTACAGCTCTCTCTACTGACGGCGCTGTGATTGGCCAAGCATGCGGGTCATAGTGCATGCTTGGCCAATCATCAGCCAGCAATGCACTGCGATGCCGCAGTGAATTATGGGCCGTGACGCGCCACACGAATTTGGCGCGAACGGCCCATATCGTTCGCAATTCGACGGACGGTCGAACAGCCGATGTTCGAGTCGAACATGGGTTCGACTCGAACACGAAGCTCATCCCTAGTCTTGACACAGGTGTATAGCGGTTTGGCATGGATGGCATTTGATTGTAGAGCTGTGGCACTCTGCTTTGTTGTGGTAAATGGTGAGGAATTGATTCGCGTGGTCTCAATTCCATTGCCCTTGTTATACCAGGTGTACTAGTTGGAGGGATGATTAAGGAAGCAATTGGTGGAGGAATCGGATATGGGTTTTTTGATTTGGGGGTCTCATATATGCTTGGGTAGTCAGAAAAACTGGTAGGATAAGGGTTTGGTGCAGGATTTTGAGCAACAGAAAAGGGTGTAATTATTTGAGTACTAGTACTCTCTTGCGTTGGCTCTGAAACATGGCTTGGAATAGTGAAGGAATGTATGCAATGTTGCACTGCAATCCGCATGTTAAAGTACTTTTCTGGCAATACCTCTTTGAGCAGAGGCACCAAACTTAGGGCAAACATTGTATGAGGGCATCTCTGAACATCCATTTGTTCAGTGATCCCTGATACAATATTGAGCAATTGATTTGTCTGATCTTGTTCTTCCACCTGTTCTGCTGCCCTGCTGCCCTGCTGCTTCGCTTCCTGCGTGAGGTAGATGTTAGCTTTTTCCGTCTGTTGGAAGGTATAGAAATGTCCGTAGACTCATTTTCTTGCTCCTGAGTCGATGATTCATGTACATCGATTGCGTCACCCTCTACCTCAATAGATGATGATTCCTCTACGTTTTGGCAAGCGAATGAAACTCCCTCATCTACATCAACAATATTAGCATCCTCCTCTCCCTCTTCCTCCTCCTCTTCCCAACTTGCTTCTGTGCTGAAAGACAAAAGTTGATACTTGAAATTCTAACTAAAGATGATAGCGGTAGAAGTGAAGGTTAGGGGGAGGACAGGAGAGGGATGGTAGAGTGAAGTATTCTTGTATGTAAACTTACTTCCTTAATTCTAGCACTGGCTTGAGAAAGTCCAGGTATCGAGCAAACGAATAGGGACGCTTTGGGGCGGCACCAGACCCACTTCGTGCTTCACGCTCCAGTCTCTGGTGTCTTTGTAGCGTATCCTTCAGGCTTCGCCATCTAGTACGTACGAGTGCTTCTGTAAACAAATAAAACATAACAAATTTATTGGTGGTGAGTGGGAACAATGCTCATTACACAGCTGGTCTGTGGGATTTGTGGTCTGTGGGATGGATGCCCTTACATTGGTGGTCAGAGGGATGGATGCCCTTACATTGGTGGTCAGTGGGATGCATGCCCTTACATTGGTGGTCAGTGGGATGCATGCCCTTACATTGGTGGTCGGTGGAATACATGCCCTTACATTGGTGGTCGGTGGGATACATGCCCTTACATTGGTGGTCAGAGGGATGGATGCCCTTACATTGGTGGTCAGTGGGATGCATGCCCCTAACATTGGTGGTCAGAGGGATGGATGCCCTTACATTGGTGGTCAGAGGGATGGATGCCCTTACATTGGAGGTCAGTGGGAAGGAGGAGGAGGACACACCCAAGGAGCTCTCTGAGAACCAGCCTTTTTTCAAGCCTGGGCCTTGCCTGCTAGTTTTGGCCCAGGAACAATGCCTGATCCTGGGGGAGGCCCAGGGAGGGATCCCCCTGATGACATGGGGCCTAGTGAGGAGGAGGAGGTGGAGGATCTGACTGTGGGTCCAGGCCCTGGTATGGATGCGAGTATCTTCAGTCAGAAGATTGTTGATCGCTTTAGGCAAATTGGAAGGGCTGAAGAGAAACTTCAAGTTTTGAAAGCTGAACATAAAAACTTTAAAACCAAATACTTCCAGGCCTGGAGTAGAAATCGCACAGCCATGAAGCCTGAGTTACAGGATTTGGAGGAAAAGGTAAAGCAGCAAACTTTATTGTTGGAGAAATTAAAAGCCAGAAGTGGAGCTTTTAAAGAAAAATTTGACAATGAAAAGAGATTTGCCAGCCAGTCGTCAGTAAGTCGCATGGATCAGCAGCCTCAGGTTATGGATGACCCGGGTCCATCTGCCTCTGCACCTCTCCCCCCATGTAAGGCCTTGGAATCGCCAGCGGCAACCAGCCAGGGGGTTGAGAGCGAGCATGGCACCCTGACCTTCATCCAGTAGATGGAGTCACCCCTGAGAGCAGACAAGGTTTCCATATCTGATGATCCATCAGAAATCCTTGAGGATGAGAGGAAAAATAAACCAGGGAATGAAGATGGACCTGCACCAAACACCCTGAACATGGATGTTTCTACTCCTGCATTTGCTGAGACCAGTAGTTCCTCTACCAAGTTTGCTGCATGTGTTTCACACAGTATGGCTGACACCTGCAAAGAGATTGCCTCACCTGAGCCTCTCTGTGTTCCAGCAGAGCTGATTGATGCTGATGGGGGAGGGGATCAGCACATTGCACCATGTGTAGTGGAAGCCATGGATGTGTCAGACCAGCCTGCTGAAAGTCCTGTCCTGATGGAAGAAAACAGGCCAGCTGAAGATTCCACCAGCACAGCAGTGGGGACTGACACTGTTGGGAAGACTACAGGAACTGTGAATATACCAGCAAGTATTAAGAATGACAGTAATGATAAAACAATGAATGTGGTGGGTGGTGGTGAAGGGGTTAATACTGCTGGGAAAAATAAAAATGACATTGCTCACCCTGCTCAGCAGAGGAAAGACTCATCGATTGTGCAGACCAAATCTGTACAATCGATATCTGCTAGAAATGTGTCAGACGGTTCAAAACACACAAATGCTTCTTCTGCTGGGAGAAATGTGGGCAGTTATGCGTCTGTTCTGGGGAGTCGCATCAAGGAGGGTGGAGGGAATTTTGTAAATATTAGTGGTCACAATTTGGGGGGGCTTGGTGGTGGGATGGTTGGTGGGTACAGGAGGAGGAATGTGGTTCAATTGAAGTGGGAGGGGGAGGGGACCCCACCAGTAAGGGGGAGGGTGGCTGAGTTGGTTCTGGAAATGGGGTTTAAAGCCTTGGATATATTTGCTTTGATTTGCCCAGTGGGGAGTTATGAATTTGATTTGTCCTTTGTAAAGCCTGAGGGTCTGGATTTATTTTGGGAGCGATATAGGAGGTTCAAGGGCCTTCCGCAGTGGAGTGGTTTGGTGCCAAAGGTGATTTCCAGGCAGCCTCTGATAAAGTCGGTGACGATCTTGGTGCGTAACGAATCCATACCAGAGGCTGATTTGATAGTATGGCTACGCCGATATGGTGAGGTCCTCGCTCCACTGCGGAAGGTCCTGGATGAACATGGGATATGGACAGGGGCCTGGACAGTGTCACTAAAATTGGGGGTGCTTGGAAATGTAGTTCAACACCTTCCCTGTTCAGCTTTTCTGGGGAGAGATAGGCTGACTATTTTTTACCAGGGTCAGCCTAAGGTCTGTAATAAATGTGGAGACAAAGGCCATTTTGCATCTACCTGTACCCGTAAGAAATGCTCACTATGCCAGGATTTGGGCCATTTGGCTAAGGATTGTACTGAAATTCGGTGTAATTTGTGCCAAAAGCTCGGTCATCCTTATAGTCAGTGCCCGGAGGCATTACATAACTTGCCAGGATTGGAGGCTGAGTTGCAGAGGCTTGATAAAGAGGATGAGGCCGCTAAAACTATTATTGTCCCTCCTGTTTCTGTTACATCTGTTCCAGATTCTGTTTCCCCTAGTGATGTGGTCCCTGAGTCTGTCCCTCCTGTGTCTGTTACATCTGTTGTTTTGGATTCTGTTTCCCCCAGTAATGTGGTCCCTGAGTCTGTCCCCCATGTGGTGGTCCCTAATCCTACTGTACGTAGATCCTCCAGACTGGCAGAAGCTGCTGGGGGGGCAGGTTTGGCGGATCTTCCATCTCAGCCTCCAGTCCCTGTCCCTCGGCAGCGTAAACGTGGTCAGGGGCCTGTGAGGGTGTTGGATGGGGGAGGGGTTGAGGGAAAGGTGTCCATATCCCATGTCTCACCCTCTGTTGAGGGGGATTCAGATGATGAGGGGTGGGAGAAGTTTAGGAGGAAGAAAAAGAAGAAGAGGAAGACAAGTAAAGTGGTCATTTCTTCCTCAGGGTCGGACCCAGGAGGGGTTCCTCTTGGTAATACTTTTTCAGTTTTGTCGGGTGATGAGATGTCTGATCTATCTTTCTCTTTATCATCCATGGATGAGGGGGAGTCACGTAGTCTTAAGAGAGCTGTTTCGGGTGATGAGAGTGTGGCAAAGGTTAAGAAACAACTACCCCAATCATCCTGATGGCAGTTCCCACTCCGATAAAGGTGGCGACCATTAATGTCGCCAGCATTAAATCTGCAAGAGCTCGTGATATTGCCTTATTTTTGCTCAGCGAGTTTGATGCCGAGATTTTATTTTTGCAAGAGACCTGGCTCAATACTTTGGCCGATGTCCATCTAGCAAAACGGGAGTGGAGATGCGGTCCCTCCTTTTGGTCTCTTGCGGCTGAGCCCTGCAGCGGAGTTGCGGTCCTTTTTAAAACCGATATGGTAACGTGCCGGCGGGTAATTGAGGTAGAAATGGGGAGATGCATGGTCTTAGACGTCTCTGTTAGGGGGCAGGACCTGCGCCTGATCAATATCTATGGACCGCAGTCAAAATGGGGCAGGAAATGCCTCCTCACAGAGATCAAGCCCTTCCTTTTTACGTCCCAGCAGGTTGTCTTTGGAGGTGATTTTAACACCATAATTAGGCCTGAAGACAGGAGAGGCTCCATAGACAGGCTGGGTTACGATAGCGTTTTTCTTAGAGATATGATGAGACAAGCAGGCCTGGTAGATGTGCATATTAAGCACTGCCCTGGCAGCACGGGATTCACATTTCAGAGAGGGAATAGTCAGAGTAGGATAGATAGGTTTTTTTTAAAGGAGAACTCTGCTTTCTCGGCTCCTGAGTTGAGGGCGGTGGAGTTCTCTGACCACTGTATGCTGTCTGTGACTCTGAATGCCTCGGACACTCCACCCAGGGGAAGGGGTACCTGGAAACTGAATTCGGCTCTCCTGGAAGATGTAGAGGTAAGACAATCCTTTGAGGATTTTTTTCAGGCACAGGTTTCTATTCTGGACTTTTGCAGCAGTAAGTCAGAGTGGTGGGAGCTTGTGAAACAAAGGGCAATTGGACTTTTCAAGGCCATAAGTAAGAAGAAGCAGCTTGGTATGTACATTGCCTACCAGCATTTGCGGAGGAAGCTTGATCGTCTTGTCTCGTATAGAGGAGATCCAGGGGAGATCTCTGAGGTGAAGTTTCTTCTTAGGAAGTGTCAATACGACCGGCATGCCTCCTTGGTTCTGGAGAGGGATTATGGAAAATATCACTCGCCTGATCCTTACCAGAACTGTAAGCAAGGCATAGCAGTTAAGACGGTCATAGGCCTGAGGGATAGTACGGGTTCCCTGGTGAAGTCCAGATCAGGGATCCTGGAGATCTTCAGATCATATTACGCAGACCTTCTGGGAAGAAAGGACCTTTGTCGGGACAGGATGGAAAGCTTTCTGGATTCTACTCCAGGATTGGGAAATGGTACATTGCCTTTGATGGATTTGACAGAACCAATTTCAGTGGATGAGGTAGTTCATGCTATAGAGAAGCTGGCTACCAAAAAATCGCCTGGGCCAGATGGGTTGACAGCTGAATTCTACAAGTGTTTTAAGTCCATTCTGGCTCCCTTTTTAGCAGAGGTTTATAACAGCTGTCTAGAAGAGGGTTCGCTCCCTCCCTCCATGAGGCAATCCGCTGTGATTCTTCTGTCAAAAGGTAAGGACCCCTCAATGATTGAGAACTGGCGCCCCATCAGTCTTCTCAATGTTGATAGAAAGATCCTGGCGAAGATTCTTTTTTGGCGCTTGTCGTCAGTAGCAGGCGATTTGTTGTCCAGTCATCAGCACTGCTCGGTCCAAGGTAGAAGTACCTTTTCAGCGGTTTTAGCTGTCCGGGAGGCTTTGGAGCGATGCAGGGCTGCTGGATGGAGAAAGTACTTGCTGGCATTGGATCAGGCGAAGGCTTTTGATAGAGTCAATCACGAGTACCTGTATTTGCTACTTGGTAGATACGGCCTGCAGGGGAGGTTTATAGATTGGCTGAAGACATTATATAGAGGGGCTTAGAGCTTCCCACTGGTTAATGGTTGGGTTGGACGTCCTTTTGAGGTTGGCTCTGGTGTGCGCCAGGGATGTCCTCTGAGCCCCCTGTTATATGTATTCGCAATCGACCCCTTCATAAGAAGGCTAGAGAGTGGATCTTTGTGCGGGGTGCCTTTGGGCATTGCTGGGGTGCCGCCTCTGAAGGTCGTGTCCTATGCCGATGATGTGTCTGTTATTGTCTCTGGGACAGAGGAGGCGCAGGAGGTGGTCTCTATGATAGAGCAGTACACGGAGGCTTCTGGTTCTAAAGTCAACCATGAAAAGAGTGAAGTTTTCTGGATGGGTGAGGAGGGTGAAAGCTTCGAACTTCCGGATGCCTTCCCAGAGCCCCAGCAGGAAATTAAAGTGTTGGGCATCCAATTTGGTCCTGGTGACTATGGTCATCGAAATTGGGAAAGCAGGTTGGTGTGTGCCAATGCCAAAGTAGCAAGCTGGAAAAAATGGAAGCTTTCCTTGAGGGAGAGGGTTGACTTGATCAAAACGTACCTGGTCCCAATCTTTTTATATGTCAGCTTTGTCTGTATCTTGCCAGCATCTCTCTATGCAAGGGTGTACAGCTGTTTTTTCCAACTGTAATGCCGCGTACACACGGTCGTACTTTTCGTCTACAAAAGTCGGACAGCCTGTCCGACAGACTTCCGGCAGACTTTCGGTGGACTTGCGGCGGACTTGCGGCCTACTTTCTAACGAACGGACTTGCCTACACACGACCACACAAAAGTCTAACGGATTCGTACGTGATGACGTACACCGGACTAAAATAAGGAAGTTCATAGCCAGTAGCCAATAGGTGCCCTAGCGTGGCTTTTTGTCCGTCGGACTAGCACACAGACGAGCGGATTTCGGGGTCCGTCGTAGTTACGAAGTAAAGTTTTAAAGCATGTTTCAAATCTAAAGTACGTCGGATTTGAGGCTAAAAAAGTCAGTTGAAAGTCCGGAGAAGCCCACACACGATCGGATTACCAGCCAGCTTTAGTCCATCAGCGTCCGTTGGACTTTTGTAGACGAAAAGTAGGACCGTGTGTACGCGGCATTATGGGGAAGCAGGCTGAACCTGATCAAACGCAATGTAACTTACCTGTCTAGGCGGGAGGGTGGCCTGGGAATGGTCAACCCAATAGTTTTCTTTTCTCTGCTCTTTTTAAAGTACAATCTTGGTAACATGCTAGCAGAGAACCCGCCGGGATGGGTGGGCATTTTTCAATCTTGTTTTAGGCCTTTTCTGCAATGCTGGGAAGATGGCGGGCCAGTGAAAAGTCTGAGAGTCCGACATGGCAAGCTCCCGGCTTATGTTGCCCCGTGTCTGAAAATACTTCGGCATTGGCAGGTGACAGTGGAGGATATCAAGTCCCTCCCCAGGAAGCTTCTGGAGAAGAGGATTTTGAGCTCTGCTTTCAGTGTGTCACTGGCCTTAAGGGATTGCCCAGGCTCTGTAATGAGGGAGGGGTTGCGTTTAATCAATTTAGAAAGAATCCCCTTGAAGTTTAGGGATCAAGCCTGGCTCGCTTTCCATGGAAGGCTCTATGTCAGAGGGAACTTGAAGCATCGCCCTGTGGATGATCGGGATTGTCCTAGAGCGGAGTGTGTTGGTAAAGTGGAGTCTATGGACCACTTTTTGCTGCAGTGTCCCTTTAACATAGAGGTGTATAAAAGGGTGGGGAGGGCTCTAGGCATCCCCTTTTTCTATCGCATGAGTTATGCGGAGTGGGTGTACGGGGCATTCCCGACTCGCTGGGATTTTGATTTGGATACACTGTTTTTAGTTAGTATTGTTGTCCGTTACTTCACATGGAATGCACGGTGTCAGATTACCCTGCGGAAAAAAAGTCCTCTCTGTTGAGGTGGTGGTGCACGATATTCTGGGTGAGGTTGGGAAAATTCGGGGTCTTGAGAAAGGCAGGGAGCCTCGGGCGGTCTGGAAAAGGGCGTGGAGGAATATCAGACCTGCCTTTGGTGAACTGCCCATCTCTGGGTGAGGAGCTCTTTTCTTTTTCTGTTTCTTTCACTCCCTTAGCTTTTGTTGGTTAGTATCTTCTTTTTGAAGAAGGGCTGCATGTATAATGGGTGCCGGTTTGTTTCTTGACCTCACAGTTTAGATGTCTGGTGTATTGGTGTGAGTTGTAGTGAGATTATCCCCAATAATGACATGTTCATGATGAGTTTTGTTTTTGCTGTAAAGTCATTTTTTGTTTGAGAGCAGATTTGCTATATTTATTTTCATTTATGTAAATATGTATATTATATATAGTGATTTTATGCTTATTGATTGCAAGACTTTTAATAAAGAAAAATTGGGATGCATGCCCTTACATTGGTGGTCGGTGGGATACATGCCCTTACATTGGTGGTCGGTGGGATACATGCCCTTACATTGGTGGTCGGTGGAATACATGCCCTTACATTGGTGGTCGGTGGGATACATGCCCTTACATTGGTGGTCGGTGGGATACATGCCCTTACATTGGTGGTCAGAGGGATGGATGCCCTTACATTGGTGGTCAGTGGGATGCATGCCCCTAACATTGGTGGTCAGTGGGATGCATGCCCCTAACATTGGTGGTCAGTGGGATACATGCCCTTACATTGAAGGTCAGTGGGATACATGCCCTTACATTGGTGGTCGGTGGGATACATGCCCTTACATTGGTGGTCGGTGGGATACATGCCCTTACATTGGTGGTCGGTGGGATACATGCCCTTACATTGGTGGTCGGTGGGATACATGCCCTTACATTGGTGGTCGGTGGGATACATGCCCTTACATTGGTGGTCGGTGGGATACATGCCCTTACATTGGTGGTCGGTGGGATACATGCCCTTACATTGGTGGTCAGAGGGATGGATGCCCTTACATTGGTGGTCAGTGGGATGCATGCCCCTAACATTGGTGGTTAGTGGGATGCATGCCCCTAACATTGGTGGTCAGTGGGATACATGCCCTTACATTGAAGGTCAGTGGGATACATGCCCTTACATTGGTGGTCGGTGGGATACATGCCCTTACATTGGTGGTCGGTGGGATACATGCCCCTACATTGGTGGTCGGTGGGATACATGCACTTACATTGGTGGTCAGTGGGATGAATAAACAGGTACTTACGTTTATGTTTGCGAACTTGTGGAGTAAAATCTTCCCAGTCAGAATATAAAGTTTTACATATTTCTTCCCAGCCTCTGCCCTTCTGGGCATTATTTTTATATTCGGGTATACGGCTGTCCCATATGTATGGCCTGTCACGAACAAGCCTGATGAGCTCCTCATTGTCGATGGAGTTCCGACGCCGGGGGGCCATCTTATCTGTCTGCATATGGACATGAGACAGGAAACAGGAAGTGAGGGGGCATGAGACAGGAAACAGGAAGTGGGGGGGCGGTACTGGGAGAGGTGAGGGGGCAGTACTGGGAGGAGGAGCTGGAGGTTAGGAATTCGCACATATGTGAACCATCAAATGCGATTCCAGAACGATTTACATTGATGTCTATAGAGACCAAATTCGCAACGATACGCAGTAAACTCGCACAAGACCCTTTTTTGATCGCATCGCATTCGTAGAGGAATCGCAACGCTTGTATGTGAATGACCGTCATTGAAAACTATTACTTCAGGGATGACATGCGAATTTAAATTGCTTTTGACGCATCGCATTCATTATGAACTCGCATCAGTGTGAACCAGCACTAAATCAATCAACTCAGAGCATAGAACTAATCTGAGGAATAAGCAAAAATTTTTTAGTAACAACACATTATATTTTCCTTCTAAAAATAAACCAAAGTTTAGAGATATTTAGCATACAGTAAGCATTTTGAACATTTTCTTTCTTAGATGTTTTACCAGTGCACTTTTTCTAATACGAAAAAATTGTTTGACGTCAACCTAAATGTTACCACTTGGATTTTATGTATGGTATACCATTACTATAAAAAAAATATTATTCACCATGGTTTGAAATGAGCAGCTCAAAAAAAAACTAATTTTTTATAAGTTCCCCTTTGTCTTGCAAGACAGTTATACTTCACCATACTGAGCACATTGGAAAACTTCTTCAAAAACTGTTTCTTCTATGGAAACAAAGATTACTGTTAATACACACATATAAATATACATTATCAGGAGGTATTCTACTTTCTTTTTTTTTTTTTTCGTTTACAGTTCACTCAGCTCACTCAATTTGCATGACAATACAGCTGTTCACACACACAAGCCATGTAATTTAACCTGTGTCAAAGAAAAATGGGGGGGCTCGTTGCTCCTTTAAACTATAAAACACCATTTCTTATTTTTAAACTTTAATCATTAGTGAAAAAGGTTTTTTTTACGTCACTAATCTTTTAACAGTTCACTTTAATTATGTTTACCAATTTTATTAAATGTATTGGGTGTGGCTCCAATGACCACTTGATTAGCCACCCCAGCAAGTAATTAAATTAACGATTTTCAGCTCACAGTTTTTTAGATTAACCTTTCTTTTAGAATAAGCAAATATAATATTTTATGTTTTCTTTTTCATATTAAATTGACCACAGGGCAAAATGACTACACATTGCACAAGATTTTACAATTTTAAGTCAATTTTTTTATACCCAAATTATATAGATCAAATTATTCTTTTAAGTCAGACATACAATTTTTAGTCTTTTTAAGGCCACACTTTACAGACAAAATATTTTTCTTGCTTCTAAAAGTTTCAATGACCAACATTCCACTGACTTGTTACCTGTAATTATCCATGTGGCAATATCCCATAACTTTAAAACATACATAACAAACACAAAACACAATCATCATGCCACCCATATTCATATTGTGTTACTATTATTTCACATTCATCAGTCCCTACCCTCAAGGAGCTTACAATCCTAAGGTCCCTAACTCATATTCATACATACACTAGAGACAATTTAGACCGGATCCAATTAACCTACCAGCATTTCTCCAGAGTGTAGAAGTACCCGGAGGAAACCCAGGCAGGCACAGGGAGAACACTCAAACTCCATGTAGGTAAAGTCGTGGTTTGGATCAACTGTTTTGCTGATACAGCACTTTGGGCGTATTAATACAACTAACATGACATAACAATCCATGGATCTCACACAACAAACATAACTCTCACACTTAGCCAACTACACCCTGTAGACAAAAATATTTCTTTAATAAAACTGCACTTTCCCTTCTCTTTTTTTTTTTTTTTTTATAAGTTCACTCATCTATAATGGGCTCTAATCCATATGTCTACTTAGGTCATTATAAGTGCGCTGGGTGGTAGAGTATAATGTGCTTGCAGTTATTTTAGCAATGTTATTATTAGGTTCAAATTCATATACAGGACAATAAGTTTCTTTCATTTCCTTTTTTCAACATTTTTGTCATTTGTTGTAGCCTTCTAGTGGTACAAAAGCATCTTGATTGTTATCATTACCTTTGAGAGAAACATCAGCATACATATTATTCTCAAAGGCTTTATTGAACACTGGTTGGCCTTCTTGTCAATATCTATCCAGGTTAGAGGACTCCCTTTGTTCTAATTCAAGTTCATTTTGAGGTTTAGCTTGATCATTTTTGCAAAATTTGGCATAGTGGCCCCTTTTGCGACATCTGTAACATGTCACATTAGAGGGATCATGTTTTCCTGACTTAAAATGTTTTTTATTTGTTTTATGCCTACTATTTTCAGCTACAAATTTACCATTAGGACCTACATACATTACTTTTTGTGGTCTGGCTTTCTCTTTTTCCTCTATATCTCGTTCCATGTTTCTAGCCAAATCCATTATAGAAAAGGACCCCATTGTCCTCCATTCTGGTCTGATCATTTTTATTCTTGTCACTCACTTTTTTGTTAAACCCACTCATCAAAGCACTTCTAAGGATTCCATCAATCACTTCCTCATTTGCATTCTGACAACATGCAGCAACATGCTCACTCATTCTTTGAAAGAACATATCACATGTCTCATTTGCCCCCTGGGTTGTTTGCAATAGACCAGCCCAATCACCCCCCTTGTATTGTTTTTGTACCTGTGTACAGAAGGTGTTAATCCATTCCTCACCCTCTTTCACATCAGTATTTGGTATAGGTTCTTTCAGACTGCCACTGGTATTAATAATTTGATTAGTAATTTGGACACCCAGGCATGCACAACAAACTCTGTACATATTATATGCTGAACACTGGTAAGCAATTTGTAATGCTTTCATCTTTTTAGTGAAAGCATGTGGATTTCTTTCAGGGTCAGGCCTGGTTTCTATAATTATCTGTAAATCAGAGTTAGTGATGGGGACATGCCAGGTGACAGTAGTCCTTGCCCCATCATTTGCTGTTATCAACTGAGTTCTCACAGGCCCCCAAAAATTAGATTGATAGGGTGAAATAGGGGACATGGGAGGCTGATGTGTTATCACAGGTCTCCCTGAGGGGGAGGAAGTTAGGATGGCTGAGAACCCCTCTGCTAGTGGTATTGTAGAATCTACACCTATTGTTGTTTCTGGGGGGGGGGGGGGGGTAGGGGTGGGGGTGCAGATAAATTATTCACAGTGGAACTGTTCGCTGCCCTTTGATCATTATAAGTAGGTGGAGGTGGTAATGTAGGGTATAATCTGCTTACAGTTATTTCAGCAATATTGTCATCAGGCTCACGGGACAATAGGTTTCTTTCAATCTCGTTTTCAGCATGATTTGACACTGCTCACTTGCATGCATCCATTTATCTAATGCCTGCTTGTCTTTTCTTGTTTTAAAAGTACTTGGATAATATTTTTTACATTCATTCCAGAACTTAGGGTCAAGTTTTCCTTCTAGAGGTAGAAACCCTTGTGTGCCTCTGTTCCATTTCTTCAGGGGACGAACCGTTATATATAATATAATCTTTGGCAGACCAGGAAGGGTTCACAATAGGATCACACAGATCCTCCTTTGAGGCGTACGCGGTGGCACAATTCCCCATCTCACACGGTGATGAGACTTCCTGAAGAATTAATCTATTACTAGAACCCCACGTCACACAGACACAGTGAATCTTAAATAGCAGGAACTGTAGATCTGGGCCCCAAACCTGGCCAAGGTTCTATACCAGACTATACACTGCACAAATCAGCCACACAGACTGACAGGCACACAACTAAAAAAAGGGTTCAGTTACACAAACTGAATGGGGTTACACAGACAGATTAAAACAGTTTATGAATGTAAAAATACTCCCTTAGACAAGCCACTCATGCAGGACACACACACAGCATCACATATTCCAACAAATTGTGCAGTACAGTAACAAAAATCTCAATAGGAGAAAATTCTAGAGCATAGAATCTGACAGTTATGCTTCCCTAAAGTCTTCTACATCAGTTTATAGGCACTGTGCAGAATAAGAGAGATAGTATATCTACTTATTGTGTAGTTTTATGGAGAACTATGAAAACGAGAAAAGTAAATCAGAATTTCATTCAAAACTGGTACTAAGGATTCAAGCGGCGCTGTTTTTTTTTTAAGCAGGCCGTCACCCTCGGCAATAAACCAGGGCCTCACCACACATAGTACCTTATCAGCCACAGCCTATGAATGATCCCTTGAGTCCGAAGACCCAATCTCTGAACTGGAAGGTCGCCCAACGCAGGAAATGCAGAAATCTTAACTACGCACACATTGCGCCTGAAATAAGGCAAGCCAATCACACAGAATACACACTTGCAAGGACAGTAATAAGTACAGATAGTATGGAAAGTAAAAAAAGAAACGCAAAAAAAATAACAAAATTCAACAGTCAAGGTTCTCGGAAAGAGTACTTCTACATGACACCAACTTATGCAAATCAGTACAGCACAAAGGGAAATCACAGTAAGCAGAAAGTTTGCTTACCTTGGCCCGTTTCCAGCTTGTGTTGTCCTGTTCTGTGTCTCAGCGGCGTCTGCAAAGTATCGATTTCCGGCTGCGAACGACCAATTGATATTGAAATCCCAGAACTTAGGGGTTTCCAATAACATTTTGACTGCTGAACCACATTCAAAAAGATGTATTTAATATTCAAGCCCATAGTTTTAGCTATAGGCAGGGCAGTAGTGTATTTAGGTTTTGTGCTGCCCTAGGCCTGACTAAACTCGTGCACCCCTAATTTCAATATGACCCACCCCTTCCTGTCAAGCCCACACCCCTTGCTTTAAGACTCGCCCTGAAATTTTCGAGTGGGGACACTAGTTCTGAGGGCCTGGGGAAGGGGGCAATGGATTCCCTTAATTTGCATAGATTTCCTCTCACTTCCTGTTTGGCTATGGGGCAGGAAGTGAAGGGAAATCTCTTCAATGGGACCAGGATGGTAAAAAATAAACTGACAAGGGTTATAACCCTCCCTTACTCTTTCCAAAATGAAAAAAAAAAGTGTTGTCCATAGTTCTACTTTAAGCACAAATTTCTGATAATTTTTATGGAGAGGACTAAGAAGATATAACCATGCCAATGGTGCAGCAGAAAACATATAGCACAGTGAGGAAGGTTTGTGGTCCAGGATGATAGGACAGCCGTCCGTATACCGGAAGCAGTGCCTAATTTGCCTCTCAGCCCAGTCCGCTCCATAAGACTGGTGCTACACTAACAGCGCAAGCCGGCGGGGACTCTTTCCATGCTGCCCCCCTGCAAAGTGCTGCCCTAGGCCTGGGCCTTGTCGGCCTAGGCCAGGATACAACGTTGAGGCAGGGAGAACAATACAGTAAGTACATGGTGACATTCAATATGATTGTTCTGAGTGAGGCTGGGAGCCGAACTTCCTTTTATACTCTATACATAGCTGTGGGCTACCTTGTAAGTCTCTTTGAAGTCTTGATTAACTTGTTGGTTATTTACATTGTTAAACAGATGGTCAATTACATAGTTACATAGCTACACAGCTAGTAAGGTTGAACAAAAACACCAGTCCATCCAGTATATCTGGTTAATCAGAATACATGGTTTTGGCTACTCATAACTAAATGTTTGATAAATAAATAGCCATTCCATTTACCCTATCAATGCCTGACTCTGCGAATGCTGCAGTTATGCGTGCTGTGTTTTGTAAGTGACAGTGATCGATTGATACTGCACTTGGGTGGGCTGGGCGGAGGGGCTAAACGCAGGTGCTAGCAGGTATCTGGGCTGATCCCGCTAACACTGCATTTTTGGGAACCCTAAACTGCTGGGGACGCTAATATAGTTCTGATCAGATCAGATATCGATCCGTTCAGACAGTATACTACTAAGGGAGGCGTATGGTGCATGAGTGGGTGTTAGCGCTACTGGCACTGATCTGACGCTGCCTGGGGCGACGCAGACCCTATCTGACGCTAAAACCTAACTTATATCACCTGCCGGGTGATCAGGGGGTTAAACCTTTTTTGGGTAAAATACGGCGGGTGCCCTGACGCTATAAAAAATAAACTAGCTAAACTGCATCACCCGTGACACTTATACAGTGATCACATGTGACGGGGTAATCAAGGGGTTAAACCTTTATTGGGGAGGTTAGGGGGAGTTTCTAGACCTATCTAGGCCTAAGACTAATTACCCTAATGCTGATTTTTTTGTCACTAATGACACCAGTACAGCGATAAAAAAAAAATCTGAATGCTGTACTGGGTGAGATAGGTGGTGAAGGGGTTAACTAGGGGGGGTGATAGGGGGGTAAATTGTGAATTGTGTGCCTACGTGACCTGGTGTTAGTGTAGTGTTGTGCATCTCACTTTTAGATGCTCTCTCTCCTTGGTCTGGAACGGAAAAGACCGACACAAGGAGAGATGACATCACTTCCCCGTCAGTGTTTACAGTTACAGAGACAGGGGAAGGATCTCATTTGACAGGACCGATCACCAGGTCCAGGCCAGATTTCATTGGCCTGGAGATTGATCAGTTCTGGATCGAATCCGATCATCGCGGCAGCTGAGGGGGCCATGCGCCCAACGTAGCAGGACTGCGATTCGCCTGCCCGTGCCATTCTGCCGCAGTACAACTGCGGCAGCTGGTCGGCAACAGGTTAAGTGATCCTGACAGTATGAAACAGAATTTTTCCTTTAGTTTTATATACAGTGAGAAGCATTATAACCCCTGTTGGATTACTGTATATTGAGAATTGGTATTTGGGGCTCTGTTAGAGAATATGGATGAGGTACTGGCTGTTCTCTGTTTGGCAAACAAGCAAACTAAATAGCCTGTTTGTCCACCTGCCAAAGCAAAAATTCAGTTGCTGCAGAAAGTCATTGCTACCACCACTAAATGTGACCACTTCCTGCTCAAGACTGTGCAACCCTTTACCCGCCTCTCCACCTCGTCCAATCAGAGAACACTTTGCATTCACTTTCTATCTCTCCAAAGCTTAGCACTGATCGCTGCCCTATCTCTATCTCTTCCCACAACCGTTTCTCTGCTCTGCAGCATCCCAAGGGAAATTTTGCTGCCTGGCTATCATACTGATCCTCTGTTTTGAACAGTTTTTGAGTATCTAAGAACAAGTATGCAGCAAGTGAGATCACCACTTCTAGCCTTCATGTTTGCTGACCGGCCAGATTTCCAGCGGAAGCTAAAATAGGTGTAATGTAGTTCAAGATTTTTGTAAAGCTGATGACAGTAAACATGATGTAAGTAAATATATTTATTACACTTTTGGATCCATACCATTAGGCTATTTTTTATGTAGCAAGGTCCCAGGCCTCCATCAGTCTTGTAAGGACCTCCAGGGCCAGAGATAGCTGACATCCTTCTGTATATGGTGGGTTGCATGGCATAGTGGGTGTTACATAGTTACATAGTAGGTGAGGTTGAAAAAAGACACAAGTCCATCAAGTCCAACCTATGTGTGTGATTATGTGTCAGTATTTCATTACATATCCCTGTATGTTGCGGTCATTCAGGTGCTTATCTAATAGTTTCTTGAAGCTATCAATGTTCACCGCTGAGACCACCGCCTGTGGAAGGGAATTCCACATCCTTGCCGCTCTTACAGTAAAGAACCCTCTACGTAGTTTAAGGTTAAACCTCTTTTCTTCTAATTGTAATGAGTGGCCACGAGTCTTATTAAACTCTCTTCTGCGAAAAAGTTTTATCCCTATTGTGGGGTCACCAGTACAGTATTTGTAAATTGAAATCATATCCCCTCTCAAGCGTCTCTTCTCCAGAGAGAATAAGTTCAGTGCTCGCAACCTTTCCTCATAACTAAGATCCTCCAGACCCTTTATTAGCTTTGTTGCCCTTCTTTGTAATCGCTCCATTTCCAGTACATCCCTCCTGAGGACTGGTGCCCAGAACTGGACAGCATACTCCAGGTGCGGCCGGACCAGAGTCTTGTAGAGCGGGAGAATTATCGTTTTATCTCTGGAGTTGATCCCCCTTTTAATGCATGCATGCAGGTATAATGCAAGGTAGATTGATTGGGCGCCAGACACTTCTTGAGATTAAAGATAAAAGAGATTTTATTTCTCTTAATAGAACTTTGGGAGAAAGGGTTAGGGCTAGGACACCCTTAGGTAGTTGCAAGATTAATTGGCAGACTCCGAGACTTCAACAGGAGGACAGCCATGCAAGGAAAGGCATCCAGCAAGACGCCACATCTGCATGTGTAGAAGGGCTGTCTCCTATGGCAACAGTCTTTAACAGTTCCTAACATAAAGCGTAATGCCCCGTACACACGGTCGGACTTTGTTTGGACATTCCGATAACAAAATCCTAGGATTTTTTCCGACGGATGTTGGCTCAAACTTGTCTTGCATACACATGGTCACACAAAGTTGTCGGAAAATCCGATCGTTCTGAACGCGGTGACGTAAAACACGTACGTCGGGACTATAAATGGGGCAGTGGCCAATAGCTTTCATCCCTTTATTTATTCTGAGCATGCGTGGCACTTTGTCCGCCGGATTTGTGTACACACGATCGGAATTTCCGACAACTGATTTTGTTGTCGGAAAATTTTATATCCTGCTCTCAAACTTTGTGTGTCGGAAAATCCGATGGAAAATGTGTGATGGAGCCTACACACGGTCGGAATTTCTGACAACCAGGTCCTATCACACATTTTCCGTCGGAAAATCCGACCGTGTGTACGGGGCTTAACAGTTCCTTCACTTCCACTACAATCACTTCTTGTAGTCCTTCAGCTCACTGAACTCCCAGTCTCTCACTAGACTAGTTGATTCATTGCCACTGAATCCCTTGAGCTCCTCCAATCTTCACGGTGGTATCTTCCTCAAGCGTCACCCCTGCCTCTCTGCTGGGTCCCTAACTTTGCATTCAAGATACTTCTCAAGCTTCACCCCTCTGGCCGGCTCGGTCCCTGGCTTGACACACACGGCTGCTCTGCAAGCGTCACCTCCGCTGGCTGGGTCCCTGGCTTGATACCCACTGAAGTTTCCAGATTCTTCACCATCCCCAGTTGGTGAGAATACTGCTCCTGTACTTGCTTCAGCTACTCACTGTGGTTCCTGGTAATAAGGTGGTTGGTCCCTTAGTGACGACAGCTTCCCCTCTACCTCCGACCACTACGGGTTCTCCGAATGGCAGAACTATCACTTCTGGTTGAACTGCAAGCCGCAATCCAAACCCTGCGCTGCTCTCTTGCTTCTGGATAAGCCCTCAGACAGCCTAGCAGCCAGATGTGCCCGGGATGGGCCCAAACTCCGGCCTAGCAACCCGGGCAAAACAACACACGTCCACCCAGACAGCCATACGGGTTGCACAGAACCTTGATCACCTGACTCCACCCAAATATATAGGTTTTCCCAGCAGGCCAAGGGATTTAAGAAAACCCCTGCCCGTTGGCTGAGATACCCCATATACCCATAATCGGACATTGCATTGCCTTTCTCATATCTAATGCCACCAAGTACCCGGCCACCTAACGGCAAAACAGAGAAGTGCAGCAATTACAAAGTGAAATCAATTGATCCTCAACAATTAGCCAAGGCAGCATTACCCTGGCAGGTAAATTTAGGAGCAACCGTGCCTAAACACCAGGGTGCTACATTTATTATATGTTTCCAGATTTGCTGGTGGGTGACTTTCTATGTGCACCCTTGGAGGAGTCTGCAGAGTTTGAGACTGAAGTGGTCTGGTTAGATAAAGATCACACAGAAGTAATGATGCTTTTGTGCAGATTCAGCATGTTTTGATGATTACTGAGTGGAAATTATGTTTGGTTCTGATCTTACATCATGTGGCATGTGTTAAAACACCTACCTGTCTTCTATGAGTGGAACACACTCTCAAGAGGGTAAGAATTTATAAACCATAAAGCAAACAGTGGCAAGATTTGCTCTACGGCAGAACATCTCAATGCTCACTGACACACTATAGTATTTACCGATTAGACTGCTTGTTGCATCCTTTACTGTAGTTCGTAGGTGATTCATTTTTACTCGCTGCACTTTATTGAACAAAAAGGGCTGTAATTAGTATAACAGGAAATGTAATCCAAGGTGTATTTAGTGCATTGTATGCAGTAGCAGCCCGTCTATTAGGGGTGCAGGGGTGCTGCCCCCCTAATCCATGCGTCCAGCCCCTAATCTGCAGTGTGCCAGACTCATGGATTTAATTTTTTTTTTCTGAAGCACATGATTAGAGCCTGAGGCTCTAATTGGCTTAAAAATAGGGTGGGCTCTGGGCGCAGAGCACTGCACCCTGAGCCCACCCAGTTGTGTAACAATAGTGCATTAATATTCGCTATTGTCTTCCTGATTCTTCTCCTGGCCAATCAGGAAGCAAGTCTTAAGACCCAGTTGGTGGAGAGGAAGGAGCCGAAGCTGCTAGGTGGGGTGAGTGTGGGCTGCTGGGGCGACAGACGAGCGAACGACGGGGAGATGGGTGGTGTTAGCGACGGGTGTCTTGTTTTCCACCCCCCCAAAAAATATACAGCACCAGCCGCCACTGAGTTTATGGTATAATTTTGTATTTCAGTTTTCAATTTTGTTGTACCGCAAGCAATGTTTGGTACACACTATTTGATGTGTAATTGCACTATTGTGTATATTTGTGATGTTTGTTGATACACATCTGTTTTGCCCTCCTTGGCATACACTAATTGATTCGTTTGTTTCTTTTTTATTGCACATGTTTATATATTATTGTATCAATTTATCTGCAAAGCTTGGTAACATATACCTGAATCCACCCTGTAGCTGTTAGGCTCGGTTCACACTAGGGGCGACACGACTTGCAGGTCGCCTCACCGAGGCGACCTGCACACGACTGCCTGGGCGACTTGCAAAACGACTTCTGTATAGAAGTCTATGCAAGTCGCCCCAAGTCGCCCCCAAAGTAGTACAGGAACCTTTTTCTAAGTCGGAGCGACTTGCGTCGCTCCCCTTAGAACGGTTACATTGTACAGAACGGGACGCTACTTGTCAGGCGACTAGGTCGCCTGACAAGCCGTCCTAGTGTGAACCGAGCCTTAAAGCTGCATTTTTTTCTTGCTGACCATTTGCAATCAATTAAGGCAATTGATAAGTGGAGTCTATGGCATTCATTGATACTATTTCTTTTCAAAAGTTCTGTGTTTTACTGTAGTCATGACTAAGGCCTTGTAGGCCGAAAAGCATCAGCTGGTTTTATCTGCGTTTGTACACTGTGGTTTTTCAATAAACATGAAGATTTTTAAGAGCAACAACTGGCTGTGCAGATCATCTTAATGGATTGCTGCTTACAGACAAATGACTGGGGATCAAGCACCCATGAGCTCTGCTGATATTCCTGTACATATTTCTCTTGTGTGTGTTATTATTGTGTATATACCTGACTTTTGGAGTCAGGTATAAAAACTGCAAAGAATATAGCAAACTTCATTGTGAACTCCTGTCCCCTGCTGTTTATCTGAAAGTCATACTAATTTCCTTTTACTTCCTCCTTGCCTCCTGGGAAAGTCGCCTGCTACAATCCCAAGATCTGAGTCATTATTGCAGTAAGAGATACAGTAAGTCAAACACATGAGCAGTAAATGACATAACTGAGGGATCTGCAGAGTGTAGAGGCTCCAATTATCTATAAAAAATGACCAAACGACACATTTTATTTGGAGTCTAATGGCCATAGCAGCCTTTTATTACAAACCATTAAATACAACATTCACAAGAACACAAGTTTAATGCATATAATACAGTCAATGCATAACAAACAAACCAACCTCAGCTTATGCCTGGTCTAAGGTCTTTGAAGGCCTATATACTTACGATTAACCGGTTGTATCTGCCACCTAATCAAAGGCCCCCAGCCACAACTCAGGGACAATTAACCACTTATGTACTATCAGATACCCCTAATTAATACCCTGATGTTACCAATGTATTGCTAGGAAGGGACACCCATACCTCAGATGGGCCCAACCTATAGTTTTCCATAGTTAGGAAGGGACACCCATACCTCAGATGGGCCCAACCCACTATTCTCCACAGTTAGAAAAGAACACCCATACCTCAGACGGGCCCAACCCACTATTTTCCACCGTTAGGAAGGGACACCCATACCTCAGATGGGCCCAACCCACAATTTTCCACCAATATTTAACCAGCACCACCTTCAAATACCCAATAGACCCCTGCCTGCTGCTATGACAAGAAAATAAAAGGACCAAGAAATTGAATGGCAAGCTAACACAAAAAAACACAAAACCCACTACAAATACCCCAGCACCTTGAGAAAGTAGGAGGCTCCCCCAAACCAAAACAAACAAGGGAGGGAGGGTGGGAAAAAACAGTCTGATGCTGTGAGGAGCTGTGACACGATCTACCTGTTAGGGCCCTTTCACACTGGGGCGGGGGCGGCGGTAAAGCGCCGCTATTATAAGCGGTGCTTTACCGTCGGTATTCGGCCGCTAGCGGGGCGGTATTACCCCCGCTAGCGGCAAAGAAAGGGTTAAATACCACCGCAAAGCGCCTCTGCAGAGGCGCTTTGCCGTCGATATAGCCGCGCTGTCCCATTGATTTCAATGGGCAGGAGCGGTGAAGGAGCGGTATACACTCCGCTCCTTCACCGCTCCTCTTTTCCCGTCCTGCTAGCGCACCGCTCCAGTGTGAAAGCCCTCGGGGCTTTCACACTGGAGACAAAGCAGCGGCACTTTCGGGTCGGTTTGCAGGCGCTATTATTAGCGCAATAGCGCCTGCAAACCGCCTCAGTGTGAAAGGGCCCTTAGCAAAGTATTGAAATCATGCTGGAAGTTTGTTGTATGCAGTAATATGGCTTATCAATGCATGTCTTTACCGAATGGAGAAACATGAACACAGGAACAAGGAACATCCCAGTACATAGAGAGAGGATAGACAAACATCCTGTTATATCATAGATAACATAACTATACACTATAACACTACAGTGCCACCTGCTGCTTAGACAGGCCTAATGCATATGCAGTATATAGTTAGTTTATAAACAACTTTTCTGTTGTACTTTTCCAACACCCCCCTCCTCTCTACCCACTACAGGACACACCCTCTGCCTTGAACTCTTCAATCTGCTAAGCAGACTGCAGCATATCAAAATCACCCACTAATACTCTGCCTCTTCTGCAGGCCCCAGTCATGCTGGCCCTCCTAGTTTCACTCAGCTCCAGGCCATGTACTTGACTGAGGGACCTGCAGAGTGTAGAACCTCTGATTATCTATAAAACATTAAACACTTGACCAATCCCTCTTTCCAAAATGACCAGAGGACATATTTTATTTGGAGTCGAATGGCCATAGCAGCCTTTTATTACAAACCATTAAATACAACATTCACAAGAAAACAAGTTTAATGTATATAATACAGTCAATGCATAACAAATAAACCAACCTCAGCTTATGCCTGGTCTAAGGTCTTTGAAGGCCCATATACTTACGATTAACCGGTTGTATCTGCCACCTAATCAAAGGCCCCCAGCCACAACTCAGGGACAATTAACCACTTATGTACTATCATCAGATACCCCTAATTAATACCCTGATGTTACCAATGTATTGCTAGGAAGGGACACCCATACCTCATATGGGCCCAACCCACAATTTCCCACAATTATTTAACCAGTACCGCCTTCAATGACCCAATAGACCCCCTGCCATAGCACACGATCGTGGCACCTTACGCACGTGTTGCCCCCAAAACTGGAAGGCCTGCTGAATACTCTCCTGCACAAAACTTGCTAACTCCTAGTTCACCTTTATCCTGGCTTTGTTGACCTTTTCAACAGAGTGAGCCATACGCCACACAGACCTGGCAACTATATCGGACCACACAACTTAGCCCGACCCAACAGATAAAGTAATGAGAAGAACAGTTGTCTGCACTCCAACCAGCTGACAACATGCCTGAACACCACCCTAAACTGGAATCGAGACATTGCTGTCCCTTCCCCTTGCATAAAGAAAACTCCCGGAAGATTTGCCCAAAACCGTGAAAAAAAAAACACAACCTGAACAGTGCAAACTGGAGAAGAGGGAACTCCACAAAATTCAAGAACCCCTCCCTGACTGATCAGTGTTAGATTTTCTTAAAGAATACCCAAGTAGTGTCCCGTAACCACACATCCTGTATACTCAAACCACCCTCGCCACGTTTGTTACGGCTTACCAATTCCCCCGCCCGAAAAGCCCCCCCCAAAAAATGGCCAGCACAAAGACTGCCCAGAACAAGGTAACCTCATAGGCAGAAAAACAATGTGTACATCATCGTCCTTACGAGAACACCCCCCATCCTCATTCACCATATCGCTCCATTCCTGACACACTCTGAAGTATGAGGACCAACCTGACGCACATACTAAATGACGAATCGAGAACTTGGAAGTGGCAATGCAATGCTCCACAGCTGCTTGGGGCATGGAATTCCGCTCTGCTCCGCTTCCAGTGCCAACTGATGGAATCTGTCCCACTGTAAACGAGACAAAGCATCAGCCAGGAGTTATCAACTCCTGGAACGTGCACAATTCCATGAGTACAATGGGAAAACAGTTCCCGAACAACCAAATTACGCCCTAAACCAACCTCCCTCCATTCCACTGGCCAACCAACTCTCAGCACTTAAAGGACCCTGACAGCAGGTTCCATAACCAGCAGTGCCCGCCGTGGCGGTGAACAGGTGTAGATCAAAATTGAAAATCACCTGCTCCAGCCAAAGAGAGAGACCATTGTAAGAAACCAAAAATTAAATTCTTTTAAATTAAATTAAATTCCACACTCGCAAGTCCTCACGCTGATCCCGCCCCAGTCCAATATAAGGATGTGGCGCCTTAATGCCAGCTGTAGCAGCTGCCAGTCGTCTACAAAAAAACGTGACCCATGGGCATACTGCAGCAAGCAAAATTCAACTTGCCCAAGAGAGATTGCACAGCATGAAGTTGAATTTTTATTCTTTTGTTTCCTTGCCCAGTGGCAGAAATCCCCTTCAGATATTCAAGTTTGCCCAAAGGCAAACGACATTCCATCGCCATGATGTCAAAGGCATTACCCAGAAACCACAAATCAGTGGCTGGGCCCTTTGTCTTGTTAGGGGCCAATGGCACACCAAAAAACTGGAAAACATGATGGACCATGGCCAAAAGTGAGGTATAGATAGTACTTCCAGCAGGCTCTATGCACAAGAAATCATCTAAGTTCTGAATGACTGAATTAGGCTGGAAGCATCCCGAACCGTCCATTCCTAAAAGAAACTAAACATTTCAAACAACAAACAAGAAATGGCACAGACCATTGGTAAACATCTATCAACACAGTTCTGCCTTTGCCATTTGCACCCCAGCAGATGGCAACAACTAGGATGTACCGTCAACCAACGAAAGGCTGCCACAATATCAGTTTTGGCCAACAACGTACCTTTACCATGCCTAGGAACCCACGACACTGCCATATCGAAAGAAGTATAGGACACCATGCAAAGCTCCGGATCAATGGCATGATTCACTGAACCCCCTTTAGGATGCGACAAGTGATGAATGAGGCGTAATTTATTTGGTTCTTTTTTGGGCATAATACCCAAAGGGGAAATACTGGCGGTGAATCAAAAGGGGGCCAGCCATGCGACCCAAAGCAACAACATTGAAAAGTTTTCCTGAAAACGACCACTGGAAGTAAACGAGATGACTGCAAGCTTTCAGTCATGGGAGAAACAACCAGCAACTGGCAGGGTATCAAAAAAGCCCTACGAGAAACCCAGCTGCAACACACGGGCTGCCTTCCTGTTAGAATAACGCTTTAGGAATAGCACCATCTTTTCTACCTTCACTTCCCTCTTTCCAGTGTCACCTCCTTTTCCTTTTCCATGCTTGAAGCATCTGGACAGCGCATGAGACCCTCCACACCCTGAATAGTCATGACGGAAACAGCACGTGGTGCCAAACTTGCCAGATCCAACATTGAATTGCCAATATAACCCCCTGCGATTTGCGGCTGGTTGTGAAGTGGCTGCCGTACCCTTGGCCCCACCCTGAAAGGGAGGAACTGAACTCTGTGGAGACGACATCAGTTTCATCCAGAGAATGACGTTTTTGTGGTCCCACCGTAAAGAGGGCCGGACTGCCTTGCACTGACAAAATTGCTTGTCATAGAGAAACCAAGCAACCCCACCATAGACCCGCTGGGCTTCGCCGATAGATTCCAGATAACAAAATAAAAAGGGGGGAGCAATTCTCAGGGGCCTTTTCCCCAATGACACTAGCTCAACCGATACCGCCGTTTTCTTCCTCCTTCTTACATCCATCTGGTCTAACTGTAAAGTTAAATTTCTCCAATTGCAACAAAGAAATACATTTCCACACACTCACCCTTCCATATACGCTCCTTCACTTCCAGTTTTAGATGCGCACCCAAAGGCCCTTCAAAACACACATACACATTGCATTTTTGCAGCATTTGCCAGATGTACCCCAGCGACTCCTTTGTCAGCCGCTTTGTCGTCCAAAGCCTTTCTGGCTGTAGTTTCCACAGGCGCTGCCAGCCGTTGACCGGAGGAATCCGACGGTCCCACACCTGAACCCTGCTGAGCTGTCAACTAAGCCCCCCGGAGCCCCCTTGATTAGAGATTGAATAAGAACAAGAAAGAGGACATGAAACAAAAGGCTCATCTGGCTGCTTCTGTCCCTCAGGACATCCAGCCGCAGATCCAAATCCCCGTGCAGCACGCAGGAGTTCAACATCTTTAGCGCCGCTGAGCACCCCTTCAGACCGGCTCTATTCACCAAGCCTCACTGTAGCTCTCTCAGCAGGCTCCAGGGTGCAGTTGCCGGCCCCAGAGTCCGGCGGGCGTCCGCTGATGATGTCAGTAGCCGATGCCGCCACACCAGAACCCCGGGCGCTCCCTCTCCTATGCTGGGCTCTGTGAGGGGTGGAGGAAGCCTCACCAACTGATGCCTGGCTCCTTCCATCCACGACGCACGCTCTGCGATGCCTGGACACAGGGAAAAGCTGCCACCTGTGTCTCCTGTCACTGGGGGCCCTGGCCGCTCCCGGGACCTGGCCGGCACCCGCCGCTCTGCCACTCCCACGCTGGGCTGCACTAAACATAGACAGGCAGCCTGTATAGCCAGCCGCAACATCCATACTGCGAAGGTGTGAGGGCAGGGGAGTGGGTGCCAGATGAAAACCCTTGGTTTGCCGTAGACGGGGATTCCTCCTGACTTGCACACCAAGGGAAGCAGGCATGCACTTGGCTGGCGGGGTCAGAGGGTCCCTTGAGGGGCTCCCAGACTCAGAAATGAAGCATTTAGACCTAGACCTCCTAGCACGAGGGTGACTAGAAGAGGGCCCAGGAAAGACCTGCCTGAGCTACTGCAATAAGTCTGATAGATGGTCTTGCAGCCACTCAGGGCCTCTGGCCACAGCCGCAGCTCTACGCTGGGACAGCATGCTGTCCAAGTCACCAACCTTTTGATCTGCCTACAGGTGAAGTCCAGGAACAAAGGAAAAAACTGTCTGATGCTGTGATGAGCTATGACTGAACTGTGACATGATCCCCCTGTTAGCAGAGTATTGAAATCATGCTGAGAGATGAGAGATACATAGAGAGAGGATAGACAAACATCCTGTTATATCATAGATAACATAACTATACACTATAATACTACAGTGCCACCTGCTGCTTAGACAGGCATAATGCATATGCAGTATATAGTCAGTTTATAAACAGTTTTTCTGTTGTACTTTTACAGGTTAAAATAACATAAAAACAAGGCTGGATGTGCAGCAGCATTACCAGCAGTTGACCCAATCCAGACCCGCAGCAGGAAGGGTGTGCCAGGGGCCCCGCTAGCGGCCGAGAAAGGGTTAAAACTGCCCGCAATGCGCCGCAATAGCGGCGTTTTGCCGGCGGTATCCCAGCGCTGCCCCATTGATTTCAATGGGGAGCAGCGATGGAGGAGCGGTATTCCTTCACCGTTCCAAAGAAGCTGCTGACAGGACATTTCCTGACGTCCTGCCAGCGCAGCGCTCCGGTGTGAAAGCCCTCTGGCTTTCACACTGGAGACAATGCTGCAGCTGTTTAAAGGGGGGGTTGCAGGCGCTATTTTTAACGCTTTTAGCGCCTGCAAAATGCCCTCGGTGTGAAAGGGGTCTTAAGTTAATTTTTTTTCCTCATTAATGTACACACAGCACCCCATATTGACAGAAAAACACAGAATTGTTGACATTTTTGCAGATTTATTAAAAAAGAAAAACTGAAGTATCACATGGTCCTAGGTATTCAGACCCTTTGCTGTGACACTCATATATTTAACTCAGGTGCTGTCCATTTCCTCTGATGATCCTTGAGATGGTTCTACACCTTCATTTGAGTCCAGCTGTGTTTGATTATACTGATTGGACTTGATTAGGAAAGCCACACACCTGTCTATATAAGACCTTACAGCTCACAGTGCATGTCAGAGCAAATGAGAATCATGAGGTCAAAGGAACTGCCTGAAGAGCTCAGAGACAGAATTGTGGCAAGGCACAGACCTGGCCAAGGTTACAGAAAAATTCTACTGCACTTAAGGTTCCTAAGAGCACAGAGGCCTCCATAATCCTTAAATGGAAGACGTTTGGGATGACCAGAACCCTTCTTAGAGCTGGCCGTCTGGCCAAACTGAGCTATCGGGGGAGAAGAGCCTTGGTGAGAGAGGTAAAGAAGAACCCAAAGTTTACTGTGGCTGAGCTCCAGAGATGCAGTCAGGAGATGGGAGAAAGTTGTAGAAAGTCAACCATCACTGCAGCCATCCACCAGTCGGGGCTTTATGGCAAAGTGGCCCCGACGGAAGCCTCTCCTCAGTGCAAGACACATGAAAGCCCGCATGGAGTTTGCTAAAAAACATCTGAAGGACTCGAAGATGGTGAGAAATAAGATTCTCTGGTCTGATGAGATCAAGATAGAACTTTTTGGCCTTAATTCTAAGCGGTATGTGTGGAGAAAACCAGGCACTGCTCATCACCTGTCCAATACAGTCCCAACAGTGAAGCATGGTGGTGGCAGCATCATGCTGTGGGGGTGTTTTTCAGCTGCAAGGACAGGACGACTGGTTGCAATCAAGGGAAAGATGAATGCGGCCAAGTGCAGGGATATCCTGGACGAAAACCTTCTCCAGAGTGCTCAGGACCTCAGACTGGGCAGAAGGTTTACCTTCCAACAAGACAATGACCCTAAGCACAAAGCTAAAATAACGAAGGAGTGGCTTCACAACAACTCCGTGACTGTTCTTGAATGGCCCAGCCAGAGCCCTGATATAAACCCAATTGAGCATCTCTGGAGAGACCTAAAAATGGCTGTCCACAAACGTTTACCATCCAACCTGACAGAACTGGAGAGGATCTGCAAGGAGGAATGGCAGAGGATCCCCAAATCCAGGTGTGAAAAACATGTTGCATCTTTCCCAAAAAGACTCATGGCTGTGTTAGATAAAAAGGGTGCTTCTACTAAATACTGAGCAAAGGGTCTGAATACTTGGGACCATGTGATATTTCAGTTTTTCTTTTTTAACAAATCTGCAAAAATGTCAACAATTCTGTGTTTTTCTGTCAATATGGGGTGCTGTGTGTACATTAATAAGGAAAAATATGAACTTAAATATTTTTAGCAAATGGCTGCAATATAACAACGAGTGAAAAATTTAAGGGGGTCTGAATACTTTCCGTCCCCACTGTATATATATAGATATATATATATATCTATATAAATATAAATATAAATATATATTTATGGTTGAAGCCCTATGGCCAATACAGATATGAGCAACATAGACTTACCATAAGACCTACAACATGTAATGGACCTGAAGTGTGCCCTGGTCTGATGGACGGTATGCCAAAATAAGGGGGCATACCCAAGATTAGAAATGAATATTTTGTAAAGAGAAATGAATTTGAGAAATGCCCTCAAAAGGGGATGGGAGGGTTGGTACCACGCACAGGAAACCGACAAAGACCACAGGTGAGTGGGCTGGTTAAATACCCCCCGGGCTCCTCCCATAAATTCAGGTCACCATACTGGCCTTCTTACTTATGGTTGAAGCCCTATGGCCAATATGTATATGAGCAAAATAGACTTACCATAAGACCTACAACTTGAAATGGACCTGAAGTGTGCCCTGGTCTGATGGACGGAATGCCAAAATAAGGGGGCAAAAACATTCAGGTAGGGGTGTAGTTTTATTAGTTTTAGCTTTATTTATTGAGCAAGTTTGGTGAATGCTTGTGCCATTTCCACCTGGGGATTGGGGATATACCGGGCGAGGTAGGCAGAGTTCTACCTGCTTAGTCTCTTAATAACGTGATCTGGGACCCCATGCCGGGATGCTGCCGAGGCTACTCCAATACGAAAGAGTGACCGGAGTACTGACTGGGGTCGAGGTATAGGCTGTGTAGAAGAACCCCCATGTGTTTGAAGAACTGGCAGGCGCTCAAGTGTTTGACTGGAAAAGGTAGTAGGGGACTAGAGTTTGAGTGTTCCGGTAGGAGTGACAGTAGGCGGTCAAGTATGGTTACTGGACACCAGACATTGTTTATTTTATAGAGATGGATGTCTACCCCGGAGCCTGATTGCTGGGTTTTAGGCACTGCAAGGTGGAGAGTGAAATGGTCTTGGTAGCGAACCAAGTGACTTCTATGCAGGACTTGGTCTGCGGGGTTGCTGCAGGTGAACTCGCTAGGCCACCAGAACCCGTAGTAGGCGAAGTAAATGGCTGCTTGTATGAGCAGGCTGGGGAGATGGCCAAATGGCGAACTAGCAAGGATAGTAGACATGTCCCGGAAGATGGCACTTGTTATAGGCAGACATTTGGAATTGATCATGGATTGATGTTTTTTGGATGCCGCGTAAGATGGCTCGGATCGCATGGGATGCGAATAAAGATGGTTTTGGGGGATCTCGTAAGGCCAGAAAGTGCTGGACGTCAGCTAAGTATAGTCGGATAGTGTTATGGAATAGGGCCAACTCATTATGGCAATATGAAATAAAAGCCAGTATGTGCTTGGTGTCTGTTGTTGTTTCCACGGAGCAGAATGTTAGGAATTTGCTGAAAATGTTCCAGCTGTGTGGTAGGCTCTGAGCGTGTTGTGGGACAGAGACTGGTTGATGAGCTGGGTCATTCCGTGCAAATGCTGTACTAGTCCAGAGTCAGCTGAGACCAAGGAGGGATAAGGGCTGGTACTAGGACGGATCCGGGTTTCTGCTGAAAAGGGAAGTTTAAATTAAAGTGGGACAGTGCATCTGCTGCGAGGTTGCACTAGCCCGGAATGAACGTACAGTGGACATTAAACTGGTGCTATAGAGATAATTGTACCAGCCTGCGTAGGAAGGACATAATAGAGAGCGACTTGGGCCTACCTTTATTAACAAGATCGGCCGTGGTCTGGTTGTCGGTGGTGAAGGCCACGGTTTGTCCTGTCCAGATATGACCCCAGAGTTGAGCCAGGGCCGTCTTTAGCGCAGGGCAAACAGGGGACTTTCCCTGGGCCCAATCTTTGTTGGGGGGCCCGCGCTACCCGTCAATTGGGGCCTCGATGACGGCTTTGCAGAGCGCACAGAGGACACGGGAGGCTGTACTCCCGCGCTAGCCAGCGGAGAGGAGCGGGGCCGGGAGCTCCACTGACGCTCTGATTCCACCCCCGTGCAGCCTGTATGCTCGGAACAGAGTGGCTGTAGTGAGAGCCAGTGATCGGAGTTGGAGCATCAGTGGAGTTCCCAGCCCTGCCCCCTCTATACTGGCTGGGGAATACAGAGGTCTGGGAGCTCCACTGACGCTCCCACTCCAATCACTGGCTCTCACTACAGCCGCTCTGTTCCGAGCATACTGGCTGCACGGGGGCGGGGTCAGAGCATCAGTGGAGCTCCACTCAGCTGGCTAGCACGGGAATACAGCCTCCCGTGTCCTCTGTGCACTCATCGGGGCCCCAATTCATGGGTGACGTGGGCCCTCCAACAAAGCGTCAGTGGAGCTCCTGGCTGTTGTAGTGAGAGCAGAGAGTGGAAGCTCCGCCCACGGACCTCTGAATGTATGTCGTGAGTTTATAAAATGCCTGACTACTTAAACCCTGAGCTGTGTTATTCAACTGTAAAGCTGTGAGTTGCTGAAAGTTCTCTGACCATCACCTGTATAATGTCTGCAGTCTCTGATTGTCTCCTGTAGTATGTCCGTAGTCTTTAATTATCTCCTGAAATATGTCCGCAGTCTCTGGTAATCTCCTGCAGTATGTCCGTAGTCTCTGGTAATCTCCTGCAGTATGTCCGCAGTCTCTGGTAATCTCCTGCAGTATGTCCGCAGTCTCTGGTAATCTCCTGCAGTATAAGGGAAAAAAAGCTGCGCTATTAAATGGAAAGTCCATACAATTGCTCGTGGATAAACGGTAACAAATCATTCTATTATTGAACACCAGAGTGAACCAAAATAAATCAAACGTGCCACCACCTTAAAAAGTGCCTGCTTGCCAGCTGGCAAGCAAAATCGGGCAACTGGCTTAACCCGGCCAGGGCCTTTGCTTGTAAGGAAAATCAGCTGAGGAACTGGAGGTTGGATGGTTGGATGGATGGATGGATGGATGGATACTCAGACCACTCCTGACACCACACGACCTTACTCAGACCCCGAGACCCAGCCATAAACAGGGAAGAAGAGGGAAGAAAACCATCCATAGCGTAATATTGTCACAGCTAATGGTTTATTAAATTAGATATTGCACTTACATAAAGAGATAAAAACTTTGCATATGAAAGCAGAGCCGGCCGGCTGCAAACGTTATCCCGTCCTCCTAACACAGGAGCGTGGTGACGTCAACACGTGTCCTCTCCCAGACGCGTTTCGTCATAAATGACGTTATCAATGGGGAAGGGAAGCGTGTTGAATCACCACCTTTTAACATGTTACCAAGCCTCGTTCTCGAGTCTCAAAACGCCATCTTAGATATGGGCAACGATTCCTAATCTACAGGAAATGTGTGGGAAAAAAAGGAAGATTTTCCCTGATAAAAGGAAAAGAAAAAACAAAAACAAAAAAACAAAAAAACAAAGCACCAAAGAGATGCCAACTTACACTAAATGACAGTGTTAATAGTGCAAAAACAGCCTGAAGATTGACTTACACTATATAAGTTTTGTTAAATAATAATCGTAAGGGATAATGAGGTAATACCAGGAAATAAATGGTAAGGAAAAAATAAGGTAATACCAGGAAATAGATGAATACCTGGGTAAACCCGGGACTCTTATATGTGATTAAATATATGGGATCCATGAAAATCCAGTGTATGGATGGTGAAGTGCATAATTACACACATCCAATAATGGAAAATATTTTATTACTTTACATTTAAAGTGTAAATATGCAGAATATAAATAATAAATAAACCAAGATAGAGGGTGAACCTAAAAAATCGATCGATCTATGATTACACAAAATCTTTTAATCATTAGGATATAAAAAACGAAGTGAATATTTTACCTAATCTGTAGTGAATGTTAAAAATAGTGACAAATAAGCGTGAAGAATAAGTACGAAAATTCATAGATAAATAAAAATAAAATAAAAATAGGAAGGTCATAAATGAAATTAATGTGCAAATTAATATGTATAATAATAGGTATAGAATTAACATAAATATGTTAATATTAATAAATTAAAATGTAAACAGGCCTAGTCATGGGGGGCGTGGCCGGATGTGAAGAGGAGAAGACGGGCTAAGGCTGAGCTCCGCTCTCACATTGATTCTGTCAGCTAATCCTGGCTCAAAAATCACATTTTTTTCTCCCTAATCCGCCACCCTGGGGTCTAAGAAGACTTACGGCACCAAGCGGACCTCTCCGCCGTCTCTGGGTAAGACCCGATCATCCTCTGCGGCCTGTACTCGATCCTCTTCGGCCGCCATCTTGCCCACGAGGCTTTCTGTCACTACAATGTCGGCCGGCACACAGACTCTGTCAGAGCTGACCGCCGCTTAGGTGGCCTCACATGCGGAGCTATTAGCAGCCATCAAGGCAGGTAATGATTCTGTCATGGTCAAGATAGATCATTTTGTGACGAATGTAAGCCTAATAAGACATGATATGGACAAATTTAGGTCCCGGTTTACAGAGGCGGAAGGCCGCATCTCTCAGCTTGAAGATGATACTAGAGCTGATTCCCGGGACCTTCGTGCTTTGCAATTACAAGTGAAAGCCCTGCAAGAAAAATCCATTGACACTGAAAACAGATTGAGGAGGAACAATATTTGTGTCATAGGCCTCCCTGAGCGTGCAGAGGGCTCCAAGCCTGCAGAATTTGCAGAATCCTTTCTCCTTTCCCTGCTGGATATTCCTGCAATGCCTCCTACATATGTAGTGGAGAGGGCCCTGAGGGTTCCCCCTACTCCTCCTATTCCTGGAGCCCCACCGCGGCCCCTTCTCCTCAGACTACTGAATTACAGAGACCGTGATAAGTTGCTTGCAGCAGCCAGAGAGAAGCAAGACCTACGCTTTAATAATGCTAAAATAATGCTTTTTCCCGACTATTTCTCGGAGATACAGCAGAGACGCCAGATCGTTTACAGAAGCAAGACGTCGCCTAAGAGAAAAAGGTTTAAAATTTAGTCTACTGTATCCCAGCAAGCTTCGTGTGATCGACGGGGAACGAGCGCATTTCTTCATGGATCCTGAGGCAGCACTTTCATGGCTAGATGGTCGTGGCTAATTTGCAGCACTCTGTCCACAGGTACTGAGCTATGATCTACATTGCTACAGGCTTAAACTTTCATATTTCTTTCTGTGTCACCCCGGTTGCTGATTTGCGAACTATGTTATCCAATTATCTTCGTGTGACACAGAACCGGATTATAAGAATATCACCAGAAGACCCCCCACATTTTTTTGTCTTTTTTCACATTTTTTATTTCTCCCTTTTTCTTTTCGCATTTTTTCCAGTTTTTTTTTCTTTTCCTCGCAGTTTCAGCTTCCTAAACATGCACCATATGTGAAAATTTGAGCACTGCATAGAGAGCTGGACTACACACCTTTTGCTGAACATACGACACAGTCAACTTCAGAAGGATCCCTACGAGACAGAATCATAACTGGCCCCCCCCTCACCTCCTTCACTTAGCTCCCTACTCTGGGACTGTCTCCCACCCCATTTTATTGGAGAATAAGCTCCTAACGGTTCTGTGTCTGGGACCCTTCATTAAGCAGTAGATGGCTATGGACAGTCGTACGCAGGCTGGTTTGTAGTACACAAATCAAGTGGTTGCTACACCTGTAGTTAATTGTTTAGGGGTAAAACTATTCCCATTCTATCTCCATTTTTTTTTTTTTCTTTTTTTGTTGTTGTTTTTTGCAGAAAGATTGGACATAGTAAGGTAGGCACATTGTGCCTGGGTAGTTCAAGAAATGTCTATAGTTTTTTGTGTGTTTTCTTTTTTGTTTTTCTTTATGTTCTAGGTGTTTTGCACTGTGCAAGTGCTGTAGATACCGGATGTTCTATAACAAGGATTATGCTGTCCATGGGTTATTTCTTGGTGCGCCTCCTCATTTACACAAATTGGTTATTTCTACCTATACCAAATGGCTAACCCCTTAGCTGAGTCCTTCACAGTCCTCTCGTGGAACGTGCGAGGCCTAGGCTGCAAATTCAAACGAGCATTACTTTTTCAATATCTAAAATCCCATGCCCCCCAGATTATCATCCTCCAGGAAACCCATCTCATGGGCAGCAAAATCCTGACGCTTAAAAAGCCATGGATACAAAGGGCAATTCATGCCACATACTCTACGTATGCAAGGGGAGTGTCAATCCTCATTCACAAAAACTTTCCTTGTGTGGTTGAGGATGTCTGCACGGACCCTCAGGGTAAATATGTCATTGTGGCATTTCAAATATGGTCTCAGAGGTACATTATGGCTGGTATACCCTGTTTCCCCAAAAATAAGACCTAGCATGATTGTTGGTGATGGCTGCAATATAAGCCCTACCCCCCAAATAAGCCCTAGTTAAAGTCCTTGTAGGTCTTATTTTCAGGGTAGGGCTTATTTTCGGGGAAACAGGGTAGGGCTTATTTGGGGGGTAGGGCTTATATTGCAGCCATCACCAACAATCACGCTAGGTCTTATTTTCGGGGAAACAGGGTATATATACCCCCACCTTTTTCACATGATTTACTCTATACAGTCATGGAGAAGGTGGCATCTTTTGGCCCAGGTAAACTACTAATTATGGGTGATTTTAATGCCACCTTGTCCCCAGAATTAGATTGACCAACACCACCCAAATACCATAATAAAGATCTATCTGTCTGGGCTCAAACAATGGGTCTAGAAGAAATCTGGCGATGGAAACACCCCACTATTAGAACCTATTCCTGCTTCTCCACTTCCTATAAAACTGCATCACGTATAGATTTGGCCTTCTCTAACTCTGCCATGTTGACAGACGTAATAGAGGCAACTTATCTTTCGGACCATAGCCCCCTAGAAGTAGTACTTCGCTCTCCCACACATAGAAATGCTGCACTTTGGAGGTTGGGAGCACACTGGGTTTCGCACCCGGAGCTATCTGAAAAACTGCCCCCCTTACTAGCTGAGTTTTGGGATCAAAATGCTGAGTCCTCTTCTGCCAGCACTGTCTGGGACGCATTCAAGGCTTATACTAGGGGGCAATACATTTCGTCTATCGCACACATCAGGAAGCAGCAAACCCTCAAGACTCAAGCACTACAACAGGCGGTAACTGATCAGGCATCTAAGTATAGCTCAGACCCCACTCCTGCTCAATTTGACGCGCTGATGGCAGTGCAAAGAGATTTACACTTACATTTATCTGAAGTCACACGACTAGAGGCCTTTAGTAATAAACAGAAATATTTTGAGCAAGGTTATAAGAATGGCCGCCTTTTGGCCATGTTGGCACAAGGTGATAGACCGCTCACTCTTGTCTCTGAATTGCAGACCTCGGAAGGGAAGAAGGTAACAGTGCCTTCGGAGATCCTGCAAACTTTTGGTGCCTTTTACAAGACCTTGTATAAGTCCACTTTACACTCTGACTTTCAGCCTGACAGCATGCGGAGTCTGTTAGATCCGCTGGCACTCGGCTGGCTTTCAGACCAAGAGAGAGAAGCACTGGTCCAACCATTTACAGCATTGGAGGTACTGAACGCTATACAATCCTTCCCTCCTGGGAAGGCACCTGGACCAGACGGCCTCCCCATAGATTTCTGTAAGGCACACGGGGAACTATTAGCGCCTTTATTAGCCCAGCTCTACACCACATGTTTAGCTGATGGCAAACTACCAGATTCTATGTATCACGCATACCTTACCCTAATATATAAATCTCCTAAAGACCCATCATCGTGTGCCTCTTACAGACCAATTGCATTACTAAACAATGACTTCAAAATTCTAACAAAATTATTAGCTCTCCGATTATATCCTCTTCTTCCATCCTTGATAGATCCGGATCAAACTGGTTTTATGCCCTGTAGATCTACTGATGTGAACCTTAGGTGACTATTTACTAATATCCATGCCCAACACCAAAACATTGGGTCCAGAGCGATAGCCTCTCTAGATATAGAAAAGGCTTTCGATACAGTAGAATGGCCCTTTTTATGGGAAACATTACGCAGGATGGGATTCCCTTTAGTGTTTATTCATTGGCTTCAAGTGATATATAAATGCCCCACCTCATCGGTGAGATTGGGGGGAGTGCTGTCTGCGCCATTTGCATTGTATCGGGGAACTCGTCAGGGCTGCCCTCTCTCCCCGGCCCTCTTCGCTTTAGCCATTGAGCCGGTGGCGGAGGCTTTGCGTACTTCACCTTATATCAGGGGTCTGCGTATTGGGCAAGTGGAGGAGAGGGTAGCCCTATATGCAGATGACATGCTGCTGTTCCTGAACGACACTGGTCCATCCCTGCAGGGAGCATTGAGGGTTCTAAATACTTTCACGAAGGTCACAGGACTTAAAGTGAACTGGTCCAAATCCTTATTATTCCCGGTAGATCAGGCAGCTAGGTCCACGTCCCCCCCGGACTGTCCACTACAGTGGGTAGACACCTTTAAGTATTTGGGGGTTCATATATCCGTGCAAGCCTCAAATTTCATCTCTTTAAACCTAACCCCAATGCTTACAGATACTAAGATGAAACTTAACTCAGGGTGTAAACTACCTTTATCTGTTTGGGGGCGAGTGAATCTCATAAAAATGAAAATAATTCCCAAATATATTTATCTTTTTCGGCACTCCCCTCAATGGGTTCCCAGATCTTTTTTCGTAAAGCTTAACCAGTTGTTTACATCTTTTTTGTGAGGTTCCTCGCCACCTAGATATAAACTAACGACCTTGATGAGGCCAACAACACAGGGCGGTGTGGCGTACCCAGACTGCTACCGATACTTCCTGGCCACTCAGTTGGTAACTGTGGTCTGGTGGTTACACCCCGATAATACCAATTCCTCCACAGCCCTTGAAGCCACAGTAGTGGGTTCCTTGGAAGCCCTCCGTTTTTTGGTTTTTAGAGGTCCCCCTGCCCCGTATCCCTTAACACCCTCAATGCGCACTACTCTGAGAGCATGGCGGGCAGGTCTAGCAATAGAAAAATACAAACAGACTGAAAATTCCCCTAATGCTCCGATATGGTTAAATCCAAATCTATCACATATATATAAAATCCCAGACCCTTATGCATGGACCAAATACAACATAAAAACACTATCACAAATTGTCTTGCACAAGTCTTTATTACCACTATCACAGCTCTCCTCCCTGTATAATGTACCACATCACTATCAATTTCGATATCTCCAATTATCACACGCCTTTGTCGCACAATTTCCACGTTCCACATGTGTCATAGTTCAGTCGGGGCTAGAGAGAACAATTAGAACTAACTGTACTGAAAAACCTACTTCACAATTATATGCACATTTAGTCTCAATATCCTTGCCACCTTTAGAAAAACTTTGGACCCGCTGGCAACAAGACATTCCCACCCTGGATAATGATGATTGGGACTATGTGTGGGACTTTCCTTTCCGCTCCCTAGTATCCATACAAGATAGACTAGTACAGTTCAAAATTGTACACAGAGCGTACTACACTCCACATAGACTCCATATTATGAACCCTGCCCGCCCTGCTGAATGCTGGAGGTGCGGAATATCACCAGGTGATTTCTCACACATCTTCTGGAGTTGCCCTGGAATTCAGCAATATTGGAGAGAGGTGCTGGATTTGATAAATAAAGTTGCATCAACCACTTTACCACAAGTAATGGAGGTTTGTCTTCTGGGATTAATTGAAACACTGGTTCTGACCATAGCAAAACGTACACTAGTGGGGTTGTTGCTTTTTTATGCCCGCAAGAAAATTGCCATGTTATGGAAGAAACCTCATCCTCCCACTTTGATGCAATGGAAACATTTGGTTAATGATAATCTTCCCCTATATAAGGAAACATTCACAAATAGGGGATGCCCAATGAAATATGAAAAGGTATGGAAAAAATGGTTATCTGAACCAGTCACGGCCTAACTAAATTTTGAAAGAACCCTTTCATGTATGAAGTAGATAAGGTTTCTGTAAACCACCATGGAGAGGGCTCTTCAACTCCTAGAGGCTGTAAGATGGGAAAAGGATTAGTGCACCATTTTGTTATACACTGTTGTTATACATATAGAATGCCCAGGGAAATGTAATATGTTCATAGCTGCCAACTGTCCCGAATTTCCCGGGACATTCCCGGGACTTGGACTTCATTCCCGGATTTGTGGTGTCCCGGGAAATGTCCCGAAAAATCCGGTTCCCGTTTTCGAAACCGCCGCCGCCGCCGCTAGAGGTCGGCGGCCGGCGGAGACATTGTCTCCGCCGGCCGCCATTTTGTGGAAGTTCAGGAAGACGGCTGGGGGGGCTATACGAAGCTTCTGCGTCGCCGCCCACCCCCTGCCCCGCTCCGCCTCGGCCCGCCCCGCTCCGCCTCGCCCCGCCTCGGCCCGCCTACCCCCCGTCCCGCTGCCAGTCTGATATGGAAAGGGGCGGGGGTTCTAGCCATGCTGCGGACACACCTCTGAGGTGGGGGGGGAGTGCGCGCAACGCTGTGGGACACCTGATGTGAGTGGGGGGGACACTGGGGACACCTGATGTGAGTGGGGGGGGCACTGGGGACACCTGATGTGAGTGGGGGGGGCACTGGGGACACCTGATGTGAGTGGGGGGGCACTGGGGACACCTGATGTGAGTGGGGGGGGCACTGGGGACACCTGATGTGAGTGGGGGGGGCACTGGGGACACCTGATGTGAGTGGGGGGGCACTGGGGACACCTGATGTGAGTGGGGGGGGCACTGGGGACACCTGATGTGAGTGGGGGGGCACTGGGGACACCTGATGTGAGGGGGGGGCACTGGGGACACCTGATGTGAGGGGGGGCACTGGGGACTCCTAATGTGAGGGGGAGCTCCGCCGGGGACTCCTGATGTGAGGGGGGGCTCCACCGGGGACTCCTGATGTGAGGGGGGGCTCCGCTGGGGACTCCTGATGTGAGGGGGGGCTCTGCCGGGGACACCTGATGTGAGGGGGGCTCCGCCGGGGACTCCTGATGTGAGGGGGGACTCCTGATTGTGAGGGGGGGCTCCGCCGGGGACACCTGATGTGAGGGGGGAATCCGCCGGGGACTCCAGATGTGAGGGGGGGCTCTGCCGGGGACACCTGATGTGAGGGGGGGCTCCGCCGGGGACTCCTGATGTGAGGGGGGGCTCCGCCGGGGACTCCTGATGTGAGGGGGGCTCCGCCAGGGACTCCTGGTGTGAGGGGGGCTCCGCCGGGGACTCCTGGTGTGAGGGGGGGCTCCGCCGGGGACTCCTGGTGTGAGGGGGGCTCCGCTGGGGACATCTGATGCAAGGACGGACTCTGCTTGGACATCTGAAGCAAGGACGGACTCTGCTGGGACACCTGATGCAAGGACGGACTCTGCTGGGACATCTGACGCAAGGACGGACGGCTGGTGGCAGGCGACGTGACTAGTGACATGCTCAGGGATCCCACTGATTCAGCATTATGGTGAGTTGAATGATTTCATTTTATATTACAATATAATAATAGAAATAATGCGCTTCAATCATCCTGACACAATAACAACCATGGTGCCGGGATGATTGAAGTGCTAACACCAGGTGTTTGGAGTATCTTTATCTGCTGATTGTTAAACTTTCTAGAATACACATATTTCTATTGTGTAGGATCTGGGGCTGCTGTTCCGTCATTTCCCTCTCTCTCCCCCTCTCCATCCCTCATTCATTTCAGACTCTAACCACACCCTCTAGAGCCACGCCCATTAAGCCACGCCCACAATTTCGCGTAAACCACGCCCATTTTTCGCCGCGGCGCGCTTCACACGCCGCACTTGTCTATTTTTGCTAGGCCACGCCTGCTGACGAATGCCCCGCCCCCTAATTATTGGACAGCTCCGCCTACAGCCACAAAAGTGTCCCACATTTTTTTTTTACAATGTTGGCAACTATGTATGTTTTACTGAATTGTAACGCCGCTGTGTCTTAGCACTTGTGTTTTATGTGTATGTTTGTACGGAAAAATGCAATAAACATAATTTAAAAGGGGCATGGCCTGACGCAGCATGTGAGCAGACATATTTCTCAGCAGCTCTCTGATCCCTCTGCACAATCCTGTGTAATCCTGCTCACCTGCCACACAAACTCGGCTGAAATTTCTCCTGTACGCTTGGGGAAGACTTTGTAACATTCGTGGGGGATTCTGGTGGATGGGAAAATGAAGGAAACAGCCCCCCGGCAAGGATGAGTATTACCACACGTTCTGGCCAAGATGGCCGCCGCTCCACCATCCCACACTCGTCCCTGGCATCCACGCCGGATCTTTTTGATGAGGAGCCAGATCCTTTGCTACCATCTTCTCCAGGGACCTCCGCTCCCCCGGCGCTATCGGTCATCCCTCCCCACAGTAATAATGGCCTTGAGGACAGTCCAGAACCGGAACCCACCCTGCTGGATGTCCTCAAACTGATCAAGGTAAATCACTCTGATATCATGGGGAAAGTGGAGGAACTTAAACTGGACATAACAATTATGCGCCAGGACATGCATAAAATGAGGGACCGGGTTTCTGAGACTGAACGCCGTATTAGCGATTTGGAGGATGCTGTCGGCCTGGTACAAGCTACTCAAAAAACGCATGGCACTAAAATCCTCTCTCTGGAGGACAAGGTCGACGATTTGTAGAACCGTCTGCGCAGAAAAAACCTGCGTCTAGAGGGCCTCCCCGAGCGGGTTGAGGGCGCTGACCCGGTCTCCTTCCTGGAAAGTTGGTTTACCCAAGAATTTGATAAAGACTGCCTTTCCCCATGTTTTGTCCTGGAGCGTGAACATAGAGTGCCTGGCAGGCCGCTTCCTGCAGGCAACCCTCCACGCACTATGGTAATCCGTCTCCTCAATTATCGTGATAGGGACGCTATCCTGCGAGCTGCCCGCATAAAAGGGAGCCTAAAGATCAACAACGCATCTGTGTCATTGTTTCCTGATTATTCCCCAGCGGTCCGTGCCTCAAGAGCCAAGTACCAACACATTAAGCTGAAATTGAGGGAGAAGACCATCCAATATTCTATGCTGTTTCCTGCCACGCTGCGAGTCGTGCACCAGGGCCAGGTGCATTTTTTCCAAACCCCTGCAAATGCTCTTTCCTGGTTTGAGTCCTTGCATCAACCGGGTCGAATGTCTGGCCTGGCCCTGGACACCTGAACTAGTTACTTTCCTGGAAATTTGTTAAATTTCTCCTTCCCTTTTCTTTTTCCCCGGCCTGTGTACCTTTATCTGTGGCAGGTGATTCAAGATACCTGTTTTCACAAGAGGACAAGATCTCAATCTGGGATCTATGCTGCTAATTGTATTCATATTTAGTTGACATCTGATTTTCTTTAAGTTTTATTTGCTGATGTGTCTGTATTGGCCATGTTTCTAGTATGTACTAGCAGTTTGAGATCTAAGCCTGCTCCTGTTTTTTCTTTTTGGAGTAAGGCAGGGGTTAACTATGTGTTACTGCCAGTTTTCACTGTGTTGTTACTGATCACAGGAATGTTGTGTGAATGGATGATTGTGGTGTGTAAGTGTGAGTGCGATTTTTGTCCTGCCCTGTCCTCCCTCTGGGATTACAGCCGTGACGATACCCTTGATCTGCTGATTTTCACTAACTGCATATGTCTTTAGTCAAATGTATCTCCTGGAATGTCCGGGGTTTAAATTCCAAATTTAAAAGGGCTTCCCTGTTTGAATTTCTCAAGGCTCATAAGCCCCATATACTGTGCCTGCAGGAGACACACCTTATGGGGTCTAAAGTGCTTGCTTTAAAAAAACACTGGGTCATGCATGGATATCATTCCACATTTTCTAATTACGCCAGGGGTGTGTCCGTCCTCATAAGGAAGGGCCTCCCCTTTTCATGTGATAGAGTGATTTTAGACCCTAATGGGCGGTATATTTTCCTCCAATGTAAGATACATGCCACCCCATTACTTCTGGTGGTTGTGTATGCTCCCCCTCCTGTCACGGCTGCACTCTTTACAGATCTGTGCACAAGGCTCTCGGATCTGCCTACATTAGCCATCCTTATTGTGGGGGATTTTAACTCTGTTATGGACCCTAATTTGGATAGACTGAAACCCATTCAGTATGAATCTAAGCTGTTTTGTCAGTGGTGTGCTTCCTTTGGATGCATTGACCTATGGCGACAACAAAACCCATTGGCTAGGGAATACTCTTGTCAGTCACGGTCTTATCGTACTCTTTCCAGGCTGGACTACGCCCATGGGACTTCTGACCTGACCTCATATACCCGGACAATATACTATATATCTCAGACAATTTCTGACCACTCCGCCCTGTGTGTTGAATTAATACTCAGTCACAGACCCTCTTTTCGGTTGTGGAGGCTCAGTCCCCTCTAGGTCTCCACCCCTGAATTTGAAGAGCCAGTCCGGCAGGACATGTCCCTATATTGGGGGGACAACGCTGGATCGGCTTCTTTTGGCCTCACATGGGACGCCTTAAAGGCGTCTGTACGGGGCTCATATATCTCAAACATTGCTAAACATAGGAGGTCCTCCCGTGCTGCTCTTCTGGCCTTGGAGTCCTCTCTGGAGGCTGATAGGGCCCAGTACTCTGCGCTCCCCACCCCGGATTCTCATGGAGTCTTGGTGGGGGTGCACAGGGCCCTGGATCTCCATAGGGTGGACTGAACGCGGACTCAGCAGTTATATCTGGCTGCCAGACTACATGAATATAGTGGGAAGAATAGTAAAATGTTAGCCTTTCTTTCTCGCACAGAATACATTGACAGGACCATATCACAGATTCAATTGCCTGACGGCTCAATCACCTCAGACCCATTGACCATAAATCGGATGTTTAAGTCCTTCTATGAGACCCTATATGAAGCCCCCCACCCCCCGGATGAATTGGAGACATTGGGGTTTTTTGACTCCCTTCAATTTCCTGTATTGGACGACTCCCACAGCTCCATCTTAGACACTCCCTTGACAATCGAAGAGATCACTGAGGCTATTTGCTCTTTACTCCCCAATAAAACCCCTGGGTTGGATGGTTTGCCCGCAGAATGGTACAAAACTTATGCTGTGGAATTGGCACAGAAACTTTTATCTCTCTTTAATCGGGCAATGAAGGAGGGAGAAAATCCCCTTTCCATGAATGAAGCCCTCATTGTAGTGCTACCCAAGCCTGACAAAAACAAACTGCTGTGTGGGTCATACCGTCCAATCTCGCTACTAAACAGCGATGTTAAAGTACTAGCGAAGGTCCTAGCCTTGAGATTACAAAAGGTCATTCTTCACCTTATTCACAGGGACCAGACAGGGTTCATGCCTGGTAAGAGTACATATGACAACATTCGTCACCTTTATATACATATTCACAGGGCTGCCACGGACAGAAGAAGCGGACTGGTACTATCACTTGACGTGATGAAAGCATTTGATACGGTTAGCTGGTCCTTCCTTTGGGAAACTATGCATCGTATGGGTTTCAGCGTCCAATTTATTAAATGGGTCAGGTTGCTTTATACTAACCCCAGGGCAAGAATATGTACCAACAAAGATGTATCGGATATGTTTAGTTTGCAGAGGGGAACCAGGCAGGGCTGTCCGCTTTCTCCACTTCTGTTCGCACTAGCCATTGAGCCACTTGCTCTGGCAGTGCGTCAAATGGAGACAGTGGGGGGCATCTGCTATGGTGAACTGTCTGAGAGGATCTCTCTATATGCGGATGACGCCTTGATTTACTTAGACGGCTCAGAACAGGCCTCTGTCTCTTTGATGGAGGTTGTGGACGAGTTTGGGAGGGCTTCCGGACTGAGAGTTGGCTGGGAAAAGTCTGTGGCATTCCCCATAGGCCCTGACAGGGATTATGTTTACCTAGCCCAGTCCAAGCTGACTATACATCATACATTTAAATATCTAGGAATACATATTCATAATAATCTATCTAGTTTCCAGACCCTTAATATCACACCGATCATAACTCAAATGGAGACCAGGTTACGCTCCTGGGCCTCATTGCCACTAAATTTGATTGGACGTGTGAATTTTTTCAAAATTATATTTTTACCTAAATTTCTTTATGTTTTTCGGGCTTCCCCAATATTTTTATTTAGGAAACTTTTTATCAAAATTAACTCACTCGTATCCTCCTTCCTTTGGCAGGGCTTGAACCCGAGAATCGCTAGGGCCTCACTCCAGGCTGCTAAACTGGATGGAGGTTTGGCCTGCCCTAATTTAAGGCACTATTTTATAGCATCACAGCTTGCCTATGTCTATGACTGGTTTCTGGAGGCCTCCTCTTCCTGCTCCACCGCTCTATTGAACGCTCTTAACGGCCCCAGGGCCTCACTAGTGGACACATTACACAGATTCATGCCTCAATGTTGTTCTAGGGGCTCGCTGATTGAGGTGGGCTGGCTGGCCTGGCATGAGGGTAATAAAGTAATCATTAACCAGATAGGGGTGTCCCCCAATGCTCCTCTATGGCATAATCCTAACTTTCCAGAGCTCCTGGGCCATCCAGATTCTCAGTGGTGGATAAGACTTGGTATTACCCACGTCTCTCAGATCTACTCAAACAACTCTTTTTTCTCATTTGCGGATCTGAAGGCTAAGTGTGGTGTAACAAACAGGTTTTATTTTAGGTATCTTTCACTGCGCCATGCCATCAGGGCACAATTTTCTGGTTTGTCCCTGGAGCTCACTGAATCACCTCTAGAGGTGCTATTGTCATATCCCGATATTGGGAAACTTGTTACTACTATATATTCTTGCCGTCAAGTGGCGGGGGTTAAACCCTTTCAGATTGCTCAGCGGAAATGGGAAAAGGAAATTCCCGGGTTGTCAGAGGAGGGGTGGGAGGAGGCCTCAGAGGTGTGCTTTCTGGACCTTATTGGATCAAATGACCAATATGTACAATATAAATGTATACATCAAATGCATTACACTCCTGCTAGGCTGACCCGTATGGGATATGACTCTGCAGCCTCCTGTGTTAGGTGTGGCTTCTCAGAAGCTGGATACATGCATACGTTTTAATATAAATAAAAAGTGTAGCGCTAAAGTGAAAATAATGAAGAGGAGGTTTTGAAGTAAGGGGAGGCGAAGCCACAATCTCAAGTGGCTTGTAACCCCAACTTAGTCAAAAACCCAAATATATGTGTACACAAACAACGTGATATTATCACAGGAATACAAACAAATTGCAGTGCTCCTTTTTTTGGAAAAAAAGTGTGAATAAATGAAATTAAAAACAAAGTGAAAATATATCAATAAGTGAAAATCTCAATAGTCCACATTTAACTGGTGAAGTAATATGAAAAGACTGTCCCAAATAGTGATAAGGAAGCATTAGGCCCATACAAATAATAAAGACTTGATAATATAGTCCATATGTTGCATGGTGTGGTTGAAACACAGGGACCCAAGGCAGGTAACTTTACAACACAAAGACTTGAGAGCCAAGGCAGATATCCTTACAGAGACTCCGATTCATGGGGGGGGGCCCAGGGCAGATATCTTTATAACACAAAGGCCCAGAAAAAAGTGAGGTAGAATACTCTTACCAACTTCGGTGGACTCACAAGCCGTGGGCGGTGAGTCAAACGAGCTTGTACTGTCAAATCCGTGACAGTGTGGGGATGGATTAAACACCAGAAGACGTCCTCCTTAAATGGGGAGCCCGGAACCTGTCTTGAAGGTCTGCACGATCACCGTTTTCATCAGCATACATGGACCATATAAAAAACAACGACAAGGAACCTCCACATAGTGTAAATCCAAATAAATCCAAATAAAGTTTTTCCTCAATTGGCATTTATTAGATCATTCACGATCATCCAAGACAATCCATAAAAAATCGTAGTTTTAAAAAATAGAATCGATTCAAAGCACAATAAAATAAGCGTGGTGTGGGTGGCTGGGTACAGCAAGGAGACCCGACGCGTTTCGTCTGATGAGACTTCTGCTGGGGTATACGTTTTGGTCCTGCCCTGTCCTGTCCACCTTTTGGAGGGACTTATTTTCCTTTTTTTAAACACACTACAAATAAAGGTGCCCTGCACCCCGGAGGTTGGACTATTGGGTGTGCTGAACGATTTCATACACAGGACTCATACTCAAACTCTTGTCCGTATAATACTGTTTTATGCCAGAAAATTAATTTTGATGCAATGGAAGAATGCAACTGCCCCAGATATTCAAGTTTTGTATCGTATGATGAATAAAGTTATACCAATTTTTAAACTGGTTTATAAGGGTAGGGCCTGCCCAAAAAAATTTGCTAAGATCTGGCAGCCCTGGCTTGATATAGCAGACTCCTTTTGGAAGGACACTCCGCTCTCACAACAATAACTATATCCGGCCTCCCCTTGATGTTTTTTTTTTTTTACGTCTAGGGGAGGCTGTAACCTTTGGATGGTGGGTCGTTTGTGTACCTGGAGGGACGGTGTGGTGGAGGCGGGGTAGGACAAGGTTTGCCTTTTTGTGTGAATGAGTATAGATGGGTGCAGTTGGCCCCCATTGGGCTATAGCACTTTCTTTTATATTTTGTAAAAGAGATTTGTTTATGGATGCATTTGTACTATCTGAACCTGTAAACTACTTTCTATCAAAACAAATAAAAAAAAAAACAATTTTGTAAAAAAAAAACAGGCCTAGTCATAGACAACCACCTATGTAGAAAGCTTGTCTCTATGGGCTACTAGGCCAAACCAAATTATAATATAATATAATTTAATTTAATATAACATAGTATAATAAAAATAAGATCCAAATCCATACTAATAAACCCAGCAACGTGACTCAGATCAAGTTCACATCAAAAAAGAAGCACAGGAGAAAGAGATCACAGAAATCATATTCAAACCTTAAAAACAAGGGAACTAGGAATTATCTATAAAGGCATTAACATCAACCTCTATGTTTAACCCATAAGGTGTGTATGTTTTAACCCTATGAATCCACAGCATTTCGAGTTTGGAAATTTCCCGTACCAGGGAACTACCCCTCCAATTGGGACTATATTTATCAATGCCCAAAAAAATTGTATTGGAGGGATCCCTGTTATGGACCAAACGATAGTGTTTTGACACTGAGTTTTTTAAAACCAGACTTGATATTTGTAATATGTTCATTAAGTCGGACTTGCAAGGGGCGTTTCGTTCTGCCTATATACTGCAGCCCACAAGGGCATTGCAGTAGATAGACCATGCCCCTAGTAGTGCAGGTAATGAAAGGGCTAATGGCATGTTGTGCTTGTGTTCTTGTGGACACAAAGTTGGTAGTCCTCCTATGTGCACAGCTACTAACAGAACACACACGACAACGCCCGCACTGGTAAAATCCCATCAACTGGTCAAAAAACGTAATTTTTTTGGTAGGAGGGTCCAATATATTGGGTGAAAAAAGGGGGGATCAAACTGTGCTAACAAAAGCCCACACTATGCACAAATAAACAAGTGAATAAATGCACAAAATCATAAACAGCAGCAATTCTCCTGAATAACATAAGTCCAGTGCAGAATAAGGGAAAAACAATAGAATCGTGCTAATTAATATTGAATACGATGTTAATCAAATTAATAAAGAACAAACATATGATGAGTGCAGTGATGAATCTAACCGACTCACTTCACTCATGTGTACTACAAAAGTGTGACATGTGAACAAACTGATATAAATCTAATAATAATAATATAACGAGTCAAGGAATTTGATCCTCATACATATAAAGTCCCATTAATAAAGTGACTGGTGCACAATAGATCTTGAAAAGAAGAAATCCGGGGGGAGATGGGCGGAGCCTAGTGGAGCAGACATGCATTGTTAGAGCTCCACACCGCTGAGAGAAGAGAAGGACAAAGCGGAGCCTGCAGGCTCAAAAGGTATCCATTTGAACCTTTTTGCCCCAGGGAACAAACTGTGAAAGTTTGGGCAGGAAATATGGTACTGGGAGGAAACCGTGGCAGAAATAAAAATCACCTCACAAAGAGCTCACAGGCACTCACTGCAACTAAAGCAGCTCCAGTCACCTCACAAGATACAGCATCAGGGCGCTCTCACAGACAGAAAATGTCACAGCAAGACTCTCCATTTGAGTCAGATACAGAACAAATCCTCTCACAAACTTCTCCACAAGACTCCTCAGCATCCCCAGTAATATTATTACAATTTGAAAAGATGCTTCATAAGGCTTTAAAACAAACCTCAGACCAAATAACAAAAAGCCTAACCAAAGAAATAAGAGAGCTGGGAAACCACACTGCAGCCCTAGAAATAAAAATGGATGAAATTGAAATTACAACCCAAGTAAATATAACAGAATTGGAACAATTAAAAGAAGAGAATTTAATACTTCAAACTAAGCTCGAAGATTACGAAAATAGAGCCAGACGTTCAAACTTGCGCATAAGGGGAATACCTGAAACTGTGACAGACCTGCAATCTACTATTACTGCTCTATTACAAGAACTAAAGCCAGATATCCCTATTGAACGTTTAGAACTGGACAGAGTACACAGAGCCCTCACAGCCAAAAAGAAAGATGGACCCCCACGTGATATAATCACAAAATGTCATTATTACAAAACGAAAGAACATATACTAATTGCTGCAAGAGAAAAAAAGGAATGTAATTTTCAAGGACACAATTATCAAATTTTTGCTGACCTATCCCAACTTACTATTACTAAAAGACGATCCATGAAACCCCAACTAATGGAACTGCAACGCCACAACATTATGTATCAATGGGGCTTCCCCTTTTCAGTCAGATTTAACTACCAAGGTACAATTTACAGAAGCAGATCAGCAGATGAACTACAACAAACCCTTTTAAAATTAAATCTGACAGAACCCACAAGCAGCAACTCTCCCACACACAGAAGAATGGCATCATCTTCACCTTCAGGCAGCACTCAGAAAATTTCAGAACAAAATGGGAATCATCATTCTCACAAAAGAGGCCGTTATGCCACATCATCCATGGACCAAGAAGATTCAATGGACTGACATCCTAATTCCTGATATATCTTCATTTATTATACTAAGAGATGGTTCTCTATAAAAAAACCTGTATTTATAACTGAATGTAACTGCATTCTGATAGTCACACACTGTGTGGGATCATGTTACATTCCAGTTATATTTCTTATTACTTCTGATTCATATAGCCTTAGAATATATAAGTGAAATAAGGAAATTCTTGTTCAGTTATATATTATCAGGTAATAACAATAGATTTATTACTTTTTAGGGCAAATATGTTCAATAATCCAGAAGTAATGGAAGCTTTTTCTTTCTTTTCTTAAAACAAATATATTATTACCTAACTAGTTCCTAGAATTATGTTTTCGTTTATTCTAATCTGAAGCAATACAACCTCAATTTTATGAGTTAACATATCTAAACAGTTACATATGAATAAAATATGTAATTGTTTACTCTAAAAGGGTTAAAATCCCAAAATAATTCAAACTATCTTCATCAATACCAAAGTTATTAACAGTACCTTTCTAACTGAATTATTTAGCCTAGGGAAAGACTAACCATATACAACCACCCTGGAATAAATAATTTCAACAAAAACTATATTCTGCACTCCAATTAATGAAACATCATTTTGATGTCTTTTGACATAGCACTTCTCTCCTGTAAGCGGAAGATCCGTGTACCCCCATTAGCCCTCCTCATTCTCCTAACCATATTATGTGGGAGTGTGACGAAGGCACTTATTCCCCTGAGAGAGATATTTATTCTCTTTCACGGGTAAATTGTGATTACTTGCAAAAAATAATTTATACAATGTATCATCTAATCTCATATGTTTTTTGTTTACTCTTTACTCCAGAATTCACTGGTTTCTTTTCTATCTATTCATCTCTTCAGTCCACACAGGTTGGTCTGCGCAGTCAGCTCTGCATAACAAAAAGTAAGTCAAAACTATTTGATCTGTTGCCATGGCACCACTGAATATACTTTCCCTGAATGTTCAGGGAATAAATGTCCCTCAAAAAAGGACCAAAGCCTTCCGTACTTTCCATAACAAGAAGGCTCACATAGTATGCCTCCAAGAAACACACTTCACCAAAGATTGTACTCCAAAATATATTTCTCCTTTTTATCAACAAATTTATATGGCTTCTGCCTGTACCAAGCAAAGGGGAACTCTAATTGCATTTCACCGATCCACACCATTCACCTTATCATCAGAAATTAAAGACCCAGAAGGTAGATACCTGATACTCATGGGTTATATAATGGATACAGCAATCACGGTGATTTCCTACTACGCTCCTAACAAACAACCTACACCATTCCTCTCACATATATTACAAGTGATTAATACACACAAAATAGGAACAGTGATAATGTGTGGGGATTCGAACCAGGTCCTCCTCCCATTTCTAGATAAATCACCTTTTACACCATCCAAAATAACCTCTAGATTACCTTTTTCTCAACTTCTTTCCAAATACAATCTGGTAGATTCGTGGAGAGAAAGTAACCCAATGAAAAAGAAATTCACTTATTTCTCGCACCCTCATCAAACCTTCACCAGAATAGATCATATTTTTCTAACAATAGGAATGATACCAGAAATTATTGCATCAGATATAATTCCGATTCCGTGGTCTGACCATAATGCAGTATACACTACTATAGCCTCAGCCATACCAAAAGCGCATGACCCAACGTGGTACTTACCGGACATAATGCTCAAACACCCACTACATCAGATGGCCATTGAACAAGCTTTAAAGGAATACATATCAATTAATAATACAACAGACATCTCCCCAATAACACTGTGGGAAGCTCATAAGCCTATCTTGCGTGGTACAATACAAAGACAAATGGCACTATTTAAACGGGAACGCAAAAATCTAGCAAAAAAACTCAATTTTAATGCAGCCTACATATCATTTCAAGATAATCCATCTCAGAGTACAAAATCTCATCTGGAAAAATCTAGATTGGAATACGATCTATTTCTCACTGAGTCAGTTGATAAATCCCTCAAACGCTCCAAACACAATTTCTACATGAATACAAACAAACCAGGTACATATTTGGCTCGGGCATTAAATTCAACTAACAAATCTTTCAAACCAATACGTTTGAAATTATCAAAAAATGTTTACACTTGTAATCCAGTTAAAATAGTCCATAAATTTCACTCACATCTCGCAACTTTATACAAGACAAACAATGAATTTAATCCTACAGAGGCTGAATCCTTCTTCTCAAAAATAACCTTACCTGAGTTATCTCAGAATCAAAAAAGCAGTTTGGATGAGCCTATAACTATAGATGAAGTTGCTAACGCCATAAAAGACCTAAAACTTAACAAAAGACCAGGCCCAGACGGCTACTCGGCTTTATACTATAAAACATTCTCAGAAATACTCTCTCCCATTCTCACTGAAACTTTTAACAAACTTCTAGATGGACATTATTTTCGGCAAGAAACACTAATGGCAATCCCCCAGGAACACTTGCTCCCACGTTGAAAGTATTCAGGGATGTAATTCTTAGGGATCTAGATAGGTTAGAAATTAAAAAAGCAAAAAACTCGAAAATTATACAAGAAGGCCTGGAAACTTTATGTAAAAATAGGGATCTGGTTATCCGCCCCGCGGATAAAGGGGGAGGGATAGTTGTCTTGGACCGGAGGGATTATATGGCCGAAATGGCTAGGATTCTTGGGGACACTGACACCTATACCCCCCTCCCTTCTGACCCAAAAGATTGTTATATGAGAGAGCTCCGTGGGATTATCTCTAGGGGTTCCACTTTGGGAATCCTTAAAGAAAAGGAGAGTCTATTTTTAATTCCTAAAGCTCCTAAGACTCCCATTATTTACTACTTACCAAAGGTCCATAAGAACCCGATCTGCCCCCCGGGACGTCCCATTGTAAGTGGGATCGATTCGGTCACGTCCCGGGTGGGCAGATATATTGATTTCTTTCTGCAGCCCCTTGTACAGAAAATGCCCTCCTACGTTAAGGATACACGTCATGTGTTAAACCTTCTTTCCAACATCTCTATAAAACCTGGTATGTGGATGGGAAGTGCTGATGTCACTTCGCTGTACACCATTATCCCCCATGATATGGGGTTGGAGGCGGTAAATGATGCCCTAGTTAGAGATTCTGGCCTTCACATCGATCAGATTTCTTTTATCATGGAATTGCTTAGTTTTGCGGCCTCCCATAATTATTTTTGGTTTTCAGACTGTTTTTATCGCCAGAGCCGGGGTGTCGCCATGGGGGCTAAATATGCCCCTAGCTTGGCGAACCTTTTCATGGCCAAGTGGGAGGAGGATGTCATCTATGCCCACAGGAACCCCCATTTAGTCCTGTGGGCTAGGTATATAGATGACATCCTCCTCCTATGGGACGGCGATGGCCATGAGCTCCGTGAGTTCCTGTCCTCCCTTAATGTGAATAACCGGGGCATACACCTAAATTTTGAGTTGAGCCAAACTCAGATCCATTTTCTGGACCTAACTGTAAATATAGATGGTAACCGGCTGTCCACATCCACTTTCTTTAAGGAAAGTGACCGAAATTCTTTTATTCCGCTGGGAAGTTGTCATCACAGACCTTGGCTCAATGTGATTCCCAAAAGCCAATATATGAGAATCCACAGAAATTGTTCTGACACCGAAAATTTTTTGACACAGAGTAACACTCTCACTGAGAGATTCCTTGAAAAGGGTTATACCAGGGAAAATCTTTTACCTATCTTGGAGGATGTACGTAGTATGGATAGAGAACTTTTACTACAGGACAGACCTCGATCTAATAACTCAAATCAAAATCTGGGCGTTGCTTTTATCACCACCTACTCTCTCCAACATAAGGAAGTTAAACAACTAATCTCCAAGCACTGGCATATCATCACCAATGATAGGGTGTTGGGGGGAGTCCTACCGCCAAGGCCTCTGACTGTCTTTAGGGGAGCGCCTTCCTTCCGGAACAAATTGGCTCCTGGTGTCCTAGATCCTCCAACTGAAAAAACTACTTTCTTTGACCAACTGACCGTTTTTTATAAATGTAACCGATGTCGCGTATGTTCCCTGAATTCCTGTTCGAATAGGAGAATCCAGACTTTTATGTCCACTGTAACTGGTCAATCCCATACCATTATCCCTTTCATTACCTGTACCACCCGTGGGGTAGTTTACATGTTGCAATGCCCTTGTGGCTTGCAATATGTGGGGCGGACCAAACGCCCCCTGCAGGTAAGGCTCAACGAGCACATCACGAACATTTTGACAGGGTTCAAAAACCATTCAGTCTCGAAACATTATCGTCTGGTTCATGATAGAGACCCCTCCAACACTCTGTTTGTCGGTATTGATCGATACAAACCGTATTGGAGAGGGAGCTCTCTGGTACGAGATATTTCAAAGTTAGAGATGTCTTGGGTTCATAGGTTAAAATGTTATACGCCACATGGACTAAATATAGATGTGGACGTGAATGCCTTTATAGATAATTCCTAATGGGGTTTCTCACAGCCATTCTTGGGGTGGAAACATTTATTTGAATTAGAGACTAATATGGTCTAATTAGATGTTGACCCCGGATATGAGGTTTTTTATTTGTATTTCTGTTTTATACATGTTCTTCTTTCTTATACATGTTTTTCTTCTGTATTTTAGGCGATTTGTTTAATAATTTTATTAATTTTATTATGGTCATTTAATATTCTATTAAGGCCTTGTATTCATTTACTCTAATATGCATATGTTCACATGTTGTGGTCTGTGCCCCTTTTTTCCTATGATCACCTGAGGGGGAGACTAGTACAGACTACGATATGGATTAATATCATTAATTTATTTTTGGCCATAGTTTTTTGCTTCTAGTTTTTTTAAATGTTGACATATCTAATTTAGTCTATGCACTCATTCTAGTGTATTTTTATGGCTACATGACCCTATGTTTACCTGTCAGTTAAAGTTTGGAGCCACCATACTCCATATAGTATACATGGGGTAGGTTCCCGTTTTTTATTAAGAGGGAGATATGAAAATGTTTCTTTTCCACGGCTTTTTTATATATCTATTTTATAGTCTTTTCTTTGGTAATCCAGCCATTCTATAATTTTGGGAGGTGTGAGCGTCTCATCTGTAGGATGGCTATATGATTATGATGTTGCTCGGTATGTTAGGCAAGGATGCCCACACTCAAGATGGCTCCGTTAGCTCTGCATACAGTAAATGATGCCCACACCTAAGATGGCGTTGTGTGTTTCCCTGAACGGAACTCAGAACGAGGCTTGGGTAGGGTTTATAATGTGGTGGCTCAGCACGCTGCCCGTTCCCCATTGAAAACGTCAAACGTGTGACGAAACGCGTCTGGGAGGGGCGTGCTGACGTCGCCACACTGCGCAATTGAGGACGGGAGTGTGTCCGGAGGCCGGCCGGCTCCGTTTTCGTTTCTATTACCCTTCAGCCTGTTATATTCGACCATTGTAAGTGTCTTTCTGTTTTAATAAATGTGATATAGTCAGTATTACACTATTTGGCTCTCCATTATTTATATGCTGCTGAGCTTGGACGGAGAGGATAAGACGGGGCACACCATTCCGGTTGGAAGTGAGGTTGAGACCATAATACATCCGCCTTATATGTCCTTTTTGTCTGGTAAGGGGACAACCCTGAAGGTTTGCCTTATTTTATCCCTTCGTGGTGGTTCTTGTGTTTCCACATATCTGCATATGAGGGTCAGCCCTCTGGTAAGCAGCCTGCATCACTATTGTGTCTAACACTGGATATGAGTTTTTTTCCATACTTTTCCATATATTTGTATTTTTTCATCTGGAGTGTTTTGTATATGCCGACTATCCATCTCCTATCTGGTAAGCAGATTTGGAAGTCGTTGCAGCTTACATTTATTTACTATTTCTCTTTTTCACCTGTGTGTGCATGATTGCATGACACTCACCTCACTGTCCTAGCTACTTAGCGTAGGATTTTATGATCACACGTGATTTAAGGATTGTTTGGGTGGTCACTCCTTTCTGTTTGGTGTGGTATATGTCAAAACAATATTACACTATATATTTTTTATATATTTTTTGCACTATATCTGTGGATACACGGGATGAGGGCGCCCTTCCTGTTCCATCTGGAGTATACATCTAAAGGCCCAGGCTGGGTTTAAGCCACTCGCCCTTACAAACTTACTTCTGGTAAGCACAACTGATGTTGGAGTGTTCCGCTGATTGTGTTTATTTATCACTGTCTCGTTTGGAGAAAATTTGACCCGGATCAACATTGGGACTATTCATTTATGATTATAGGACTGTAACGTGGACTCCTTTATCATTTTTAGCGCGGTTTTCTTATTGTCTAATGGCAATTGTTTGTATGATCCCAAAACCCCTTTCTGATGATACTTCCTGTGTGAATTATCAGCCTATCTCTCTGTTAAACCTCGATATTAAATTATTAGCAAAAATAATAGCAAAACGCCTCAATAGCATTATAGGAAAATTAATACATAGAGATCAAGTAGGCTTCATGCCAAATAGACAGGCAGGCGATAATATACGCAGGGCAGTGTTATTGGCACATATTGCTAAAAAACGGAAAATCCCGTTATGTTTTCTATCTCTCGATATTAAGAGGGCATTTGACACAGTATCCTGGCAATATATGCAATATTCATTACAAAAATGGGGTTTTGGACCCCACTTTTTAACATGGATCAAAGCATTATATAATAAACCCAAAGCCTATATAAAATATGCTGGATACAAATCTGAAGCCTTTAATATCGAAAGAGGTACCCGACAGGGTTGCCCATTATCTCCCTTATTATTTGCCCTTATACTCGAACCCATGGCCCAATACATCAGAACAAACCAAACTATAACTGGCATTGAAGTAGGAGGTATTACACACAAATTATGTATATTTGCAGACGATATATTACTTTTTCTATCATCACCACAGGTCTCTGGTCCTAACTTAATACAAGCTCTTGATGGATTTGCAGCCCTATCCGGCCTTATGATTAATCCTAAGAAATGCCTAGTACTTAATATTTCACTCACAAACATGGAATTGATCCCGGCTAGGGCTGCACTCCCATTCACATGAAAAATCAATCCCATATCTTGGAATTCATTTAACAGCATCTCATTCTGACTTATTCTCAACCAATTATCCTCCTGTATTAAGACAGATCACAAATCTAATAAAACAATGGTCGCAACTTCCTTTATCCTGGATAGGGAAGATTAATGCAATCAAAATGACTATTCTACCCAAATTGCTTTATCTATTCAGAGTCCTCCCTATTCCAATTCCTTCCTATTTTTTGAGAATAGTACAAAAAAGAGCAACTTCGTTTATATGGGGCTCTTCTAAACCACGTATACCTATACACACACTACATCTGCCCAAAAATAAAGGAGGCCTGGGATACCCTAATTTTACTAACTACTACAGAGCAGCACATTTGGCCAGTCTGTCCAAATACCATGCAAAACAGGAAATCCCATTATGGGTATTTATAGAGGCTTCAGAAAATGACCCTCTATTAATATCAAACTTATTATGGCTTGATCCTAAAGACCGCTTTAAAATTCATAATCCCATAACTAAACACTTCTTATCTCTCTGGGATAAACTAAAAACCAAATATCAGTTACAATCTCCACACAATCCTCTCCTTTCTTTTATCAGAAATCCGGCCTTTTATCCGGCATGGATCTACCCAAATTCTTTTAAAGCTTGGACAACATCAGGCATTCAGACACTAAATGACTTCATAGCATCTAAATCATTCCTTTCATTCCCATCGCTTAGAGAAAAATATGATCTACCAAACTCTGAGATATTTAGATATCTCCAAATCAAAAATTTCTATACACCATTCCTAAAGGGGGATACACCATTATCCCAATTATCCATTTTTGAATCAATCTGTACAAAAGATCCATTTGCTTAAGGTACAATTTCATCACTTTATAATCAATTATATGGAGTAGCAAATCCTAATAGACCCTCTTATGTTCAGAGGTGGGAGGAGGACCTGGGACGAACTTTAGAAGACACGGACTGGTCTAACATATGGCTCACATCTAAGTCATCTTCACCCAACATCTTAGCACTGGAGACAAATTATAAAGTCCTAACTCGCTGGTACCTTGTACCTGCTAGAGTGGCAAAATATTCACCTAATACCTCAGCTCTTTGTTTTCGAGGATGCCCAGAAATAGGCACATATTTACACATATGGTGGACGTGCCCAGTAATCCAAACCTTCTGGAAGGAAGTCTTCGTGATTGCATCTAAAATATTTAAAAAAATAATACAACCAGATCCATATTTAACTTTACTTAATCTAAAACCGGAATGGTTAACACTCTCTCAATTCAAACTTATGATCCAACTAATAACGGCTGCAAAACAAACAGTGGCCAAGGCATGGAAATCTCCTACATTGGTACTAGCAGAAACAATTCACAGAATGAATAATACAATGTCCCATGCTAAGATGGTAGCCATCGATCAAAATCAAATTCCAAAATTTGAAAAACTTTGGCATCCTTGGATAAAACAACAGTTCCTGTCAAACTTCAATGACTCTGTCCTGTTGCCATGGTAACAGATTAAATGACTTACAGAGACACCCATTCTAAGGCTTCAAAGAGAACTAAAAAGAGTAATAAACTGACGAGCGGGACAACCTTGTGGACCATACCTCTACCTTTCATCCCTTTTTCTTCTTTCTCTTTCCTTTTCTCCACCTTACGATTAAAGCTCATTATCAGAATTTATTTGACCTATATACGCTCTACTTGTAAACAATATGTATAGTAGGTATAAATCATTTAAATACCTACAAAAGTAACTAAGGAAATGATATATATCTTTAATTTAGGTTTACGTGAACCCAATGTTTAATATTTGAAATTTCATGATATTTACCTATATAAACCCTACTGTAAAACAATGAGCTTACTTTATAGATCCTTGTAAACTTACTTTATGTATCTTTATAACATTGTATACTCAATAAACTTCTTTTGACAAGGAAAAGAAGAAATCCACCAACGATAAAGAAGGGGTGACTGCTTACCGGAGCCCCATGATCCCCCGCTACAGAGGATCAGGGGAAGCTGATATATAAAAACTCCTGCAGAGTATGACCAACGGGACAGCTGCTGGGCTAATTTAAAGGTGATGGCTGTTCCTAGACTTTCTCTGGAGGGCTCCTGATGTTCCCAGCTCTCTCATAGAATGATGGGCTCAACCATAGATGTACATGCGCTTCCATAGTGTAAAAATCCTTTGGTTTATTAAAAAGTAAAGTAAAATGAACACTTACATCGATTACAAATATAGCAAGCCTGTTCGTCTGGTGCACCGGCCATAGCACACAGACACAGGCTTGCTATATTTGTAATTGATGTAAGTGTTCATTTTACTTTACTTTTTTATAAACCAAAGGATTTTTACACTATGGAAGCGCCTATGTTCTCTTTTACCATGTACATCTATGGTTGAGCCCATCATTCTATGAGAGAGTTGGGAACATCAGGAGCCCTCCAGAGGAAGTCTAGGAACAGCCATCACCTTTAAATTAGCCCAGCAGCTGTCCCGTTGGTCATATTCTGCAGGAGTTTTTATATATCAGCTTCCCCTGATCCTCTGTAGTGGGGGATCATGGGGCTCTGGTAAGCAGTCACCCCTTCTTTATCGGTGGTGGATTTCTTCTTTTCAAGACCTATTGTGCACCAGTCACTTTATTAATGGGACTTTATATGTATGAGGATCAAATTCCTTGACTCTTTATATTATTATTAGATTTATATCAGTTTGTTCACATGTCACACTTTTGTAGTACACATGAGTGAAGTGAGTCGGTTAGATTCATCACTGCACTCATCATATGTTTGTTCTTTATTAATTTGATTAACATTGTATTCAATAATAATTAGCGCAATTCTATTGTTTTCCCCTCCAATATATTGGGGGCCACACTATTTCTAAGAGAGCTGGCTCCCTTAAATACAATCTGCGGTTTTTCGGGTAGGACCCCTTTCAAAATACTATCATTATTGACGATATGCCAGTGTTTTAAAATGATCTGTTTAATACTCCTATGTTGAAGTGAGTACGTGGTCACAAACGGAACCCCTGATTCAGATATTTTGTTTGGTCGAGGTGGTTTTTCTCAAAGTAAAAACTCCCTATCCAGGCCCTGAATCTCATTTAGTACAGGCTTTAAGGACTCAATGGTATACCCCTTCTCAAGGAATCTACTTGTAAGAGTAGCGGCTTGGGTTGAAAACATCTGTGGGTCAGAACAATTCCTACGTAGCCTCAAATACTGGCTTTTAGGTATTGAACTAAGCCAAGGACGCTGATGGCAACTGTCCATTGAGATGTAGGCGTTACGGTCGGTTGTTTTGAAAAAGGTGGATGTGGACAAAACACCATCCTCAGTGGACAGTGTGAGATCCAGGAAATGTATCTGTGATTGACTCATTTCGTAACTCAAACGTATACCGCGTTCATTCGAGTTAAGAGAGGACATAAAATCCTGTAGGTCATGGCCATCACCGTCCCATAGGAGGAGGATGTCATCGATATATCTAGCCCACAGGATAAGCTGAGGTCTCCTGTGGGTATAGATGACATCATCCTCCCATCTGGCCATAAAAAGATTGGCCAAGCTGGGGGCATATTTAACCCTCATGGCTACTCCCCGACACTGAAGAAAAAACTGATTAGAAAACCAAAAATAATTATGAGAAGCTGCATATTCCAAAGGCTCCATTAAAAAAGAAATCTGACAGGCTGGGAGTCCAGAATCTCTATCCAGGAAACCCTTAACCGCTTCAAGACCCAGGGCATAGGGAATAATGGTGTACAGAGAAGTGACCTCTGCAGTCACCATCCATACCCCTGGAGTCAGATCAACCCCTATAAAAAAGGAAATCTTGCGAGCCACAATAATCCAATACCTTAATGGAAAACCAACTAAAAATAAATGCCCAGCTGCAAACGCAGATCACGTATTCATGGCCGTGCAGTAAATATAAATAGAGAAAATTGCGCTGCGCTTAGGTATATATCAATATATACATTCACCCTACTGGTGCCATGTGCACTTAATAAAAAAGTGCCATGTGCATGTGATGCAGATCTGAAATCAATCCTGCATGTATAGATCAATGTGCCAAAAAAGTGCAACTAAGTGCCATATATAATAAATCCAAAGTGCAATGTGCCAATGATAGACAAACTCTAAGTATGTAAATAAATATAATGCACACTAGTTAATCAATAATACTGAAATCAACACTGCATGTATTAATCAATGTGTCAGAGAAGTGCCATATGTAAAAAATCCAAAGTGCAATGTGCAAATAATAAATAAACTCTACATATATAAATGTAATGCACATTCATTAATCGATAATACTCAATAAAAATAAAAATGAAAAAACGTGCACTATAAATATAATATCATATACAAATCACATGCAAAACTCCAATAAAATCATATAAGTGACAGGTGATATATACAAATATATACATAAAACCATATGAGTGATATGTGATGCTTGAGATAATTATTGTCCTTATTTGTGAAAAATCGTCCAATATAACATCACACAGTAATGTGCAGTGAAAAGTTCCAAAGATAAACTAAGGTGCATATCACAGGAAAAAATCCAATTGCTGAATCACAGTGCCCAGATCATTCCGTGACGTGCCTCGGTGACCCCCAAAGTAGTTGCGCTCACCTTAGAGCGTGTGACACAGTGTTCAGCTGCGTCAATACACGCTATGGAGCCACCCCTGGGCTCAGTGATAGGATAACAGATGATCTCCAAACAGGCTCTCTATGGCTGTCAGGAATGGCAGAAGCTCACTGCGGGTCCTTTCTACACACAAAACAATCGTGGAGAGCTTCTTAATACTGTTCAGACGGAGCTGCAGGTAGAAGACATGGGCGTCCGCAAATAGGGGCAAGGTAGGGCACTTGCCCCCCCCTGGAATCATCAGGTGTTGGCTTGCAGACTAAGTGTTGTGTTGAAATGTCCGCCACGGACGTTTTTTATTTGAAACGTCTGTTTCTCTGCTGGCTGCTCTGAGCTCTCTGCTCTGTCCTGACACTGACACTGTCCAGCAGGGCCGCCATCAGGGGGTACAGCCGATACACATGTACCGGGCCCGAGTGTCTGCAGGGGCCCGGGGCTCGGTGGCAACCAGGAAGTGTGCAGGAGAGGGGAGCCGAAGGAGATATAGTGCAGGTCTGCAGGAGAGATGCGGCCGTAGGCTAAGCATAGTAAGCTGGCACGGCTGGGACTCGGGAAATGGTATGAGAAGGGACTTAACAGCCTTTCAGTTGCTCATTGGCTGAGGAGGCAGCAGGAGGCGGGCTGCTCCGCCTCCTGCTGCTTCCTTAGCCAATAGGTACACAGAGTGCACTGTCCATCACTGAAGAGCCTCGTGCTTCCTGTCTTGGTGGGAGGGACAGAATTCCTCTGTAAAGAAGCTGCTGCAGAGATCGAGGTAAGTGGAAAAAAAAAAAATAAGTGTTTTTTACTGAAGTTTTTAGAAGACATGTACAGTGCACAGCCTGCGCTCCCCTGTTAATATTAATCACTGTATTGCCAGCCCTATTGCTGTCCTTTTAGAAGAGTGAAGGTGAAAGTAACACATGTGCAGCATAGGTGTCAGCTTATGTCACCATGTTAAAAGGACAGCACTATGGGTAGCATTACAGTGATTGTTATTAGTCCAGGTTCACTAAACTAGCCAATGCTCTGAAAAGCAATCCATGCGGATTGCTTTTCAGGCCCCTTTCACATGAGTGGTCCGATCGGGTCCTCCTGTCTGTTTTTTAGGCAACCTGATCGGACCGCCCATTGTTCTCTATGGATCGGCAGATTTAAATGGAAATGTGTCCGTTTACACCCGCCTGCCTCTGATCTTATCAGGCAGAAAGAAAAGATGGAAGGGCCTCCATTCCCCTCCATCTGGCCGGATCAGAGGGCAGTTGGGTGTAAACGTACGGCATGAGCAGACACAGGTCTGTCAGTTACCCGCTTAGCTCAGCGAGGGATCCACGGACAGATTCCCTGCTGAGAAAAACTGGATCGGCCCCTGTGAAGATTGCAGCTAGAGTGCAGATAAGGCCGGCCATAGATTGTTTGTTTGAATTCTGTTTAGCAGAGACTGGCTGAGATTCAAACTATGTATGGACAGGCTGAATGTACCCAAGTTAATCAATCAATCAACTTGAGTACGACCAGCCTGTCAGATTTTACATACAATTATCGCTAGCAGCTCTTGTAGTCACTAGCAATAATTACTGTGTTCTCCTGGCAGGGGCGGTTTTCCCACCTCCCACTGGGAGAATACAATGGCTCCACAGCAGGGGTTCCCCCAACAACACTGTCTGTGTTAATGGGGGAATCAAGCAATTTTTTTCCTGCAACCCATGGGACAGAGATGGGGGGAAAAAAAATCATAATTTGGCCAAAATGGGGAAAAAAGTGCTTGCTTTATATATACTTTAGTATGATACATAACTAGAACATCTAATATATATATATATATATATATATATATATATATATATATATATATATATAAATAATCAATATAATTTGGACATTATAAGGCAACAATTGCAAGCTATTTACTCACAGTGAAATCCCCCCACTTCCTGTTCTGGTGACACTAAGACAGGAAGTGAGGGGAAATCTCATACAATGATATGACCCTATTAGATGTTCTAGTTATGTATAAAAAGTATATATAAAGAAAGCACTTTTTTTTCCATTTTGGCTAAATTATGGAAGAGTTAAAACCACATTCTTTTTTTTTACCATCTGTGTCCCATTGTGAGGTCACGTAGGCGCTACAGTTAGTGAGAGAGAAATGCCCTTGGAGACAGTTGCCACCAGAACCGGAGTCCCAGGTGGAGAAGGGACTGGAGGAGGAGGAGGATGTGGGATGAAGGAGAAGGGACTGGAGGAGGGGGGCATGGGATAGAGGAGGATGTGGGATGAAGGAGAGGAGACTGGAGGAGGAGGAGGATGTGGGATGAAGGAGAAGGGACTGGAGGAGGAGGAGGATGTGGGATGAAGGAGAAGTGACTGGAGGAGGAGGAGGATGTGGGATGAAGGAGAAGTGACTGGAGGAGGAGGAGGATGTGGGATGAAGGAGAAGGGACTGGAGGAGGAGGAGGATGTGGGATGAAGGAGAAGGGACTGGAGGAGGAGGAGGATGTGGTATGAAGGAGAAGGGATTGGAGGAGGAGGAGGATGCGGGATGAAGGAGAAGGGACTGGAGGAGGATGCGGGATGAAGGAGCATGGACTGGAGGAGGAGGATGCGGGATGAAGGAGAAGGGACTGGAGGAGGAGGAGGATGTGGGATGAAGGAGAAGTGACTGGAGGAGGAGGAGGATGTGGGATGAAGGAGAAGTGACTGGAGGAGGAGGAGGATGTGGGATGAAGGAGAAGGGACTGGAGGAGGAGGAGGATGTGGGATGAAGGAGAAGGGACTGGAGGAGGAGGAGGATGTGGTATGAAGGAGAAGGGATTGGAGGAGGAGGAGGATGCGGGATGAAGGAGAAGGGACTGGAGGAGGATGCGGGATGAAGGAGCATGGACTGGAGGAGGAGGATGCGGGATGAAGGAGAAGGGACTGGAGGAGGAGGAGGATGCAGGATGAAGGAACGGGACTGGAGGAGGAGGAGGATGCGGGATGAAGGAGAAGGGACTGGAGGAGGAGGATGCGGGATGAAGGAGAAGGGACTGGAGGAGGAGGATGCGGGATGAAGGAGAAGGGACTGGAGGAGGAGGATGCGGGATGAAGGAGAAGGGACTGGAGGAGGAGGAGGATGTGAGATGAAGGGACTGGAGGAGTAGGAGGATGTGGGATGAAGGAGAAGGGACTGGAGGAGGATGTGGGATGAAGGAAAAGGGACTGGAGGAGGAGGAGGATGTGGGATGAAGGAGAAGGGACTGGAGGAGGATGTGGGATGAAGGAGATGGGACTGGAGGAGGAGGAGAAGGACATGGGATCAGGGAGATGAGACTGAAAGAGGAGGCCATGGGATGGGACTTAGTGGGACTGCCAGTGGGCAGGCCCTGGGGAATGTTGATGGTCAGGTCTGGGGGTGGGGGGGGCCCAGGCCTAAAACTGTGTAAGGGGCCCCAAAATGTCTGATGGCAGACCTGCTGTCCAGTGCCCTCGGCTCTGCAGCTCAGTCTTTCCGCCCTCCTCTTCAGTGATTGGCTGCCTGTGTAGTGTAGGTGTGTCTCATCATGTTGTGTAGATGGATCCGCCCACTCTAGTGCGAGCCACTGAGTGACATGCTGGCAGTCTGCCACTATGTAGATCTGGGCTGACACTGCCACCGCCCACTAAACTGCGAGCCGCCCAGTGATATGCTAATGCTACCTGTGCCTAGGCAACAAGAACAGCGAGGAACCACAGGTAACAGCAGTTAGTAGCAGCCAGGACTCCGTAGGTGGTGAGAGGAAGGATGATTGATGGGGAGCATGCAGGTGTAGGTGGGGGAGGTGTCACTTCTGCAGGCATAGCATGGAGTGATAAGTAATATGCTTTCGTCTACCTCCCTCTCTCTCAGTATTACTGCCTTCCTCTCAATCTTTAATGCCTTCCCTCTTTCTCTCTACTCCTGCTTCCATCCCTTCTCACTACTTCTGCCTCTGTCTTTCACTTTCTTCCTCTGCCTCTTCTGCTGCCTTCTATCTGTACTACCTTCTCTCTCTATACTCCTGTTTTCTCCACTTCATTGCTTCATTACTGAACTCCTTACTGTCTCCTTAGTTCCACTACTACCTCCATCTCTCACTGGTTCTGTTTCCACATATGTGGCAAATAGTAAACATTGAGAGCATGGGTGTCCATAAAATTATGCCCCCCCCTGTAAAAAGTTCTGCGGACGCCCATGGTAGAAGACAGAGGATGCATGCCGCATCCTCTGTCTTCTACCTGCAGCTCCATCTGAACAGTATTAAGAAGCTCTCCACGATTGTTTTGTGTGTAGAAAGGACCCGCAGTGAGCTTCTGCCATTCCTGACAGCCATAGAGAGCCTGTTTGGAGATCATCTGTTATCCTATCACTGAGCCCAGGGGTGGCTCCATAGCGTGTATTGACGCAGCTGAACACTGTGTCACACGCTCTAAGGTGAGCGCAACTACTTTGGGGGTCACCGAGGCACGTCACGGAATGATCTGGGCACTGTGATTCAGCAATTGGATTTTTTCCTGTGAAGCACTTTATGCACCTTAGTTTATCTTTGGAACTTTTCACTGCACATTACTGTGTGATGTTATATTGGACGATTTTTCACAAATAAGGACAATAATTATCTCAAGCATCACATATCACTCATATGGTTTTATGAATATATTTGTATATATCACCTGTCACTTATATGATTTTATTGGAGTTTTGCATGTGATTTGTATATGATATTATATTTATAGTGCACGTTTTTTAATTTTTATTTTTATTGAGTATTATCGATTAATGAATGTGCATTACATTTATATATGTAGAGTTTATTTATTATTTGCACATTGCACTTTGGATTTTTTACATATGGCACTTCTCTGACACATCGATTAATACATGCAGTGTTGATTTCAGTATTATTGATTAACTAGTGTGCATTATATTTATTTACATACTTAGAGTTTGTCTATCATTGGCACATTGCACTTTGGATTTATTATATATGGCACTTAGTTGCACTTTTTTGGCACATTGATCTATACATGCAGGATTGATTTCAGATCTGCATCACATGCACATGGCACTTTTTTATTAAGTGCACATGGCACCAGTAGGGTGAATGTATATATTGATACATACCTAAGCGCAGCGCAATTTTCTCTATTCAGATCAACCCCTGAGAGGAGATTCAACACCTGCCGGGAATCTTTCAAATAAGACGGCATATTGCGAACTAACGGCTGCAAGTAAAAATCAATATATCTGCCCACCCGGGACGTAATGGAGTCAATACCACTCACAAAAGGACGTCCCGGGGGGCAGACAGGGTTCTTGTGAACCTTCGGCAGGTAATAAATAGTCGGCGTCCTTGGTGCCCGGGGCACCAAAAATCAACTCTCTTTTTTGTTTAAAATACCCGCTGACAAACCTCTAGAGATAATTTTCTCCAAATCTTTTTTGAAAGCTTTTTTAGGATCAGAGGGGTGTGGAATGTAAGTCTCGGTATCACCGAGAATCCTGCCCATTACGGCTAAATAATCCTTACGATCAAGGACCACAACTCCACCCCCCTTATCTGCAGGTCTAATGACCAAATTTTTATTTTTACATTGTGAATCAAGGCCCTCTTGGATGACTTTGGAGTTCCTAGCCTTCCTAATTTCTAAATTTTCAAAATCCCTCAAAACGACATCCCTAAATACCTTCAAGGATGGCGCGAGAACACCAGGGGGATTAAAAAGGGATGCATTCGCCAGTCCAGAATGGACAATGTCAGTGGACACCAGATTACCAGTACTAATGGGATTACTGGACATATACCTCTTAATGTTTAGTTTGCGAACAAACTTATGTATATGTCCAGTAATCCCATTAGTACTGATAATCTGGTGTCCACTGACATTGTCCATTCTGGACTGGCGAATGCATCCCTTTTTAATCCCCCTGGTGTTCTCGCGCCATCCTTGAAGGTATTTAGGGATGTCGTTTTGAGAGAAATTAAGAAGGCTAGGAACTCCAAAGTCATCCAAGAGGGCCTTGATTCACTGTGTAAAAATAAAAATTTGGTCATTAGACCTGCAGATAAGGGGGGTGGAGTTGTGGTCCTTGATTGTATGGATTATTTAGCCGAAATGGGCAGGATTCTCGGTGATACCGAGACTTACATTCCACTCCCCTCTGATCCTAAAAAAGCTTTCAAAAAAGATTTGGAGAAAATTATCTCTAGAGGTTTGTCAGCGGGTATTTTAAACAAAAAAGAGAGTTGATTTTTGGTGCCCAGGGCACCAAGGACGCCGACAATTTATTACCTGCTGAAGGTTCACAAGAACCCTGTCTGCCCCCCGGGACGTCCTATTGTGAGTGGTATTGACTCCATTACATCCCGGGTGGGCAGATATATTGATTTTTACTTGCAGCCGTTAGTTCGCAATATGCCGTCTTATTTGAAAGATTCCCGGCAGGTGTTGAATCTCCTCTCAGGGGTTGATCTGACTCCAGGGGTATGGATGGTGACTGCAGACGTCACCTCTCTGTACACCATTATTCCCCATGCCCTGGGTCTTGAAGCGGTTAAGGGTTTCCTGGATAGAGATTCAGGACTCCCAGCCTGTCAGATTTCTTTTTTAATGGAGCCTTTGGAATATGCAGCTTCTCATAATTATTTTTGGTTTTCTAATCAGTTTTTTCTTCAGTGTCGGGGAGTAGCCATGGGGGCTAAATATGCCTCCAGCTTGGCCAATCTTTTTATGGCCAGATAAGAGGAGGATGTCATCTATACCCACAGGAGACCTCAGCTTATCCTGTGGGCTAGATATATCGATGAAATCCTCCTCCTATTGGATGGTGATGGCCATGACCTACAGGATATGTCCTCTCTTAACTCGAATGAACGTGGTATACATTTGAGTTACGAAATGAGTCAATCACAGATACATTTCCTGGATCTCACACTGTCCATTGAGGATGGTGTTTTTTCCACGTCCACCTTTTTCAAAACAACCGACCGTAACGCCTACATCTCAATGGACAGTTGCCATCACGTCCTTGGCTTAGTTCAATACCTAATAGCCAGTATTTGAGGCTACGTAGGAATTGTTCTGACCCACAGATGTTTTCAACCCAAGCCGCTACTCTTAAGAGTAGATTCCTTGAGAAGGGGTATACCATTGAGTCCTTAAAGCCTGTACTAAATGAGATTCAGGGCCTGGATAGGGAGTTTTTACTTCGAAAAAAAACACCTCGACCAAACAAAACATCTGAATCAGGGGTACCGTTTGTGACCACGTACTCACTTCAACATAGGAGTATTAAACAGATCATTTCAAAACACTGGCATATCGTCAATAATGATAGTATTTTGAAAGGAGTCCTACCCGAAAAACCTCAGATTGTATTTAAGGGAGCCAGCTCTCTTAGAAATAGAGTGGCCCCGAATATATTGGACCCTCCTACCAAAAAAATTTATGTTTTTTGACCAGTTGATGGGATTTTACCAGTGTCGTGTGTGTTCTGTTAGTAGCTGTGCACATAGGAGGACTACCAACTTTGTGTCCACAAGCACACAAGCACAACATGCCATTAGCCCTTTCATTACCTGCACTACTAGGGGTGTGGTCTATCTACTGCAATGCCCTTGTGGGCTGCAGTATATAGGCAGAACGAAACGCCCCTTGCAAGTCCGATTTAATGAACATATTACAAATATTAAGTCTGGTTTTAAAAAACACTCAGTGTCAAAACACTATCGTTTGGTCCATAACAGGGATCCCTCCAATACTATTTTTTTGGGCATTGATAAATATAGTCCCAATTGGAGGGGTAGTTCCCTGGTACGGGAAACTTCCAAACTCGAAATGCTGTGGATTCATATGGTTAAAACATACACACCTTATGGGTTAAACATAGAGGTTGATGTTAATGCCTTTATAGATAATTCCTAGTTCCCTTGTTTTTAGGGTTTGAATATGATTTCTGTGGTCTCTTTCTCCTGTGCTTCTTTTTTGATGTGAACTTGATCTGAGTCACGTTGGCGGGTTTATTAGTATGGATTTGGATCTTATTTCTATTATACTATGTTATATTAAATTATATTATATTATATTATAATTTGGTTAGGCCTAGTAGCCCATATAGACAAGATTTCTACACAGGTGGTTGTCTATGACTAGGCCTGTTTACATTTTTAATTTTTTAATATTAACATATTTATGTTAATTCTATACCTATTATTATACATATTAATTTGCACATTAATTTCATTTATGACCTTCCTATTTTTATTTTTTTTTTATTTGATGAATTTTCGTACTTATTCTTCACGCTTATTTGTCACTATTTTTAACATTTATTACGGATTAGGTAAAATATTCACTTCGTTTATTATCCTAATTATTAAAAGATTTTGTATAATCATAGATCGATCGATTTTTTAGTTTCACCCTCTATCTTGGTTTATTTATTATTTATATTAGGCATATTTACACTTTAAATGTAAAGTAATAAAATATTTCCCATTATTGGATGTGTGTAATTATACACTTCACCATTCATACACTGGATTTTCATGGATCCCATATATTTAATCACATATAAGAGTCCCGGATTTACCCAGGTATCTATTTCCTGGTATTACCTTATTTTTTCCTTACCATTTATTATTTATTTCCTGGTATTACCTCATTATCCCTTACGATTATTATTTAACAAGACTTATATAGTGTAAGTCAATCTTCAGGCCGTTTTTGCACTATTAACACTGTCATTTAGTGTAAGTTGGCATCTCTTTGGTGCTTTGTTTTTTTGTTTTTGTTTTTTCTTTTCCTTTTATCAGGGAAAATCTTCCTTTTTTTTCCCACACATTTCCTGTAGATTAGGAATCGTTGCCCATATCTAAGATGGCGTCTTGAGACTCTGCCTACGGGACTCAGAACGAGGCTTGGTAGTATGTTAAAAGGTGGTGATTCAACGCGCTTCCCGTTCCCAATTGATAACGTCATTTATGACGAAACGCGTCTGGGAGAGGACACGTGTTGACGTCACCACGCTCCTGTGTTAGGAGGACCGGCCAGCTCTGCTTTTATATGCGAAGTTTTTATCTCTTTATGTAAGTGCAATATCTAATTTAATAAACCATTAGCTGTGACAATATTACGCTATGGATGGTTTTCTTCCCTCTGTTTATGGCTGGGTCTCGGGGTCTGAGTAAGGTTGTGTGGTGTCAGGAGTGGTCTGAGTATCCATCCATCCATCCAACCATCCAACCTCCAGTCCATCAGCTGATCTTCCTCACAAGCAAAGACCCTGGTTAAGCCAGTTGCCCGATTTTACATGCCAGCTGGTAAGCAGGCTTTTTTTAAGGTGGTGGCACGTTTGATTTATTTTGGTTCACTCTGGTGTTCAATAATAGACTGATTTGTTACCGTTTATCCATGAGCAATTGTATGGACTTTCCATTTAATAGCGCAGCTTTTTTTCCCTTTTACAGTTTATTTGTGCTACTACATATTGAGCTGCTGCTTTTTGGACTACACTTTTTTGATTTGCAGTTATTTGTGAATTTTCAATCTATTTCACTTAATTTTTTATGTATCATAATCTCAGACCTAGCGCATTTTTTTCTTGTTAATCTCCTGCAGTATGTCCGCAGTCTCTGGTAATCTCCTGCAGTATGTCCGCAATCTCTGGTAATCTCCTGCAGTATGTCCACAGTCTCTGATTGTCTCCTGCAGTATGTCCGCAGTCTCTGGTAATCTTCTGCAGTATGTCCGCAGTCTCTGGTAATCTCCTGCAGTATGTCCGCTGTCTCTAGTAATCTCCTGCAGTATGTCCGCAGTCTCTGATTGTCTCCTGCAGTATTTTTGCAGTCTCTGGTAATCTCCTGCAGTATGTCTGCAGTCTCTGGAAATCTCCTGCAGTATGTCCGCAGTCTCTGATTGTCTCCTGCAGTATGTCCGCAGTCTCTGGTAATCTCCTGCAGTATGTCCGCAGTCTCTAATTGTCTCCTGCAGTATGTTCGCAGTCTCTGGTAATCTCCTGCAGTATGTCCGCTGTCTCTAGTAATCTCCTGCAGTATGTCCGCAGTCTCTGATTGTCTCCTGCAGTATTTTTGCAGTCTCTGGTAATCTCCTGCAGTATGTCTGCAGTCTCAGGAAATCTCCTGCAGTATGTCCGCAGTCTCTGATTGTCATTTTTTCATTTTTTTCCCTCATTAATGTACACACAGCACCCCATATTGACAGAAAAACACAGAATTGTTGACATTTTTGCAGATTTATTAAAAAAGAAAAACTGAAATATCACATGGCCCTAAGTATTCAGACCCTTTGTTGTGACACTCATATATTTAACTCAGGTGCTGTCCATTTCTTCTGATCATCATTGAGATGGTTCTACACCTTCATTTGAGTCCAGCTGTGATTGAGTATACTGATTGGACTTGATTAGGAAAGCCACACACCTGTCTATATAAGACTTTACAGCTCACAGTGCATGTCAGAGCAAATGAGAATCATAAGGTCAAAGGAACTGCCTGAAGAGCTCAGAGACAGAATTGTGGCAAGGCACAGATCTTGCCAAGCTTACAAAAAATTTGTGCTGCACTTAAGGTTCCTAAGAGCACAGTGGCCTCCATAATCCTTAAATGGAAGACGTTTGGGATGACCAGAACCCTTCCTAGAGCTGGCCGTCCGGCCAAACTGAGCTATTGGGGGAGAAGAGCCTTGGTGAGAGGGGTAAAGAAGAACCAAAATATCACTGTGGCTGAGCTCCAGAGATGCAGTCAGGAGATGGGAGAAAGTTGTAGAAAGTCAACCATCACTGCAGCCTTCCACCAGTCGGGGCTTTATGGCAGAGTGGCCCGACGGAAGCCTCTCCTCAGTGCAAGACACATGAAAGCCTGCATAGAGTTTGCTAAAAAAAACACCTGAAGGACTCCAAGATGGTGAGAAATAAGATTCTCTGGTCTGATGAGATCAAGATAGAACTTTTTGGCCTTAATTCTAAGCGGTATGTGTGGAGAAAACCAGGCACTGCTCATCACCTGTCCAATACAGTCCCAACAGTGAAGCATGGTGGTGGCAGCATCATGCTGTGGGGGTGTGTTTCAGCTGCATGGATAGGACGACTGGTTGCAATCGAGGGAAAGATGAATGCGGCCAAGTACAGGGATATCCTGGATGAAAACCTTCTCCAGAGTGCTCAGGACCCCAAACTGGGCCGAAGGTTTACCTTCCAACAAGACAATGACCCTAAGCACACAGATAAAATAACGAAGGAGTGGCTTCACAACAACTCCGTGACTGTTCTTGAATGGCCCAGCCAGAGCCCTAACATAAACCCAATTGAGCATCTCTGGAGAGACCTAAAAATGGCTGTCCACCAACGTTTGCCATCCAACCTGACAGAACTGGAGAGGATCTGCAAGGAGGAATGGCAGAGGATCCCCAAATCCAGGTGTGTGTGAAAAACTTGTTGCATCTTTCCCAAAAAGACTCATGGCTGTATTAGATCAAAAGGGTACTTCTACTAAATACTAAGCAAAGGGTCTGAATATTTAGGACCATGTGATATTTCAGTTTTTCTTTTTTAATAAATCTGCAAAAATGTCAACAATTCTGTGTTTTTCTGTCAATATGGGGTGCTGTGTGTACATTAATGAGGAAAAAATGAACTTAAATGATTTTAGCAAATGGCTGCAATATAACAAAGAGTGAAAAATTTAAGGTGGTCTGAATACTTTCCGTCCCCACTGCATATATATATTTAGTCTCGTATATATCTTGTGATATTGGGGTGTTTAGCTCAGTGGTAGATGCATCTTCACGTAGTGAGTCCACAGCAGTCAGTTATCATGTTTGAGGGCATGGCAGCCCATTTTTATTAACAGGAACAAAATAAAAGTTTATACACAGGATTTCCCACACAGGGGTTCTTCTCCAGTAAATTCATACAACAGAAAATGCCAAGCCTCCTGGCTCCTAGGCTTACTTTGCCTTGCAGTTCCCTGCTGAACCGGCCTCAACAGAACTCTCCAGACCCCTGGGTTTGCTTACTATCCCCCAGACTTCAGGACTTCCTTCAGCCCCCTTGGGCTTGCTAGTCGTCTCGGCTCTCCCAGCCTCCAATGGCTTCCCTAGGGTGTGTCCCACCATGTGCCACCCCCCCCCCCCACCCCCCCCATTAAAATGTTTTTTTTTTTTACCAAAAATCAATGTCTAAGAGGGAGAGAGTCCCCAGTCAGCTCCTGTGGGTGATTCTTCCCCCCTCCCTCTGCTTGCTGACACTGCATAATGCGAGCACTCACACAACCACGGCCGCCCGATCTGCTCCTTCCCCTGCATCCTCATTGGCAGGGAGAAGAGCGAGTTGCAGGAAGGATTCCACCAGGACTCTCAGTTACTGAAAAAACAGACTGATTTCTCCCATCCTTAGGACAGGAGAACCAGCCTGTAAATTCCAAGAGATGCCAGACCAGAGCAATCAATAGCAGGGGCAGGACAGCAAGAGGAGGCTGGGAAACCCCACAGTGGCAGAACACCAGGGCCCGGAGGCAAGACAACCTTTGCAACCCCGATAGTTCTCACACTGCTTTGGATCCTTATATTTTCTTGGTATGCTGGTGACATATATCTCTTGTTTCCTGTTACCCTGGGGGACCCCAATACAGTAGGAAGGGAGCTCACTGCAGAACATGTAAAAGGGCCATTGTGGGGTCGTAGTAAAGGGCCCCAGGATATATATATATATATATATATATATATATATATATATATATATATATATATATGCATTTTATAGTCCCCCCTACTTTTGTCCCTGTCCCCCCATGTGCCCCCCCTAAATATGAAAGCTGGAGACGCCACTGCCAGCCTCCCAGACCCTTCTCTGGTCTCACAGGCCCTTGTAGCCGTCCCAACCTTCCCAGTCCTTCAGACACCATGTCCCCCCTTACCAGGGATGTAGTCTCACACAGGGCGGACAGCTTTCCAGACACAGGTCTGTCTTGATACAGCAGCAGTAACAAGCTGCACACACTCCACCTTCCTCCACTCTCTCCTCTCACCAGCCCCTCGTTATATGGGCTGTGTGCACCTGGGCACACAACCAGCTGGCTATCCATAAGACCTGGACACAGGGTTGGCGATTCCGTCCCACCCAAGACTCTAAGGAATCTCCAAACTACAGAGCCCCATCTAAAGATAGTAAAATCCGGAGAAAGCTGCCAGAGTAGATTTCTCCTCTCAAAATAATTGCTCTGTAGCCTTGCAGTCACCTGTCATGCAAACTCTGTGTCCATTTTCCATCCCTTTTCACAGTGACTGGGACTCTCACTATTACAATATAAATATATATATATATATATTCTGCATCCAGTGTAGCCTATATCTACAGTTCATTCTCTGGTGTACTATTTCTAATATACTTCAGGCGGTATATTAATATATATATACAGTATATGTATGTATGTATATATATATATATATATATATATATATATATATATATATATATATTCTGCTTCCAGTGTAGCCTAAATCTACAGTGCATTCCGTGGTGTACTATTTCTAATACACTTCAGTCGGTGTATTAATATATATATATATATATACAGTCTCGTGTGTGTGTGTATATATATATATATATACATATATATATATATATACTCTGCATCCAGTGTAGCCTATATCTACAGGGCATTCTGGTGGTGTACACAGTACACAATACAGTGCAGCCATAGTGCAGTTGCTACTACTTTTCTGGTGGTGTACACATTACACAATACAGTGCAGCCATAGAGCAGTTGCTACTACTTTTTTGGTGGTGTACACAGTACACAATACAGTGCAGCCATAGTGCAGTTGCTACTACTTTTCTGATGGTGTACACATTACACACAACAGTGCAGCCATAGTGCAGTTGCTACTGCTTTTCTGGTGGTGTACACAGTACACAATACAGTGCAGCCATAGTGCAGTTGCTACTACACTTCTGGTGGTGTACACATTACACAATACAGTGCAGCCATAGCGTAGTTGCTACTACACTTCTGGTGGTGTACACATTACACAATACAGTGCAGCTGTAGTGCAGTTGCTACTACTTTTCTGGTGGTGTACACAGTGCACAATACAGTGCAGCCATAGTGCAGATGCTACTACACTTCTGGTGGTGTACACAGTATGGAGGTTACAATTACCTGGTGCTGAACAACGTGTTGCTGAGGCTTTGTTCAGTCAGAGGAAGAGCGGTGGAGAAGGTGGCCAGCTGAACAATGCCTTTACACAATTTTTAAGTCCTCAGCGCCAAGGTCTGATTGGTTCAAGCAACCATCGCCAGCGTCTGCATTACATGGTGCAGGAATATCTAGGGGCAAGAGCAGACTTGAAGACCTTTCCAACAGAGCATCCACTGGGTTACTGGGTCTTGAGGATGGACCACTGGCCAGCACTTTCTCAATATGCAATTGAGCTACTGGCCTGTCCTGAATCCAGCATTCTTTCTCAATGCACATTCAGTGCTGCTGGAGGGTTTGTAACGGATCATAGAGTGTGCCTGTCCCCAGACTCTGTTGATAGGCTCACATTCATAAAAATGAATCAGTCTTGGATCAGCAGCTATCAAGCACCTGATGTTGATGTAACTGATTGATTTTTCTATGGATGTGGGAACCCTTGAAGACTGCCTATGCTGAGTGACTATCCTATTCCTCCTCAATCTTGATGATGCTAGCTTCCAACAATATTTTTGGTTTAGGGCACCACCACCACTGCCTAAGGCCCAATTTTTCTGTTCCTGTTTAGCAGGGGAATATAATTACAATTTTTGATCTAATATTTCACACCAGGGCCGTTCCTGCGCACAACAAGAGTATCTGTGAGGGGTTACAGTGTTGTGGCACCACCACTAAAGGCCCAGTTTTTCTGCCCCTGTTTAACAGGGGCATGTAATTACAATTTTTGATCTAATATTTCACAGCAGGGCCCTTTCCTGCACCCAACAAGAGTATCTGTGAGGGGTTACAGTGTTGTGGCACCACCAGCACCACCCAAGGCCCAATTTTTCTGCCCCTGTTTAACAGGAGCATGTAATTAAAATTTTTTATCTAATATTTCACAGCAGGGCCCATTCCTGCGCCCACCAAGAGTAACTGTGAGGGCTTACAGTGTTCTGGTACCACCAACACCTAAGGCCCAATCTTCTGCAGAGTATATAGGGCAGGCCGAATAGTATATATACTTCTGTTCAGAGTATATAGTGCCTGGTGGGCCCATGCCATTTTTTTTTATTTGGGTGCCGGGTTCCCCTTAATATCCATATTAGACTCAAAGGGCCTGGTAATGAGCTGGGGGGGATGAACCCATGCCGTTTTTCTCAATGATTTTCTTCTATATTGCCGGGACCTGACAATACATTACAGCCACAAGCAGTTTTATATGACTTTTTCTTTAGAAATGTAATTTTGCTGTGGTATTGTTCTACACATAGGAAAACTGCGCCACTTTACAGGCATACTATAGACACCCCCCAGGCACGATATTTAAAGGAATATTTCATTTTTATTGTTTCACTTTAAGCATTATTAAAATCACTGCTCCCAAAAAAACAGCCGTTTTTAAAACTTTTTTTTTTGCATTGATACATGTCCCCCGGGGCAGGACCCGGGTCCCCAAACACTTTTTATGGTAATAACTTGCATATAAGCCTTTAAAATTATCACTTTTGATTTTTCATGTTCGCGCCCCATAGACTTTAACAGTGTTCGCGTGTTTGAACAAACTTTTTGCATGCTCGCATATTCTGCTGCGAACCGGGGGTGTTCGGCTCATCCCTATTTACTACCCGAGGCCCGTCCCCTACCCTAAACCACACCGTCAACCTTACCCCTATATTCCCCTATCCTATCCTTCTAGCTTTGAACATGCAGCCTCCTTCTATGAAGCCCCACACAGTTGCATTCCCTTTCCCATCCCATCCCCATTCCTTCAATCAGCCCCCCCAAAATCCAGGTATGTATGGGCCAATTCAACATGGCGAGGCTAGGCCTTGTCCCAGCACTGCCAGTGACGAACCAGCTGCCGCCAGTCACTCCTCCAATGAGGCCCCTTTCCAGAGATCATATCACAATCTGTGATTTTGGAGGTCTGTCCAACGCTGAGGACCATAGTTGCATAGTTACATAGTAGGTGAGGTTGAAAAAGACCATCCAGTCCAACCTATGTGTGTGATTATATGTCAGTATTATATTGTATATCCCTGTATGTTGCAGTCGTTCAGGTGCTTATCTAATAGTTTTTTTAAACTGTCGATGCTCCCCGCTGAGACCACTGCCTGTGGAAGGGAATTCCACATCTTTGCCACTCTTACAGTAAAGAACCTTCTACGTAGTTTAAGGTTAAACTTCTTTTCTTCTAATTTTAATGAGTGGCCACATATCTTGTTAAACTCCCTTCTGCGAAAAAGTTTTATCCCTATTGTGGGGTCACCAGTACGGTATTTATAAATTGAAATCATATCCCTTCTCAAGCGTCTCTTCTCCAGAGAGAATAAGTTCAGTGCGCGCAACCTTTCCTCATAATTAATATCCTCCAGACCCTTCATTAGCTTAGTTGCCCTTCTTTGTACTCGCTCCATTTCCAGTACATCCTTCCTGAGGATTGGTGCCCAGAACTGGACAGCATACTCCATGTGCGGCCAGACCAGAGTCTTGTAGAGCGGGAGAATTATCGTTTTATCTCTGGAGTTGATACCCTTTTTAATGCATGCCAATATTCTGTTTGCTTTGTTAGCAGTAGCTTGGCATTGCATGCCATTGCTGAGCCTATCATCTACTAGGACCCCCAGGTCCTTTTCCATCCTAGATTCCCCCAAAGGTTCTCCCCCCAGTGTATAGATTGCATTCATATTTTTGCCACCCAAATGCATTATTTTACATTTTTCTACATTAAACCTCATTTGCCATGTAGTTGCCCACCCCATTTGTTCAGATCTTTTTGCAAGGTTTCCACATCCTGAGGAGAAGTTATTGCCCTGCTTAGCTTAGTATCGTCCGTAAATACAGACATTGAACTATTTACACCATCCTCCAGGTCGTTTATGAACAAAATAAATAGGATTGGTCCCAGCACAGAACCATGGTGGACCTAACTACCCACCTCTGACCATTCCGAGTACTCCCAATTTTTCTCCACCCTCTGAACTCGCCCTTGTAGCCAGTTTTCAATACATGTACTCACCCTATGGTCCATGCCAACGGACCTTATTTTGTACAGTAAATGTTTATGGGGAACTGTGTCAAATGCTTTTGCAAAATCCAGATACACCACAAATACGGGCCTTTCTTTATCTAGATGGCAACTCACCTACTCATAGAAGGTTAATAGATTGGTTTGGCAAGAACGATTCTTCATGAATCCATGCTGATTACTGCTAATGATTCCGTTCTCGTTACTAAAATCTTGTATATAGTCCCTTATCATCCCCTCCAAGAGCTTGCATACTATTGATGTTAGGCTAACTGGTCTGTAATTCCCAGGGATGTATTTTGGGCCCGTTTTAAATATTGGTGCTACATTGGCTTTTCTCCAATCACCTGGTACCGTTCCGGTCAGTAGACTGTCAGTAAAAATTAGGAACAATGGTCTGGCAATTATTTGACTGAGTTCCCTAAGTACCCTCTGATGCAAGCCATCTGGTCCTGGTGATTTATTAATGTTAAGTTTCCCAAGTCTTATTTTTAATTCTGTCCTCTGTTAACCATGGATAAACACTGCAGTTTTGGTTACTGAAGCCCCCCGATTCCCTCGTGAAGACTGAGGAGAAGAATAAATTCAAAACCTTCGCCATCTCCCCATCCTTTGTAACCAGATGTCCTTCCTCATTCTTTATGGGGCCAATATGGTCTGTCCTCTCTTTTTTACTGTTTACATACTTAAAGAATTTCTTAGGATTTTTTCCGCTCTCCTCTGCTGTGTGTCTTTCGTGTTCTATCTTAGCCACCCTAATTGCACCCTTACATTTCTTGTTGCATTCTTTATAAAGTCTGAATGCTGATGGTGATCCCTCAACCTTGTATTTTTTGAAGGCCTTCTCCTTTGCTTTTATATCTGTCACCCCTTTATTTAAACATCTGTTCAAGAGGCCTACTTGAGAGCCATGTGTATTTGTTTTGATTTTATGAAATGTTCATTTATGTTAGGTACATGAGCAAATGTTTTTGTATTTTTTTCCTTTTCTGACACATTTTGTAGCCAATTTTTGTCTGTTTCTATATTTAGAATTACACGTTTGAACAGTCCCTCACCGTTAATTTTGCATGCTCACAATCCCCTCTGCCAAAAGGACATCAGCGGTGAAAAGTACCCTAATGTGATAAGTAATCTTTCAGCAGGCTGGATACTTGGTCTGTAGTAGGGATGAGCCGAACACCCCCCCCCCGGTTTGGTTCGCAGAAGAACATGCGAACAGGCAAAAAATTTGTTCGAACACACAAACACCGTTAAAGTCTATGGGACACGAACGTGAAAAATCAAAAGTGCTAATTTTAAGGGTTAATATGCAAGTTATTTTCATAAAAAATTATTTTCATGCCCCAGGGGACATGTATCAATGCAAAAAAAAGTTTAAAAAACTGACGTTTTTTCGGGAGCAGTGATTTTAATAATGCTTAAAGTGAAACAATAAAAGTGAAATAGTCCTTTAAATTTCGTACCTGGGGGGGGTGACCATAGTATGCCTGTAAAGTGGCGCATTTTTCCTGTGTTTAGAACAGTCCCTGCACAAAATTACATTTCTAAAGGAAAAAAGTCATTTAAATCTACTCGCGCCTATAATCCGTTTACATAAACAGGTGACCCCGCCCCCCTCTGACACCACGGGGAGAGCCATAGGGAAGTCCCCGTGCATCAGAGGGGGCGTGGTCACTGGGTGGCCCCGCCCTCCGTTATATAAGAGCTGTCACCTGAGCAGAAGCGTCACACAGAATTGTCGGGTCTTGGCAATACAGATAAAAGTCATTGAAAAAAACGGCATGGGGGTCCCCCCAAAAATCCATACCAGGCCCTTTGGGTCTGGTATGAATATTAGGGGAGCCCCGAACCAAAATTTTAAAAAAAATTGTGTGGTGGTCCCCCCATATTCGCTACCAGGCCCTTCATGTCTGGTATGGATATTAAGGGGAACCCTGCGCCAATTTTTTTTTAAAAAAGGGCTTGGTGGTCCCCCCAAAAATCCATACCAGACCCTTATCCGAGCATGCAACCTGGCAGGCCACAGGAAAAGAGGGGGGGGGGGCGAGAGAGCTACCTAGACTCTGTAAGGGTCCTCACCGCCCGACTTATATTACCTCCCTTCGAGACACTACAGGCTACATTAAAACCTTACAACAAGACATAAACGAGGCCATGATCCGTTATTACTCCTCCTTGTATGCAGCTGACCCCATAGATAACTCGACGGCACGAGAAAATAACCCTCACCAAAGTCACTCCTTTGCAATTGGAAGACCTAAATGCACCCATTTCTCTCCCCGGGATATCGACTGCCATTCAGAACCTAGCCCCTTCTAAAGCCCCTGCCCCCGATGGCTTCACGGGCAAATTCTATAAATCCTTAAAAACACTCCTGGAACCCACCCTCCGTAAGGTCTACCACCATATATAGTCAGGTGGCTCCTACCCGCCTACGGGCAACCAAGCCATTATCAATCTTTTGTCTAAAGGTAAAGACCCCCAGGAACAGATCTATTTCACTTCTAAACCTCGATGTCAAGATTCTCTCCAAAATCATTGCCACTAGATTAGCCTCCATTATCCCCTCCCTGATACACACTGCCCAATCGGGATTCGTGAAAGGTAGAACTGCCATCCTGAACATCAGAAAGGTGCTGCTGGCCTTGGAACACGCCAAATGCAATCCAGGGGGAGATTTTGCATTCATCACCCTAGATGTGGAGAAAGCCTTCGATAACGTTAGTTTCGAATGGCTTTCCATGGTCATGACTAAAATGGGATTCACCGGCCCCTTTGCCCACCTTATAAACGCCATGTACACTGCCCCGGCAGCCAGGCTGGTGGCGGCTGGCTTCCTATCAGAGGAATTTCGCCTATACAAAGGCATGAGACAGGGTTGTCCCCTATCCCCGCTCCTCTTCAACATCACGCTAGAACCCCTGTCTAGATACCTATCCGAAAAAGCCCCATTACATGGCATCAACATTGGCAATCACGAATTACGTACCTCCCTTTTCGCTGACCATGCCCTTATATTTTCAGTGAATCTCTCCTCAGACATGCCCACAATCAAATCCATATTCAATGATTTCAGACTGTGTTTAGGCCTTCGCATTAATTATCACAAGAGTGAAATCCCCGCCATAGGCACATTATCCAACCCTCCCTGGATTCACCATTCAATCTTCACAGTAGCAAAATCCCACATCACCTATCTAGGTTTTAAAATTGGGAAACTACCCTCTTCTCTCTACCATCTCAATTTCCCCCCTCTGCTCTCCAAAATATCTCAGGAACTTGACAACTGGATGGATCTACCCCTTTTGCTCTTGGGAAGATGCCATCTGGTGAAAATGGTCAGTTTTTCCCGCCTGCTCTACCCACTCCAAACCATCCCACTACTTCTTCACCATAAACACACAAAAATTCTTAACAAAGCCATTTCTAAATTCCTTTGGCAAAACAAATGACCACGCATTGCCTTCCCGAAGCTATATCCTCCCAGACGCGAAGGGGGTATCAGTCTCCGGAATGTTAGAACTTATAACTTAGCTTGTTTATTGAGGACAGGTCTGGACTGGATAGCCCAAACATCCCGCTACTCCAACTTTGCCTTGGAAACTTCTATGGCACACCCATACTCCTTGGTTGCCCTCCTTCACTGCAAGTTAAAATCTGTCCCACCGCTGCTTCAACACAATCTCCTATTACGGGATACAGCCATAGCTTGGAGAGAAGTCAGAAAAAGCCTCAAACTCTCTCCCTTCATATCCAGCCACCTTCCTATACAAGAAAACCTGAGTTTCCTTCCGGGTCTGGAACATCAACACTTTGTCACCTGGCAGCAGAAAGGCCTCACAAAATTCTAATTTTTATGTGACTCGGAGACTGGTCGCCTTATTAAATTCCAAACCATAGCCGACAAAATCTCTCTTCCCCAATCGCACGCCTTCCGATATGGGCAATGCACCAGCTTTCTGAAAAATGCATGCAAAGACGATAACAAAAGGTTTAAATCATCTATCATGGAAATCCTTCTTTCGGAAGGTTCATACAAAATTTTGGACATTTACCGACCTCTTCTACTAAAAATCACCCCTCCTCTTGCATTATATTCAGCGGACAACTGGGCCAAGGTCTTTCCTGACACCAAACTGATCGACAAAATCTTACAAGGACTTAATGCCGTCCAAAAATTGATCCCCAGTGAAACTTGGAGGGAAACCCAACTGAAAATTGTATACCGGGCCCATATACACTTTCTCTCAAACAAACAAGACCTAAACACCTCCACCTGCCCTCTCTGCCATCACCCCAGGCCTTCACTGACACACCGCTTCTGGACGTGCTCCTACATCTCCGTTTTCTAGGATCAAGTCCTCTCCAACATCTTCGAGGTAACCCTGCTGAAACTTCCCAAAGACCCCCTGCTCCTCATCTTCGGCCATTGGGACCCTCAGCTACAACCCTGGTCCCCAAACACGACCCCTCCTTATAAAGACTGGTCTTTTATCTGTCTCCTACTCGCCAGAAGATCCATCTTGAAGAACTGAACTACCGACTTTCCACCGAAAATTTCACAAGTCAAAAGAGACCTCCTGCTTCTACTTTTTAAGGACAGAATCAACACAGATTTCTTGCTCGCTAATGCCAAAGAATGTTTCTACTGCTGATGGAATTTTTGCTTGCGTCTATCTATTAAGTTCTTGTGGTAAAACCAAGGAAGCTTAGACTTCTGAAATGTATCAATGCTTTACTAAACAGGGAAAAATCTGCACATACAAACTGTAGGATGCACAATACAACACAACTTCTAGCTTACAAAATATGCCTACAAATATGAGCATGTACAATATGTACACATTAAGTAAACTAAACAGTTACTCAACTTAGGGGTCAAGATGTCCTTCATAGTTCCTTGCTCAGAGTCCAACTCACAAAAGCGTCTCCAAAGTTATCCAGCTTCCAGCAGCCATGTCTTCCTCCTTGTCCTTCCAAACACATCTCCGTTGTCCAAACACATGTTTCTTTCCAACTCTCGCCCAAGCCCCTCCCACCCATTTCCTGCATACACCAACTTCCTCTGCTCAGCTCCAAAACCTATCCATCTTGTTTATTTACATATCAATGGAGGGGGAAGGGCCTCTGTAAACATATGTTCTTACCAAACCTAACTCTATATTATTGCTATCAAGACCATACAAATGGCCATAGCAACACAATGGAAAGCTTTCATGATGTCAACACTCACTCCGCCTGACCTGGTGAACTTCGAAAAATTCACATTCTCATACTTCCGGCCTCTCTCAACACCCCTAGTAAAACCACTCTCTCCTACTGGAAGACCCACTATTGATGGAACCCAACTCTTAACAGGACACAAAGCATCCGTCAAGAACACCTCCCGACCATCGACCTCAATCCCTTCTACCATCAAATCGACGGAGAACGACACCCTTTGTACCTCAGCCGTAACTGCGTTGTCTACCTCCCTGCTACCTCCATAGCAAGAACTAGGTATTCCTTCATCCCTTTCCCCCTCACCCCTACCCCCCCTTCTTTCTGGGATTCTTTGTTTGTTCCTCCCAGTAACCCCAGGGACCCTTTCTCAATAGATCCATCCAGTTACCTCGCCTTTTTATATGTTTGTATCTGTTGTACGAGCTAATACCTCATACATGTTGTTATCCCATACCAGGGACCCATTCACGCAATCCCTCGGGTTAGCGACACACTTTCAATGCTATGTATCTGGCTAATTTCAATACGACTATCGCTATGTAAAAAAAAATCAATACTGTTGAAGTTATAACCTGTATGACATTTTTTACCCCTTAATAAAATCTATTTAAAAAAAAACAAAAAAAAAAACAAGGGGACCCCCAGATCTCGGCCCCCCCCTGTTTGAAATGGTAATGGGCACATTGTACCGCTACCATTTCACAAAAAAAGTGTCAAAATGTCAAAAAAACCACAAGACACATCTTGGGACAAGTCCTTTATTAAAAAATAAAAAAATAAAAATGTCCCACAAAGTCCATTCATCTTCTTCTCTCGCTCTGTCCGACGGACCGAAAAAATAAATAAAACCCGCACGTAAATGGGTGGCCCCGCCCCCTCTGACGCCACAGGGAAGCCATTGGGAAGTCTGCGTGCGTCAGAGGGGGGCGAGGTCACCTGGGTATGTCACCGTGTGGCCCCGCCCTCAGTTATAAAAGAACTGTCACCTGAGAGGATGGTCATTATGGTGGGTGCCTCCCATGAAGGCGGATCAGTTGCAGCGTGCAGGTTTTTTTTTTTTTTCGGTCCGTCGGCGGAGCGAGAGAAGAAGATGAATGGACTTCGTGGGACATTTTTATTTATTTATTTTTTTTAATAAAGGACTTGTCCCAAGATGTGTCTTGTGGTTTTTTAACATTTTGACACTTTCTTTGTGAAATGGTACGGGTACAATGTACCTGTTACCATTTCAAACAGGGGGGGGCCAGGATCTGGGGGTCCCCTTGTTAAAGCGGGCTTCCAGATTCCGATAAGCCCCCCCACCCACAGACCCCCACAACCACCGGGCAAGGGTTGTGGGGATGAGGCCCTTGTCCCCATCAACATGGGGACAAGGTGCTTTGGGGGGCTACCCCAAAGCACCCTCCCTATGTTGAAGGCATGTGGCCTGGTATGATTCAGGAGGGGGGGCGCTCTCTTGTCCCCCCTCTTTTCTTATGGCCTGCCAGGTTGCGTGCTCGGATAAGGGTTTGGTATGGATTTTTAGGGGGAACCCCACGCCATTTTTTTTATTTTGGTGCGGGGTTCCCCTTAAAATCGTATGGATTTTGAGGGGGACCCCTACACCATTTTAAAGAAAAAAATTTGGGGCATTGTTCCCCTTAATATCCATACCATACCTGAAGGGCCTGGTATGGAATTTGGGGGGACCCCCACAATTTTTTTTTTACATTTTGGTTTGGGGTTCCCCTTAATATTCATACCAGACCCAAAGAGCCTAGTAATGGACTGGGGGGATTCCATGCCGTTTTTTTCAATTACTTTTATCTGTATTCCTGGACCTAACAATTCATTATAGCCGCTATCACTTTTAAATTACTTTTTTTCCTTTAGAAATGTCATTTTGTGTAGGGACTGTTCTAAACACGGGAAAATTGTGCCACTTTACAGGCATAATATATTCACCCCCCCAGGTACGAAATGTAAAAAAAAAATAGCTTTTATTGTTTTACTTTAAGCATTATTAAAATCACTGCTCCCGAAAAAACTGACATTTTTAAAACTTTTTTTTGCATTGATACATGTCCCCTGGGGCAGTACCCGCATCCCCAAACACTTTTTATGACAATACCATGCATATAAGCCTTTAAAATTAGCACTTTTGATTTGTCCCATAGACTTTTAAAGGGTGTTCCGCGCCTTTCGAATTTGCCGCAAACACCCCAAATTGTTCGCTATTCGGTGAACAGGCAAACACCTGATGTTCGAGTTGAACTAAGTTCGACTCAAACATCGAGCTCATCCCTAGTCCGTAGCATGGGTTCTGATGCTCCAAGCGAGGGTAGATTAGTCCAAGCAATTTGTCAAAACTGAATAAAAAAACAGTCTTTTATTAGATACATTGGTAAAAATTTAAAATAAACTGCGCTTATGATAAACAAAAACAAAAATTGCAGCTGCAACAATCAAGTGAGATATTATCACAAAAATGAAATAGGTGAACAAGTATGTTGCGATTAAATGAAATAAACAGTAAATAAATGATATAAACAAGTGAGCCCAAGAGTCACAAATGTGACACAATAGTGAAAGTTTGAATGTTGTGTCACCAACTTCCTCCACCTTGTGCGACCAGCACCAAAAAAATAGGATGTGCCCTTACCAAAGAGCGTTGACCACCTATTACGGGGATTTAATATAGGCTTGTATGTCTGGAAAACTCCACGTCTGTAAAGAGGTCCACTCAACAGAAACTTCAAGCCACCACCGGGGAAGACAGGGTTTCTTTTACTCCAACCGTGACATCAGGTCATATCATGCTCCGGATGAAGTCTGATTAGCTATGAAACCGGTCGAGCGATAGCGTCATTTCCTGTCATCTCATTTGGAGAATCTACCTTTGAAAGCACTGTGTCCAGTAATGCTGTTTTAATCGTCATAAGCAATGGCGCCTAAGGACCTAAGGGCCTGGTACAGATTTGGGGGGGACCCCACGCCATTTTTTTGCTTGATTTTGTTGAAAAATATGGATTGCTGAGCCGATAAATTACTCACCTATTTATTGACATGTAGTTAAAAAATTTCTATTCATGCCCACGGAGGTCTTCATACAGTATCATGAACTGGCCTCTCTCCTCCCTATTTGCGATTATGGGATGAACCCAGTATCTTTTTCTTCTCCTCCTTCTCCTCTTCTCTACTTCCAGCAAGATTGCTGCTGTTGCAGCAACAACTGTTGGCATGATCATTGTCAGAGCAGCACACATTTTGCAAAAAACAGAAATCCACACAATACAGACTGCTGGTCAACCGGGAAGTGTCCAGAAAGATCACTCCCTTTTTTTACCTCACAAACACATCTAACAGCGATTGGCCTGCACAGAATTCGCAGCTCTGATTATACACCTGACATGTTATTTCCACTAGCGGGCGAAAAAGGGTTAAATGACACCCGCTGGCTAATGATTTAGATGGCAGGGGCAGTTTAGGAGTGGTGTGTACACCGCTCCCGCACCACCCCAAAGATGCTGCTTGCAGGATTTTTTTTCCTGTCCTGCAAACGCACTGCCCCAGTGTGAAAGCACTCGGGCTTTCACACTGGGGCTGCAGAAGAGGCAGTTTACAGGCGCTTTTCTATTTTTAGCGCAAAAACTTCTGTAAGATGCCTCAGTGTGAAAATGGCCTTAGTGATGTTGCCTGTGCTACCCAGCCACAGCATGCAGAAAAGGTGGTGGAATAGCCTACTACAGTGCCTTGAAAAAGTATTCATACCCCTTGAAATTTTCAACATTTTATCAAGTTACAACCAAAAACAAAAATGTATTTTATTGTGATTTTATGTGATAGACCAACACAAAGTGGCATATAATTGTGAGGTGGAAGGAAAATGATAAATGGTTTTCAAAATTTTTTACAAATAAATATGTGAAAAGTGTGGCGTGCATTTGTATTCAGCCCCCTTTACTCTGATACCCCTAACTAAAACCAACCAATGGAACCAATTGTCTTCAGAAGTCACCTAATTAGTAAACCTGTGTGTAATTAATCTTAGTATAAATACAACTGTTCTGTGAAGCCCTCAGAGGTTTGTTAACCTTGGTAAACAAACAGCATCATGAAGGCCAAGGAGGAACACACCAGTGAGGTCAGGGATAAAGTTGTGGAGAAGTTTAAAGCAGGGTTAGGTTATAATAAAATATAAGTGTAGCGCTATACAGTGTCCAACATGAACGCCAATTAGCCAATCAGTATACAGTGAAGGAATCAACCATATTTATAAAAATAAAAATAGGTAGTCCTCATGCAAACATTTTGAAACAGAAAATTCCGGCATCCAAAATGTAGACAGGCACACTCCCACCGAGAGATGAAAAGGCTTACCGGATAGGGTGGACCCAAAGGGGCATACGCCGAGTTGGGCCGGATAAGGCTTAGGTGGTGAGTGGCTGTGCTTGGCCCGAAGAGGTGATGTTAGTGAGTGGTCCCACGAATTACTGTATCCCTCTAAACGGTACCCGGATCTTGAAGGGTGTAGGTAATCTCGTGGGTGTGGGTGGTCCTGCAGATCACGGAAGGATGGGATATCACGTGGATGAATCCCTCGAGGCGATATTCCATGAGCTCGGAGATGATGTTAATGGATGAGGAGAGAAAGGAATGGCCACATAGTGTAAATCCGAAAGCAAAAATTTTTTTATTTAAAATTAAGATATACACTCACATGTAGATCCAAAATAAAAACAGCACTCTAAAAGAGTGGCAACAGTGGGGTCCTACCCGACGGGTTTCGTCTTCATAGACGTCGTCTGGGGGGTTCCCCCCACTGTAGCCACCATGATATATATATAGGGAGTGCATCAATAATCATGAGAATCAGCTCCACGCTTGAAAGAAACTTCACTTCCGGTATCAGCCAAGATGGCCGCCCGGCGTGCGTTCCACACCTCCCAGGCGTGCGTTCCATGCCTCCCTTTCTTGTTCATGTGTGCACTGGAAGTGTAAAAATGACGTGACCAGAGAGTATAATTAATAGTAGTCCAAAAGAACAAAAAAGTCTCACAAGGGGCCATATAATAATATGTGCAAAGTTTGGGGAGTGATTGTATGCAGTAAAATAGCGAGACAATATAAATAGAGAATGAGTGCGGCAGTGTACGCACGGATCAAAAAAATTACTAATGTTAGCGTGCGTGCGCAGTGTGTAAGGACGTCGTGAAAAGAACTAATGTGTGGACGTGACGACAGCGGAGTGATCAGGTGATGCTAGTAGAGGGAGGAGCCTCAGTGGGGGAAATGACAGCACCAAGACATCAAGGCTGCACATGCGCATCCGAGACAAAAGAATACTCTTGTCTCGAGCGAGAGAGACTGGACAAATGCGGACGTGACGTCAGCAGGCACAGCGTAACTAGGAGACGCTGATGAAAGGGGAGGGTCGCAATGAATAAAAACGTCTATCCGGGACGGCAAAGTTTAGTATATGCATATCGAAACGAAATGCACGATCACCGGAAGTGGGGACAGAAATGAATCCAAGATAAAAAATGAAAAACGGCCTCCTCTTGTGAAACACCAGGAGTTACTAGTGGTAACCCGGGAGGGCAAATAATGGCACCTAATAACAAAAACGAAAAAAAGGGGAAAAAAAAAAAGTTAATGTATGAATGTATGGGTGTACATCCAAAAAATTATCGCTGACATGAACACAAGTAGGGAAAATTTTTTTGAGAAGGCATGTGTTGATACTAATAAAATGTATAGTGGTGGAGTGGACTCTCATGAAGATATACATGAGACAATGCACCTATATGTGTATACACTAACAAAAGTACACTGATACACGTGATAAATGTGGATTCACAATGATAGAGTAAACTCACATGAAATGCACATAGGGTAATCACTGTATGTAATAAATACATCCATGAATACAACAAATATGTATATATGGAATGAACCCACAAACACGTGAATGCAAGTGGAGGGCAGCTAAAATATTAGCGAGAAAAAAGGAAAAAACAGAAACAAAAACAAAAACGAGAAAACAGAAAGGAGAGAGATCAACACGCTGAGGTAGGTGTCAAGCTCTGTTAATGAAGGCATTGACATCTAGCTCTACGTTAATACCTGATGGAAAAAGTGTACGGAGTTCATGGATCCAAAAGGTCTCCAAACGAGATACACCCCTGGTCCTGGCCCCCCCCCCCTCCATGGGGGGGTATATCTGTCGATCACTATAAATTGTGTCCCAACCATAACACGATTATGGTGTAACTTGTAGTGTCGGGGAACTGTGTGTTTAGTGTCTCCGTTCTTGATGAGGGCAATATGTTACGCTACTCTTATGGCGAAAGAGCGAATGGTGCGGCCTACATATTGTTTTCCACAATGACATGTGATTAGGTACACAATGTGACTGGTGGTACAAGTGCAGAACTGTTTGCGGGAATACCGTTTCTGTGTGACCGATGAAGTAAACGACACAGTTTTCCTTCCTATGCCAGAATTGTGTTGACATACAATACATTTTCTACACGAGTAGAATCCTTCCATTTCATGGAAGAGAGGTTGGCATATAGGGGGATTGATGATGTTGGGGGCAATTTTACTTTGTAAGGTAGGGGCTCCCCTAAAAATGACTTTTGCCCTGTCGGGCAAAACTGTGCCCAAAACACGGTCATTCTTAAGGATATCCCAGTGCTTTGAAAGGATGGCTTTAACGCGCTTATGTTGGTTGGAAAAAGCAGTCAAGAGGGACCACTTAATGATCTCACTCTGTTCTTTTTTGGGCTTTTCAACAAGAAGTGATTCCCTATTGGTCTCAAGTGCACATTGAAACTCCCGATCTACAAGTTGGGAGTCATAGTTCTTGTCGACAAACTTAGCCTTCAAAAGTGCGGATTGTGCTTTGAAGGCCTCCGTGCTGGAGCAATTTCTTCATAGTCTGAGAAATTGACTTCTTGGTACTGAATCCAGCCAAGACCGATGGTGACAGCTATCTGGAGGTATGAAACTGTTCCGGTCCGTAGTTTTAAAGTGGGTCTGGAGATGGAAACTACCGTTACAGATCTCAATGTCTAGGTCTAAAAAATAGATTTTTTGTTTACTGGCCGTGTATGTCAGTGAAATGCCACGATCATTATTGTTGAGATGTTCAAAAAATGAATCCAATGATTCGGCACTACCCTTCCATAGGAGGAGGATGTCGTCAATATACCGTGCCCACATGGTTAGGGAAGGGTCCCTATTGGCATAGACGACATCCTCCTCCCACTTGGTCATAAATAAGTTGGCGAGGCTAGGGGCAAATTTAGCGCCCATAGCCACGCCACGCAATTGCAGATAATATAGCTGGTCAAACCAGAAATAACTTCGCTTAGTAGCAAACTCCAATAGTTCCATGATGAAGGAACGCTGAAAGGGAGCAATGCTGGGTTCCTTCTCAAGAAAATATCGAACAGCTTCAAGGCCCTTGTCTTGGGGTATGCACGTATACAAGGAAGCCACATCGGCAGTGGCAATGATATGGTCACTTTGTAATTCTAAACTTTCCAGCATGCGTATGGTAGCTCACGTATCTTTTAGATAGGAGGGCATACGCCTCACAAGTGGCTGCAAATAAAAATCAATATAACGGCCTATACGTGAGGTGACAGAGTCTATCCCGCTCACGATAGGCCGACCAGGGGGTTGTACTGGATTTTTGTGCACCTTAGGTAAATAATCAATAGTTGGAACCCTAGGTGCCAGGGGTACCAAAAAATCTCTCTCCTTTCTGTTTAGGATCCCATGGTCATAACCCTTCTTTATGATGGCAGACAACTCTCTTTTGAATACATTGGTGGGATTGTTAGGTATTATTTTATATGTATCGGGTTCGTTAAGAATCCTATACATCTCAGATACATAGTCCTTCTTATCTAGAACTACAATACCGCCCCCCTTATCCGCCGGACGAATCACAAGGTCTTTTTGTAAACATAAGGACTTCAAACCAGTGCTGGATAGGGAGTGGCAGTATGTACGTTTATCCGGAAGTTCAGATAGGTCCTTAAGGACTAAGTCCCTAAATACACTCATGGCTGGCGCCATAGGGACTGGTGGAGTAAACAGTGAAGGGTTGGACAGGCCAGAATGGACTGTACCAGATGTGGCGCTGCTCTCATTTCTTACAGGGTTAGAAATGAGGTAGCGCTGAATATGTAACTTACGTATGTATTTATGGACATCAATATAAGTGCCAAACCTGTCGAGCTTCTTTGGGGGAGCAAATTTAAGTCCCTTATCCAGTACAGAGAGCTCATCAGTGGTCAATGGCTTAGCACTTAAATTGAAAACTCCTTGGCCCCTTAGGTTCTCCTTCTTTTTCCTCCTCTGGGTTCTCCAACCTCCCCTTGTACCTCTCTTAGGTCGGGACCCCTTTTTCTGGGTCTTTGGTCCTCGTGAAAAACCTGTCCATTACGTTGATTGGTACTGGGTGGGTGATAATCATGGAGAGATTGTTCACGTCTGAACCCAGGGTTGTATCCATAATCATCCCTATATTCATCATCCCATGTGTCCCTAAGGGGTAGAAACCTGTTATGGGTGGTCGGGGGTGGTTGTTCATAATAGTGGGGATTCTGGTAGTGGGTATCAGTATAGACGGCCTGTCGGGGTAAAGAGGCCTCACGTTGTCCTGAATATGGTTCGAGGGGATGCCTTCCACGACCTCGTTGGCCTCTGCCCCCACGTTTCCCTCTAGTATGACCCCTACCTCTCTGGTTTACATAGGGAGTGTGGGAGCTGTGGTAGTATCTGTTGGTACGTGATGGAGATTCGTACCTTAAGTTATCTCTCCCTCTCGTGTCAACAGGGGTATCTGGGGGTTGTACCCCCGTGTCTACTATTCTGGACACCGAGGTACTGGGGGGACAAGACACAGGGGGTACGGAGGTGGTACCACTAGGGTTTACGGTGTACAACTTCTGCCAACCGAACACATTCCCTGTTCTGTAGTCCCCTATGTCTCTAGAGTACTTTTTTTGTTTTTTGTTTCTCTGTTCTTTATCCTCCTTCTCCAGGTGTTTCTGGAGATTAGAGGAAAGAACAGAGTACTCAGAGGAATTTTTGTGAGTTAAAAGTTTATCTTTAATCTCCTTGATCTCACTATCCAACATGGATAGTTTCTGGCGTTTCTTAGTAATAAGAATACCAAGGAGATTAATCCCTGCCTCATTAAAGTATTTGTACCAAGATTCTATATCGGGTTCCCCTTGAGGAGGGTGTACATCCCATCTGAGGCTTCTGGGGACCATATGTTCAGAGACATATTGTTCCAAGAACACCACATCCCACTGTAGATGTAGTTCAGAGGACATGATGTTCTTAAGCCTCAAAAATAAACCGCCTAATTCGGTATCATTACCAGTGACTACAAAGACTCAATCCCTATTCACGGTCCGAGAGGCCCTGTAGTCAAAGACATCCATTGTATTATGGAATGGAGTGGGCTGCAGCAAAATGTGATATCAAAACACACGAGGAAAATGTATACAAAATAATTCCGCGCTGCCCAAAGAGAAAAGGGAAGGAAACAAAAGCAGCTAACACAACCAACAAAGTATAAATGGGAAAGACAAAAAACAAGTGTAGCGCTATACAGTGTCCAACATGAACGCCAATTAGCCAATCAGTATACAGTGAAGGAATCAACCATATTTATAAAAATAAAAATAGGTAGTCCTCATGAAAACATTTTGAAACAGAAAACTCCGGCATCCAAAATGTAGACAGGCACACTCCCACCGAGAGATGAAAAGGCTTACCGGATAAGGTGGACCCAAAGGGGCATACGCCGAGTTGGGCCGGATAAGGCTTAGGTGGTGAGTGGCTGTGCTTGGCCCAAAGAGGTGATGTTAGTGAGTGGTCCCACGAATTACTGTATCCCTCTAAACGGTACCCGGATCTTGAAGGGTGTAAGTAATCTCGCGGGTGTGGGTGGTCCTGCAGATCACGGAAGGATGGGATATCACGTGGATGAATCCCTCAAGGCGATATTCCATGAACTCGGAGATGATGTTAATGGATGAGGAGAGAAAGGAATGGCCACATAGTGTAAATCCGAAAGCAAAAAATGTTTATTTATAATTAAGATATACACTCACATGTAGATCCAAAATAAAAACAGCGCTGTAAAAGAGTGGCGACAGTGGGGTCCTACCCGACGCGTTTCGTCTTCATAGACATCATCTGGGGGGTTCCCCCCACTGTAGCCACCATGATATATATAGGGAGTGCATCAATAATCATGAGAATCAGCTCCACGCTTGAAAGAAACTTCACTTCCGGTATCAGCCAAGATGGCCGCCCGGCGTGCGTATCACGCCACTCCCTATCCAGCACTGGTTTGAAGTCCTTATGTTTACAAAAAGACCTTGTGATTCGTCCGGCGGATAAGGGGGGCGGTATTGTAGTTCTAGATAAGAAGGACTATGTATCTGAGATGTATAGCATTCTTAACGAACCCGATACATATAAAATAATACCTAACAATCCCACCAATGTATTCAAAAGAGAGTTGTCTGCCATCATAAAGAAGGGTTATGACCATGGGATCCTAAACAGAAAGAAGAGAGATTTTTTGGTACCCCTGGCACCTAGGGTTCCAACTATTTATTATTTACCTAAGGTGCACAAAAATCCAGTACAACCCCCTGGTCGGCCTATCGTGAGCGGGATAGACTCTGTCACCTCACGTATAGGCCGTTATATTGATTTTTATTTGCAGCCACTTGTGAGGCGTATGCCCTCCTATCTAAAAGATATGGGAGCTACCATACGCATGCTGAAAAGTTTAGAATTACAAGGTGACCATATCATTGCCACTGCCGATGTGGCTTCCTTGTATACGTGCATACCCCAAGACAAGGGCCTTGAAGCTGTTCGATATTTTCTTGAGAAGGAACCCAGCATTGCTCCCTTTCAGCGTTCCTTCATCATGGAACTATTGGAGTTCGCTACTAAGCGAAGTTATTTCTGGTTTGACCAGCTATATTATCTGCAATTGCGTGGCGTGGCTATGGGCGCTAAATTTGCCTCTAGCCTCGCCAACTTATTTATGGCCAAGTGGGAGGAGGATGTCGTCTATGCCAATAGGGACCCTTCCCTAACCATGTGGGCACGGTATATTGACGATATCCTCCTCCTATGGAAGGGTAGTGCCGAATCATTGGATTCATTTTTTGAACATCTCAACAATAATGATCGTGGCATTTCACTGACATACACGGCCAGTAAACAAAAAAATCAATTTTTTAGACCTAGACATTGAGATCTGTAACGGTAGTTTCCATCTCCAGACCCACTTTAAAACTACGGACCGGAACAGTTTCATACCTCCAGATAGCTGTCACCATCGGTCTTGGCTGGATTCAGTACCAAGAAGTCAATTTCTCAGACTACGAAGAAATTGCTCCAGCACGGAGGCCTTCAAAGCACAATCCGCACTTTTGAAGGCTAAGTTTGTTGACAAGAACTATGACTCCCAACTTGTAGATCGGGAGTTTAAACGTGCACTTGAGACCAATAGGGAATCACTTCGTGTTGAAAAGCCCAAAAAAGAACAGAGTGAGATCTTTAAGTGGTCCCTCTTGACTGCTTTTTCCAACCAACATAAGCGCGTTAAAGCCATCCTTTCCAAGCACTGGGATATCCTTAAGAATGACCGTGTTTTGGGCACAGTTTTGCCCGACAGGGCAAAAGTCATTTTTAGGGGAGCCCCTACCTTACAAAGTAAAATTGCCCCCAACATCATCAATCCCCCTATACGCCAACCTCTCTTCCAAGAAATGGAAGGATTCTACTCGTGTAGAAAATGTATTGTATGTCAACACAATTCTGGCATAGGAAGGAAAACTGTGTCGTTTACTTCATCGGTCACACAGAAACGGTATTCCATCAAACAGTTCTGCACTTGTACCACCAGTCACATTGTGTACCTAAGCACATGTCATTGTGAAAAACAATATGTAGGCCGCACCATTCGCTCTTTTGCCATAAGAGTAGCGGAACATATTGCCCTCATCAAGAACGGAGACACTAAACACACAGTTTCCCGACACTACAAGTTACACCATAATCGTGTTATGGTTGGGACACAATTTATAGTGATCGACAGATATGTCCCCCCATAGAGGGGGGGGGGCCAGGACCAGGGGTGTATCTCGTTTGGAGACCTTTCGGATCCATGAACTCCGTACACTTTTCCCATCAGGTATTAACGTAGAGCTAGATGTCAATGCCTTCATTAACAGAGCTTGACACCTACCTCAGCGTGTTGATCTCTCTCCTTTCTGTTTTCTCGTTTTTGTTTTTGTTTCTGTTTTTTCCTTTTTTCTCGCTAATATTTTAGCTGCCCTCCACTTGCATTCACGTGTTTGTGGGTTCATTCCATATATACATATTTGTTGTATTCATGGATGTATTTATTACATACAGTGATTACCCTATGTGCATTTCATGTGAGTTTACTCTATCATTGTGAATCCACATTTATCACGTGTATCAGTGTACTTTTATTAGTGTATACACATATAGGTGCATTGTCTGTATATCTTCATGAGAGTCCACTCCACCACTATACATTTTATCAACACATGCCTTCTCAAAAAAAATTTCCCTGCTTGTGTTCATGTCAGCGATAATTTTTGGGATGTACACCCATACATTCATACATTAACTTTTTTTTTCCCCTTTTTTTCCTTATTGTTATTAGGGGCCATTATTTGCCCTCCCGGGTTACCACTAGTAACTCCTGGTGTTTCACAAGAGGAGGCCGTTTTTCATTTTTTATCTTGGATTCATTTCTGTCCCCACTTCCGGTGATCGTGCATTTCGTTTCGGTATGCATATACTAAACTTCGCCGTCCCGGATAGACGTTTTTATTCATTGCGACCCTCCCCTTTCATCAGCGTCTCCTAGTTACGCTGTGCCTGCTGACGTCACGTCCGCATTTGTCCAGTCTCTCTCGCTCGAGACAAGAGTATTCTTTTGTCTCGGATGCGCATGTGCAGCCTTGATGTCTTGGTGCTGTCATTTCCCCCACTGAGGCTCCTCCCTCTACTAGCATCACCTGATCACTCCGCTGTCGTCACGTCCACACATTAGTTCTTTTCACGACGTCCTTACAAACTGCGCACGCGCGGCAACATTAGTAATTTTTTGATCCGTGCGTACACTGCCGCACTCATTCTCTATTTATATTGTCTCGCTATTTTACTGCATACAATCACTCCCCAAACTTTGCACATATTATTATATGGCCCCTTGTGAGACTTTTTTGCTCTTTTGGACTACTATTAATTATACTCTCTGGTCACGTCATTTTTACACTTCCAGTGCACACATGAACAAGAAAGGGAGGCGTGGAATGCACGCCTGGGAGGCGTGGAACGCACGCCGGGCGGCCATCTTGGCTGATACCGGAAGTGAAGTTTCTTTCAAGCGTGGAGCTGATTCTCATGATTATTGATGCACTCCCTATATATATCATGGTGGCTACAGTGGGGGGAACCCCCCAGACGACGTCTATGAAGACGAAACGCGTCGGGTAGGACCCCACTGTCGCCACTCTTTTACAGCGCTGTTTTTATTTTGGATCTACATGTGAGTGTATATCTTAATTTTAAATAAAAAATTTTTGCATTCGGATTTACACTATGTGGCCATTCCTTTCTCTCCTCATCCATTAACATCATCTCCGAGCTCATGGAATATCGCCTTGAGGGATTCATCCACGTGATATCCCATTATTCCGTGATCTGCAGGACCACCCACACCCGCGAGATTACCTACACCCTTCAAGATCCGGGTACCGTTTAGAGGGATACAGTAATTCGTGGGACCACTCACTAACATCACCTCTTCGGGCCAAGCACAGCCACTCACCACCTAAGCCTTATCCGGCCCAACTCGGCGTATGCCCCTTTGGGTCCACCTTATCCGGTAAGCCTTTTCATCTCTCGGTGGGAGTGTGCCTGTCTACATTTTGGATGCCGGAATTTTCTGTTTCAAAATGTTTGCATGAGGACTACCTATTTTTATTTTTATAAATATGGTTGATTCCTTCACTGTATACTGATTGGCTAATTGGCGTTCATGTTGGACACTGTATAGCGCTACACTTGTTTTTTGTCTTTCCCATTTATACTTTGTTGGTTGTGTCAGCTGCTTTTGTTTCCTTCCCTTTTCTCTTTGGGCAGCGCGGAATTATTTTGTATACATTATAATAAAATATCCCAAGCTTTGAACATCTCACGGAGCACTCTTCAATCCATCATCTGAAAATGGAAAGAGTATGGGACAGCTGTAAACCTACAAAGACATGGCCGTCCACCTAAACTGACAGGCCGGGGAAGGAGAGCATTCATCAGAGAAGAAGCCAAGAGGCCTATGGTAACTTTGGAGGAGCTGCAGAGATCCACAGCTCAGGTGGGAGAATCTGTCCACAGGACAACTTTTAGTTGTGCACTCCACAAATCTGGCCGTTATGGAAGAGTGGCAAGAAGAAAGCCATTGTTGAAAGAAAGCCATAAGAAGTCCAATTTGCAGTTTGCAAGAAGCCATGTGGGGGACACTGCAAACATGTGGAAGAAGGTGCTCTGGTCACATGAGACCAAAATGGAACTTTTTGGCCTAAAAGCAAAATGCTATGTGTGGCAGAAAACTAACACTGCACATCACCCTGAACACACCATCCCCACCATGAAACATGGTGGTGGCAGCATTATGTTGTGGGGATGCTTTTCTTCAGTAGGGACAGAGAAGCTGGTCAGAGTTGATGGGAAGATGGATAGAGCCAAATACAGGGCAACCTTAGAAGAAAACCTGTTATGCCGCGTACACACTGTTGGATTTTCCAACGGAAAATGTTTGATGGGAGCTTTTTGTCGGAAATTCCGACTGTGTGTAGGCTCCATTGGACATTTTCCAGAGGAATTTCCGACACACAAAATTTGAGATCTGGATCTCAAATTTTCCGACAACAAAATCCGTTCTCGTAAATTCCGATCGTGTGTACACAATTCCGACGCACAAAGTTCCACGCATGCTCGGAATCAAGCAGAAGAGCCACACTGGCTATTGAACTTAATTTTTCTCGGCTCGTCATACATGTTGTACGTCACCGCGTTCTTGACGTTCGGAATTTCTGACAAGATTTGTGTGACCGTGTGTACACAAGACAAGTTTGAGCCAACATCTGTCGGAAAAAATCCATGGATTTTGTTGTCGGAATGTCTGATCAATGTCTGATCGTGTGTACAGGGCATTAGAGTCTGCAAAAGACTTGAGACTGGGGCAGAGGTTCACCTTCCAGCAGGACAATGACACTAAACATACAGCCAGAGCTTCAATGCAATGGTCTAGATCAAAGCATATTCATGTGTTAGAGTGGCCCAGACTTGTGAGTAACCAGGGGGATTCTCCCCCTGCCCTTTTCCTTCCCCTCTATTTCTTTGCATCAAATACCAGATTACATATATGTGCACTTTTTTGCAGATACAAGTATATGTACCCTGCCTGATGAGTGGAAAAAACCCACGAAACGCATAGAGACTTTTTTCGATACTACGCTATCACTTCTATCTTAGTTGGTTACCAACTAACACCACCCTCACCACGGTGGTGCAGCGATATGTATGTACAGTATATATACAGTCAGGTCCATAAATATTGGGACATCGACACAATTCTAATCTTTTTGGCTCTATACACCACCACAATGGATTTGAAATGAAACGAACAAGATGTGCTTTAACTGCAGACTTTCAGCTTTAATTTGAGGGTATTTACATCCAAATCAGGTGAACAGTGTAGGAATTACAACAGTTTGTATATGTAAATGTATGGGGACTAATGCGCAAAAACCACAATCTAAACAAGAAATAGATAATCTGAAAATATCAGTGAGGTACCAGGTAAAGAGCTGCCAACATAGATGGGTCCACTCAGTTCCCCCAAGAAAGACAATAGGTTCATATAAAATATGTGGCGCTGCTCTATCATTCAGTACCAAACCAGCATTTAAAATCCTAATCGTGATCTTCTAATGCCGCGTACACACGAGCGGACATTACGGCGGACTTTGCCCGGCGGACTGGATTTCGTCGGACAATTCGATGTGTGTGGGCTCCAGCGGACTTTGTTTTCTCAAAAGTTGGACGGAATTAGATTTGAAACTTGTTTAAAATTTATCCGTTGAAATCGAGTCCGGTCGAAAAGTCCGCCGTCTGTATGCTAGTTCGACGGACAAAAAGCCACGCTAGGGCAGCTATTGGCTACTGGCTATGAACTTCCTTGTTTTAGTCCGGTCGTACGCCATCACGTACGAATTCGACGGACTTTGGTGGATTGTGTGTAGGCAAGTCCGTTCATTCACAAAGTCCGTCGGAAAGTACGTCGAAAAGTCCGCCGGGCAAAGTCCGCCGTAATGTCCGCTCGTGTGTACGCGGCATAAGACAAAGAATAAAGGGACAAACACTGTGCCTAACGGTGACTCCAAGATACTGATTCCTACCAAAAAAAGTTATGGTAAACTCTGAACTACTAGCTCCACGCTGGAGTCCATCAAAGAAAGCATCAGTGCCAAATATAAGTAAAATAAGTGAGTGAACGTCAACCATTAAAGTGCCAAGTGCAAAATGAGATTCATGATGTATTAGCCACCACGCATAAAAGGGAGTGACAATATATAACGAATCTGGATGTAATTGAAATAATAACCTCCCAAAATAGCTGAGAATCAAATGGTCCCTAGTGCTGAGCAAGTAGAAATACCAAATAACTCTTAAGAGTGTAACACATAAAATTATAAATAGCAGACTGTCATAATGTGCATAGAAAAAATATATAAGTGAACTGTGATGTAAGATGCGTGCAAAGTCTCCGCATCAATATGAATCCACAATATCTAAATCAAAAATCAAACAGTGATAATAGTGCAATCATGCCATCATAAACGCACTAATGCGCTATAAATAAATAAATAACTAATACATATATAGACAGACATCCCACAGCAGAGATGCCGTCCCAAAGTGACAGTAGTGCAATTCAGTCCACAAGTATATAGAAGCGTGCAACTGTGATGAGTGGTGTCCACAAAAACGGTCTTTGAATAAGGTGCAAATGTGCAGTGACTGGTGCTATTCTTCTATATAAGTTCTGGTGCACACACCGAGTGTTTCCCCCAGCCTCTCACCTCCAGCAGCGGCCCCCAGTGGGCCAAGTAGAGCAGATAGATAATCTTGGAGAGGATGGGTTTCCTGGAACGATGTCAGTAGATCTGGCTCTCTGAATCTCCTCCCGCCGCTCCCAGTAATCCCAGCAATGGTAGTTAGGAACAAAGGAGAGGTCTCATAGTGTAGTAATTACGGGTGAATTTTATTAAAAAACGTAGTAACTTACATGTAAAAACACAACGATCAATAGATGATGTAGTGAGCTTCCGGGTCCCCGGGACGGCCGAATCACTACATCATCTATTGATCGTTGTGTTTTTACATGTAAGTTACTACGTTTTTTAATAAAATTCACCCGTAATTACTACACTATGAGACCTCTCCTTTGTTCCTAACTACCATTGCTGGGATTACTGGGAGCGGTGGGAGGAGATTCAGAGAGCCAGATCTACTGACATCGTTCCAGGAAACCCATCCTCTCCAAGATTATCTATCTGCTCTACTTGGCCCACTGGGGGCCGCTGCTGGAGGTGAGAGGCTGGGGGAAACACTCGGTGTGTGCACCAGAACTTATATAGAAGAATAGCACCAGTCACTGCACATTTGCACCTTATTCAAAGACCGTTTTTGTGGACACCACTCATCACAGTTGCACGCTTTTATATACTTGTGGACTGAATTGCACTACTGTCACTTTGGGACGGCATCTCTGCTGTGGGATGTCTGTCTATATATGTATTAGTTATTTATTTATAGCGCATTAGTGCGTTTATGATGGCATGATTGCACTATTATCACTGTTTGATTTTTGATTTAGATATTGTGGATTCATATTGATGCGGAGACTTTGCACGCATCTTACATCACAGTTCACTTATTATATTTTTTTCTATGCACATTATGACAGTCTGCTATTTATATTTTTATGTGTTACACTCTTAAGAGTTATTTGGTATTTCTACTTGCTCAGCACTAGGGACCATTTGATTCTCAGCTATTTTGGGAGGTTATTATTTCAATTACATCCAGATTCGTTATATATTGTCACTCCCTTTTATGCGTGGTGGCTAATACATCATGAATCTCATTTTGCACTTGGCACTTTAATGGTTGACGTTCACTCACTTATTTTACTTATATTTGGCACTGATGCTTTCTTTGATGGACTCCAGCGTGGAGTTTGTATATGTGCCTCCCACTTTTTAAGGGACCAAAAGTAATGGGACAGTTGGCTGCTAAGCTGTTCCATGGCCAGTTTTGTGTTATTCCCTCATTATCCCATTTACAAGGAGCAGATAAAAGGTCCAGAGTTCATTTCAAGTGTGCTATTTGCATTTGGAATCTGTTGCTGTCAACTCTCAATATGAGATCCATAGAGCTGTCACTATCAGTAGGGATGAGCTTCGAGTTCGAGTCGAACTCATGTTCGACTCAAACATCGGCTGTTCGCCAGTTCGCCAAACAGCGAACAATTTGGGGTGTTCGCGGCAAATTCAAAAGCCGCGAAACACCCTTTAAAAGTCTATGGGAGAAATCAAAAGTGCTAATTTTAAAGGCTTATATGCATGGTATTGTCATACAAAGTGTTTGGGGACCTGGGTCCTGCCCCAGGGGACATGGATTAATGCAAAAAAAAGTTTGAAAAACGGACGTTTTTTCGGGAGCAGTGATTTTAATAATGCTTAAAGTCAAACAATAAAAGTGTAATCTTCCTTTAAATTTCGTACCTGGGGGGTGTCTATAGTATGCCTGTAAAGGGGCGCATGTTTCCCATGTTTAGAACAGTCTGACAGCAAAATGACATTTCAAAGGAAAAAAAGTCATTTAAAACTACTCGCGGCTATTAATGAATTGCCGGTCCAACAATACACATAAAAGTTTATTGATAAAAACTGCATGGGATTTCCCCACAGGGGAACCCCGAACCAAAATTTAAAAAAAACTGGCGTGGGGGCCCCCCTAAATTCCTTACCAGGCCCTTCAGGTCTGGTATGGATATTAAGGGGAACCCCGTGCCAAAATTTTTTAAAAAAATTACGTAGGGGTCCCCCTCAAAATTCATACCAGACCCTTCAGGTCTGGTATGGATTTTAAGGGGAACCCCGCACCAAAATTAAAAAAAAAATTGGCGTGGGGTCCCCCCAAAAATCCTTACCAGGGGGGGACAGGGGGGTCTGTGGGCGGGGGGCTCATCGGAATCTGGAAGCCCCCTTTAACAAGGGGACCCCCAGATCCCGCCCCCCCCTGTGTGAAATGGTAAGGCGGTACTTTGTACCCCTACCATTTCACAAAAAAACTGTCAAAAATGTTAAAAATGACAAGAGACAGTTTTTGACAATTCCTTTATTTAAAGTCTTCTTTTTTCCATCTTCTATCTTCTTTCTTCTATCTTCCTTCGGTTTCTTCCTCCATCTTTTTCTACTTCCGATCCTCTGCTTCTTTCTCCAGTGTTCTATGTCCATTTGGAAGGACGTAGAGAGGAGGTGTTGCTGGATCTGGTGGCAGAGGAGGTGGGAGTGATCTTTCCTGATTGGACTGCTATCTGGAGGATTATGGTGACCGTCTGCTGACACACATCTACCATCCCGGATGAGATCCATTCGTTGAGAAGACAACACCCCAAGCTGATGCTATTATGCCTCTGATTAGAGGCTGTCTGGTAAGCCTTTAATCTATTCAAGGTGATGGGCGTTCATCACGGTGACAGTCACGGATTTATTCATACAACAAAGTCGCTTTAAATCTTTTTATGGACACTTTATTTGTTTATGCATTCTGAACTTTACCAAGACACGTGGATGTGGTGGTGTTAACCACGCACATATCCTTATAGTGAAGCACTTTTTTCACTTACTTGTTTGAATAGTGGACTTATTATATGATTTATTTTCACTGTTTATGGATCACATATAACAGATATTTACTTAATCAATTATCACTAATTTGGGGTTTTATATATATCCAGCGCTGCACTTCTTTTTATATTTATTTAGCAGTGCCCCTTGTCAAGGTTACAGTGCTTAGCTGCAGGATATTCCTTCACAGGTTGTTATATTCACATAATTATTGTTTGCACACCTAGCGCAAATTTTTTCTTTAGAATTATTTTTGTAATTCCTACATCGTTCACCTGATTTGGATGTAAATACCCTCAAATTAAAGCTGAAAGTCTGCAGTTAAAGCACATCTTGTTCGTTTCATTTCAGATCCATTGTGGTGGTGTATATAGCCAAAAAGATTAGAATTGTGTCGATGTCCCAATATTTATGGACCTGACTGTATGTACCATGTGTTACTAAGGAGCAATACTATTTATTTACTGTATTTTGATATGACTCAACATGTGTATATGTACCAACAAACATGATATTCTTCTCCTTCTCACTCCTCACCTTTCATGTTTACCCTGCTATATATCTCATGGACTCTCAGCAGCCTCCACTGACAAGGATGATGGTATAGCAAAGGGTGTCACAGGTCCTTGCATCATGTCTGCTAGCAGCACACCACCAGCTGTAGAGTATAGCAGGCACATTTCTCTGCCCCAGCTGCTGCATAGAGAAAAAAAAAATACACTCCCTGCCACCCACATGCCAAACGTCTAAGTTCCAGCTTGTCCAAATTGCTGGCTTTACAATTCTTCCCTTTCTGTCTGGTGGATTCTGCCTTCTTCCACGAATTGGTAGAATGTGCTGTACCACAATGGCAGGTTCCCAGTCGTTATTTCTTTGCACGTAACGCCATTCCAGCTCTGTACCATCATGTGGAAGGCAATGTTTTGGCATCGTTGGACAAGGCAGTCAGTAACAAGGTATACATTACTATTGACACGTGGTCCAGCAAGCCTGGTTAGGAACAATATATTTTGTTCACAGCACACTGGGTTACTATGCTTGAAACTAAGAAGGATGCAGGACAGGGCTCAGTGCTGGAGCTTGTTTTGCCACCATATCTCCATACAGCTGGTGGTGATGCTATAAACCACCAGTACCCCCTAAGTGTTCAAGGGGCCATTTAATGAGTCAAGCTAAAAGATGCCATGCAGTGCTTCAGTTGCCCTGTCTGGGGGGACAGGAGCCACACCAGAGCAGATATTCTTTCAGCTCTGCAGGGGCAGGCCCAGAGGTGATTTACGCCATGGAAGATTGAGCCAGGAATAGTGGTGTACGAGAATGGCACTAACCTTCTGTCCGCCCTTCGACAGGGAAGTTTACACATGTGCCATGCCATGCCCATCAGCGCAGCCTCATCAGTGTCCTAATAGTGCAGTCTGATCAGTGCCCCTATCAGTGCAATCTCATCAGTGCCCCTATCAGTGCAGTCTCATCAGTGTCCTATCAGTGCAGCATCATCAGTCTCCTTTCAGTGCAGCCCAGTGAAGGCTGGTGCTCAATATTTGGGGGGGCGGCAAAAAAACCTGTCCCCTCACTCCCACATACCGACACCACCGTCTTATCAGTGACCCTATAAATGCAGTCTCATCAGTGCGGTCTCATCAGTGTCCCTATTAGTGCAGCCTCATCAGTGTCCCTATCAGTGCAGCCTCACAGTGCCCCTATCAGTGCAGCTTCATCAGTGTCCCAGTGCAGCCCAGTGGAGGCTGGTGCTCAATATTTTTGAAGGGGTGGAAAACAAACCTTCCCCCCTCACTCGCACATACCGCCACCACCACCAATAACACCAGCAGAAAGCTCTATCTGTCTGAAAAAAATGAGACAAATTTAATTTGAGTACAGTGTTGCATGACCATGCAATTGCCATTCAAAGTACGACAGCGCTGAAAATTGGCCTGCGTGGGAAGGGGATGAAAGTAACCAGTAGGCAAATGGTTAAAGAAAACTGGCTTCTAACTTTTTTAGCTGGTTCCTAGATTCAAAGCAAATTTGTCAAGCCCTGCCTTAAAGAGGAGTTTATGTAATGCCTTTTCAGACTCTGGTAGGTTACAGTTTCATGAAAAAGCTAGCTTTGAGGCTTCTGTTGGTCAAAGGAGGAGCAAATTTGGTCAAATTATTTTGACCTCGGCGCCTAGGACTGTCAGCTTCAAGATCCCATTGGCAGCGTCTGCATCATATGGTGGTGGATTAACTATGGGCGAAAACAGACCTGGAAAGCTTTCCAGTAGATGATCCACTGTCCACTGGGTTTCTGGGTCATGAGAATAGACCACTGGCCAGAACTTGCCCAGTATGCAATTGAGCTGCTGGGCTGCCGTGCATCCAGTGCGCTTTCCGAACGGGCATTCAGTACTGCCAGAGGTTTTGTGGTAGTTAAAAGAGCACGTCTGTCCACAGACCGTTGACCGGCTGACATTTGTCAAAAGGAATCGGTCCTGGATTAGCTTTTGATTTATTTAACATGCCTCTTTAAGCACCTCCCACTGTTAACACAATTTGGCCACACCCACTGTTCACCTTGGTGCACTACACCATGACTGTAGAATGAGGCAATTTCAAGCCTCACCTCCACGGTAAATCAAGAGGGGCACCGCCGGAAAGAAAGAAGAGCGCACAGAAGCAGGCCTTATTTCATTTCTTGGCTCACTTATTCTTTCCTGGCGACGCCCCACATAATTTGCTATAGAAGTGAGGTTTCAGGCCTTACCTGCGTGGTGATTCTATAAGTCTTCATGCAACATGTGCAGTGAGTCGCTTATAACAAAACTTTGAAATTACTAAAATATTTATTATTATTACCATCCTGTGGCTTATTTATGTATTTATTACACTTGAACTTCTTTCTCTGGGCAGGGGACTGGAAGTGTGTGAATGGAAAACTTCTATCTCGTGTGTGTGCGGGTGCAGAACTGAATCTTCGCCCCAGGTGAAAGAATGTCTAGCTTCGCCACTGAATACAGAGCCTTGTGGTACACCACTAGTGATTATTTTCTGTTCTGAATGAACCCCATTTAACCGCTTGCCGACACCGCATGTACTTATGCGTCGGCAGAATGGCACGGCTGCGCAAATGGGCGTACCTGTACATCCCTTTGAATTTGCCACCGTGCGATCTCGTGTGCGCCGCCGGCGGCGCTCGCTCGCTCCCGCCGCAAGCTCCATGAGTAGGATCACCGACTCGATGTCCGCGGGGATACCCGCAATCATCTCACGGAGAGGAAGAATGGGGAGATGCTAATGTAAACAAGCATCTCCCTGCCTAGTGACACTGTCACTGATCATATGAAAAATGGGAGCTATTCCTGCGCTACCAAATTGGAAAAAAGTGTAGCAACCGTACAAAATTCAAACTAAATACGGAGACTGCATGAAACATATGCAACTGGACAGCTGCATGCACCAAGACAAGGGCCCAGACAGAAGCCCGAAACAAATGAAACAAGAGAAAAAAGGGGGGGGGGTGCTGCGCTAACCAGAGAGTCTCTACAATAATTGATAGTAACTTAATGGTGTAGAACAAGAGGCCTCAGCGAAATGGAATAAATATACATGTAGAAATCGCATGAACTGAAGTGTTTAAAACGCATGAGTTGGTGTAATAACTAAAAATCTAGTGAAATAAGGGCAAGTGATTTGAATATATGTTAATCCAAAGGGGTGGTAAATATAAATATAAGCAATAAAACATATGTCTAAAATCATCCAATCAAGTAAATAAGTGTCAACAGTAGAATATATCAAAGTGCTGGTGCTCTCATGCCTTAATTGCAATAATACAGACTGATAAATATCATAAAGTGCATGGATGAGAAAAAAAATAAATAAATCAAGTGGGGAAAAAAGAAAGGAATAATCGCCAAATCCTGGTGTTGCAACAAGTGCAGAGTGTAAAACCCGGTGTGGATGATCAAATAAAATAAATCAATATAATAATCCGATATAATTGCTAGTGTCCAAAAAATGATATAGTGTCCAGAGTTAGTACATATCCTGTTAGTGAACCAAAAAATACGTGCAAAACAAAGGCAAAACTCATCAATGGTGCACAGAAAAAAGTACTCAAACACAACAATGAATGACAGTGGGGTGATGATATGCAGAAAAAACACTCTGTGTCCTCTTCGTGCAGCATGCGCTAGTGTAGGTAATGGCCCCTTACCTAGCGGTGCTAGGTCAACCGCATATAAGTTGTTTTAATCAAAGGGTCCTGGGTCTCTACTGCGTCTCTGTATCCACGCTTGCCGACTCTGCAGGATCCTATTGATGGCTGGATGTATCTAGCTATGGTCCTAGCTGGGGTCCTGGGACAGTGCGGCTCCTAGCTCCTCCTCCACATCTCAAATGTATATAAAATATAGGACAAGGTACCCAAATAGTGAAGTATGTTTTCATAGGGGTCACTTTATTCATGTACACATATAGACAGAGTACTCACATTAAGCAGCTCGCTGCTCGTAGGATAAAAGGCTGTGATAACAAACTGCTTAATGTGAGTACTCTGTCTATATGTGTATGGAAGATCAACGAGACATTACTGAAGGATCCAGAGTATGAGAAACAGATAGCCCGGGAATTAGAATCCTTCTTTTTAACGAATAATTCAGATGAAACAACCCCATTATGTATATGGGAAACGCATAAATGTTATATTAGAGGAGTTCTCATATCTTTAGGAGCCTATAGGAAACGCTCCCTGGGCGCTAAGCTAGATTCCTTGATTAAAGAAATCCAGGTATTGGAACTAACACATAAGAAATCACTAGCACAGCAAACTGAGGAGAAACTTGCCCGTTTACGGGAAGAATTAAATTTGCTATTAATGGATAAAGCAAAAGCCAAACTAACCCGATGCAGGCGAGCATTTTATGAGTACGGGAATAAACCGAGTAGGATGCTGGCTAATGCGCTCAGAGATACGAGAGCACGAAATCATATTGAGCGTATTAAAACGCAAGGGAACGTATTAGTTAACTCCTCCCAGGCAATTGCAAAGGCATTCAGAGATTATTATACTAGTCTATATCAGATAGAGGGTCATATACCAACTTCAACGATACCTAATGGAGGGGAGACAGTAAAGGAATATATATTGGCATCAGGAATGCCAAAGTTGCCTGAAGAGGGAGCAGGGGATTTAGATGGACCGATTACAATAGAAGAACTCCGAAAAGCCCTTAAATCATTAAAACCAGGTAAGGCTCCAGGCCCTGACGGGTTCACCTTGCTTTACTATAGGACCTTTATTGAAAAATTGGCACCAAAATTTCTAGCCGCGTTTAATTCGATACGGGATGGGCAGAGGATGCCGGCGGAGACATTAATGGCTCACATAACTGTAGTTCCAAAGGAGGGAAAAGACCCGTCGCAATGCTCCAGTTATCGTCCAATTTCATTGTTAAATGTGGATCTTAAGATCCTTGCGAAAATACTCGCCACCAGATTACTGACATACATTCCCTCCTTAATACATCCCGACCAAGTGGGGTTTATACCTGACAGAGAAGGTAGAGAAAATACGCAAAGGGTTCTAAGTGCCATACATTTTGCTAAACAACATCAAAAACCCTTAGTGCTTATATCTACAGATGCAGAAAAAGCATTTGATAGGGTAGACTGGACATTCCTGAGAGCTACGATACAACATATAGGATTAAAAAGTGGGATGCAGAACTGGATTACAAGTTTATACTCATGCCCGAGAGCAAGGGTTAAGATAAACGACACACTGTCAGAGCCTTTTTCTATATGTAATGGAACACGTCAGGGATGTCCACTCTCGCCTATCATTTTTATCCTCACATTAGAACCCTTTTTAAGAACTATACGAGCCAATCCAGACATCAGGGGCATTGCAATAAAGGGAGAAGAACATAAAGTGGCTGCATATGCAGATGATCTGCTATTTTTTATAACTTCCCCAGTTATATCTCTCCCATCTCTATTATCCGAATTATGCAAATATGGAGGAATGTCCAACTTTAAGGTAAATTATAGTAAATCAGAAGCGATGGGAATAGAAGTGAATCCTGGTTTACAAAATCAGTTAATTGCTCACTTCACTTTCAGATGGACAGACTCCTATATATGCTACTTAGGGACTAAAATACCAAACAAGTTAAGTAGAGTGTTTGAACCTAATTTTGCTCCATTGGCACGACAGATTAAATCAGATTTTCAACAGTGGGATAGGGAAATCTTTACGTGGTTTGGTAGAATTAATATCATAAAAATGAATGTAATGCCAAGACTGATATACCTGTTTCAGACTTTACCAATCAACATTTCCCCAGGGTTCCTGGAAGATATGAGAGCAAGGTTTGCAAGGTTTATCTGGGTGGGAAAATCAGCGAGAGTTCGCAGAGATATCTTAACCCTACCAAAAGAAAGAGGAGGGGTCGGATTCCCAGATCCAGTTGGCTATTATGAGGCATCACATCTAGCTCGAGTAATAGATTGGTGTGTAGTCCAAAAGGATAAACCATGGATACATATGGAACAAGCAACGACCACTATACCCCTCGAGGGAATAGCATGGCTCTTGAACGAAGAGATCCCACAGATTGTAATGAGACACCCTACTGTAGGTGCTACTCTGCGATCCATTAAAAAGATGTTCAAGAAAATAGGGTTGTCGACACATCCAAGTCCCATGATTCCAATACTGGGTAATAGGGATGAGCCGAACACCCCCCGGTTCGGTTCGCACCAGAACCCGCGAACGGACCGAAAGTTCGCACGAACGTTAGAACCCCATTGACGTCTATGGGACTCGAACGTTCGAAATCAAAAGTGCTCATTTTAAAGGCTAATTTGCATGGTATTGTCCTAAAAAGGGTTTGGGGACCCGGGTCCTACCCCAGGGGACATGTATCAATGCAAAAAAAACTTTTAAAAACGGCCGTTTTTTCGGGAGCAGTGATTTTAATGATGCTTAAAGTAAAAAAAAAAAAGTGAAATATTCCTTTAAATATCGTACCTGGGGGGTGTCTATAGTATGCCTGTAAAGTGACGCGTGTTTCCCATGTTTAGAACAGTCCCTGCACCAAATGTCATTTTTAAAGGAAAAAATCTCATTTAAAACTGCTTGCGGGTTTAATGTCATGTCGGGTCCTGGCAATATGGATGAAAATCAGTGAGACAAACGGCATGGGTACCCCCCAGTCCATTACCAGGCCCTTTGGGTCTTGTATGGATATTAAGGGGAACCCCGCACCCAAATTAAAATAAGGAAAGGTCCCTATATACTCTGAACAGCAGTATACAGGCGGTGCAAACAAGACAGGGACTGTAGGTTTGTTGTTAAGTAGAATCTCTTTGTAATTTTGAACATTTTTAATGTGTTTAGCTCCAGCCAAAAAATCTTTTCTAAGCTTTTTGGAAAACATAGGGAAGGGTTATCACCCCTGTGACATTTGTTTTGTGTCTTTCCTCCTCTTCAGAAGATTTCACCTCACTTTTTTGTCCCAATGAAAAATGTTTTTTGAAAATTTGGGTTTTTTTGTGGAACAAGGATTGGAAAGCATCAGTGGAAAGGAGAAATTGTTTTCCCATATTAACTCTTACATGAGAGAATTTCCCTTCCTATGGGTAGATTTCATCTCACTTCCTGTTGTCTCCTTCCGTTTGCAAGTAGGAGTCGTTTGTAAGTTAGATGTTTGAAAGTAGGGTCCTGCCCTATATACTCAGCAGAAATTTGGGCCTTAGGTGTTGCTGTGGCCAAAACACTGTAAGCCCTCACAGGGCCCTGCTGTGAAATATTAGATCAAGAATTGTAATTACATGCCCCTGTTGAACAGGAGCTGAAAAATTAGGCCTTAGGCACTGGTGCTGGTGCCACAACACTGCAACCCCTCACAGACACTCTAGTTGGAACGCAGGAACGAGCACTGCTGCAAAGTATTGCATCAAAAATTGTAATTACACGCCCCTGTTAGACAGGGGCAGAAAAATTGGGCCTTAGGCACTGGTGCTGGTGCCACAACACTGCAACCCCTCACAGACACTCTAGTTGGAACGCAGGAACGAGCACTGCTGCAAAGTATTGCATCAAAAATTGTAATTACACGCCCCTGTTAGACAGGGGCAGAAAAATTGGGCCTTAGGCACTGGTGCTGGTGCCACAACACTGCAACCCCTCACAGACACTCTAGTTGGAACGCAGGAACGAGCACTGCTGCAAAGTATTGCATCAAAAATTGTAATTACACGCCCCTGTTAGACAGGGGCAGAAAAATTGGGCCTTAGGCACTGGTGCTGGTGCCACAACACTGCAACCCCTCACAGACACTCTAGTTGGAACGCAGGAACGAGCACTGCTGCAAAGTATTGCATCAAAAATTGTAATTACACGCCCCTGTTAGACAGGGGCAGAAAAATTGGGCCTTAGGCACTGGTGCTGGTGCCACAACACTGCAACCCCTCACAGACACTCTAGTTGGAACGCAGGAACGAGCACTGCTGCAAAGTATTGCATCAAAAATTGTAATTACACGCCCCTGTTAGACAGGGGCAGAAAAATTGGGCCTTAGGCACTGGTGCTGGTGCCACAACACTGCAACCCCTCACAGACACTCTAGTTGGAACGCAGGAACGAGCACTGCTGCAAAGTATTGCATCAAAAATTGTAATTACACGCCCCTGTTAGACAGGGGCAGAAAAATTGGGCCTTAGGCACTGGTGCTGGTGCCACAACACTGCAACCCCTCACAGACACTCTAGTTGGAACGCAGGAACGAGCACTGCTGCAAAGTATTGCATCAAAAATTGTAATTACACGCCCCTGTTAGACAGGGGCAGAAAAATTGGGCCTTAGGCACTGGTGCTGGTGCCACAACACTGCAACCCCTCACAGACACTCTAGTTGGAACGCAGGAACGAGCACTGCTGCAAAGTATTGCATCAAAAATTGTAATTACACGCCCCTGTTAGACAGGGGCAGAAAAATTGGGCCTTAGGCACTGGTGGTGGCGCCCAGAACCAAAAATGTTCTTACAAGCTATCAGCGTGATGATTGAGGAGGAAGAGGATAATTACTCAGGGATAATCACTCAGCATCAACATAGGCAGTCTTTGAAGGGATCTGAAAAAAATTATTCAGTTACATCAGCATCAGGTGCTTGGTAGCTGGTGGTGATCCAAGACTGATTCATTTTTATGAAGGTCAGCCGATCGACCGAGTCAGTGGACAGACGCACCCTGTGATCGGTTACCACGCCTCCAGCAGCACTGAATGTACGTTCCGAAAGAACGCTGGATGCAGGACAGGCCAGTAGCTCAATTGCATACTGTGCAAGCTCTGGCCAGTGATCCATCCTCAAGACCCAGTAACCCAGAGGATTTTCGGTGGGAAAGGTGTCCAAGTCTGATCTTGCCCCTAGGTATTCCTGCACCATGTAAAACAGACGCTGGCGATGGTTGCTGGAACCGATCATACCTTGGGGCTGCGGACCAAAAAATTGTCTGAACGCATCGGTCAGACGGCCACCTTCTCCACCGCTCCTTCTTTGACTGACCGAAGCCTCAGCAACACGTTGTCCAGAAACAGGAGTTTGTAACCTCCCAGTCTCTGGGAACGCGTTGCACAGACCTTTCTGCAAGGCCTCCCGAAGATGTTTCATCCTCTGCTCCCTCTGCGATGGCAAGATAAGGTCCGCAACCTTACCCTTGTAACGTGGATCAAGGAGGGTTGCCAGCCAGTATTGGTCCTTCTCCTTGATACCACGAATACGAGGATCCTTACGCAGGCTTTGCAGGATCAGGGAGGCCATGCAGCGTAGGTTTGCTGAGGCATTCGGTCCGGAGTCCTCTGGGTCACTAAGGACAACAACGTCCGCAGCCACCTCCTCCCAGCCACGTACAAGTCCATGTGTTCCTTGGGACTGATCCCTTAAAGACTGCTGATGCTGAGTGCCAGGCTCCACCTCCATACTGACACAATCTTCCTCCTCCTCCTCCTCCTCCTCCTCGTCCTCTTCCTGTGTGATCGGCGGGCACGCAGGAACACTGTCTGGATAAAGGGGGCCTTGAGAGCTAAGGAAGTCCTCCTCTTCCTGCCTCTGTTCTGCCTCAAGTGCCCTGTCCATTATTCCACGCAGCGTGTGCTCCAACAGGTGGACAAGGGGGACAGTGTCACTGATGCATGCACTGTCAGTGCTCACCATCCTCGTGGCCTCCTCGAATGGTGACAGGACAGTGCATGCATCCCTGATCATGGCCCACTGGCGTGGGGAAAAAAAACCAAGGTCCCCTGACCCTGTCCTGGTGCCATAGTCGCACAGGTACTCATTGATGGCCCTCTGCTGCGTGTGCAGCCGCTGCAGCATGGCCAACGTCGAGTTCCACCTGGTGGGCATGTCACAGATTAGGCGGTTCTTGGGCAGGTTAAACTCCTTTTGGAGGTCCGTCAGCCGAGCACTGGCATTATATGACCGGCGGAAATGCACACAGACTTTCCTGGCCTGCCTCAGGACATCCTGTAAGCCCGGGTACCTGCCCAAGAACCGCTGCACCACCAAGTTAAGGACGTGAGCCAAACAGGGCACATGGGTCAGTTGTCCCTGTCGGAGGGCAGAGAGGAGGTTGGTGCCATTGTCGCAAACCACCATTCCTGCCTTAAGTTGGCGTGGCGTCAACCACCTCTGAACCTGCCCCTGCAGAGCTGACAGAACCTCTGCCCCAGTGTGGCTCCTGTCCCCCAAGCACACCAGCTCAAGCACCGCATGGCATCTTTTGGCCTGCGTACTTGCGTAGCCCCTTGAACGCCTACGGAGCACCGCTGGTTCCGAGGAAGAGGCCATGGAGGAAGAAGAAGAGGAGGGGGTGGAGGAGAGAGGTGTGTCACAATCAGCATTTTGGAGGCGTGGTGGCGGAACAACCTCCAACACTACTGCACCTTGTCCTGCATCCTTCCCAGCTGCCAGCAGAGTCACCCAATGCGCCGTGAAACTTAAGTAACGTCCCTGTCCATGCCTGCTGGACCATGAGTCAGCGGTAATATGCACCTTACCGCTGACCGCCCTGTCCAGCGAGGCATGGACATTGCCTTCCACATGCCGGTAGAGAGCCGGAATCGCCTTCCGTGAGAAAAAGTGGCGTTTGGGTACCTGCCACTGAGGAACCGCACATTCCACAAACTCACGGAAGGGGGCAGAGTCTACCAACTGAAAAGGCAGCAGTTGAAGTGCTAGCAATTTTGCCAAGCTAGCATTCAACCGCTGGGCATGTGGATGGCTGGGAGCAAACTTCTTTCGGCGGTGCAGCAGCTGGGGCAGGGAAATTTGCCTGGTACAATCTGACGTCGGTGTACCAAAAGCAGATTGCCCACAAGTACTTGGCTGTGACACACCTAATTCTACACCTTCATTCCTCTCACTGCAGGTCTCAGAGAGGACTGAAGGTCTAGTGGGGTTGGAAATCTCAGCTGATGAGGAGCAAGGAGAGATCCTCTTTGTTCTTTGGTGTGGGTCTTTCAGATACGCTTGCCAACGAACTGCATGGCAGGTCAACATATGTCTGGTCAAGCATGTGGTACCCAAGCGGGAGATGTTTTGGCCACGCGAGATACGCTTGAGACATATGTTGCAAATAGCAGCGGTGCGATCTGATGCACTCGTCTCAAAAAAGGCCCACACCAAAGAACTTTTTGAATAACGCGCAGAGACTGCAGCGCCCTGCACATGTGGAGCTTTGGGGTGTGATGCAGTCAATGTGCTGCCCTTAGGCTGGCCCCTGGAGGGCATCCTGCCTCGTTGGTGATGTGCCGCCTCCTCCTCCTCCTCCTCCTCCTCTCTCCTATCAGGCACCCACGTTGAGTCAGTGACCTCATCATCCCCTCCCTCCTCATCACTGGAGCAAACCTGGCAGTATGCTGCAGCAGGGGGAGCATGACTGCCAGATTGCTGTCCTTCTTGGGCACCCCCTCTGTCCGTGCTCATGTTACTGCCTTCATCGAGCTCAGTATCATCATCAGAGCCTTCCAAACGCTGGGCATCCTCCTGGAGCATGTACCCAACACTGTGGTCAAACAGTTCGAGGGAATCCTCATGAGGACATGGTGGAGCTAGGGAAGGAGTCACTGATGACATTGAGCTGAGGGAAGAGGCCGCTGCTTTGCCAGACAAAGCACCCTGGGCATGGGTGAGAGAGGATGAGGAGGATGAGGACGGCTTGGTCATCCACTCGACCAAGTCTTCCGCATGTTGCGGCTCAACACGGCCAGCTGCCGAAAAAAAGGCCAAGCGTGTCCCATGGCCACGTGCTGATGAGGATGCACCGTCTCCACGACCAGCACTAGACACAGAGCCTGCTTGCCCTCTCTTATTGGCTTGTGACTGTCTGCCTCTCCTTCTTGGCCTTCCAGACATACTAATGGCCTGTAGCTGCACTAAGCTGGGATAGAACACCTGTAATTTTCTTCAGGTAGCTTTATATACTGTAACCAGACAAGCCTGCCTGTCAGTAGGAAGATAACAGGAACGGATCTAGCTGAACACTGTGAGCAGGACACACTGTACTAAATGTAAATAGTCTAGCTGCCTGACCGTGGTACTAATAGGATCAAAAAGAACACCTGTAATTTTCTTCAGGTAGCTTTATATACTGTAACCAGACAAGCCTGCCTGTCAGTAGGAAGATAACAGGAACGGATCTAGCTGAACACTGTGAGCAGGACGCACTGCACTGAATGTAAATAGCAGGAACGGATCTAGCTGAACACTGTGAGCAGGACGCACTGCACTGAATGTAAATAGCAGGAACGGATCTAGCTGAACACTGTGAGCAGGACGCACTGCACTGAATGTAAATAGCAGGAACGGATCTAGCTGAACACTGTGAGCAGGACGCACTGCACTGAATGTAAATAGCAGGAACGGATCTAGCTGAACACTGTGAGCAGGACGCACTGCACTGAATGTAAATAGCAGGAACGGATCTAGCTGAACACTGTGAGCAGGACGCACTGCACTGAATGTAAATAGCAGGAACGGATCTAGCTGAACACTGTGAGCAGGACGCACTGCACTGAATGTAAATAGCAGGAACGGATCTAGCTGAACACTGTGAGCAGGACGCACTGCACTGAATGTAAATAGCAGGAACGGATCTAGCTGAACACTGTGAGCAGGACGCACTGCACTGAATGTAAATAGCAGGAACGGATCTAGCTGAACACTGTGAGCAGGACGCACTGCACTGAATGTAAATAGCAGGAACGGATCTAGCTGAACACTGTGAGCAGGACGCACTGCACTGAATGTAAATAGCAGGAACGGATCTAGCTGGACACTGTGAGCAGGACGCACTGCACTGAATGTAAATAGCAGGAACGGATCTAGCTGAACACTGTGAGCAGGACGCACTGCACTGAATGTAAATAGCAGGAACGGATCTAGCTGAACACTGTGAGCAGGACGCACTGCACTGAATGTCAATAGCAGGAACGGATCTAGCTGAACACTGTGAGCAGGACGCACTGCACTGAATGTAAATAGCAGGAACGGATCTAGCTGAACACTGTGAGCAGGACGCACTGCACTGAATGTAAATAGCAGGAACGGATCTAGCTGAACACTGTGAGCAGGACGCACTGCACTGAATGTAAATAGCAGGAACGGATCTAGCTGAACACTGTGAGCAGGACGCACTGCACTGAATGTAAATAGCAGGAACGGATCTAGCTGAACACTGTGAGCAGGACGCACTGCACTGAATGTAAATAGCAGGAACGGATCTAGCTGAACACTGTGAGCAGGACGCACTGCACTGAATGTAAATAGCAGGAACGGATCTAGCTGAACACTGTGAGCAGGACACACTGCACTAAATAGTCTAGATAGAAGATAACAGGAACGGATCTAGCTAAACTGAATACAGTGTATATATATATATGCAACACCTGGGATGCATATATATACACAATACACTGTAAGTGCAGCTAACTGACTGACTGTTCTGCCTAATCTATCTAACTCAAATCAAATGACACTGTCTCTCTCTCTCTCTATCTCTCAGCACACCGGAACACACACTACACAGGGCCGCCGTGCAGGCGGCCTTATATAGTGTGGGGTGTGTACTAAATCCCCTGAGCCATAATTGGCCAAAGCCACCCTGGCTTTGGCCAATTACAGCTCTCTCTACTGACGGCGCTGTGATTGGCCAAGCATGCGGGTCATAGTGCATGCTTGGCCAATCATCAGCCAGCAATGCACTGCGATGCCGCAGTGAATTATGGGCCGTGACGCGCCACACGAATTTGGCGCGAACGGCCCATATCGTTCGCAATTCGACGGACGGTCGAACAGCCGATGTTCGAGTCGAACATGGGTTCGACTCGAACACGAAGCTCATCCCTACTGGGTAATTCGAGCTTTGACCCAGGCTTAACAGATCAGGTTTTTAAGGATCTAAAGCAACGGGGAATCAGCAGGCTTCTGCATTTCTCGATAGACAATCATGTGATGACTAGCGGGGAGATTGAATGGGTGTTTGAAGGGGATCTAGATCCATTTAGGAGAATGCAGCTTAACGCCTTCCTTCGATCCAAAATATCGCGATTGTCTAAAAGGGGAACCAGTGAGACACTCATTATCACTAATGTACTCCCTACTAATTGAGCTGAAAGCCCCACAAGAATTGGCTTTTATGCAAGCTTGGGAAAGGGACCTAGGGGTAACATTCTCCAAAGCACAGGAAAATAAGATTCTTTTGTTTACACATAAGGCCTCAATGGCAACTAGATACCAAGAAGGGGATATAAGATTTTGACTAGGTGGTACAGAACCCCGACAGTACTGAATCGAATATTGCCACAAATGTCTAACCTTGGTTGGCGATGTCAGGGGGCAGAGGGCACTATGGTACACATATTCTGGGAGTGTCCGGGACTGAAAGAATTTTGGAAGATGGTCTCTGAAACAATTAACGAAATTTCGGGAGTGTTTCTTGGAGAAAATCCAGCAGCGTTTTTATTGCATGATGTCCCGGTACCCACTGAAAAATACAAAAATTCCCTCTTAAGGCATCTGCTTACGGCAGCAAAAGCCTGTATCCCGGCTATTTGGAAAAGCACCGCATCCCCAACTAGATCACAATGGCTTGGCAGAGTAACAGAAATCCAGCAAATGGAAAATCTTACTATGATGTTGAGAGAGCAAGAGGACAAGTATCGAAAAGTCTGGACTCCCTATATTACATATAGGGAACAAAATCGCTAAATAAAATCTTTAATAGCTGGGTAGTATTAATTAACTTATGGTAGATTGTCCCGGGGAATTGGTTAGTGGTTGGGGGAGGTGGACGAGGGTGGATGTTATGGTGGGGCAGAGTATATTTAGTTTTTTTTTTTTTTCCTCTCTTCCATTTCTCATTTCTTCTCTTTTTTTTTTAATTTTTTTTTTTATTATTTTTTTTTTTTTCTTCTCTTTTCATAGGTGTAGGATAATCAGGGTTCTCCCTGATGAAGGAAAATGTAACAAGAGTAGAAATTAAGCGGTTGTGTTTAGAATATTTGGAATTGGGAATAAACAACGAAATAGTCTAATGCCCCGTACACACGGTCGGATTTTCCGATGGAAAATGTCCGATCGGAGCATGTTGTCGGAAATTCCGACCGTGTGTGGGCTCCATCGGACATTTTCCATCGGATTTTCCGACACACAAAGTTGGAGAGCAGGATATAAAATTTTCCGACAACAAAATCCGTTGTCGGAAATTCCGATCGTGTGTACACAAATCCGACGGACAAAGTGCCACGCATGCTCAGAATAAATAAAGAGATGAAAGCTATTGGCCACTGCCCCGTTTATAGTCCCAACGCACGTCTTTTACGTCACCGCGTTCAGAGCGATCGGATTTTCCGACAACTTTGTGTGACCGTGTGTATGCAAGACAAGTTTGAGCCAACATCCGTCGGAAAAAATCCTAGGATTTTGTTGTCGGAATGTCCGAACAAAGTCCGACCGTGTGTACGGGGCATAAGAGTAAAGGAAGGAAAGGGGGAAAATATATATATATATATATATATATATATATATATATATATATATATATAACCTCCCTATAATATTTAGCGTGTGTTGAGAAGTTGATAATTGTAAAATAGATGGAATGTTATACTGATGGAATCATATGTAACGTTGTATTTCTATTTTTGTGAAAAAATAAAGAATTTATAAAAAAAAAAAGGGATGCAGACCTCATGCGTGCACTTAAACTGATACTAAAGGCTTAAATGTAATGCCCCATACACAAGGTCGGATTTTCCGACGGAAAATGTGTGATAGGACCTTGTTGTCGGAAATTCCGACCGTGTGTAGGCTCCATCACACATTTTCCATCTGATTTTCTGTCACACAAAGTTTGAGAGCAGGATATAAAATTTTCCGACAACAAAATCCGTTGTCGGAAATTCTGATTGTGTGTACACAAATCCGAAAGACAAAGTGCCACGCATGCTCAGAATAAATAAAGAGATGAAAGCTATTGGCCACTGCCCCGTTTATAGTCCCGACGTACATGTTTTACATCACCGCGTTCAGAATGATCGGATTTTCCGACAACTTTGTGTGACCGTGTGTATGCAAGACAAGTTTGAGCCAACATCCGTCGGAAAAAATCCTAGGATTTTGTTGTCGGAATGTCCGAACAAAGTCCGATCGTGTGTACGGGGCATTACTGTATGGAAACCCGACAATGCATTTCAGGGCACTGCCTCTTTGTCAAGCCTAACAGAATGGTATACAGGGAACCTACTGTATATATAAACACTTTATAAATAGGGCAGGAGTTTAAGCATAACATTCTCACTATTCTCACTTAAAATCATGTGTCAGAAAGTTCTTATTATACTACACCCAGTGTCATTATATACTGTACAACATAATTGAATGGAACTCCTTGACATAATACACAGTTTCAATATATAACTATGATGCAGACATTGTAAAAACACACACAAGAGGGCGCAAATGCCTAGCGCAGTACCACCATAACATCTATTAAAAACACAACAATATTATACACAATACACAGCTCCAGCAGGTGGGACGGTTATCCTCATCTAATGCCACACAGTGAAGAAGCTTTTGCGTTTTGGGGGATAAGCCCCCTTCCTCAGAGCTCTGTTCCACTTGCTGGAGCTGTGTATTTGAAAAGCTTGATTGTATATACGTTTGCGAGTATGATATTGTTGTGTTTTTAATAAATGGTTATGGTGGTAATGCACTATCCGTTTGTGCCCACTTGTGTGTGTTTTTACAGTGCATTGATGATGTCCAGGTCTGAGGAGGAAATCATTGCTTGCCATAGTAATTTTGAGAAGTTCCTTGGACAAAGCGATGGATGGTTTTTAATTCATTTGTCTGTATGATGCAGACATATTAAAGGATGAGTTCACTTTTGAAAAAATAATATATGCTAACTTTTGCAGGTAAAAAAAAAAATTACTATATTAGTGTGGGGTTACCCATAACATCCATACCAGACCTGAAGGGCCTGGTATGGTATTTGGGGGGGATCCCCACACCATTTTTTTTTTAATTTTGGTGCGGTGCTTCCTTAAAAATCCATACCATACCTGAAGGGCCTGGTATGGATTTTGGGGGGACCCCCACGTAATATTTAAAAAAAATTTGGTGCAGGGTTCCCCTTAACCACTTCAATACACTGTGTTATATAAACTACACTGCCTGCACTGATGGAATATACAGTATCTCACAAAAGTGAGTATACCTGTCAAGTGGGCCACGTACCTGAGGTGAGACCGAAGTAGTGGGGGAGGCCTCCCTTGCACCTCGGGTCTTTGAAATCTCTGGAGATGGTGACAGAGACTTGGTGGACACTGAGTGGCAAGGGTGCCAGGGGTGCGGAGCACCGTGCAAGGCTTAGTCCAAGATCCGAGCCGAGGTCAAGTCCAGTTTGGCAACGAAGTATAAAAGGGATAATCAGAAGAAGAATGGTCGAGATCCAAGCCAGGGTCGGTCCCAATCTGGCAGCTGAGTACAAAAGGGGCAAAGAAGTAGAATGGTCAAGGTACAAATCCGAGGTCAATGGCAAGCAGCAATCAAGAGTAGTCAAATAGGGTTCCAGGTCACAACAAGTTCAGACAGATCACACACTAGCACAGGAACAAGGAGGGACTGAAAATAATCCAGCAATTTGGCAGTGTCGGGGCTGGGCTTATATAGGGAAGTTTGAGGTCACTTCCTGTGTGCCTCCTGGGCATTTTCCGCCTTTTTCCATCAGGTTGAGGTCATTTCCTGTGCGCCTCCTGGGCATTTTCCTGCCCTTTTCCATCAAGCCTTCTGTGCAGGTGCAGGTTGGTGCACTGAAGCATCTTTGGCGCATTCTCAGTTGGCACGAATTTCCTCTTGGGGCAACCCGCCATTGGTGCATGCATAGTAAGCCCTGGACTCTTACAGAGCCCCCCTCCGAAGGGGCGGCCTCCGGGCGCCCGTCGGGGATGAAGCTCGCTGAAAGAACCGCCGGAGATCTGGAGCATGGATATGCAACTTGGGTTCCCAGGAATTCTCTTCAGGGCAGTAACCCCTCCACCAGAAATTGGCGTCTGTGGCTCCTACTACAGCAGTCCAGGATGGCCTCCACTTTGTACTCCTCAATCCCTTTAATCAGAGAGGGAGGTGGAGGACGGGCCCCATGTTCCCCAAAGGGGTTTGGGGCCACTGGCTTCAGGAGGGAGGCATCCAGTAAGTTGAGGGCAGTTTGAGTTTGTAGACAACAGGGTTGAATCGGGACAGGACAGGGAAGGGCCCAATGAACTTAGGGCCCAATTTCTTTTTGTCTCCCAGTTGAAGATCCAGGTCCCCCCGCCGCCTTTGATCATAGATGGTCTTTTAATCCAGCTGTGCCTTGGCCATGGTATCCTTTAGGAGCTCTAAGTTGTTGTGTAGAAACTCCACTCTGTTCCAGACAGCCGAAGCGGAGGTGGGTAGGACAGGGGAAAAAGAAGGGTGGTACCCCAGGTTGGCGTAGAATGGTGATTGCTTAGTGGTAGAATGTATTGCATTGTTGTATGTGAATTCTGCGCAAGGAAGTAGGGACGCCCAATTGTCTTGGACAAAGGTGGAGAAACAACGAAGGTACTGTTCAAGAGTTTGGTTCGTGCATTCCGTTTGTCCATTGGTCTGAGGGTGGTAGGCCAAAGAGTAGTGGTTCTCCAAGTCTAGAGCAAGACAGAGCTCCTTACAGAATTTAGAGGTAAATTGGACCCCACGATCCGATACATAATTGCTGGGGACCCCGTGGAGGCGTATGATCTCCTTGATAAAAGCCTAAGCTGTTTTTGGGGCGGAAGGAGTGCCAATCATAGGAATAAAATGAGCCATTTTTGTAAGGGGGTCCACAACAACAAAGAGGGATGTAAACCCATCAGAGGGTGGTAGCTCCACTATGTAATCCATTCTGATCTGTTCCCAGGATCTGGAGGGAACAGGCAGGGGGCGTAGGAGACCCCATGATTTATTCTTTTCCATTTTGCTGTGATTGCATACCAGGCAGGAATTGACGTAAGCGTGGCAGTCTGCCTTGAGGGTAGGCCACCAAAAGGTTCGCAAAAGCAGATCGGTGGTTTTGGTCACCCCGAAATGCCCTGCTAACTTGTTGTCATGGCAGAGTTTGAGCTCAGGAACTCTCACCTGAAGGGGCACAAACACAGCATGGTCATGGAAGAAAAGTCTGTCCTTTTCTTGCAGATGTTCTCCTGAGGGCAGTTGGTCTAGAGAGGAGGCCAGTTTAATCCTGGACAAGAGGTCATTCGTAAGTAGGAAGAAATTATAGGCAGGGAGTATCGTGTCCGTCATTGGCGAGTTATCTGATGTGTGATACATGCGGGATAGAGCATCAGGTTTACAATTCTTGGATCCCGGACGGTACGTGATATGCATTTGAAATCTGGTGAAAAAGAGAGCCCATCTGCTTGTCTAGGTCTGAGATGTTTAGCTGTATGGAGGTACCTATGATCAGTGTAGATAAGTATAGGGTGCGAGGCTTCTTCCAATAGATATCGCCATTCTTCCAGGGCCAGTTTAATAGCAATGAGTTCCTGGTCCCCTACATCAATATTCCTTTCGACTAGGGGCAATTCCCTGGAAAAGAAGGCAACAGGATGAAACATGGCTGTGGTTTTGTGGCACTGAGAAAGCACTGCCCGAACCGCAATCTCTGAAGCATTGACCTCCAACAGGTAAGGCAGGTCTGGGTCGTGATGACGAAGGACTGGGGCAGAGGTGAATTGCTTCTTGAGTTTGTCGAAAGCCGTTTGTGCTGAGGTGGACCACAGAAAATGGCTGTTTGGCTTGGTGAGTTGTGTGATAGTGTCAGAGAACCATCACAAACGCTCGTTCCCGGGTGCCAGCCGGACGTACGGTAAGAACGAGCGAGCCCCGGACTAGGCACGCACGTAATGCAATCGTACGAACGAGGGCACGTCAGCGCATGCACGCTCGCACGCCAACGAATCACGGCGCAAGGCGCCCTATTTAAACGATCAGCAGACTAGCATCAATGCTGGATTGTCTCAGCTCGTTCCTGAACCCTTGCTGTTGCCTTGTTTACTTGACCCTGATCTTGAACCTCTGCTTGCCTTGACTACCCTCTCGGATCACCCCTACATCTCTGCCTGCCTTGTTTCCTGTATTGATCTCGGCTTGGACTCCTGACTACGGCTCTGTCTCCCGATTCGGTACCCCGCTGCCAGTTTGTTGCCAACCTCCGCCAGTCCCTGACCACGTATCTGCCTGCCGATTGTGTACCTCGTTGCCAGCACGTTGCCAACTCCTGCCTGCCTTGACCCTGCAAGTTCCTCTGCTGGATCTCTCCTGCATCCATCCAGGGATCAGCACCTCAGCTTCCTTCCGAAGACTTCTGGGTTCCTGATCCTGCCAGCAGGCACCTGCACCCTTCCGCCGCCCTAGCAACCCTGTCTCAACCTCCAGGGGCGCTAGGACCGGGACCGTGCGAGAGGCCGCCCTCGTCATTTCAGACTCCGCTGTAAGGTACGTGACAGTACAATCCAGCCAAAAATGGAGTCTGAAAGGGGGGCCTCAGCTATGGACGCTCTGTGTCAACAGATCGCAAATCTCACTCAAGCAGTTCAGGGCCTGCAAGATGGCTACCAACGACTTGAACAACGAGTGGAGTCTCTCTCTCCAAGTACCTCAGCACCTCGAACCTCAACACCTGCATCATCAACTCCAGTTTCCACACCCACAGTAGTGGTGCCACCCCCAGAACCACGAGTTCCTGCTCCGGAGAAATTCATGGGTGACCGCAGCAAATTCCGTGCTTTCAGAAATGCCTGCCATTTGTACTTCTTGCTTCAGCCCCGCACCTTTTCTTTGGAAAGTACCAAGGTGGGGTTCATCATTTCATTACTGCAGGGAGAACCTCAGACCTGGGCTCATCATTTACTGGAACAAGCCAGTCCCTTGCTGGGTACCATGGACTCTTTCTGGGATGAAATGGCCAAACTGTATGATGATCCCCAGCGTACTACCACAGCCGAGGCCAGCCTCCACACCCTTCAGCAGGGTCGTAGGCCCGTGGAGGACTATGTTACAGACTTTAAACGGTGGAGTACCGACACACATTGGAACGACGCCGCTCTCCGTTTTCAGTTCCGTTTAGGGCTTTCGGAGGCACTCAAGGATGAACTAGCTCGTGTGGGGATCCCTGATTCCCTCGAAGAACTAATTCAACTGTCCATTCAGATCGATCGCCGGCTGAGGGAGCGAAGATCTGAAAGGACCAGCCAGTATCGGCCCATGTGGATGCTACCCAGGGTACCCAGTCGCCTACCTACCTCCACACCCCCACTATCTGCTTCTACCACAGAACCTCCAGAACCAATGCAATTGGGTTTGCTTCGAGCACCCTTGACTCCGGAAGAAAAACAATGCCGTCGCATGAATAATCTCTGCCTCTACTGTGGGGGAGCCGGTCATTACGCCAATATGTGTCCCAACAAGACCCGTAAGTGTGACTCTCCTCTTCTTGATCGTTATGCATTAACTCTAGCAAGAACGACTCACATTGCTGTTCCTGTCTCTCTACAGCTTCCAGAAGAGGTGCTTCAGATCCAGGCCATAATTGACTCCGGTGCCTGCAGTTGCTTCATTGACCGTGCCTTTGCCCTGCAACACAACATTCCGCTGCGATTGAAGCAACATAAACTGTTCATCCGATTAGCCGACGGGTCCAGCATCAAATCTGGGCCTATCATCCAAGAAACCCAACCTTTGCCTGCCGACATCTTACCCAATCACCAAGAACTGTTGTGCCTGGACGTTATATCCTCACCACTTTTTCTGATCATTTTAGGAATGCGATGGTTGCAAGCACACAACCCACAGATAGACTGGACAACCGGCCAGGTAGTCTTTCAGTCCTCCTACTGTCTCAAGAACTGTCTCCAGGTCCTCCACCACACAGCCCCAGTTATTGGGTGTCTCAAACCAGTATCCGAATTCCAAGACCTTGTCCCATCCGTGTACCATGATTTCTTGGATGTTTTCGACAAACAGAAAGCCGATACTCTTCCCCCGCACCGGGCCTATGATTGCCCAATTGAACTTTTACCAGGGGCAGAAATCCCATTTGGGAGGATCTTTCCTCTGTCCGAGCCTGAACTCGCAGTCCTAAAAGACTATGTGAATGAGAACCTCAAGAAGGGGTTCATCCGGCACTCAACATCACCAGCCGGGGCAGGAATATTCTTTGTTGAGAAGAAAGACCATTCGCTCTGTCCATGTGTGGATTACAGAGAGTTAAACCGGATCACCGTTAAAAATCGCTACCCCTTGCCACTGATTCCAGAATTGCTCCAGAGACTCCGCTCTGCAAGAATATTCACCAAGTTAGATTTAAGAGGTGCTTACAATCTGATCAGAATCAGGGAAGGAGACGAGTGGAAAACGGCCTTCCGGACTCGTTTTGGCCACTTTGAATACCTCGTCATGCCCTTCGGATTATGCAATGCTCCAGCAACCTTCCAGCATTTTGTGAATAATATTTTCAGAGACTTTCTAGATCTATTCATGATCGTCTACCTAGACGATATCCTAGTTTTCTCAGCCTCCTTAGATCTTCACCGTGTCCATGTGAAACAAGTCCTTCTGAGGCTAAGACAAAATGGACTCTATGCCAAGGCCGAGAAATGTGAATTTGAACGGCAGACCATCCACTTCCTCGGACTGGTGATTTCTACAGGAGGTATGGCAATGGATCCTCAAAAAGTCGCAGCTATAACGTCCTGGCCACCTCCCACTGATAAGAAAGGGGTACAACGGTTTGTCGGCTTCTCTAATTTCTACAGAAAATTCATTAAAAACTTCTCCGGTATCATCATGCCCATCACCCAGCTCACCAAGAAACAGAACCGTTTTCAATGGACAGAGGCAGCCCAAGCTGCTTTCGATAAGTTAAAGGGACTTTTTACCTCAGCTCCGCTATTGAAGCACCCTGACCCCGCTCTTCCATACATCCTGGAGGTGGATGCCTCAGAAAGCGCCGTAGGGGCCATCCTGTCCCAGCGCCAAGGACCCAAGGCTCTAATGCACCCTGTGGCCTTCTTCTCAAAGAAGTTGGGACCTTCAGAAAGGAACTATGATGTGGGGGACCGAGAACTATTGGCAATCAAATTGGCTTTAGAAGAGTGGCGGTACCTCTTGGAAGGAGCAACACACCCAATACTGATCTTCACGGATCACAAAAATTTGGAATACCTCAGGACCGCCAAACGCCTCAGGCCCAGACAAGCAAGGTGGGCTCTTTTCTTCTCACGCTTTAACTTCCACATAACCTACCGGCCCGGCTCCAAGAATGTGAAACCTGACGCGTTATCGCGTATGTTTACAGAAGTTGAAGTTCCACCTCAAACTGATACTATCCTGCAGGCTGGAAATTTTCTACTTATTCAAACCGACCTAATGTCACAGATCCGTCAAGCATCCAGGGAAGTCTCTCTGTCTCCAGATACAGACCTTCAGGAGAACGATGGGCTCTATTGGCGGGGTAATAAAATTTTCATACCACAGAATTTACGTGCTACCATCCTACAAGTGTGTCATGACTACCCACTGGCCGGCCATTTTGGGGGATACAAAACCATGGATTTGATCCAAAGACATTTCTGGTGGCCTAATTTAGCAAAGGACTGCAGGAAATATGTTGGCTCATGCTCAATCTGTCTCAGGAACAAGAACAGCAAGAACAAAGCATGGGGACTATTAAGACCTCTACCCATTCCTGAGAGACCCTGGGATAAAATCGCAATGGACTTTATTGTGGAGCTCCCTCCATCAGAGGGGTTCTCATCTATTTTTGTAGTGGTAGACCGCCTCTCCAGGATGTCACATTTCATCCCTATGAAAGGGACCCCATCAGCAACTGAAACTGCTAAAGTCTTCGTTAAAGAGGTTGTTAGACTGCATGGAATCCCTAGTGACATCGTCTCGGATCGAGGAGTACAGTTTACTTCAAAATTTTGGAAAGCACTGTGCGAAGCGCTGGGCATCAGACTCAACTTCTCTTCGGCTTATCATCCCCAGTCCAACGGACAGACTGAGCGTACCAATCAAACGCTGGAGCAATACCTGCGTTGCTTCACCTCCTTCTCCCAAGAAGATTGGGCCTCACTTCTGCCGCTGGCAGAATTTGCATTTAACAACTCTGCTCATACCGCCACCAACCAATCACCCTTCTTCTCCAACTACGGGTTTCATCCTTCCTTCTTGCCTACATTGATTCCGGACTCTCCTTTGCCTGCAGTTCAGGACAGATTAAATTTCTTTGCTACCAATAACCAGGTGTTAAAGGATACCATTGCCAAAGCACAAGAGGTTAATAAGAGGTTCTTTGACAGGAAGAGGAGAGGAGAACTGGATTTGAAGGTTGGTGATCGTGTGTGGCTGTCAACTTTGAATCTAAAACTTACCTGTCCATCCAGGAAATTGGGACCTAAATACCTAGGACCCTTTCCGGTCAAGAGAAAAATTAATCCAGTGGCTTATGAGCTCGAACTTCCCGATTCATTTAAGATTCACCCTGTGTTTCATACCTCCTTGTTGAAGCCTGATGTGGTTAATCCCTTTCCTGGTCGTGAAAGAGGGCCCCCAGAGGCCATAATGGTAGATGGGGAAGAAGAGTTTGAAATTGAGTCCATTGTAGATTGCAGGAGAAGGCGGGGACAAAATCAATATTTAATTAAATGGAAGGGTTTTGGTCCAGAAGAAAACTCCTGGGAACCGGAAACGAATCTCCATGCCCCAAGACTCATACAAGCTTTTCATCATGCTCATCCGGAAAGGAGGTCTCAGGTGGGCATCCGGAGGCTGCCCTTAAGGAGGGGGCAATGTCAGAGAACCATCACAAACGCTCGTTCCCGGGTGCCAGCCGGACGTACGGTAAGAACGAGCGAGCCCCGGACTAGGCACGCACGTAATGCGATCGTACGAACGAGGGCACGTCAGCGCGTGCACGCTCGCACGCCAACGAATCACGGCGCAAGGCGCCCTATTTAAACGATCAGCAGACTAGCATCAATGCTGAATTGTCTCAGCTCGCTCCTGAACCCTTGCTGTTGCCTTGTTTACTTGACCCTGATCTTGAACCTCTGCTTGCCTTGACAACCCTCTCGGATCACCCCTACATCTCTGCCTGCCTTGTTTCCTGTATTGATCCCGGCTTGGACTCCTGACTACGGCTCTGTCTCCCGATTCGGTATCCCGCTGCCAGTTTGTTGCCAACCTCCGCCAGTCCCTGACCACGTATCTGCCTGCCGATTGTGTACCTCGTTGCCAGCACGTTGCCAACTCCTGCCTGCCTTGACCCTGCAAGTTCCTCTGCTGGATCTCTCCTGCATTAATCCAGGGATCAGCACCTCAGCTTCCTTCCGAAGACTTCTGGGTTCCTGATCCTGCCAGCAGGCACCTGCACCCTTCCACCGCCCTAGCAACCCTGTCTCAACCTCCAGGGGCGCTAGGACCGGGACCGTGCGAGAGGCCGCCCTCGTCATTTCAGACTCCGCTGTAAGGTACGTGACAGATAGGTGAAATTATTGACGAGAAGCCTTTGATGAATCTTCTATAAAAATTGGCGAATCCCACAAACCTTTGGATGCTCTTATGGTCCGAGGGTACTGGCCATTCAAGAACTTTAATTACCTTCTGGGGGTCCATGGATATGCCAGAAGTCGAAATAATGAGGCCAAGGAATTGTATGGTATCTTTCTCAAACTCACATTTTTCAAGCTTGGCATAAAATTTAGGGGCTCGGAGGCGAAAAAGGACTTTTCTCATGTGGATGTGATGTGCCTCGAGGGAAGGTGAAAAAACAAGGATACAAGGATGTCATCTAAGTACACTATCATGAACATGTCAAGAAAATCCCAAAAGATGTCATTCACCAAGTGTTGGAAGGTTGCTGGGGCGTTACACAGCTCAAATGGCATGACCAGATACGCAAAATGACCAAACCTAGTACGAAAGGCTGTTTTCCAATCATCGCCCTCTATTAACAGTATTAAATTGTAGGCCCCCCGTAGGTCCAATTTTGAGAAGACCTTGGCGGTGTGGAACCTCTGGATGAGCTCAGCGACTAGAGGCAACGGGAATCGATTCTTGATTGTGATACTGTTCAATTCTCTGTAGTCGATACATGGTCTTAAAGAATGGTCCTTGCTTTTCACAAAGAAGAGTCCAGCACCAGCAGGAGAGGTAGAGGGCCGGATGAACCCTTTGCTAAGATTGTCATCAATGTATTTTCGGGACACTTCTAATTCAGGCTCAGAGAGTGGAAAGATCCTCCCAAATGGTATTGGTGAGGCAGTAGGGATTCAGCCCCCTTCTTGTCGAAGATGTCCGGGTAGTCTCTGTAAACCTGAGGGAGAAGAGTGTTGTCATCTGTGGAAAGGGGTTGAACCGTCAAACAGGCTTGTTGTGGAAAATAGTGGTGTAGGCAATAGGGTGAGCCGAAAGACACAACTTCAGTGGACCAATCAATCTGTGGCTGGTGCTGTCGAAGCCATGGTAACCCCAAAATAACCGGAAAAATGGGGGAAGAAATAACGTCCAGCCGAAGATATTCCCGATGGTCTGCTTCAGTGGTAGCCAATATGAGAGTGATCTCATGGGTTATGGGACCCGAGGTTGGTGTGGAGCCATCTGCTAGATGAACTGTAAACGGCTGGGGCTTCTTGCATAGTGGGATTCCATACTTTTTGGAGAAGTGGATGTCAATAAAGCAGCTGCAAGCCCCAGAGTCAATAATGGCTGCTACTCGGAATATCCTTCCTGGTATCTGCAAAGAGAGGCAGAGAGTGAGATGTGAGGATTTAACACTTACTCAGCCTAATGGGACATCCCTGAGAAAGTGACCCGCACCACCACAATACAGGCATAGATTGTTCAGGCGACGGCGTTTCTCAGGTGTGAGGGGTGCACAAACTAAGCCGAGTTGCATCGGTTCTGCGTCATGAATTGGGGTTGATGCCTGAGTCTCAGGGTTTCTCAGGTGTGGAGCCATGGGTACTCGTGGAAGCATCCATGTGGGAATGGCCATACCGGATCGTTCACTCCGACATTCTCTGAGTCTGCGATCAAGCTGGATAGCCAACTGAATTGTAGGTTTCAATGTATTAGGGAGCCCCACTCTTGCTAATTCGTCTTTGAGGGGCTCGGACAGGCCCAAGCAAAACTGATGGCGCAAGGCAGCGTCGTTCCATGCAGTGTCTGCAGCCCACTTGCGGAATTGCGTTATGTAGCACTCAACAGGGCATTGCCCCTGTTGTAGTGAGGTCAACACGGTTTCAGCCGTGGTGGTTCGTTGTGGGTCGTCATAGAGCATTGCCATGGCATCGAAGAAAGAAGACAGTGAGTGCAGTATAGGACTCTCCCTTTCCAATAGCTGATGAGCCCATGCTTGAGGTTCTTCTGTAAGTAACATGCATAAAAATTATTGTGGCGCTGAAAAGTTCAAAAATGAAATTGAAGAGTGGGAGGAATCCAATCACCAAATATATTGTGCAGATGTAGAAAGATTCACTCGTCACCACGTGGTAATGTAGTCTGCTTACCAGAAGGTGTTAAGGATTAGGCATAGATGATAAATTCTCAATAGCATCCAGCAAATCCAGCCCACTGGAACCCCTCATCAGACCACAACATCCGTGGGATTTCCTTCACATATAAACATCTCCCAATGGTCAAGTTGAAGCTTAAAACAGCATGCATCAATGATAGGAACAAACGGCTGCAGCAATCAGCGTACGGATGTCAACCTGCCTGACATGTTTCATCGTAACAGATGTCTTCAGAGGCATGGCTACAGCTACAACCGCACGCTATATATATGGTATGGTTAGTGGGTGGATCAGAGGGGATATAATCAAACTCATCACTAACAGCTGGGTAGGATGTGTGTCTTGTGCAGAGTGCCCTGGTGCTAACAGGATAAACCTGGTTAGCAACTGATGACAGCACACGGCCAATCAGAAAAAACAGAGGATAGGAACAAAAAGAGGATGGCAACAGATGACTCAGTGCCACCTCATTGGTTAACCTATCTCTCAGTGAACAGAAAAAATTGAAAAATGCCAGATAAGCATGAACAGGTGACGAGGAAGAGCGCCGGCTGTGCGGTCCGGCTCAGGGACATGAAAAAGGCTAAAAATGTATTTTTGATTGATCAGACAAAAACCTGATATCATATAACTCAATATACACAATAAAAAAATGGAAGAGAATTAACACCCGCACAGATAAGCTATGAGATTAACGCCTGTCATGCAGTATAGATCAAAGGCATAGAATAAAACGCTAGACTTTGTATAACAAATCAGTGCCTGCATGGGATAAAAACACTAACCTATGTATAACAAACCAGCAACTCACATGCAACTAAGCAATAGACATTGTGAATGCGATTAATCGCACACACTTCAATAAAAATACATGCATGCAATATACATCAATATATGTGTTAAAATCAATACAGATGATTGTAAACATCATTTAAAAATATTGTTTTCAAAAAATATTGTTTTAAAAAAAATATTGTTTTAAAAAAAAAAAATTTATTGTTTTAAAAAACTGACCTAGACCCAAGATTTGCAAATAAATAAAGGAGAAAAAACAAAAAATAAATAGAATGAATAAAAGAGTGTATTGATGCTAACTGTTATTAATGAAGCTATTAACATCCCACTCTACGTTTAACCCATATGGCGTATAGCATTTGAGGGTGTGTATCCATCGCGTTTCCAACCTCGAGATTTCTCTCTTGGTGTAACTACCTCTCCAATGGGGTGTGAAACGATCAATGGCGGTAATCAGAGTCCCTACTGGATTTCTGTTATGACATTCTAAATAGTGACGTGAGACCGTGTGCTTAGGAAAACCTTTCTTTATGTTTTTTATATGTTCCTTTATTCGCACATTCATGGCTCTCATAGTGCGTCCTACATACTGTAGACCGCATGGACAAGTCAATAAGTACACAACATTTTTTGAGGTGCAGGTGATGAAAGTATCTATATCATAGACCTTTGTGGTGGAGTTAGATTTAAATTGACAAATTTTCCTATTTTTATCGCCATTTATGCGACACACTTTACATTTGCGACATGGGAAAAAACCTTTTGAGTTCTGAAAAAAGGGGACCCTATTGGGGGCATCAAGAACATTAGGGGCAACCTGCAGCCTTAGGGGGGGTACTCCCCTATAGATAACTTGTGGGCGTTCAGGTAAGGATGGGCCCAACACTTTATCGTTTTTTAACACGGCCCAATGTTTTCTAAGAATTTTCTTTATATCATAATGTTGTCGAGAGTAGGTGGTCACTAAAGAAAACTCATGAATATTATTATTCTTAGTGGTTCTATCTGTGCCCTTTATCATATTGGCCCTATCCAAGCCAGCAACCTCATTTATGGTTTTGTCCAAGTCTGCACCAGAGTACCCCTTCTCCACAAATTTGGTTTTTAAGTCAGAGGCCTGCATCAAAAAGTCGTGTTTGAAGGTACAATTACGCCTTAGGCGAATAAACTGGCTTTTAGGAACCACTTTTAACCAGGAGGGATGGTGACAACTCCCCTGACTAATATAGCCATTACGATCTGTCTCCTTGAAAAAAGTGGTGGTTGTAAATTTATTGTCACAGATCCGTATATTCAAATCCAAAAAATGGATAGCAACCTTGCTCATTTCAAATTGCAGAGAGATACCAAGGGTGTTCTGATTCAGCTCCTGCATGTAATTGGTCAATGATGTTTCATCTCCATCCCATAGGAGGAGGATGTCGTCTATATACCTGCCCCAGTACACCAATTCTGGCCGTCTGTCAGCATAGACGACATCCTCCTCCCACTTGGCCATGAACAGATTAGCCATACTGGGCGCAAATTTTGCGCCCATGGCTACACCTCTGGTTTGGAGGTAGCAAGAACCCCCAAACCAGAAGTAGTTATGCATCATGGCAAACCTTAGCAGGAGTAAGATGAACTCCCTCTGTGGGGGGGCCAGTTGGTCATCTCTACCAAGGAAGGTCTCAACTGCATGCATACCATCTGAGTGGGATATGATGGTATACAAAGAGGACACATCGGCCCTTCTTTTTTGAGGGACTCTTCCCAGGTCTTACAGATACTGGATACCTTGGTGTGGAAGGAGGGTTACATCATGACTACTGCCGATGTGTCCTCTTTGTATACCATCATATCCCACTCAGATGGTATGCATGCAGTTGAGACCTTCCTTGGTAGAGATGACCAACTGGCCCCCCCACAGAGGGAGTTCATCTTACTCCTGCTAAGGTTTGCCATGATGCATAACTACTTCTGGTTTGGGGGTTCTTGCTACCTCCAAACCAGAGGTGTAGCCATGGGCGCAAAATTTGCGCCCAGTATGGCTAATCTGTTCATGGCCAAGTGGGAGGAGGATGTCGTCTATGCTGACAGACGGCCAGAATTGGTGTACTGGGGCAGGTATATAGACGACATCCTCCTCCTATGGGATGGAGATGAAACATCATTGACCAATTACATGCAGGAGCTGAATCAGAACACCCTTAGTATCTCTCTGCAATTTGAAATGAGCAAGGTTGCTATCCATTTTTTGGATTTGAATATACGGATCTGTGACAATAAATTTACAACCACCACTTTTTTCAAGGAGACAGATCGTAATGGCTATATTAGTCAGGGGAGTTGTCACCATCCCTCCTGGTTAAAAGCGGTTCCTAAAAGCCAGTTTATTCGCCTAAGGCGTAATTGTACCTTCAAACACGACTTTTTGATGCAGGCCTCTGACTTAAAAACCAAATTTGTGGAGAAGGGGTACTCTGGTGCAGACTTGGACAAAACCATAAATGAGGTTGCTGGCTTGGATAGGGCCAATATGATAAAGGGCACAGATAGAACCACTAAGAATAATAATATTCATGAGTTTTCTTTAGTGACCACCTACTCTCGACAACATTATGATATAAAGAAAATTCTTAGAAAACATTGGGCCGTGTTAAAAAACGATAAAGTGTTGGGCCCATCCTTACCTGAACGCCCACAAGTTATCTATAGGGGAGTACCCCCCCTAAGGCTGCAGGTTGCCCCTAATGTTCTTGATGCCCCCAATAGGGTCCCCTTTTTTCAGAACTCAAAAGGTTTTTTCCCATGTCGCAAATGTAAAGTGTGTCGCATAAATGGCGATAAAAATAGGAAAATTTGTCAATTTAAATCTAACTCCACCACAAAGGTCTATGATATAGATACTTTCATCACCTGCACCTCAAAAAATGTTGTGTACTTATTGACTTGTCCATGCGGTCTAAAGTATGTAGGCCGCACTATGAGAGCCATGAATGTGCGAATAAAGGAACATATAAAAAACATAAAGAAAGGTTTTCCTAAGCACACGGTCTCACGTCACTATTTAGAATGTCATAACAGAAATCCAGTAGGGACTCTGATTACCGCCATTGATCGTTTCACACCCCATTGGAGAGGTAGTTACACCAAGAGAGAAATCTCGAGGTTGGAAACGCGATGGATACACACCTCAAATGCTATACGCCATATGGGTTAAACGTAGAGTGGGATGTTAATAGCTTCATTAATAACAGTTAGCATCAATACACTCTTTTATTCATTCTATTTATTTTTTGTTTTTTCTCCTTTATTTATTTGCAAATCTTGGGTCTAGGTCAGTTTTTTAAAACAATAAATTTTTTTTTTTTTTTTTTTTTAAACAATATTTTTTTTAAAACAATATTTTTTGAAAACAATATTTTTAAATGATGTTTACAATCATCTGTATTGATTTTAACACATATATTGATGTATATTGCATGCATGTATTTTTATTGAAGTGTGTGCGATTAATTGCATTCACAATGTCTATTGCTTAGTTGCATGTGAGTTGCTGGTTTGTTATACATAGGTTAGTGTTTTTATCCCATGCAGGCACTGATTTGTTATACAAAGTCTAGCGTTTTATTCTATGCCTTTGATCTATACTGCATGACAGGCGTTAATCTCATAGCTTATCTGTGCGGGTGTTAATTCTCTTCCATTTTTTTATTGTGTATATTGAGTTATATGATATCAGGTTTTTGTCTGATCAATCAAAAATACATTTTTAGCCTTTTTCATGTCCCTGAGCCGGACCGCACAGCCGGCGCTCTTCCTCGTCACCTGTTCATGCTTATCTGGCATTTTTCAATTTTTTCTGTTCACTGAGAGATAGGTTAACCAATGAGGTGGCACTGAGTCATCTGTTGCCATCCTCTTTTTGTTCCTATCCTCTGTTTTTTCTGATTGGCCGTGTGCTGTCATCAGTTGCTAACCAGGTTTATCCTGTTAGCACCAGGGCACTCTGCACAAGACACACATCCTACCCAGCTGTTAGTGATGAGTTTGATTATATCCCCTCTGATCCACCCACTAACCATACCATATATATAGCGTGCGGTTGTAGCTGTAGCCATGCCTCTGAAGACATCTGTTACGATGAAACATGTCAGGCAGGTTGACATCCGTACGCTGATTGCTGCAGCCGTTTGTTCCTATCATTGATGCATGCTGTTTTAAGCTTCAACTTGACCATTGGGAGATGTTTATATGTGAAGGAAATCCCACGGATGTTGTGGTCTGATGAGGGGTTCCAGTGGGCTGGATTTGCTGGATGCTATTGAGAATTTATCATCTATGCCTAATCCTTAACACCTTCTGGTAAGCAGACTACATTACCACGTGGTGACGAGTGAATCTTTCTACATCTGCACAATATATTTGGTGATTGGATTCCTCCCACTCTTCAATTTCATTTTTGAACTTTTCAGCGCCGCAATAATTTTTATGCATGTGACTTTTTGTTTGTTATCTACGAACTTTGCTGGCCGCTTGCTTTTTTCAGTTCAGCGCGAATTTTTACTTGTTTTATGCCATTATTCTTCTGTAAGTAAGGCTACTATGAACCCAACCTTTGTATCCTCTGAAGAGAAGGTCCTAGGCTGTAAGGTAAAGTATAGCCCACAGGCATTCCTGAAAGCCCGGAACTTGTGGTGAACCCCTGAAAAGGATTCCGTCATGGTTCAGGAGCTGGAGTAGAGATGGGCTGCTCCATAGCCATAACAGGTGGTTCCGCAGGGCTCAGAAATGAGGGATTGGCCATTGCAGTCAGCCGACCTTCCAGTTGAAAGTACCCCTCTTGTATGGATGTCAGGGCCTGAGACACAGAGACCACTTGTTTGCACAGGGCCTCGAAGGCGGAAGCACTCGCCTCAGTCTCAGACATAGCTGGATTATTCTGTCATGAGAGCCATGTACCTGATGTGAGACCGAAGTAGTGGGGAGGCCTCCCTTGCACCTCTTGTCCTTGAAGCCTCTGGAGATGGAGACAGAGACTTGGTGGACACCGAGTGGCCATGGGTGCGGAGCACCGTGCAAGCCTTAGTCCGAGATCCGAGCTGAGGTCAAGTCCAGGTGGGCAACAAAGTATAAAAGGGTTAATCAGAAGAAGAATGGTCGAGATCGAAGCTGGGGTCAATTCCAATCTGGCAGCTGAGTACAAGAGGGGAAAATAAGTAAAATGGTTAAGGTACAAATCCGAGGTAAATGGCAAGCAGCAATCAAGAATAGTCAAGTAGGTTTCCAGGTCCCAACAAGTTTAGACGGATCACACACTAGCACAGGAACAAGGGGGGACTGAAGATAATCCAGCAATTTGGCAGTGGTGTGTGTATTGGTCCAGCAACGCACCAAAACCTTTGCAGCCATTGTGCTATCTGCTGGGTGTTTGGTGTGCTCCTGTACATTTAAGAAGGGGTGGGCTCCCTTCAGTCCACCTGCCCTCACTTATCCATTAGAATGTATGTGCCTCCACTGTGGGGACACTCAAATTTTAGTGTTAGGACCACAGATTACAGGGTGCTGTGCCGTGGCTCTGTGGCTTATGCATGCCTTTGCAAATGCGTGCGGACTGAACCCCTGTTTTTAACGCATACTGTTAGACAGGTCAATTGGTTGTCTGGTGTTAAGTAGGCTTGGATTTTTTCCTGGGCCTTAGTCCGAGATCCGAGCTGAGGTCAAGTCCAGCTGGGCAATGAAGTATAAAAGGGTTAATCAGAAGAAGAATGGTCGCGATCCAAGCTGGGGTCGGTTCCAATCTGGCAGCTGAGTACAAGAGGGGCAAAGAAGTAGAATGGCTAAGGTACAAATCCGAGGTCAATGGCAAGCGGCAATCAAGAGTAGTCAAATAGGTTTCCAGGTCCCAACAAGTTCAGACAGATCACACACTAGCACAGGAACAAGGGGGGACTGAAGATAATCCAGCAATTTGGCAGTGTCTGGGCTGGATTTATATAGGGGAGTTTGAGGTCACTTCCTGTGCGCCTCCTGGGCATCTTCCTGCCTTTTTCCATCAGGTTGAAGTCACTTCCTGTGCGCTCCCTGGGCATTTTCCTGTTTTTCCATCAAGTCTTCTGCGCAGGTGCGGGTTAGCGTACTGAGGCGTTTTTGGCGCATACTCAGTTGGCATGGATTTCCTTTCTTACGGCAACGCGCCATTAGTGCATGTGTAGTAAGCCCTGGACTCTTTCAAAAAGGCTCCTTCGAACCCAAGTTTCTGATTTCAGACACTCTTTTGGCTGACGTAACCGCTACTAGGAAGGCTGTCTTGAGATCTTTCATTGAGAGAGGTTTGTCGGGATCTGATCCAAGACTGGAAAGGAAATTTAGAACAAGAGGGAGATCCCATTTGGGGAACCTCGGTTTCGTCTGAGGTCTAAGCCTGATGACAACTTTGAAAAACTGGCGAACAAGTGAATGATTCGCCCAAGAAACTCCCGTAAATGCCGAGATGGCCGATACTTTCACCCGAAGTGAACTAACTGCTAGGGACAGGTCAAGGCCTGTTTGTAGAAAACTAAGGATGTCCTGGACTGTCGGAGAGTTACAAGGATTAGGCCTGGAAGCCATGTGATCTGTGAACCTAGACCATATCTGTTCGTAGACCCTGTCGGTTCTTTTCCTTCTGGCATTAAGAAGGGTCGGAATAGCTTCTTCTGGACAACCTAGAGCCTCAAGCCTTCCCCTTCGCAAGAACCAAGCCTTGAGTTGCAGGTGAGAAGGACAGGGGTGCAGGATTGTGCCTTGAGACAGAAGATCCGGCCTGAGAGGAAGGGGAAGAGGGTCTTGATAACTGAGCAGTGTTAGAAGGGGAAACCAAGGCCTGTTGGGCCAGAAAGGAATCACCGCTTTGACTTCCACCATCTCTGTTCTGAGCCTCCAAAGGAACTGGAGTATCACCGGTACAGGAGGAAAGGCGTAGGCCTTGTGGAACCTCCACTGGTCCGTGAGAGCATCTATCCCATACGCTTGGGGATCTCAGAACCTCGAATAGTACTTGGTCAGCTTGTAGTTGCATGGGGATGCAAAGAGGTCGACTTCTGGAGACACTCCCAGGGTCAAGAGCCAATCAAACACCTCTTTGTGGAGAAACCACTCGTTGTTCATTTAAACACGAGAAAGGAAGTGCACTTGTACATTCTGGATCCTAGGAATGTAGACTGCTGAAATGTTGCATACGTACCTTTGAGCCCAATTCATAATTGTTCCACCTCCTGTAGCAGGGACCAGCTGCGAGTTCCACCCTGCTTCCTTATGTAGGCCACTGTGGTTGTATTGTCCAACCTGAGCATTACTGAAGAGTTCTCTATTAGATGGCGGTAAGAAAGAAGTGCCTGAAAGGCAGCTCTCAGTTCCAGGATGTTGGACACAATCCCCATAGAAGGGGACTTCCATCTGCCCTGAGCTACTTCCAATAGGCAATGAGCACCCCAGACCCGGTTGCTGGCATCTGAGATTATCGTGACCCAAGAGTTGGGAACAATCGAGTGGCAATTGCAGAGATTTTTCCCATGGAGCCACCAAAGGAGAGACACTCCCATGGCTGGAGTAAGGTGGATGCGCTGGCTTTTGCTGTTGGAATTCCATTGTTGGAGAAACCCTTTTTGGAAGGGCCGTGTGTGCCATTGTACCCACTTCCCCATGGGAATGGTGGCCGCCATAGTGCCAATCACCTTCAGACACTGGAGAGCGGAGAGGTGAGATAAAGTGAGGATTGAGAAAATTCTGTCTCGAACTACCACAATCTTCTCCTCGGGCAGCGAGATAGTGCCTTCCACAGTGTTGAAGAGAGCACCGAAAAACACGAGGGACTGTGCTGGTTCCAGGTGGCTCTTCTCCAGATTTAGGAGCCACCCAAACTTTTGAAGGGTGATGATGACCAGACTCCTGTGTTCTAAAATTTGACCCTTGTCTTGAGCTAAGAGAAGTAGATTGTCTAGGTAGTGATGAAGACGAACCCCTTTGACTCGAAGCAGAGCAACAACAGCCAACAAAACCTTGGAGAAGACACGAGGTGACGTTGTTAGACTGAAGGGGAGACAGGTGAACTGTAAGTGCTGTTCGCCTACCGCAAAGGGGAGGAATTGCTGGAAGTCCACTGCCACCGGGATGTGGAAGTAAGCGTCTTTCAGATCGATTGACACCAAACCAGTCTCCTGGATGAACCGACTGCTGAATTGTAATTAAGGACTCCATCTTGAATTTTTCTTTCCAAAAAGAAGTGGTTGAGATGGGTCAAGTCTATGACTGGCCTCCAAGTGCCATTGTTTTTCTGCACCATGAACAGGGGAGAATACATGCCCTTGCCTCGCTCACCGTCCAGGACAGGAATGGCTGCGCCTTGCTCCAATAAACAGTTTACGTAGGCTAATAGGATCTACTTTTTTTCCTCTGAACTTGGCAGAGTCGTAGGAATGAACGTATGTTTTGGGACACTGTTGAAAACCCAGGTGTGACCTGAAGAGACCGTTTTGACGGTCCAGAAGCCTTGGATTGAGGCCGCCCAGACATGGACGAAAGTGGAGAAGACGAGCCCTCACCTGGCATGCCTGAGCGGGCCCAATCTCAAAAGGACTTAGTGGAATCCTGGTTCCCAGAAGAACCACTTTTTGTTGATTTCTTAAATAAGGACTGCCTGGCTTTCCAGGATCTTGAAAACTCCCGGCCATGCCTATAACTGCGTGCCTCTCTGGCTCGGTCAGTATTCTGTCTTCTCGGAAAGATGCGTCTCTGGCTCTGTAAGCCCCTATCCCGAGGGAGGAACCCCAACTTACCACTCAGGCTCGAGTTATGGCGCTGTCAAGCTTGTTGCCAAAAAGAATTGTTCCCTCAAAGGGAATATGGCACCAAGCTTGCTTAGAAGCCGGATCTGCCAACCACGGACGGAGACATGAGGCACAACGTGCCAAGGCATCTGCCAACATAACTCGAGCCACCAGACGGATGACATCAATGGAAGCCTCCCCCAGAAAGGCGGAAGCCAGGCTAATCTCCTGGATAGGAGAACCTCTGGCCACATCACTGGAGATGCCTCTTAGGGTCTCCATGGCTTTAGACACTGCGGCTATGGCGAGGACCGGTTTGCAGGCCATTCCTGCTGTCAGGTATATCCTCTTCAAATCAGAGTCGATCCGTCTCTCCAAGGGATCTTTAAAGGAAACGGTGTCTTCCAAAGGAAGAGTTACATATCTGACTAGTCTCATCAGAGCTGCGTCCACCGAATGAGCTTGAGATGTTTAACCTCTTCCTCCCTGAAAGGATACAGCTTTGGGATTTTTGACTGCATTGAACTCTTTTTGTCCATTTTGCCCCACTCATTAGAGATGATGTTACCCAATTCAAAGAGAAAGGGAAAATATTGTCGCTCCTTATTGAGCTGTTTGAAAAATTTTCTCTGTTTTGGAGAAGTTACAGGGTCTTCCCAACTCAAGGCTTTCCTTACAGCTTTCACTAGAGAGGGAACCAAGGCATATTCAAAGCCTATTCCCAGATCCTCTGCTTCCGATTCACTTTCCAAGGGAGGAGCGGATGGGCGGCTCGGCTGGGAGGATTCCCATGTTTCGTGGACCTGCCCTTCTCCCAATGGAGAGCACAGTGGCTCCCGTGGGGAGTCACGAGGCTGACGAGCCTCCCTCGCTTGCAGAGACTCCCTCAGGACCCACTTCACCAAGGATTCCAGATGCTGGTCTGCACCCTCCCTTTCATCTGCTGCTTTAGAGAAACAGCGGTCACTGAGGGATTTGCCGACAGGGACAGGAGCCCTGCACCCCCAGCATGATTTTTCTGGCCTTTACTGGAGCGAGATGAGTGGGTGTGAGGAGGGTCTTTACTATGCTGTCTGGATATGGAGGGAGATCCAAGATGCCTGGACCAGGAGGAAGAGTGGCAGTGGTGCAATTTTGAGGACCCACTTCCCTTACGGGAACTACGTTGTGGATCAGACCTAGAAGGGCTGTGGAAACAAAAGAAACAGCAAAAAGAAAGAAGACAGGTGTTTTAGCTGGTGCCCTAATACCCAACTCTCTCCCCTCCCCAGCAGGCAGAACACAGGAAAAAACCTTTAGACATACCTGCTAAGAGAAGGCTGGCCACCAGGAGGCAGTGAAGGATCCATGGCATCAGAGCAGGATACTGCAGGGAGAAATACAGATCAGCTACCAAGCAGGGAACCCACTCAGTCCAGTAGAGAAATGCTTACCTGGAAGAGCCAAACCAGGAGCTCAGGGAAGTCGCCGCAAAGCCCAAGAACATTCCCAAGCTCTGCAGGCTCTCTCCCGGATTTAAAAGTGACAGCGTCAGGTCCAAGACGCTCGCTTGCATGCACAAACGAAGCCTCATTCTCATTCCGGGACCGCGCATGTGCAGAGTGCACGCCGGGACCCGGAAGAGAGAGAGAGTGGCGGCTGGAACGCAGGAAGAACTGGCCACCATGCACAGGGACAAGATACACCCAGCAAGGAGAGAAACAGAACAGAAGGTACAAACGATATACAAATACAAATAATGCTGCCATGTATGCAGAAAAACAAACTCACCACTCCACCTACGATCAACTGAGCCAAGGTAAACATACACACACACCGGACTTCATAGCAGATAATGGCCGCCTACACACAGCTAGGCAAACAGGCCATGCACGCTAGCCTGCCGATGTCCAGGCTTCCAGCTCTTCAGCGCTACTCTGCATATACACTCCATACCCTGCTTAACAGACAAGGCCTATCGGAGGGACGTGCCATCTGGCGCTCGGCCAATCCTGATCGTAGGGGAATCATCTTCAGGTAAGAGAACCAAACACTTGGTCCTACGGAGGAGGACAAAAAAGGAACTCGGTTAGTAGTCCAGAGCAAAGATTTATGGGAGAGGTGTCATATAGGGTAATTATGGAGGCGGAGCCTACCCACAGGTTGCTGCCATGGAGTCTGTCAGGAAAGGATTTTGTACAAAGTATTAAATACATTTCAGTTAGCGTGTTCAATACTTTTTCCCTGTGTCATTTAATTTTATTACACATAACTTAATTTCTAAACCAACTTTGGTTTCTTTGTATGTATGTATTGCATGGGTCGTTACCGACGCGGTGAAAATTTCATGTGAATAGCACCTTTAGAAATATATTTACCTAGAAAAATGGTGACTTGTTCAATACTTATTTTACCCGCTGTATATATGTAAACTAATCCGATGGAATTCTTTCAAATAACACACCAAGTATCACTATGTAATTATGGTGTAGACATATTAAATAACAATGTAAATGAATTGTATAAATTCATATAATAAACGACAAAGATACATAAAAGACATAGGTATTCAATACTATCCCTAGTCTGCCAGAAGATGGAGCTATGGTCACAATATTAGAAAGAGGGACAGAGAGATACACACAACCTAAATGGACTGAGTGTAAATAGGTTTTGGTAAAAAACTTCATAAAAGATCATGAGGATAAAAAGTATTGTAATAGTTTATCCTACAACAAGTTTTTATGCTTTTAAATAAAAATATATAGTATGTATTAAACAAGAGGTAGAACTCTGACAAATAGCAACATAAGACTGAGTACTGTGATTTACCGTATATACCTGGTATAATAGATACCAACTGTCATGTCCTTGCACTGTGCAGATCCGAACTGTCATATAGACAGTTCAGGTCTACAGATAATGCAGGGACTGTGTGACTATTCCTGTGTAATCAGTGGAGATCATTTGTCAGTGGCAGCCACTTTCAATTCATCTATGGCCAGTTTGAACAACCAATTACATTTGTTTTAGATCAAGCAAGCCCTTGCACCACATAATTAATGGTAGATCTAAAGGAGATTGTACAATTAGATTGCATACTGTATGGCCAGGTTAGGAATTACTGAGTTACTAAGTTGCCATGCTTCTTCTAAAGCAGCCCACACATTAGTCATTTTTTTTAGTTCAACCAGTGGGTTGAGCGAACAAAAATTTCTTGATTCTCCCATCCACACAAAGCATATAACGGTGTTACTAGATTTGTGAGGAGAGTCCATGTAACAGGAATGACTGCTGAAACTATTGTGGAGACCCGCTGGACACGTTCAGCTGCCATTGTGTTATGCTGGGCTTCTATTGTGTACCTGAACTTTTAAGGAAGAATGGACTATCACTAAGTATACCTACCCTTAACTGATCCATTGCTATGCATGCTCCAAAATGGAGGCTTTCATGGACTAGAGTTAGGATGGCAATATACAGAGGCATCTTGATGAGACCGCATTTGCAAATGTTGTGCAACTACTCTATGTTTAATGTTAATTATTATACTGTGTAATTTGTGTTTTTTGCTGGTATGTTTGCTGGAAATTTTGTTTTGTTTGCTTGGTGCAAAGCTCCTCTATGTGCACCTTTTTTAGAATCTAGTTGTAGATTGGTAGGGTTGCCATTTTTGTTTAGCTTGCTGGAATTGGCATTTGGACACATTGGACACCTTCAGCTGTCATTGCGCTGTGCCTCCGGTGTGCCCTGCTACTTTAAGAGGGAAAAAGCTGCCTCCAGGCATACCTGCCCTTAACTTATCCATTGCTATATATGCTCCAATATGGAGGCTTTCATAGACTAGAATTAGGACCATATTATACTAAGGGGCCTTGATGAGGAAATGTGGCTTCCACATATATTTGCAAATTTTGTGCAACTAAAATCTCAGTTTTTAACACAAAAATTGTTAGACAGTGTAATTGGTTTTCTTTGCTGGCAAAATGTTAAGGGTGTGTATTAGTGAAGGGAAGTGCTGACAGTTCAATAGTTAATCGTCTGCTGCACCTGAAATCCCTGAATAACAGGAATAAAAAGTAATTGATATTGTGAAGGTGCGCTGACTGTAAAAAGTAGGGAAAACCCACAGTGAACATCGGCATCTGTTTGATTTAGGATTTATGACTATGAGGCAATTAGTTTTGTCTTTCAATTCAGTTAAACCCAATTTGCTTTTTCGTTGTCTTTTCAGCACCTTCAGCACGTTGGGGGTTATTTAAGAAAGGCAAATCCACTTTGCACTACAAGTGCAAACTACAAGTGCAAAGTGCACTTGAAATTGCACTGAAAGTGCACTTGGAAGTGCAGTCGCTGTAAATCTGAGTGATAGATCTGAAATGAGGGGAAGCTCTGCAGATTTTATCATCCAATCATGTGCAAGCTAAAATGCTGTTTTTTTATTTTCCTGGCATGTCCCCCTCGGATCTACAGTGACTGCACTTCCAAGTGCACATTCAGTGCAATGTCAAGTGCACTTTTCACTTGTAGTTTGCACTTGTAGTGCAAAGTGGATTTGCCTTTCGTAAATAACCCCGTCGTGTTTATTTGTATTGTTTTCACTTTTTATGTGTATACACAGGCATCAGATATTTTGTATTATAGGTCATTCCAATCTTGATCACACACCTGTTTCTAATTAATTTAGCTTTATAAAATGGGGGCTATTTACGAAAAGGCAAATCCACTTTGCACTGCAAGTGCACTTGGTAGTGCAGTCGCTCTAAATCTAAGGGGTAGATCTGAAATGAGCGGAAGCTCTGCTGATTTTATCATCCAATCATGTGCAAGCTAAAATGCTGTTTTTTATTTTCCTTGCACGTCCCCCTCGGATCTACAGTGACTTTACTTCCAAGTGCACTTGCAGTGCAAAGTGGAGTCACCTTTAGTAAATAACCCTCATTGTGTTTTCAGTGGGTAACTACACATTGGGGTTTATTTACTAAAGGCAAATCGACTCTGTACTACAAGTGCACTGCGAAGTGCACTTGAAATTGCACTGAAAGTGCACTTGGAAGTGCAGTCGCTGTAGATCTGAGGGGAAGATCTGAAATGAGGGGAAGCTCTGCCGACTTTATCATCCAATCATGTGCAAGCTAAAATGCTGTTTATTTTTTCTTGCATGTCCCCCTCAGATCTACAGCGACTTTACTTCCAAGTGCACTTGAAGTGCAAAGTGGAGTTGCGTTTGGTAAATAACCCCCATTGCGTATATTTAGACCCCCTTTCTTTTTCTACACACGCTAACATTTTAATATTTTTCTGTAGTGGTCACTGAGTTTTCCCTACTTTTTACACAGAGTCAGCGCACCTTCACAACATCAAATTGGTAAGGGTTCTGAGAAATAAAGCCAAATCTCATTCATTTCAATAACCCCTGTTTACAGATGAGCATTCTGTCTCCTGAAGCAAAATGCTTGTCACTCAAAAAGTACATGAACTTTTTTTTGGCAGATTACAAGCATTTTTGGCCCCGAACACTTCAATAGAAACACCTGACTGAATCGTTTTACAAGCGTTTTATCACTCATTTTCTGCTCAAATAGCAAATCTCCACCCTTAATTTTCTCTCCCTCTCCTCCCCCTAGTGCTCTCTTTTGGCTATACAAAAATGCCTGAAGCTGTAAAACACTTGTAAATCATTAAAAACGATTGTAAAAAGCTGCAGAAACACTTAAAAAAACTGTTTGAAAAATACCAGTAAATTGCTACACTCAGGTGTGAATGGAGCATAAAAGCTAGTTATAAATTGGCGTGGTTGCCTTTTTTGTTTTGCCTGCTGGAATCGCCATTGGAACACATTGAACAGCTTTATCTGTCATTGTGCTATGGGGGGCTTCTGATGTGTCCCTACACCTCTAGCTTATCCATTGCTCTGTGTGCTCCAGCACAGATTGTCACAGATTAGAGTTAGGACCACACTATACAGGGGGGCCTTCACGAGGAAGTGTGGCTTCTACAAATTTTATATATATTTGAATATGTTGTGCAACTAAAACTTCTGTTTGCAAAATGTTAGACAGTGTCATTATTTGCTGGCTAGCTGGTAATAGTACTGGGAAATACATTTTGTTTTAATTGCTGTGTGCAAAGCATTTTCATGTACACAGTACTCTAAAAGTTAGTTATAAATTGGGTTGGTTGCCATTTTTATTTAGCTTGCTGAAATTGTGTCTGTGCAGAATACTGGCATCCAAGTCTATACAGAAGTAACCAGATATAAATGATGTGTGTACACAAATAGGACAGGACTTACAGGTCTCTCTGCAAACAGATCCTGTTTATAAAACCAATCACACAGTGGCTCACAGTGGTGTAGTGGTTAGCACTCTCACCTAGCAGCAATAGGGTCACTAATTCAAATCCCAACCCTGACACCATCCGCCTGGAGTTTCCATGTTCTCCCTGTGCCTGCGTGGGTTTCCTCCGGGTACTCCAGTTTCCTCCCAAACTCCAAAGACATGCTGGTAGGTTATTCAGATCCTGTCTATAAAATTGGCCTTAGTATGTGTTTGTAAGCGTGTCAGGGCCCCACGGGGTAAATGACTGCGCTATATCAAGATGCAACTCAACCTATCCATCCCTCTGATGTATTTTGCCCTACAACTGCTTTGGAGCAGTGTGTGGTGATTCAGAAAACACCTATTCATATAAACTCAGTGTGGGCATCAAAAACTCCTCCCGTCTGCATTATACATGGCAAATAGCTGTGAGGTGCAGGAAGAGAGAGGTAATGAGAACTACCCTGGAATGAAAGGTATAATTCCAAAACAACATAAATGGATACAATAATGCAATAAAGTATTTTTCTTTTTCAAATATTTTATTGAGTTTTAGAAGGTACGAGAAAATTCGTACATTGGTTAAAAAAAAAGCAGTAAAATCATTAAAATAAGTACAGATAATTAAACATTATCAAGCAGAGGTGAGTTAACAAACTGAATAAATGAATATAATATTGTGATATAATAAAATATCAGTTGGGAACTTTGTGAGCTGTGGTTCCAAAAGGCTTTAACAATGAGCTTGGAAAAAACATTGTAAATGTATGCAAAACAAATAAATTAAGAGGGCAAAGATGCCAGTGGGTGTTTAGGCAAAATTCATGAATTGTGTTAAAAGAACACAGAGAATATAAAGGTTTACATCCTATTTTAAACAAAAATTGAAAAGTTTAAGTCTTTGAATCCAATTCAACAAAATTTGAACAAAATACATGTATGTCTAATGCAGTGTTTCTCAACTCCAGTCCTCAAGGCGCCCCAACAGTTCATGTTTTCAGGATTTCCCTCAGATGAAACAGCTGTGGTAATTACTAAGGCAGTGAAACTAATCAAATCATCTGTGCAAAATAATGGAAAGCCTGAAAACATGACCTGTTGGGGCGCCTTGAGGACTGGAGTTGAGAAACACTGGTCTAATGCATGAAATTCATTTCTTGTAAAAAAAAATTAAGAAAAAGCATGCGTAATTGATTGCGCCATTTAAACCTGGAGGATTATTGGCTTTCAGTCAAAAAAATCCATCTACTTTGTTGTTGAAGTATAATGTTTTCAAAATTACCATCAAGGGCACTGAAAGACAGTTTAGGCATCTTTTTGTGACCAAAAATTCCATGGTGTGCCATTGGAGATCTAAGATTACCAGATATAATATCTGGCATGTGGTCTAAAATTCAAATTTTAAACTAGTACTTTGCTTTACTGAAATAATACTTAGCACATTCACATTTGATAAGATATATTACACCCTCTATGTTACAGTTACCACAATGTGAAGTCTTGAAAATTTATTGATTGGGTAGTTGGCAAGTGAACTAGTGATCTGATAGACACAATTACTGCATCTCTGTGTATCCTTAATTTTGAACATCTGATGAAATTATACAATTATAGCATATACGGCTTACTTTATCTTTTACAGATGGAACTTATTGAAAAATCAGGACAGGATCAAATTGAGTAACTTTAGAAAGTATCTTTCTACAACCAAAGCCAGTGTTTTCTCACTATATTACGTATTTGGAAATAAAAAATTGTAATTAGGCAATTTTCACTTCCCCCCTCAGGCCTTGCATGACTTTTTTTTTTTTTAAGCAGAACTAAACCCATCAATTGAACTGTTGCCCACAACAGTTACATTCAAGACATGCCATAAATGCTGACTGTCAAAGTTGCTTGTGCTCTCAAGTGAACCGTGAAGCAATTTAATGGCTGGTGTCATAAATGATCAAATGCACCACCATGGCAATTGCATGTCAAAAATGTGCCAAGATGGCTGCTTCCTTGGCTGTAAAGGATAGGATGGTTTAATTTTCCTTTTAAGTATGAATCTGTTATTTTGGGAAGCCACAACCCTTTTTGCTTTAATCAAATGCTTATCTTTATATCCCTTGTTTCAAATGGCTGCAAAGTTAATCTGCCTCTCTTTTGGCATATTCAAAATGTGTTCAATTTCTAGTGATTTTTAATACTGTCTATCCAGAATATTGCATACAATTGCCTCCACATGTGCATTCTCTGCATACCAGATCCTGTTTGCAACTGTTGGACTTTTATATTGAGTAGTGGACAGATTGCCATCCCATTCTTTATAATTAATATCCAGAAAGAATATTTTCTCCTCATTTAAATTAAGGGTACATTTTAGATTCTGTGTATTGTTATTGAGGGTCTGCAAATTCCTGCAAAACGTCAGTTGCACCATTCCACAATATGTCATCTGTGTACCTATGTCAAAAAAGGATGTGGCATGTGTATATAGACAAAGCCTTATGGCAAATTGTGTAGAGGGACATTTGAATTGTGTTTGTTGTGTTGCACATGGGCTTTCCTGAAACAAAGCATGACAGCATTTACGAATGGGATAGGCTCCGCCTCTCGCCCAATCAGGACTGGTTATACTATATTTAAATAAGTTGCCTCCCCCTAGGCGGCATTCTCTTTTTTTCCTCAAATGCACAACTGGTTATAACTGTTAAAGTGGATGTAAACCCGAAATTTTTTTTAAATTTTTTTATGTCATAATGTAGAGTATAAAATTTCCTATCATTTGAGCCCAGTCTTGCCACAAAGAGTTAATCCAGCTCTGAGCAATCCTCTTTTATTCTTCAGTGAGATAAATCTTGACAAACAGAGAAAAACTTTGTCAAATCCTCCCCCTTGCTGTGAGTGACAGGTGATTTATATATCTCGTGCACTAGCCTAAGACATGCATTATTTTTTAATTCCCACCCCCACCCCTTTCTTCAGAAGCTCTGCAAGGTTTGGCTGTTCCACACCTCAGCATGATTTGGCATGCTGAAGTCATGTGGTTACTTTCCTGTCTGTTTACTGGATGTTAGAGATCATAGCAGAAGTTCAGTGCAGGAGAAAATGCATATTGACATGGGGAGTGTAGAGGTGGGCGGGCAGTCTACTGACATCACGACTCCACAGAATCTGCAGTTTTTGGGTTCTCATAACAGACAGAGGGGAGACATTTGACAGGTAAAGATACATGCAGGAGGTATATATATCCTTATAGATAACCCCTATGGCAGTAGTTTAGAAAGGATGACATTGGGTTTACATCGACTTTAATCAATGAAGATTTTTATTTTTGCCCTCACCTGCCATATTCATCTGGCCAGCCATACAGGTTCAGCCTCTTTCCTGTGATGAAGCCCCTCTATTCGGTTGTAAAACTTCCATACGAGGGAGACCCCCCAGGTCCAGATACTGGGGGCTGGGATACTGGTCTCTGGCTGCAGGTAAAACAGTTCTGTCTTGTGGTTAGTTGGGACTGATCCAGTCTCTCCTCCTTGGTGAGTTGTGGCTCCACACACACACATTTTGTTAGTTTGGCTTTGGATATGTTGGTTTCCCTTGCAAAGATGCTGGAAGGTTTTTTTGTGGTCAGGGCTGCCCCCTTCCAAGATGGCATCTTGTCTGTTTCCTGTGGCTGGATGCGGCTTTCAGTCGGCAGGGAGCAGTGAGATGATATTGGGGTAACTTCTGGCCCACTGTAGCAGTGGCCGGGATCTCCAGACGGCTGCATGGGAATGGATTGGTGTCCACCTGTCAGGTATGGAGCCTCTTCCATCCCCCCCTTAGAGCCAGTCGGGGAAGGGTGTTGCACAGAACAGGTAATCTTTCCATGGGCTGTCATGGTGTACCTGAATCATTATGTTGTTAATATACAAGCTGCCAAAGTAGGTTAAACTGCTGTGTATAGTTCTGTCTGTTTCATTAGCCTCACAGGTTTTGTTTGTCTGTAGGACTATTAATGCATGAACTGATATATCAGGTGTTTGCTGCAAAGTTAAGTCTTTCCTATTAACTCAGCAATGCCTGGCTTTGCAGGCTTTGGATCACTGTATCAATGCTCTAATGCTTGGATTTGCTGTTTTTAACCTTTACAGGGCAGTTGCCTAGTGTAGGTGATCATGCCAGGTATACCCTGTTTCCCCGAAAATAAGACCTAGCGTGGTTGTCTGTGATGGCTGCATTATAAGGCCTACCCCCCAAATAAGCCCTACCCTGTTTCCCCGAAAATAAGCCCTACCCTGAAAAGAAGACCTACAAGGACTCTAACTAGGGCTTTTTTGGGGGGTAGGGCTTATATTGCAGCCATCACCGACAATCACGCTAGGTCTTATTTTTGGGGAAACAGGGTATTAACCCTTCATTGCACTGCTTATGACCACAAAATGATGCTTCAGTATGGATGCCACTGCTATGCATTGTGTTGCTGCTATGCGTTGTAAGGTCTGCTTTTGGGTGCAATGTGGTTAATGATTGCTATGCATTAACCTATTTGTTATGTCTAAATGCAAGCGTAAAAAAAAAAAAAAAAAAAAATCAGTGTTCTGCTTAGGTTACAGTGCTTTAAGTAATTGGTTTAGTACACTACTATCTGTACTTCTGTCAAAGGGTTTAACCCTTGCTCATAGCATATAGAGCAATTTGCTTCTTCAATGTCTCCAAATGGGTGTGTGGATGGCCACTGATATTGTAATAAGGCTAGGTCCTAGCCAGTACTTCCAGGTTGAGGTTGAAAAAGGACACAAGTCTGTCTAGTTCAACCAGGATCCGTAGTCATACAGCTGGGATAAGGGCAATGATCTGGTGGCCTTACAGGCCATGGTGTCCTCAAAGTACAGTCTTTGGCCCAAGTTCCTCCTATTTTATTTTTCCTGAGATCTCAGACCTTACACAGCAGAGCCAAGTGTATCCAAATTCAGCCACGTTACATCTAGCAACTGAGAGATCAAGTTAGAAAGGCTCATTGCGGGATCTCACCTTCATTATTTGAAACCTTGTGGAAGCCGGGGAACCTGCGGCAAACTCCAGGTATACTAGAACATGGAAAATCTCGCAGAATTTTAGGATGAATCCTCTGCTCCCGACTGCAAGTTGGGTCATTCTTCTGAACAAGACTACCTCAATAGGTTCAGTGACACTAAAGTAGTATTTCTTAAAGATATCATGTCTTCGAGAAGTCTTTCAGAGATCAAAGCATCAAGCAGTAAACTACCTTATTGCTACCATAATCAAACAAAATGGCTCTGTTTTTTTTTTTCACCAGCACCAGATGAGGGTCTGCATCTTTGCTACTGGGTCAAGACATCACCTTTCCGGCATGACCAAACTAAAATGTCAGCGTCACCACAAGCTGGAGTAATGGACTTTATGTGGAAGAAATACATGGAAGTGGTCCTTCTCTAGAAGGTCAGACAGTGGCCTCTTCAGGCCTGGCAGTATCAGAAGAAGACTTTCACTGTCGGCTAAGACAATAGCATTATCTCGGGTCAGAGTAGCCTAAGGGATTATAAAAGGAAGATAAGTTCATCAATCTAGTGCAGAGCTCACTTTATCAGATGGGTGGTATGCTCATGGGCAAAATTCAGAGGTCCAGAATTTTACAGGGTACCAACCAGGTTCATATACTACAAACTATTTTTTTGCCTTTTCCAAAGTCAATCAGGCAACATTGGAAGCAGGGGAATTGACTTCAGTTCTAATCTAATGATATGTTGATTCAAACGCTTCAGCATGGCCCTCCCTTATAGGTTTTGTGGGTGTGCTACATCCCATTCGTGTATGCTGTCATGCTTTGTGTCAGGAAAACAGAAAATATTATACCTACCTGCCGGTAATTTTAAATTCCTGATGCAAAGAATGACAGCATACAGGTCCCTCCCTTGTGCGTTTCGCATTTGAGTATAGTTACAAGAATGCCGCCTAGGGGGAGGCGACTTATTTAAATATAGTATAACCAGTCCTGATTGGGTGAGAGGCGGAGCCTATCCCATTCATGTATGCTGTCATGCTTTGCATCAGGAAAGGAAAATTACCGTAAGGTAAGTATAAAATTTTCCGTTTTGAACATTGTCTATAACCTCTGTTTTCCCTCATTCCACAATTCCTTCAAATTTGTTGAGACCCTCAAACACAATACGTAGAATTCATAATTCAACCTTACTTTCAATGGGAGTGAAATATCCTTTGGAGGATATTTCAGTCTCATTGAGCACACAAAGATAAGCATTTGAATAAAGCACATAAAACGACTGTGACTTCCTTTGATGACAGTTTCATTCCTGAAAAAGAACAGAGTGATGCAAGGCCTGAAGAGGAAGTAAAATGACCAGTTACAACTTTTTCCCATCAACATATGCACATTTTGTAACCTATTGAGAAAACACTGACCTTAATTTCAGAACTTTATTCTAAACTCTAAAGTTATTCCATTTGATCTTGCCCTCACATATCGACAAGCTCCATCTTTGATAGATAAAGTAATTTGTGGTCATTAGACGTCATATTTCATCGAGATGTTGCAAAATTAAGGATAAACATAGATGCTCTTTAATGTCCATATCTCATCACTGGTCAACTTATCAACTTGCCTAATGAACAAAATTATCAAGGTCTTGCATTATGTTAACTGTAATAAAACTTAACAAAAGCTGAATGTGATAAATATTATGTTGGCAAAACAAAGCATCAGTTTAAAATTAGAACTTTAGACCACATGTTGGATGTTGCATCTGGTAATCTTGGATCTCCAGTTGCAATGCAATTGCCATGCAATTTTTTGATCACAAAAAAGATACCTAAACTGTTTTCCTGTGCCCTTAATTGGGTTCAATGAAATCCACAACAGGTAATTTTGACAACGTGAAGGTAGATGGGTTTTTCAACTGAAAGCTTCCTAAAATATGCCATGTGAGGAAAACTAGTGCTAGTGATTGCTATACCAAAGGGGATAGCAGAGATTTTGTGTGCATAGATTGCCTGAGAAAAGCTTCTGACTTTAGCTCCTAAGGAAGTGCAGTAGCGATGAATTTTAAACCTTCCAGCACCGGAGGCCAGTGGTTACTTGCCTGTTCACACAATTTCATGCTGCTCTTTCTCTCCCCAAAAAGCAGGTACTCTCATTACTTCATTTCTTAGATGAACAGAGTGTTTCAGCACCCCACTGGGGCTCTGCAAAGTTCCCCCAGGTGTCAATAGGTGGTGGACCAATCCAAGACATGGCAAGCCTCTCATAGTGAGCTGGTAGACTGCATGTTGGGCACCAGTGATTTAGGCTAGGTTTCCACTATTGCGGCCCCAAAGTTGCGCGAATTACAGTGTGGCTTTGCAATGTGATTTTTGATGCGATATCATGCGACTGGTGAGAACCATGGGAGAACAAGTTGCACCGAAGTCGGAACAAAGTAGTACAAAAACCTTTTTTGGAGTCGCTGCAACTTGAGTCGCACAAATTAGAACAGGGACCATTGAAATACATGGATTTTGACTTGTCATGCGACCTCACATGTGTCAAGTCGCACAACAACTCGCAATAGTGGAAACAGAGCCTTATGCCCTGTACACACGGTCAGAGTTTCCAATGGAAAATGTGCAATCGCAGCTTGTTGTCGGAAATTCCGATTGTGTGTGGGCACCATTGGACTTTTTCCATCGGAATTTCCGACACACAAAGTTTGAGAGCAGGCTATAAAATTTTCCGACAACCAAATCCGTTCGCGTCAATTCCGACCGTGTGTGGAAAATTCCGACGCACAAAGTGCCACGCATGCTCAGAATAAATTCCGAGACAGAACTGCTCTGTCTGGTAAAATTAGCGTTCGTAATAGATATAGCACTTTCGTCACGCTGCAATGTTTTAAATTGTTTAATGCAGCGCACTCTCTTCTTCTTTATAATGCTAGAAGAATGAAGTTGTTTTGCTGCTTATATTCACACAGACTTCTAACAAACTTATTTCTTTATTATTTATCGTGATTTCATGAATATAATATTTTGATTAGTCACATCTCCCGAAAATGTTTATTTTTTAATGTTTTTAGATTTCGTATTATTTTGTTTTAGTTTGTGAAATCCTGATCTCCTGTTTTTTTTTTTTTTTTGATTAATTTTTTTTTTACTCCACATTATTTTTGGGTGTGTTTTGTGTGTCAAGTTACCACAACACGATTATTATCTTGTATTATTTAATCTCAAGGAGATTGCTTGGTGTTGGTGTCTCTTGTTAATTTCACATTGTATTTTTGAAATTTACCTGCCTCCTCACAAACAAACTGTCCTTTTTGAAGGAAAACACACATAGGCGAGTATAATCGAAAAAAAAATACCTTTATTAAGGGGTCATAACCAAACAAAGATGCAGGCAACGCTGGATAAACTGCAGAAATTGGCGAAGCCTTTGACCCCCAGGGCACACCAACTATTTTAATGCAAAATTGGTGGCCTGAGGAGTCCATATATAAGGGAGTACAATCTGGTCCAGAAGTCCAAGAGATCATGAACAGCAGCAGATGACATGTATGTCCCCAGGCTGTGGTCATACAAGAGCCTGCATCTTTTGTCAGACCAGACTGAACCCAGGTCATAACTCTCTGGTCTTCCTTAGGTGCTTCCTTCCAGGCTGTGGCTCTGTTGTTGAAGGTGTGGTAGGAGGAGGAGGAGGAGGAGTACCTGGAGGAGGAGGACCATGGTTGAGCTCACAAACATGGCTTTGGCTTGTGAGTTGGCCCCTCAACCCCTTATTTAGTGCTTGGAAGATGATATACTCACATATTAGGCGTTGGCCCTCCTCCATTTCCAGCATTTTGCAGGCTGTTCTGTATGCAAAGTCCTCTTGAACACTGTGGGGGAGGGTTCTGAGGGCCGCAGTAGCCTTCCAAAATAGGCCAATTGCTGCCTCCTTCATGTCACTCCTCTTCCTGCCACTTTTTGGTTGAAGGTGGAGGGGAGGGGCCTGGGTATCGGGCAGACTACTGGGCCTGGCCACCTCTTGGCTGAGACTTTCCTGTGTATGAAAAAGGGACATCGTTTTAGTTTTTGGTTCATCAATCACAATCAGAAATTAGGAATCCAAACTAACCTAGCTTTAACATCATTAATTTGACCAACAGAAATATTTAGAAGAATGCTATACCTGGCTCAAGCTGGGCTCCTCCACATGTTGCTGCCTGGAAGGCCCAGGTTGGGCGTCAGAAGCCTCAGCTGAGGTGGAAGGAAGCAAGGAAGGAAGATTGGAGAGTGCTGGCCTGGGTTCAGTCTGGCCTACCAGAAAATGCAGTCTGTCATAGTACCACAGCCTGGGGACATAAATGTCATCTGCAGCTGGTGATCTCAGGGAATCCTGGACCTTCTTGTGCTCCCTTAGATAAGTGCTCCTCATGCCACCAATTAGGGCCTTCAAATAGGGGATGTCTGCCGTGGGGATCACTGGCTTCACAAATTCCAGCAATTGATCCAGCGCTGCCTTCCTCTTTATTTGATTCTTATAATCGGGTGGTTTACCTGTCACAGACAGGGCAGCTCCCTGAACATATCAATGAATATTGGCATAAAGTCATGATCATTGACTAGATCTATTTTCTCTGCAAGACACAACACAAGACAAACCCTAATGTCAGGCTAAACTCTCCTAATCTTGTCCCAATATAGGCCTCAATCTATAAGCAGTATAGGCCCAATTTTAAATGTTACCTTCGTTATCACGATCGGCGCTTCCGATACTCCTTCCTCCACTCACAGATCGTACGTACAACACACACGTGTTAGGCTTTATATACACTGCGCATGTGTGAAACTCCGCCCGCCCCTGACGTTCTTCCTAGTCTATTCCCCACCCCTTCTCTTTCGGTGCAGTGGGGGAGAGCACATGGCGGAGAAAGAGCAGGTGTGTGATAATTACAGCAACGAGGAGGAGGAGGAGGAAAGCCCAGAGCCAGAAACGTCACGACCGGGAGGAGACTATTTAAGGCCTCAAATATGTCCTTTGTTGAGATGGTGGAGATGAGGACCGACTATGATGGGAAGTATGAACCTTACCCCAACCCCAATGTCAGAAAGGCCAAGATCATGGCGAAAGTTGTGAAGAGTCTGCACAGGAATTTTGTTGTACGGCAATCCAAGGATCAACTGAGGAAACGGTGGTCGGACCTCAAATTAAGAGAGCACGATCAGTATAGAAGGATCAGGAGAGTGCTGCAAAAAAGCAAGTAGTTGTGCTGTGTTCCTATTCTTTATTCTTATTACGTTTGTGCTGCTCCATGTGCTTTTCTTTACCGTTGTACAGTTTAAAATGGCAACTTTCATGGTCATGGACACATTATTCGTTCGTCGGAAACATTGTTCGTTCGGCCAATAAAACACCATGTTTTGTTCAGATGCAGTTCAATACTTCTACTTCTCTTAAAATAATTTTGTTGTCTAGATGGGTTAGTAACTAGAATGAAATGCAAATTAGATTCTGTGTAAGGAGAGGACACTCAGCAGCTGTTTACACATGTGGATGCTGGAGCACTAGTGTGGGACACCAGAACACCCTTTTTATTAGGGGGCCCACACAGGTGCTCCAATGTATACTATAGGGGGTGACTCCATCTGTGAAGCTTCCACAAAACAGGTACCGTATTTATCAGCGTATACCACGCGTCGGCGTATAACACGCACCCCAAGTTTAGGAGGGAATTTTAAGGAAAAAAACTTTTAGGAGGGAAGTTTAAGGAAAAAAACTTACATTAAAATGCACATCAATGCAGCATTATCAGTTTCCATCTGCAGCCTTGTCAGTGTCATTGCAGCCTTTTCAGTGTCAGTGCAGCCTTGCCCCAGTGTCCATTGCATCCTTGTCAGTGCAGCTTTGCCCCAGTGCAGCCTGGTCAGTGCAGCTTTGCCCCAGTGCAGCTTGTCAGTGCAGCTTTGCCCCAATGCAGCCTTGCCCCAGTGGTCAGTGCAGCCTTGTCATTTCAGCCTTGCCCCCAGTGTCCATTACAGATTTAAATATGGCGCCGCGGAGTTTGCAGGGACTTGGCGGCTCTTCTCGGCGCCGCTCACAGTCATGCCCAGTCCCGCCCTATGATGGACATAACACAGGTCCAATGGCGGGACTGGGCGTAACTGTGAGCGGCGCAGAGAAGACCCGAGTACACTCGGCTATGTGTATCTCGGCTATGCCAAGTCACTGTGATCACGGCGGCGCTCTTTCCGCTCCGCCGAGTCCCTGCGAACTCCGCTGCGCCATTTTTCAATCTACACTCTATGTGTATGTCGGCGGCGATCGCCCCGATCGATCAAAATTAGCGGGGATCGGCGTATAACACGCACCCACGATTTCCCCCTGATTTTAAGGGGAAAAAGGTGTGTGTTATACGCCGATAAATACGGTAAGTATTCAAGCTTGACAAAGGAAAAAAATATTTATTCATCTTGCAACTCTGCCAAAAGAGACAATCCTTAACTTATTTCTGCTTTTTGATTATTTTTTTTCTGTCAATTTTGTGACATATTATAGAAAAGCCAAATTTTGAAGATGCACACACTGTGTCAACATGTGCTATCTGCCATCACGGGAGATTAATGTGCGCGTTTTGGGGGTGCAACCCCTTCCTCAATAATAAAGTAGCTGAGAGGAAGGGGTTGCACCCACAAAACATGTCCATTGATCCCCCATGATGGCTAATAGCACATGTTGACATTAGGCAATTTGTGTGCATCCTCAAAATTTGGCTTTTCCAGGGGTGACCACCCCATCTGCTGATATCAATATCAAACACAGTTTAAAAATACTCATATCTGATATTGCCTTCACTTTCTATAAAAGTTGAACTTTGTAAGTTCCAGAGTTGTTTTTTTTATGGTTTTAACTGTTTTACCTTAAAAGGCAATTTCTACTTTTAAAGTGACCTAAAAAATTGTTATACAACAAACATGTTGGTTTGTTCTAAAAACCTTTTATAGATGCACATGTGATTGTGCTTTGATTAAAAAGATTGAGAATCAACAATGTGTGGCTTCTTCTTTCAATGCTCAAAAGCATTTTTTTGTAGCAAAGTTGGTGTTTTCAGTGACAATGGGGGTTATTTACTAAAGGCAAATCCACTTTGCACTACAAGTGAAGGTTCAGTGCAGTCTCAAGTGCACTTGTAGTGCAAAGTGTATTTTCTTTAGTAACTAACACCCACAGTGCTTTCTAATTCTACACAATCACGCCATTTTCTGGACTCCCCAAATTTCAGTCATGGTCAGCTAAAAGAAAGCCAAGCAGTAAATCAAAGCAAATATTTGTTCAGTTTAAAATATATTTTATTTAAAAAATGTCTCAGACATTGTCTGGCATATCTATAGCCCCCCTACCCGCAAAGTATTCCATATATCTTATACGGACCTCGCGGGCACTCTGGGGGGGCAAGCCAGGGTGTCAGGGTTGGTTCATTAATATGAATTCCGGCCTCAGGCCCAACTGAGCCAGCATAGTTCCAAGAATTTCTCCTTAAAAAGTTGTGGAGAACACAGCAAGCCAGGATGATGTGATTGAGTTTATATTCCACCATGTGTATCGGTGTAAGAAATAGGCGGAACCGGCTGGCCATTATTCCAAACATGTTCTCCACCACTCTTCTGGCTCTGGCCAGCCGATAATTAATAACCCTCTGGTCCAGGGTGAGGGTCCTCATAGGGAATGGCAGCATAAGATGGTCCCCCAGCGCAAACGCTTCATCCGCAACGAAGATGAATGGGAGTGCTTCCACATTGTCTTCTGGAGGTGGCAAGCCCAAGCTGCCATTCTGGAGACACCTGTAGAACTCTGTGTGGGTGATGACTCCACCATCTGACATCCGGCCATTCTTCCCCACGTCCACATACAGGAACTGGTAAGTAGCCGACACCACTGTCAACATCACTATACTATTGAACCCCTTGTAGTTGTAATAGTATGACCCCGAGTTGGGGGGTGGCACGATGTGGACGTGTTTCCCATCAATTGCCCCTATGCAGTTGGGAAAGTCCCACCGCTGGGCAAAGTGGGATGCCACAGTCTGCCATTCCTGTGGGTTGGAAGGAAACTGTGGAGTCAAACAAGAAAAATAAATTAATCATTTTGCACATAAACATTGAAAGCAGATTAGACACAAACATTCTTGGCCAACATCAGTATAACATTCATTTTAGGGAGTATTTAAAGACAAAGGTATAAGGTCCACCTGATCCATGGGCCATTTTGGGGGGGGGGGGATGTTTTGGCCAGGTAACCCTCTCCACTTCATTGAGAGATGAATGCCTAAATAATGTATATTACTCTGGCCAGCCCCTCCTTATTTACACTATTAGCAGCCCACTGGACAGGTAAGAAGTGTCATAACACAAAGATATAAATACACACTGTACACATTTTAGCACATTTTTACATTCTGCTATTACCTATCAAGATAATAATAGAATACAAAAACTTGAAACAGTACCATTTGAAAGTATTCAGGCAGGCCCTCGCACTACATGCTGTGGTGAATTCATCCATAAATATGACCACAAAAGAGGAGGGTATAGTGTGTATGGGTTTGGCAAAGTCAGCAGATAGAGGATTGGTATCAGCTGAGTTAGCAGTTGGGGGGAGGGAGGGTTCCAAATGATTTTGGGACCCAAAAAAAACAAAAAAAAAAAAACCTCTGGCACTCTACCTGAATTTAAAGCACAAATCACAATTTTACACATTTTAGGGGGTATTTAGGGTAAAGCACTACTATGGAACTGACCAAATACATTGTTAATTGAGTAGACAAGGTGGATATAGGTCCAGGAGAGAGGACAACATTTTTTTTTAAAATCCAGCATGCATGAGGACAAAGGGGACATTCACAGCATATTACAATCATGGTAATTAGGGAATGAGGAAAGAAATACAATATATTAGCAAACATTAAATACAATAAAATGTGATGTTAAAGGATAAAAATCTTACCTTAATATAGTCCTTCTGCAGGACCTGGATGATGGCAGAACAGGTCTCTGAGATAATGATCCCCAGAGCCTGGGAGGAGATGCCTGTCGAGAACTTGAGGTCCTGCAGGCTTCTCCCCGTTGCCAAGTACCGCAGGGTGGCGACTATAAGGGGTCAGCAAAGCCAACAAACGGTGAAAAATGGGGTCCATCATCCTGGGAAAGTTCCTGAAATCGTCAGGACCAATTCTTGGTCATGGACCAATTCTTGGTCCATTAACTCCTCCTCGCCCTGTTCATGGACTGGGCTTGTGTCAAAGTAAGGACCCCAACACCAAGCCCCCGCACAGCACGAACTCTACGATGAGTACGTACACGCAACATGGCTAGATAACGGTTGGCTGGTCAGAACGAAGTAACAGACCGCACTGAAGAACAGCAAGGCCTGTGAAGAGCGACCTGAAAATCAGTAACGAACGGACAAGAACACAATGACAAGACAATGGGAACTCGCTGCACGCACTGAAGACCAGATACAAACCCACAAGCACAAACTGAACAGCAGAAATACGATCTGAAAACCATAAGTCTGAAAAAGCGCGAATCGTCTCTCACCAAACTTTTACTAACACGAGATTAGCAAAAGGAGCCCAAAGGGTGCTGCGCTTGGTATTGAACTTCCCTTTTATAGTCTCGTCGTACGTGGTGTACGTCACTGCGTTCTTGGGGTTCGGAAATTCGACAACTTTGTGTGACCGTATGTATGCAAGACAAGTTTGAGCCAACATCCGTCGGAAAAAATCCATGGATTTTGTTGTTGAAATGTCCGATCAATGTCCGACTGTGTGTACAGGGCATTAGAGTGCTTAAATCTGACTATTTTAAAATGGCCTTTAGGCTGGATTAAAATCTGCTGAACATTATGAACGTTATATTCTGGTTTAAAATATGTAGGACAAATATGAGAGGTCAGTGAGAATTTTTACACACAAATCCACTTTCTTTAAATGTCTGCTTCAGTGGTAATGATTGCAAGGCATAAGACTGGCTATCTTCACAGGTGATCGGGCACCATACTATAATTGTGCCCAGGACACAATAACAGGTGGCTTATCAGCCTGACAGAAATAATATTGTCTCTCAGTAGATAATAAACTTTTAGATTTAAAGCGGTTGTATACCCGCAAAAAAAAATTTTTTCTACCCCTGTAAAGCAAAAGGCATAATGAGCTAGTATGCACCGCATACTACCTCATTATGAAATACTTACCTTAGAACGAGGCGTCGGTATGTTACCTGGTCCACGCCGAGGGAGCTGTCATGTTGCCTCGGCGTGTCTTCCGGGTATCGCGGTTCCAGCGCTGTGAGTGGCTGAAACCGCGATGTCGTCACTCCCGCGCATGCGCGCGGGAGATTTCTTACTCGGCAAAGTCCGGCAGTTGCCGGCCTTCAGCCGAGAATCCCCTGTGCGCATGCGCCGCTGCAGTCAGCGGCTCATAGCAAGGGGAATATCTCCTAAACCGTAAAGGTTTAGGAGATATTTTTTTTACCTACAGGTAAGCCTTATTATAGGCTTACCTGTAGGTAAAAGTAAAAAAAATGACTATACAACCACTTTAAGCTGTATTATACCAGTGCAGGCCTGAATCTGACCCTGTGTTTCTGTGGAATACAGGGAATTTCTATTTCAAAGCCCTTACTAAATAAGGTCTTTTGCAATTTTTTATGTAAAAGAATATGAATCAAGGTCCATACCCTGTAATAATTTTGTTGTACTTCCTAAAAACAGCTCTGATTCAGCTTAGATACTCTACAGCTAAATGGCCTATGTGCCAATGTGACGCAAAACAGGCACCTACATTTTTCACCATTTAAGAAGGCATTGCAAGAGCTGAAAAACAGCAGTCTTTATCTGAAAGATACTGCTGCATTTTATTCAACTTTCCTCTGTCTATTATGCAATATACAGTACACCTCGAAAGTATTCACAGCGCTTAACTTTTTCCACATTTTGTTATGTTACAACCTTATTCCAAAATTGATTAAATTCATTATTTTCCTCAAAATTCTACAAACAATACCCCATAATGACAACAAAGAAGTTTGTTTAAAATCTTTGCAAATTTATTAAAAATAAAAAATGAAAAAAATCACATGTACATAAGTATTCACAGCCTTTGCTCAATACTTTGTTGAAGCACTTTTGACACCAATTACATTATATTAATATAAGTCTTTTTGAGTATGATGCTACAAGCTTGGCACACCTATTTTTGGGCCGTTTCTCCCATTCTACTTTGTAGGACCTCTCGAGCTCCATCAGGTTGGATGGGGAGCATCAGTGCACAGCTATTGTCAGATCTCTCGATGTTCAATTGGGTTCAAGTCTGAGCTCTGACTGGGCGATTCAAGAACGTTGTCTAGGGTCGGTGTCCTGTTTGAAGATGAACCTTCAGCCCAGTCTGAGGTCCAGAGCGCTCTGGAGCAGGTTTTCGTCAAGAATGGTGCTCTATTTTATGGTGGGAGACAAACAAATTCAGTTTGTGTATGCCCAGCTTTATTCTCTAAACTTTAGAGACAGGAAATTAAAGCCCATCCTCTGGCAAAATGTAAAACAAAGTGAGAACTATTATTTTGCATGTTTATTCTGAATCAGTGCAGGTGATTTAGAAGACAGTTCAAGCAAAGTAAATGTTAATTTTACTAAATATTCCTTCAGCTTAGTATACAGTGCCTTGAAAAAGTATTCATACCCATTGAAATTTTCCACATTTTTGTCATGTTACAACTAAATACGTAAATGTAATTTATTGGGATTTAATGTGATAAACCAACAAAAAGTGGCACAAAATTGTGAAGTGGAAGGAATCTGAAAAGTGTGGCATTCAAGTTCAGCCCCCAGTTTCTACCAGCTTTGCACATCTAGAGAGTGAAATTTTTGCCCATTCTTTTTTGCTCAAGCTCTGTCAGATTGGATGAAGAGCAACTGTGTGGGCATTTTCAAGTCTTGCCACAGATTCTCAATTATATTTAGGTCTGGACCCTGACTGGGCTATTCTAACGTATGATTATGCTGCGTAGCAACCAATCACACACTTCTTAACGTAAAAAGTCCCGCCCTTGTCCAGAGCGGCCGCGCTTCTCATCTTGTGTGACTAAGACAGGCAGTGTGAGGAGGGGGCCGTGCAGCGATCCTATCGAAGGGACAGACCTGTGCGCGGAGCATATGACATGCTGTGAACATAGCAGCACAAGGCAGGCGAGCCGGCGGCGGGAAGAGGACACACAGGCAACTATTTAGCGAGGCTGCAGTCCGGGAAATATGGTTACTGGGGCCGGAACTGGACCGCGGGCCGCCATTTAGTGATGCCTGATCTAATCCATTCCATTGTAGCTCTGGCTCTATGTTTAGGGCCGTTGTCCTGCTGGAAGATTAACCTCCGCCCCAGTGTCAAGTTTTTTGTAGACTAACAGGTTTTCTTCTAAGATTGCCCTATATTTGGCTCCATCCATCTTCCCATCAACTCTGAACAGCTTTCCTGTCCCTACTGAAGAAAAGCATGCCCACAACATGATGCTGCCACCACCACGTTTATTCAGGGTGTATTCAGGGTGACGTGCAGTGTTAATTTTCCGCTACACATAGCGTTTTGCTTTTAGGCTAAAAAGTTCAATTTTTGGTAGCACCTTCTTCCACATGTTTGCTGTGTCCCTAACATGGCTTCTTGTAAACTGCAAACAGAACTTCTGATGGCGATCTTTCAACAATGGCTTTCTTCTTGTCACTCTTCCATAAAGGCCAGATTTGTGGAGGGCACGACTAACAGTTGTTCTGTGGACAGATTCTCCAACCTGAGCTGTGGATCTCTGCAGCTCCTCCAGAGTTACCATGGGCCTCATGGCTGCTTCTCTGATTAATGCTCTCCTTGCCCGGCCTGTCAGTTTAGGTGGACGGCCATGTTTTGGTAGGTTTGCAGTTGTGCCATACTTTTTCCATTTTCGGATGATGGATTGAACAGTGCTCCGTGTGATGTTCAAAGCTTGGGATATTTTTTTTTTATAACCTAACCCTGCTTTAAACTTCTCCACAACTTTATTCTTGACCTATCTGGTGTGTTCTTTGGCCTTCGCGATGCTGTTTGTTCACTAAGGCTCTCTAGCAAACCTCTGAGGGCTATACACAACAGCTGTATTTATACTGAGATTAAACTACCCACTTCCGGACCGCCGCACGCCGATATATACGCCCTAACTTTGAAGAGGAATATTGTTGTTATGGCAACAGCTAGCTGCCATAACCCCGGTAACCTCTTTTTCGTCCGGCGGTCCGGTTTCCGACAATAGTGGTCTCTGCGCCGCTTACCGGAGCTGTTGGAAGCGGCGAAGGCAATTGGATTCTCTCATGTCAGTGTCATGGAGACGAGTGAGGGGAAGATGGCCCCCACCCGCCTCCATACCATTGCAGGGAGGAAGCGACGTCAAAATGTCACTTCTGCCCATAGCTCTTAAAGGGCCATTTTTTTTTTTTTTTTTTAAATGCCAAACTTTTTTTTTATTGCATTTTAGTGTAAATATGAGATCTGAGGTCCCTTTGACCCCAGATCTCATATTTATGAGGTCCTGTCATGCTTTTTTTCTATTACAAGGGATGTTTACATTCCTTGTAATAGGAATAAAAGTGACACAATTTTTTTTTAAAAGAACAGTGTAAAAATAAAAAATAAAAGGTAAAATAATAATAATTTTTTTTTTTAAACGCGCCCCGTCCCGCCGATCTCACGTGCAGAAGCAAACGCATACTTGAGTAGCGCCCGCATATGAAAACAGTGTTCCAACCACACATGTGAGGTATCACTGCGATTGGTAGAGCGAGAGCAATAATTCTAGCCCTAGACCTCCTCTGTAACTCAAAGCATGCAACCTGTAGATTTTTTTTTAAACATCGCCTATGGCGATTTTTAAGGGTAAAAGTCGCCATTCCACGAGCGGGCGCAATTTTGAAGCATGACATGTTGGGTATCAATTTACTCGGCGTAACATTATCTTTCACAATATAACAAAAATTGGCTAACTTCACTGTTGTCTTATGTTTTCATTCAAAAAAGTTTATTTTTTCCAAAAAAAGTGCGCTTGTAAAAAAAAAGTATTGCAACAACCGCCATTTTATTCTCTAGGGTGTTAGAAAAAAAAATGTATAATGTTTGGGGGTTCTAAGTAATTTTCTAGCAAAAAAAACTGTTTTAACTTGTAAACAACAAATCTCTTAAAGAGGCTCGGTCCTTAACCACTTGACGACCGCCTCACGCCGATGTACGTCGGCAAAGTGGCACGGACAGGCAAAATCACGTACAGTGTACGTGATTTGCCTTCCGCGGGTGGGGGGTCCGATCGGACCCCCCCCCGGTGCCCGAGGCGGTCGTCTTTTGTCCAGCGGCGATCGGTGATGAGGGGGAGACCATCCGTTCGTGGCCCCCCCCTCGCGATCGCCGCCGGCCAATGAGAATCTTCCTTTGCTGCTGTATGCTAAACAGCAGCAAAGGAAATGATGTCATCTCCCCTCGGGTCGGTATTTTCCGTTCCGGCCCGAGGAGAGAAGACATCAATGTGAGTGCACCAACACACACACACACAGTAGAACATGCCAGGCACACAAAACACCCCGATCCCCCCCCCCGATCGCCCCCCGATCCCCCCCCAATCACCCCCCCCCCCCTGTCACAAACTGACACCAGCAGTTTTTTTTTTTTGTTTTTTTTTTTTTTTTTCTGATTACTGCATGGTGTCAGTTTGTGACAGTTACAGTGTTGGGACAGATACTGTTACCCCCCTGTAGGTCTAGGGTACCCCCCTAACCCCCCCTAATAAAGTTTTAACCCCTTGATCACCCCCCCTCACCAGTGTCACTAAGCGATCATTTTTCTGATCGCTGTATTAGTGTCGCTGGTGACGCTAGTTAGTGAGGTAAATATTTATGTTCGCCGTCAGCGTTTTATAGCGTCAGGGACCCCCCTATACTATCTGATAAATGTTTTAACCCCTTGATTGCCCCCTAGTTAACCCTTTCACCACTGATCACCGTATAACCGTTACGGTTGACGCTGGTTAGTTTGTTTATTTTTTATAGTGTCAGGGCACCCGCCGTTTATTACCGAATAAAGGTTTAGCCCCCCGATCGCCCGGCGGTGATATGCGTCGCCCCAGGCAGCGTCAGATTAGCGCCAGTACCGCTAACACCCACGCACGCAGCATGCGCCTCCCTTAGTGGTATAGTATCTGATCGGATCAATATCTGATCCGATCAGATACTATACTAGCGTCCCCAGCAGTTTAGGGTTCCCAAAAACGCAGTGTTAGCGGGATCAGCCCAGATACCTGCTAGCACCTGCGTTTTGCGCCTCCGCCCAGCCCACCCAAGTGCAGTATCGATCGATCACTGTCACTTACAAAACACTAAACGCATAACTGCAGCGTTCGCAGAGTCAGGCCTGATCCCTGCGATCGCTAACAGTTTTTTTGGTAGCATTTTGGTGAACTGGCAAGCACCAGCCCCAGGCGTCAGGTTAGCGCCAGTACCGCTAACACCCACGCACGCAGCATACGCCTCCCTTAGTGGTATAGTATCTGAACGGATCAATATCTGATCCGATCAGATCTATACTAGCGTCCCCAGCAGTTTAGGGTTCCCAAAAACGCAGTGTTAGCGGGATCAGCCCAGATACCTGCTAGCACCTGCGTTTTGCGCCTCCGCCCGGCCCAGCCCACCCAAGTGCAGTATCGATCGATCACTGACACTTACAAAACACTAAACGCATAACTGCAGCGTTCACAGAGTCATGCCTGATCCCTGCGATCGCTAACAGTTTTTTTGGTAGTATTTTGGTGAACTGGCAAGCACCAGCCCCAGGCAGCGTCAGATTAGCGCCAGTACCGCTAACACCCACGCACGCACCGTACACCACCCTTAGTGGTATAGTATCTGATCGCATCAATATCTGATCCGATCAGATCTATACTAGCGTCACCAGCAGTTTAGGGTTCCCAAAAACGCAGTGTTAGCGGGATCAGCCCAGATACCTGCTAGCACCTGCGTTTTGCCCCTCCGCCCGGCCCAGCCCACCCAAGTGCAGTATCGATCGATCACTGTCACTTACAAAACACTAAAAGCATAACTGCAGCGTTCGCAGAGTCAGGCCTGATCCCTGCGATCGCTAACAGTTTTTTGGTAGCGTTTTGGTGAACTGGCAAGCGCCAGCGGCCTAGTACACCCCGGTCGTAGTCAAACCAGCACTGCAGTAACACGTGGTGACGTGGCGAGTCCCATAAGTGCAGTTCAAGCTGGCAAGATGGCAAGCACAAGTAGTGTCCCGCTGCCACCAGAAAGACAAACACAGGCCCGTCGTGCCCATAATGCCCTTCCTGCTGCATTCGCCAATCCTAATTGGGAACCCACCGCTTCTGCAGCGCCCGTACTTCCCCCATTCACATCCCCAACCAAATGCAGTCGGCTGCATGAGAGGCATTTTTATGTCCTCCCGAGTACCCCTACCCAGCGAACGCCCCCAAAAAGATGTTGTGTCTGCAGCTAGCGCGGATATAGGCGTGACACCCGCTATTATTGTCCCTCCTGTCCTGACAATCCTGGTCTTTGCATTGGTGAATGTTTTGAACGCTACCATTCACTAGTTGAGTATTAGCGTAGGGTACAGCATTGCACAGACTAGGCGCACTTTCACAGGGTCTCCCAAAATGCCATCGCATTTTGAGAGACCCGAACCTGGAACCGGGTACCGTTATAAAAGTTAGTTACAAAAAAAGTGTAAAAAAAAAAAAAATATGAAATAAAAAAAAATAGTTGTTTTATTGTTCTCTCTCTCTCTATTCTCTCTCTCTCTATTGTTCTGCTCTTTTTTACTGTATTCTATTCTGCAATGTTTTATTGTTATTGTTATTATGTTTTATCATGTTTGTTTTTCAGGTGTGTAATTATTTACACTTTACTGTGCTTTATTGTTAACCATTGTTAACCATTTTTTTGTCTTCAGGTACGCCATTCACGACTTTGAGTGGTTATACCAGAATGATGCCTGCAGGTTTAGGTATCATCTTGGTATCATTCTTTTCAGCCAGCGGTCGGCTTTCATGTAAAAGCAATCCTAGCGGCTAATTAGCCTCTAGACTGCTTTTACAAGCCGTGGGAGGGAATGCCCCCCCCCCCCCACCGTCTTCCGTGTTTTTCTCTGGCTCTCCTGTCTCAACAGGGAACCTGAGAATGCAGCCGGTGATTCAGCCAGCTGACCATAGAGCTGATCAGAGACCAGAGTGGCTCCAAACATCTCTATGGCCTAAGAAACCGGAAGCTACGAGTATTTCATGACTTAGATTTCGCCGGATGTAAATAGCGCCATTGGGAAATTGGGGAAGCATTTTATCACACCGATCTTGGTGTGGTCAGATGCTTTGAGGGCAGAGGAGAGATCTAGGGTCTAATAGACCACAATTTTTTCAAAAAAGAGTACCTGTCACTACCTATTGCTATCATAGGGGATATTTACATTCCCCGAGATAACAATAAAAATGATTAAAAAAAAAAATATGAAAGGAACAGTTTAAAAGTAAGATTAAAAAAGCAAAAAAATAATAAAGAAAAAAAAAAAAAAAAAAAAAACACCCCTGTCGCCCCCTGCTCTCGCGCTAAGGCGAACGCAAGCGGCGGTCTGTCGTCAAACGTAAACAGCAATTGCACCATGCATGTGAGGTATCACCGCGAAGGCCAGATCGAGTGCAGTAATTTTTCCAGTAGACCTCCTCTGTAAATCTAAAGTGGTAACCTGTAAAGGCTTTTGAAGGCTTTTAAACATGTATTCATTTTGTTGCCACTGCACGTTTGTGCGCAATTTTAAAGCATGTCATGTTTGGTATCCATGTACTCGGCCTAAGATCATCTTTTTTATTTCATCAAACATTTGGGCAATATAGCGTGTTTTAGTGCATTAAAATTAAAAAAAGTGTGTTTTTTCCCCAAAAAATGCGTTTGAAAAATCGCTGCGCAATTACTGTGTGAAAAAAAAAAAATGAAACACCCACCATTTTAATCTGTAGGGCATTTGCTTTAAAAAAATATATAATGTTTGGGGGTTCAAAGTAATTTTTTTGCAAAAAAAAAAAACTTTTTCATGTAAACAATAAGTGTCAGAAAGGGCTTTGTCTTCAAGTGGTTAGAAGAGTGGGTGATGTGTGACATAAGCTTCTAAATGTTGTGCATAAAATGCCAGGACAGTTCAAAACCCCCCCAAATGACCCCATTTTGGAAAGTAGACACCCCAAGCTATTTGCTGAGAGGCATGTCGAGTCCATGGAATATTTTATATTGCGACACAAGTTGCGGGAAAGAGACAAATTTTTTTTTTTTTTTTTTTTTTTTGCACAAAGTTGTCACTAAATGATATATTGCTCAAACATGCCATGGAAATATGTGAAATTACACCCCAAAATACATTCTGCTGCTTCTCCTGAGTACGGGGATACCACATGCGTGAGACTTTTTGGGAGCCTAGCCGCGTACGGGACCCCGAAAACCAAGCACCGCCTTCAGGCTTTCTAAGGGCGTGAATTTTTGATTTCACTCTTCACTGCCTATCACAGTTTCGGAGGCCATGGAATGCCCAGGTGGCACAAAACCCCCCCAAATGACCCCATTTTGGAAAGTAGACACCCCAAGCTATTTGCTGAGAGGTATAGTGAGTATTTTGCAGACCTCACTTTTTGTCACAAAGTTTTGAAAATTGAAAAAAGAAAAAAAAAAATGTTTTTTCTTGTCTTTCTTCATTTTCAAAAACAAATGAGAGCTGCAAAATACTCACCATGCCTTTCAGCAAATAGCTTGGGGTGTCTACTTTCCAAAATGGGGTCATTTGGGGGGGTTTTGTGCCACCTGGGCATTCCATGGCCTCCGAAACTGTGATAGGCAGTAAAGAGTGAAATCAAAAATTTTCACCCTTAGAAATCCTGAAGGCGGTGATTGGTTTTCGGGGTCCAGTACGCGGCTAGGCTCCCAAAAAGTCCCACACATGTGGTATCCCCATACTCAGGAGAAGCAGCTAAATGTATTTTGGGGTGCAATTCCACATATGCCCATGGCCTGTGTGAGCAATATATCATTTAGTGACAACTTTATGAAAAAAAAAAAAAAATAAAAATAAAAGTGTCACTTTCCCGCAACTTGTGTCAAAATATAAAATATTCCATGGACTCAATATGCCTCTCAGCAAATAGCTTGGGGTGTCTACTTTCCAAAATGGGGTCATTTTGGGGGGTTTTGTGCCATCTTGGCATTCCATGGCCTCCGAAACTGTGATAGGCAGTGAAGAGTGAAAGCAAAAATTTACACCCTTAGAAATCCTGAAGGCGGTGATTGGTTTTCGGGGCCCCGTACGCGGCTAGGCTCCCAAAAAGTCCCACACATGTGGTATCCCCATACTCAGGAGAAGCAGCTAAATGTATTTTGGGGTGCAATTCCACATAGGCCCATGGCCTGTGTGAGCAATATATCATTTAGTGACCACTTTTTGTAAATATTTTTTTTTTTTTTTTTTTTTGTCATTTTTCAATCACTTGGGACAAAAAAAATAAATATTCAATGGGTTCAACATGCCTCTCAGCAATTTCCTTGGGGTGTCTACTTTCCAAAATGGGGTCATTTGGGGGGCTTTTGTACTGCCCTGCCATTTTAGCACCTCAAGAAATGACATAGGCAGTCATAAACTAAAAGCTGTGTAAATTCCAGAAAATGTACCCTAGTTTGTAGACGCTATAACTTTTGCGCAAACCAATAAATATACGCTTATTGACATTTTTTTTACCAAAGACATGTGGCCGAATACATTTTGGCCTAAATGTATGACTAAAATTTAGTTTATTGGATTTTTTTTAGAACAAAAAGTAGAAAATATCATTTTTTTTCAAAATTTTCGGTCTTTTTCCGTTTATAGCGCAAAAAATAAAAACCGCAGAGGTGATCAAATACCATCAAAAGAAAGCTCTATTTGTGGGAAGAAAAGGACGCAAATTTCGTTTGGGTACAGCATTGCATGACCGCGCAATTAGCAGTTAAAGCGACGCAGTGCCAAATTGGAAAAAGACCTCTGGTCCTTAGGCAGCATAAAGGTCCGGGGCTCAAGTGGTTAAAGTGGTTGAAAACTCTCCACGACAACTTTGTCCCATGTAAATCAGCATAACAAACCCTAATGAACACTGCTTGTAGATATCTCCTTATTTGCTTAGTATTGTTGTAATCCTTTTTGTTCTTTTGAATGACTTCACTGAGCATGCCCAGATCTCCCCTGATTTACGGCAATCTGTGTACTTACCGTATCAGTGAAATAGGGTTGCCATAGAAACGTTGGCTTCATTCACAGAGGTCTATTGAAGTCGCACCTGAAATCGGCAAAAGTAGTACAGAAACTACTTTTGCAAATCGGTGCGATGCTGCAAAATCAGTGTTGCATTGATTGGAACAGTGCCATTGCCTCCAATAGCCTGCGACTTTTCATTTTTTTTTTTGACAAATCGCTCCAATGTGAACCTAGGCTTAGGCTCAGTTCACACTGGCTTTGATGGGCACTGACAAGGCTGCACTGATGGGCACTGACGAGGCTGCACTGATGGGCACTGACAAGGCTGCACTGATGAGCACTGACGAGGCTGCTTTGATGGGCACTGACGAGGCTGCATTGATGGGCACTGACGAGGCTGCATTGATGGGCACTGACAAGGCTGCATTGATGGGCACTAATGAGACAGCTTTGATGGGCACTGATGAGGCAGCTTTGATGGGCACTGATGAGGCAGCTTTGATGGGCACTGATGAGGCTGCTTTGATGGCCACTGATAAGGCTGCTTTGATGGGCACTGATGAGGCTGCTTTGATGGCCACTGATGAGGCTGCTTTGATGGGCACTGATGAGGCTGCTTTGATGGGCACTGATGAGGCTGCATTGCTGGGCACTGATGAGGCAGCTTTGATGGGCACTGATGAGGCAGCTTTGATGGGCACCGATGAGGCAGCTTTGATGGGCACCGATGAGGCTGCTTTGATGGGCACTTATGAGGCTGCACTTGGTACTCACTTTTAACCACTTCAATACTGGGCACTTTCACCCCCCTCCTTCCCAGATCAATTTTTAGCTTTCAGCGCTGTCACATTTTGAATGACAATTGCGCGGTCATGCAACACTGTACTCAAATTACATTTTTATCATTTTTTCACACAAATAGAGCTTTTCTTTGGTGGTATTTAATCACAGCTGGGATTTTTATTTTTTACGCTACAAATAAAAAAAGACTGAACATTTTTTTTAAAAAAAGCATTTTTCTTAGTTTCTGTTATAAAATTTTGCAAATAAGTATTTTCTTTTCATAAATTTTGACCAAAAATGATGCTACTACATTTCTTTGGTAAAAATAACCCAAATCAGTGCTTATTTGGTGTTGGCAGTGATGGGGGACAGACAGATGTTTTATGGGGACACTGACATGTGTTTGGGGACAGGGGTGACAGTGGTGCCTGGTGTACTGTTTGTGGGGTGATCTGTAACAGCTCTCTGTGTAAAATCATTCTCGCACAGAGAGCTGTCACAGATCTGCAGTCCCCCCCCTGCACTGAGCTTGGCGGGGAGAACTGTCACAGAGACATGCGTCTCTGTTTACATTGTGACGGCGGTGATTGGACACAGCCGTCACGTGATCAGGAGGGCCGATCACAGCGCCCATATCCCGATCTCTGCTCAGCTGGATTCTGTAATTATAATGATCACAGGACCAAGCTGCAGCGCGCCTTGCGGCCGTGTTGCGAGCACTCGCTCTGAGGAACGTTCCTGAACGTCCACCCAGGACAAGGAAATGACCACCTGGCCGTTTATGTGCAGTGGCCGGGTGGGAGGTGGTTAATGTACAGAGAGAAAGAGGTGGAGCTCTAAAAATAAAAGGTGGGGCCTAAAGAGGAAAGGGTGTGGTTTACAGATGACAGGGCGGGTCTTAAACAGGAAGGGGCTTGGCATTGACCTTTCCTGGGTGGGTCGTATTTAAATTAGGGGGTGCACAAGTTTAGTCAGGCCTAGGGCAGCACAAAACCTTAATTCACCTCTGCCATCAGTGCCGCCTCATCCACGTACATCAATGAAGGAGAAAAATTACCTGTTTGCAAAATTTTATAACAATAATATATATATATATAAAATATTTAAAAAATACTTTGTTTTAAATTCGGTCTTTTTCAATTTTTTTAACAAAAACTAAAAACTGCAGAGGTGATCAAATACCACCAAAAGAAAGCTCTATTTGTGGGGAAAAAAAATTATAAAAATTTCATTTGAGTACAGTGTTGTATGACCGCGCAATTGTCATTTAAAGTGCGACAGCGCTAAAAGCTGAAAATTGGTCAGGACAGGAGGGGGGTTTAAGTGCCCAGTAAGCAAGTGGTTAAGCAATTAGTTCAAGTGTAATAAAACACATCCAACCTTTTTCATTAGGACCTGGGAAGTTTAATCAAGACTTTTTTTTTCTTTTTAGCTATCAGTTGCATTTTTTCACCTTGGCTTAATCAGCTACAGTGAAGGCTCTATGGGCAAGGTAACTGACAATTTGACTTTACATTTTATTCAGTCTGATTTTTGTGTATAGTGCGCACACGTAAAACAAAATAAAAATTTTAATGAAACACAATCTCTTTATATTTCAAAAAAGTAAAATTACAGTGAGACTACACCATCTTAACAGTAAAAGACTACAATTGTGCTTAGACACTGGGTATCTACTGAGACAATTGTAGCACCACCTAGCATTGTTAGAGTGCTAGTGATTTTTGTTAATGTTGGTGTAGGTAAATTTCAGGCTTGGCTGGCAACCTGTGTGTTTTTCTGGGTCGGGTTAGTGACTCAGGTAGGCTGGATGACTAATCAGCAGCTTCTCTGGTGACTCCCTCTGTTATTTGGAAACTGGGAGAAGATTCCATAAGCAGTTGAGAGGGATCTAGGAGAAGATATCTGGAGTGTTCTGAGGGCCCTGACCAATCCCCAATGGAAGGGTTGGCAGGGGGCAGGCCCCCCTCAAATACTCAGAGTAAGCCCAGAAGGGGCAGTGTGGAGTTTGGTTTTTAAGTTGGAGATGGAGTGTTAGCTCCCCAGTCTAGGGGGGTGAACTGAGCTGGGCTCGGGTGTGGAAGGGACCCCTCTTCATGACACACAAGGGAATCCTGAGCAGTAGGCATGGGAGCAAAGAAAGGACAGCAGGAGAATACTGCTGGGCAAGTCTTCAGGGAGGAAGACAGCCAAGAGGGCTGGTAAGCATTACAGTCAGAGGACTGAGTGGGCATGCCTGAAGGGACTGGGTGCAAGCAGTCTGGGAGGACTGAGGAGAAGTAGCCAGGAGGGCTAGTCTCTGAACCCAAAGGGCCCCGAAATGACATTGCTGCAGATAGACACAGTTGACAAAATTTGGGGCACCGTATCTCGGGGTCACTTAGTGCTAAGAACCCCAAATTTGGTGTGCAAACCCAGTGGAACTAGCACCATACAATTTCCAAAGCTGGGGTTTCCAGCACCAAGTGGCCCCGAGATACAGGGCCCCAAAAATCAGTTCAGAAAATGTCAAGCATTTTTTTGCAGCAGAGAATGACATTTTCCGAACCGGATTTGGGGCCCCGTATCTCAGGGCCACTTGGTGCTAGAAACTTCAGGTTTGGATATGTTATGGTACCAGTTCCACTGGGTTTGCACACCAAATATGGAGTTCCTAGCACCAAGTGGCCCTGAGATATGGGTCCCCAAATTCGGTTCAGAAAATGTCAAGCACTTTTCTGCAGCAGAGAATGACATTTTCCGAACCGATATTGAGGCCCCGTATCTCAGGGCCACTTAGTGCTAGGAACTTCAGATTTGGATATGTTGTGGTTCCACTGGGTTTGCACACCAAATTTGGGGTTCCTAGCACTAAGTGGCCCTGAGATACGGGGCCCCAAAGTCGGTTCGGAAAATGACATTTTTTGCTGCATAAAAGTGCTTGACTCGAGTATAAGTCGAGGGGGGCACTTTCAGCACAAAAAAATGTGCTGAAAAATTCGACTTATACTCGAGTCTATACGGTATTTGCTTATCTATTGAGTGAAAACAACAATAAATATGCTTTGGATTTTTTCCTCACAAATGCATTTGCAGAGTCCTATGCACCTAAATAATTATATGTAAATTGTTTAAGAGGGCATTTGTATTTTCCAGTGTTCTGGAGTTCTTTATTTTACAAAGCTGTAAATAATGTGAACTTTGATCTCCAAAGGATTCTGAATTATGTCCTTTTTCCTAGACCTCCCCATGTCAGCCTACTATGGGTTCGCTCCGACCCCTCTGACCCCTACAGGACCACCTCTTTCTTAGCCCATAAAGGGTGGCTGCCTGCCCACACCAGTGTTTTTTTCGTCCTCGCTCCGGACGCCCTTTAAAGTTTATTTTATTTTTATTATTTTATTTTTTATTTTATTTTTTTTTCTTTATTTTTATTTTTTTCTCCATCCACCATCCATCCTGTTCGGGTTCAGCCTCTCCTGGTTCAGAAGATACCCCCATATAGGCTGTAAATCACCTGAGGATGTGGGTTCCCGTGGTGCTGGGATTGTATGGTACAGTATAAATGACTGTGTATTACTGGCCAAAGTCACTGGCAGTATAATTGACTTTATATACCTTCAATAGGCAGGTTCTGGCACTCTATCCTTCCATGTTTTTGTGTGTTCAGGCAGTGGTTTGGCTCGCTGGGACTTGTAGTTCACCGCCTCCACATGTATTCCTTTCAGGAAACTGAGAGTTGTGCAGGTGAGGTCAGAGGCAGCTTCCTCTTCGGGTTGCCTAGCAAACACCAGAAAGCTCACTGCTGATTTGCTCTGTCCTCTTGGCTAATCTCAGCCTCCAGCTGATCAAGTTGCTGCTCTGCCCTGGTAAGCCTTCTTCAAGGACTCTCATTACTTACTGCTGTGTTACTTGTCTGTCAGAGTGTTTTATAGGTCTGGGGAATTTTGCCTGCCTGCCTAGCTGCCTTAGCACTGAAGATTCGATGGAGAAGTTTATTTTAATTGTATTTATTTATTTGATTTTCAAAAAGAGAGCACGTCCTCTGTGTTTTACAGAGAGAAGGGCGCAGTGCGGGATAAACGCCCGCAAAGAGGTTCCAAATCAGCATTCCAGCCTCAAAGGAGTTAAAAAGCGACTAGACATGACAAATCGCAGAGTTGCATGCAGCTGAATAGACGCCTGTTGTCACAGCATTCCAGATCTCCCTCGCCCTTACCTCACTTTAGTCACTCGGACCTGAGCCAAGAGAGGTCAAGATATCAGAAAGCCTCTAGGAAGAGCAAATCAGGGTGCAGACACAGAAGAAAATCCTCTCCTTCAAAAAGGTCTTCATCGCCAGCCCAGGCAGAAGAAAGATCCTGTTAGGCCTGCTCAACTAAGGTCCTCAGAGGAAAGCGGGTATGTGCATCTTGCTTCAAGGACTAGGGATGAGCCGAACACCCACTGGTTCGGTTCGCACCAGAACCTGCGAACGGACCGAAAGTTCGCGCATACTTTAGAACCCCATTAAAGTCTATGGGACTCAAATGTTCGAAATCAAAAGTACTAATTTTAAAGGCTAATATGCAAGTTATTGTCCTACAAAGGGTTTGGGGACCCGGCTCCTGCCCCAGGGGACATATATCAATGCTAAAAAAAGTTTTAAAAACGGCCATTTTTTCGGTAGCAGTGATTTTAATGATGCTTAAAGTGAAAAAATAAATAAAATATCGTACCTGGGGGTGTCTATAGTATGCCTGTAAAGTGGCACATGTTTCCCGTGCTTAGAACAGTCCCTTCACAAAATTACATTTTTAAAGTCATTTAAAACTGCTTGTGGCTTTAATGTAATGTCCAGGCCCGGTAATATGAATGAAAATCAGTGAGACAAACGGCATGGGTACCCCCCCCAGTATATTACCAGGCCCTTTGGGTCTTGTATGGATATTAAGGGGAACCCCGCGCCCAAATTAAAAAAAGGAAAGGCGTGGGGGTACTCTTAACAGCAGCATGCAGGCGGTGCAAACAAGACAGGGACTGTAGGTTTGTTGATAAGTAGAATCTGTTTGTAATTTTGAACTGGTACATTTTTAGGGAAGGGTTATCACCCCTGTAACATTTGTTTTGCTGTCTGTGCACCTCTTCGGAAGATTTCACCTCACTTTCTGTCCCAATGACAAATGTTTTTTGAAAATTTGGGGTTTTTAGTGAAACAAGGATTGGTGATAAAGCATCAGTGAAGAGGAGACACGTTTTTCCCATATTAACTCTTACAGGAGAGAATTGAGAACGTTGAGTTCCACCTGGTGGGCATGTCACAGATTAGGTGGTTCTTGGGCAGGCTAAATTCCTTTTGGAGGTCAGCCAGCCAAGCACTGGCATTATATGACCTGCGGAAATGCACACAGACTTTCCTGGCCTGCCTCAGGACATCCTGTAAGCCCGGGTACCTGCCCAAGAACCGCTGCACTACCAAGTTAAGGACGTGAGCCAAACAGGGCACATGGGTCAGTTGTCCCTGTCAGAGGGCGGAGAGGAGGTTGGTAACATTGTCGCAAACCATTATACCTGGCTTAAGCTGGCGTGGCGTCAACCACCTCTGAACCTACCCCTGCAGAGCTGACAGAATCTCTGTCCCAGTGTGGCTCCTGTCCCCCCAAGCACACCAGCTCAAGCACCGCATGGCATCTTTTTGCCTGCGTGCTTGCATAGCCCCTTGAACACCTATGGAGCAGAGGACAAATCAGCACAGGAAGAGGCCATGAAGGAAGAAGAAGAGGAGGGGGTGGAGGAGAGAGGTGTGGCAGAATCACCACTAGTAGAATTTTGGAGGTGTGGTGGCGGAACAACCTCCAACACTACTGCACCCTGTCCTGCATCCTTCCCAGCTGCCAGAAGAGTCACCCAGTGTGCGGTGAAAGATAGGTAACGTCCTTGTCCATGCCTGCTGGACCATGAGTCAGCGGTAATATGCACCTTACCACTGACTGCCCTGTCCAGCGAGGCCAAGACATTGCCTTCCACATGCCGGTAGAGAACCGGAATAGCCTTCCATGAGAAAAAGTGGCATTCGGGAACCTGCCACTGAGGAACCGCACATTCCACAGAGTCTACCAACTGAAAAGGCAGCAGTGGAGCTCATGCGAAGCTCTGCGGTGTGATGCAGTCGGTGTGCTGCCCTTAAGCTGACCCCTGGAGGGCATCCTGCCTCATTGGGGATGTGCCTCCTCCTCCTCTCTCATATCAGACACCCACATGAAGTCAGTGACTTCCTCATCATCCCCTCCCTCCTCATTACTGGAGCAAAGCTGGCAGTATGCTGCAGCTGGGGGGAACATGACTGCCAGATTGCTGTACTTCTTGGGCACCCCCTCTCTCTGGGCTCATGTTACTGCATTCCTCTAGCTGGTTACCATCATCTGAGCCTTCAAAACGCTGGGCATCCTCCTGGAACATGTACCCAACACTGGGGCTAAGGAAGGAGTGACTGATGCCATTGACCCGAGGGAAAAGGCCGCGTTGGCAGCTGCTTTGCCAGACAAAGTACCCTGAGCCTGGGTGAGAGGATGAGGAGGATGAGGACGGCTTGGTCATCCACTTTACCAAGTCTTCCGCATGTTGCGGCTCAACACGGCTAGCTGCCGAAAAAAAAGGACAAGCGCGTCCCACGGTCACGTGCTGATGAGGATGCACCATCTCCACGACCAGCACTGTTGCCTCTAGACACAGAGCCTGCTTGCCCTCTTTTATTGGCCTGTGACTGTCTGCCTCTCCTTGTTGGCCTTCCAGACATACTAATGGCCTGCAGTGAGATGTAGCCGCACAAAGCTGGGATGTATATATATATATATATACTGATACTGCAGCTAGCAGAATCAACTGCCTGCCTGTAGTATTATTAGTATGAGAACTCCAGCAATTGTCTTCAGGTAGCTTTAGGTGCACACTGTGCAGAGGATGCACTACACTAACTGTAAATACTGCAGCTGCCTGCCGGTGGTATTAATAGGATCAAAAGAACACCATCAATTTTCTTAAGGTAACTTTAGGTGCACACTGTGCAGAGAACACAGTACACTAACTGTAAATACTGCAGCTGCCTGCCTGTGGTATTAATAGGATCAGAACAACAGCAATTGTCTTCAGGTAGCTTTAGGTGCACACTGTGCAGAGGACGCACTATATTAACTGTAAATACTGTAGCTGCCTGCCTGTGGTACTAATAGGATCAGAAGAACACCACCAATTTTCTTCAGGTAGCTTTAGGTGCACAGTGTGCAGAGGTGGCACTACACTAACTGTAAATACTGTAGCTGCCTGCTTGTGGTACTAATAGGATCAGAAGAACACCAGCAATTTTCTTCAGGTAGCTGTAAATACTGTAAAAACACCTGCCTGCCTGTCAGTAGGAAGAGAATAACAGGAATGGATCTAGCTAAACTGAATACAGTTTATATATATATATATATATATATATATATATATATATATATATATATATATACAGTATATTGTGTATATATATATATATATATATATATATATATATATATATATATATATATATATATATATACAGTGTATTGTGTATATATAGAAGCATATATATACACAATACACTGTGCAGCTAACTGACTCGCCTGCCTACTCTATCTAATTTTAAATCAAATTTCACTGTCTCTCTGTCTGTCTCTCCACCTCTCCACCGCCGCAACACACTACACAAGGCTGCCACCCTGGCTTTGGCCAATTACGGCTCTCTGTACAGACGGCGCTGTGATTGGCCAAGCATGCGGGTCATAGTGCATGCTTGGCCAAACATCAGCCAGCAATGCACTGCGATGCCGCAGTGAATTATGGGCCGTGACGCGCCACTCGAATTTGGCACGAACGGCCCATTCCGTTCGCAATTCGGTGAACGGTCGAACATGCGATGTTCGAGTCGAACATGGGTTCAACTCAAACTCGAAGCTCATCCCTTTTTTTTTGACAGATCTCCAGAATAATGTTTATATTTTTATATTTTTGTATAGTGATCTACTTTTTTTTTATCAAGATCTCATGATTTTTTTTTTCCTAGTGATCTCTATAATATTTTTTTTTCATTTTGTGTGTCAAGTTACCACAACACAACATTATTATCTTGTATTTTTTAACCTCAAGGAGGTTGGTGTTGGTGTCCCTTTATAATTTGACATTGTATTTTTGAAATGTACCTGCCTACTCACAAACAAATTGTCCTTTTTTGAAGTAAAACACAAGTATTTGTGATAAAAAAAAATAGACATTTATAAGGGGTCATAACACAATAAAGAGGAAGGCAACACTGGATAAACTGGTAAAATTGGCGAAGCCTTTCTACCCCAGTGCACACATCAATTATTTGACAGGCAAAATTGGTAGCCTGAGGAGTCCAATTAATAGGGAGCACAATCCGGTCCAGGAGTCCGAGGGATCGGAAGCAGCAGCAGATGACATATATGTCCCCAGGCTGTGGTCTTACAACAGCCTGCGTTTTTTGTCAGACCAGACTGAACCCAGGCCATCACTCTCTTGTCTTCCTTCCACGCTTACTTCCATGCTTGCTTCTGGGCTGTGACTCTGGTGTTGGAGTTGTGGCAGGAGGTGGAGGAGGAGGAGGATGGTCGAACTCACAAACATGGCTTTTGCTTGTGAATTTGCCCCTCAAACCCTTATTTAGGGCCTGATAGATCACTTCCTCACAAATGAGGCGTTGGCCCACCTCCATTTCCTGCATCTTGCTGGCAGCCATGCAGGCATAGGCCTCTTGAATATTGGGGGTGGTTCTGAGCCTCTCAAATCAAAGAAAGCGCTGACTCCTCCACGTTCCTCCCCTTCCTGGTACTTTTTGTTGGAAGGCGGAGGTGAGGAACCTGGGATTCGGTCAGGCTACTGGGCACGACCACCTGGCTGCCACTTACCCCCGCCTCCTCCTGGCTGAGACTTTCATGTGTATGAAAATGCAGCATAATTTTAGTTTTTTGGTCATCAATCAAGCACAATTTTGAGCTCATGACCTTTGCATATTGAATATTAACAAATAGAAAAGACTATTGGCTACTATTGTCTATTTGGCTACTATTGTCTGTTGATATGTAAACCACTTTGTTAAATCAGAAATTAGTGATCAATAATAGCATCTAGTTAACATCATTCATTTTTTGACCAGAAATATGTTGAACAATGCTATATCTGGCTCAAGCTGGGCTCCCCCACATCTTCTTCCTGGGTGGAAGGCCCAGGTTGGACTTCGGAAGCCTCATCTGATGTGGAAGGAAGAGTTGAAGGAAAGGTTGAGAGTGATGGCCTGATTTCACTCTGGTCTGACAAAAACCGCAGTCTGTCATAGTACCAGAGCCTGGGAACATAAATGTATTCTGCTGTTGCTCCTGATCTCATGGAATCCTGGATCTTTTTGCACTCCCTATAATATGTGCTCCTCAGGCCACCAATTTTACACAAATAGGGGATGGTTGCCATGGGAATCACTGGCTTCACCAATTCCAGCAATTGATCCAGCACTGCCTTCCTCTTTATTTTACTATTATAAAATGGGTGTTTCACCTGCCACAGACAGGGCAGCTCCCTGTATTTTTCAATGAAGCTAGGGAGGAAGTCGTGATCGTTGAATCTATCCATTTTATCTGCAAGACACAACACAAGACAAACCCTAATGTCAGGCTAAACTCTCTCCTGTCCCAACATTGGCCTCAATCTATAAGCAATATAGGCCACTGATGCCCCAAGTTAAATTCGTACCTTTGTTAGCACAATCGGCACTTATGCTACTCCGTCCTCCGCTCATAGATCGTACGTACGACACACGCGTGTTACGCTTTATATACACTGCGCATGGATAAAACTCCACCCACCCCTGACCTTCTTTCTAGTATATTCCCTGCTCCTTCTCTTTCAGCACAGTGGGAGAGCACATGGCAGAGAAAGAGCAAGTGCATGCAGACAGCAGCAACGAGGAGGACGACGAAAGCCCGGAGCCACAAACGTCCTAATCCCAGAGGATCATGGCTAAAGTTGTGAAAAGTCGGGGGCGTGTCCGGATGTAGTGGGAGAAAGACGTGTTGCTCTGGAGCTCCGCCGATCCTGATCTAATCCGTCGCCATCCTGCATGTAATACAACCTGGAGAGCCTCCAAATGCTCCCTAACAGTTACCAGACATCATCCTCACCAGCCCCAGCAGAAATTGTGGCCGATTGTGTCTCCATCGGGCCGTGGCTGACATTATACCTCAGAGACCTGCTGCCATCTTGAGGCCTACGGAGCCTCCGTCATCCCCGGGCTGGAGTGCCGCGATCCGCGGGGTGAGAGGCAGCTGAATAGTACACATAGCTGGAGGTTATCACTGGGAGACAGCTGGACTGTGTGGGGGGCCTGAACGGCCACCTGAGAATCCATACAGGCTGATTCCGGGCGCCCGCGGCCTGCTGATCAAATCCATCGCCATCCTGCATGAAATACTCAAATGACTCAAATGACTCAATCTACAGCCATCCTCAGCAGTGAACATTCCGGTGAGACTCCAGATCAGCCCTATAGTTTTCTGGGCACCCCCTGCATCAATCCCAGCCCAAATTGCGGATCCCGGCCGGTGGTGTTGATACACAGCCCGCGGCTGGCTCCACACAGCAATGACCCGCTGCCATCTTGCGGCCTACGAGGCCACATACATCCTCCGCGTCCGGGGGCCCTGATCCACGGGACGAGCGGCGGCATCGTCATCCCCCTAGGAACCTCCTTCATTGCGGGGCGGACCTCGGATGGGTCACCCTAGGACCCGCTACACAAAATCTGGTCCGAAGGCCTCTCGCACCCCCCCCACCGGTGACCAAATCCTCTACGAGGCGGCCCGCTGCCACTATGGCGGCGAATTCGCAGGCGGAGCCAGGGGCGGCGGTGGCCCCCACGGGGGCGGAAATCCTGGCGGCCATTACAGCGTGCAAGGAAACTCTGACAACCAAAATCGACTTCCTGACCATAGATGTCGGTCTCATCCGTCAGGATATGGACAAATTCCGGTCCCGTATCGCAGAGGTGGAGGACAGAGTCTCCACGGTGGAGGATACAGTCCGGGCAGATTCTGGGGAGGTGAGGGCCCTGCAGCTCCAAGTGAAGGCGCTCCAGGAGCGTGCTATAGACACTGAGAACCGCCTCAGGCGGAATAATATCCGCATACTTGGATTACCTGAGAGAGCTGAGGGTCCCAGAAGAGCTGAGTTTACTGAACAACTACAGTCCACTCTGTTCAGCCTGGGTGATATGCCTCCCACCTTCGTGGTGGAAAGAGCCCACAGGGTCCCACCGCTCCCTCCAAGACCAGGGGCCCCTCCTCGCCCCTTCCTGCTGCGGCTATTAAATTACCGCGACCGGGATCGCATTCTGGCAGCAGCGCGCACCATGCCTGAAATTAAATACGAAAATACCAAACTGCTCTTTTTCCCGGACTTCTCTCAGGAAGTACAGCAACGCCGCAAGTCCTTTACGGATGTGAGACGTCGGCTCAGAGAAAAGGGAATACGCTTTGGTCTATTATATCCCAGCAGGCTGCGTATCACTGATGGTGACAACACGCGTTTCTTCGACACCCCGGAGGCTGCTGCTGCATGGCTAGATACCCGCTGACAACATACTACCATGGAACCATAGTTGATTACAACATACTGGGAGCAGCTAACTATCACAATCCCCCTGAACAGGACTACTTCCTGTCCCATGTTGACTCACAGTATTATGCACCATCCATCCCTAAGTCTTTTCTCACTGCTCTAATTCACCATTACCCCAATTGGTTGTTCAACGCCCTTTGTTAGATAGACTACCATCCGCTCCTGTCTGCGGAGCTCCAACGGCAACCACCAATTTTGTTTTTCCTCTTTTCTCCTTTTTTTTTTTTTTTTTTTGACTGTGCTACTGTCTGGAACCTGCTTCCCCTACCTAAGAGCTTCCACAAGTGTTGGAACACAACACTGAACTGTTGCTAATTAAAGTTTAAGGGTTTACTGTTTTTGAGTTTTGGGTATAGGCCAGATCTGATCACTCCCCAAATTTTCTGGGGATGTCATCAGATGAGGGCAGGTTTGACACCTCAGTGTCATCACGGGTATTGTTTATCAGTGTTATATCTATTCATGTTCGTTTGTCTATTTGGTCTTCCATAGGTCATAATTCCACCTGGTACAGGCTCCCTGGGTCCTTGCTGCTCCTGAGCTGTGCACGTGCACCTGCTTCACTCCTCCTTTCTTCCCCCGCCAGACCTCCGCACAATGACAGGACGTGACGCCCCCACCTTCAGTGCGCTGTCCTGGAATGTCCGGGGGCTCAATTCTAAATTTAAGAGAGCGGTACTCTTCAAGTACCTCAAATTGCACTCCCCGCACATAGTAATTTTACAGCAAACGCACCTTATGGGCAGCAAACTACTGGCGCTGAAAAAGCCATGGATCCAGAGAGCCTTCCATGCTTCCTATTCCACATATGCCAGAGGGGTCACAATCCTGATTAGTAAATCCTTCCCATGTGTGATGGAACATGTTCACACTGACCCCCAGGGTAAATATGTACTAATAGTGTTCACTGTCTGGGGTGTCCGGTATATTGTAGTAGGTGTATACATCCCCCCCTCCTTTTTCCTCCTCCACCTTATACACCATTCTAGAGAAAATCACTCCATACTGCCCTGCTAGACTATTATTAATGGGTGATTTCAACGCCATTCTGGCCCCGGACCTGGACAGACCTACCCCCCCCAAACAATTCTCTACTGACTTGGTCTCATGGGCGGAGGCACTAGGTGTATCTGAGGTGTGGAGATGGAAACATCCCACGACCAGAGCATACTCCTGTTTCTCCAATACACATAAAACTTCCTCCCGCATCGATCTCGCCTTTGCCAACCCGACTATGCTGACAGATGTACTTGATGCCTCATATTTGCCCAGCGGACTCTCAGATCACTGCCCCCTACTCCTTACCGTTCATTCCCCGTCCTCCCGTTCCTCCTCCCTTTGTCGCCTGGGGACCCATTGGATCTCTCATGCTGACCTGGCAGACACCATTCCACCACGCTTAGTGGAATACTGGGATCTTAATACGGGATCCTCCTCCACAGCGGTGACCTGGGATGCCTTTAAGGCTTTTACTAGAGGGCAATACATTTCTTCTATTGCTGGGATCCGGAGAGAACAAGCGGCTACCACTACTGCCCTACAGACCACTGCGCAATCCCAATCAGACATCTATGCAGCTTACCCCACTGACGCACACTTTGACTCCCTCAATGCAGCAAAACGTGAGCTACACCTCCACCTCACCGAAGTTACCAGACTTGACCTTTACCGCAACAAACAACGGTTCTTTGAACAAGGAGACCGCAACGGTCGCCTTCTGGCGATGCTTGCACAACATGACAGACCGCTGACGGTGATCTCTAGTGTGGTGTCCCCTTCGGGAGGATCGGCCTCTTCCCTGCCAGACATACTTGAAGCCTTCCGTCAGTACTACAGCTCTCTCTATACTTCAGTGCTACCATCGGACTTCCAGTCGCGGGACCTCGCACCTTGGCTGGACCCCTTGGCACTTGGCTGGTTGTCTGATGGGGAGAGAGAATCCCTAGTGAGGCCGATTACCCCGGAGGAGGTACTGAAAGTGATTAGGTCCTTTCCCGCGGGAAAGTCTCCGGGCCCAGATGGACTACCCATTGAGTTCTACAAAACTCATGGGGACCTATTGGCCCCCAAATTGGCCCAGCTCTATTCCCAATGTTTGACTGATGGTGCCCTCCCAGCTTCCATGGGCCATGCCCATGTCATTCTCATTTATAAAGTGTCTAAAGACCCCACAACCTGTGCCTCCTACAGACCAATCGCCCTACTTAATACAGACTTCAAGATCCTCACCAAATTACTAACCACGAGACTACAGCCCCTACTACCATCTATCATTGAGACTGACCAGACTGGTTTCATGGCCAATAGAGCGACAGACGTTAACTTGAGGCGTCTGTTCACCAACATACATGCACAACATCTCAATGAAGGATCTAGAGTGGTGGCCTCCCTGGACATTGAGAAGGCCTTCGACACAGTCGAGTGGCCTTTTCTCTGGGAGGTCCTCCGCAGGATGGGGTTCCCCCTGATCTTCATTGAATGGATGAAGGTCCTCTACCGTGACCCCACCTCGGCTATTAAGCTGGGAGGGGGCCTGTCACGGTCCTTCCATCTGTCCAGGGGCAGGCGGCAGGGCTGCCCTCTCTCTCCAGCCTTATTTGCCATCGCGATGGAGCCACTTGCTGAGGCCCTTCACACCTCTCCTCACATTAGGGGACTGCGGGTTGGCTGGCTGGAGGAGAGGGTCGCCCTGTATGCGGATGACCTCCTACTCTTCCTCAATGACGCGGGTCCATCACTCGAGGGAGCCCTACAGGTCCTCAACTCCTTCTCCTCTGTCACGGGCCTCAGGGTTAACTGGACAAAATCTCTCCTATTCCCCGTGGATCCTGCAGCCCGTGACACAGCTCCCACGGACATCCCTCTACAATGGGTCGAGAATTTTAAATACTTAGGGGTGGTGGTCTCCAGGCAGGCTTCTGAGTTCTTACCCCTCAACTTGTCCCCGGTGGTTCAGGAGACTCAGCAACGGCTGAAGGCGTGGGAATCGTTGCCTCTTTCACTGTTGGGACGCATTAATTTGTTTAAAATGAAAATACTCCCCAAATTTACATACTTATTTCGCCACTCTCCACAGTGGATTCCTAAATCCTTTTTCAAACAACTACATCGCCTCCTCGCCTCTTTCCTATGGGGGTCCCAATCCTCCAGATACAGCTGGTCAACACTGATACGCCCGACCTCCCAAGGTGGCTTGGCGTGTCCGGATCTATACAAGTACTATCTGGCCGCCCAGCTAGTAACAGCTGCTTGGTGGCTCAATCCGGACACCTCCAACCCAGCTACCCAGGTCGAGACGGCAGTGCTGGGATCCCTAGAGGCGCTCAAATTTTTGCTTTTTCGAGGCCCTCGAGCCCCTTATCCACTGACACCCTCCATGCGCACTACACTGCGTGCATGGGGGGCAGGTCTCAAATTAGAAAAATACCCTCAACAGGCAATCTCACCCAATGCTCCCCTTTGGATAAACCCAACCCTGGAGCACATCTATAAACTACCTGAGCCTCATGCCTGGACCAAATTTAACATTAAAACGGTGGCACAGATTATCTCCAATCAATCCCTAGTCCCGCTCTCCAAACTAAACTCCGATTTTAATATACCACAGTCCTATTTTTTCCGATTCCTTCAACTTTCCCATGCCTTCAGTCACCAATTCTCCAACTCCCCTCCTCAACTAGTCCAATCTTCACTGGAGGACCTTCTTAGATCAGATTGTGCGAAAAAACCCACTTCTCAATTATATTCACACCTGACTGTCACCTCCCTCCCGACTATGGAAAAGCTAAGATCTAAATGGTCCCATGACATCCCCAATTTTGACAACGATGACTGGGATGACATATGGGATTTCCCATTTAGCTCCCTGGTCTCTCTGAGAGATCGCCTGATCCAATTCAAGATAGTCCATCGGGCATATTTTACCCCTCACAGACTACACAAAATGAACCCCGACTCCCCTCCCGGATGTTGGAGATGTGGTGGGACTCCTGGGGACTTCACCCACATCTTCTGGACCTGTCCGGCAATTGTCAGATACTGGAGGGAGATATTGGACTTTATCACACAAATCACCTCTGTGCCACTACAACCATCAATGTCAATCTGCATACTAGGCCTGGTAGAACAACTAATTCCTAAGGTGGCGGGACGCACACTGGTGGGATTGCTCCTGTTCTATGCCCGTAAAGCTATAGCCCTTAGTTGGCGCAAACCAACCCCCCCTCCTCTCTCCCTGTGGAAACAATTAATCAACAATAGCTTACCTCTGTATAAAGACACATATGACAACAGAGGCTGCCCCAACAAATATAACAAAGTCTGGTCTAAGTGGCTGGCAGATCCCTCCACCGCTTCAGAGGCCTCTCAGTAGACCCCAATCACAAAGTAGCTCCCAAGCGGGTGCCAGGTGTACACAATAATCTACAATATGCTATTTTACCATGTACAACTGCACATAGCACCACCTCATGACCCAGTAAACTGTACCGCCATGACTGATTTCATAATATATTTTTCATGAATAAGGTGACAGCGTGATTCCTGCAAGGATCACATAGACATCATATTAGACCAATGTATGTTTAACTGTTTGTTCTCTTTATCTGTTTTTGTTTCTCTTTTTAAAAACCAATAAAAAGATTTTGGAAAAAAAAAGTTGTGAAAAGTCTGCAGAAGAATTTTGGGGAACGGCGATCCAAGGATCAACTGAGGAAACGATGGTCAGACCTCAAATTGAAGGAACAGGATCAGTACAGAAGAATCAAGAGAGTGCTTCAAAAAAGTAAGTATTTTGTCGTGTGTTCCTATTATTATTATTATTACTTTTGTACTGGTACATGTGCTTTTCTTTACTGTTGTACAGTTTAAAATGGCAAGTTTCAGGTTCATGGGCACAGTAATTGTTCGTAGCAAACATCGTTCGTTAGATCTTCCGTAGTACACATCGTTTGTTCGCTCACTAATACGATGTTTTTGGCAGATGCAGGTTAACTACATTTGTTCATGCCTATTTGTATTAAATAAAGTTTGTTGTCTAGATGGGTTTGTAACTGGAATGAAATGCAAACTTGATTCAGTGTAAGGAGAGGACACTCAGCAGCTGTTTACACATCTGGACACAGGAGCACTAGTGTGGGACACCAGAACGAACTTTTTAGGGTGTCACACACAGGTGCTCCAGTGAATACTAGGGATGTCTCCATGTGGGAAACTTGAACAAAACAGGTAAGTATTCCAGCTTTAGAAAGGGAAAAAATCATGTCTTCAGCTTGAAACTCTGCCAAAACAGACAATTGTATGACACTTCAAGCAATGTTTCATATTCCTATTTCTGGCCACAAATATCTGTGTGCTAAGTATACTTTTTTTATTATTCACATAGGGGAGAAAAGACTCGGACATCTGAGGACACCAGGAACCCCACACCTCCTAAAGAAGGGGAACTCAGCACACCACTGAGGATGTGGAGGAAGGAGAGGTTTATGAAGTGGGCGGAATAGTGACCACAACAGGTCAGTGTCTGAGACCACTGCTTCAGGTAATAGATGGATGCCTGCATATTTATAATACATGGTGTGTTTTTTTATTTTAGGTGATATGGATGTTGTTGAAGAAGAATCTAATTTCACAAGTGCAAGTGCACAAGTCCTCATCGGGAAGATAATGGTGTGCAATTGTGAATTATAGAAAATCAAGGAAGACATCAATGATGTTGAAAAAAGACTCAAAAATATCATTGATGTTTTAGGCAGAATCCAAAACACCCCAAAATTATTCAAGTTTGTTGTTATTTTTGTTATTTTTCTAACATTTTTAAATTATTTTGAAAGCCAAATTGTGAAGATGCACACAGTGTGTCAACATGTGCTATCTGCCTTCATGTGATATCAATGTACACGTTTTGTGGGTGCAACCCCTTCCTCACAACTAAAGTAGATGAGAGGAAGGGGTTGCACCCCCAAAACACGTCCATTGATCGCCCATGATGGGAGCTAGCACATGTTAACATTAGGCATGGGATCAGGAGGGAAATCCTAATTTTGACTCCCAATTTGTGTGCATCTTCAAAATTTGCCTTTCACAGGGGTGACATCACATCATCTGATGAAGGCAAGATCAACACAGTTTGGACATGCTAATTTCTGATATTGCCTTCACTTTGTCAAAGTTGAACTTTGTAAGTTCCTTAGTTGTGTATGTTTTATGGTTTTAAACATGCCTGTTTAACCCAAAAAGGCTATTTGTACTGTCAAACATAAAAATGTTATACAACAAATATGTTGGTTTGTTCAAAAACCCTTTTCTAACGCACATGTGAATGTGCACAGAGTAAAATGTTTTATACTCAACAATGTGTGGCTTCTTCTTTCAATGCTCAATACCAGTTTTTGGAGTAAGTTGGTGTTTACAGTGGCAACGGGGGTTATTTACTAAAGGCAAATCCACTTTGCACTACAAGTGCAGTTTCAGTGCACTTTCAAGTGCACTTGTATGGCAAAGTGGATTTGCCTTTAGTAAACAAAAGCCACGCTCTAAAATTTGCCCCAATGAGGCCTCATAACAATTAATTCATGGTGCTTAAAAAGAAGGGTTTTTTTATCATTAATGCATTACATACATTAACAACAAAAACAAGGTGTGTGTGTAGCAGACCCACAACCTAATAGTTAGAAGAAGAGGAGATTGTCACCTCATGTATCAAATAAATTACGTTTGCACTATTGAAGAAAATGGCCAAAAAGAAAAGCACATTGGAAAACCTAGGAGACAGCTGAAAGAAACACAAGCAGTAAATCAAATGAAATATTATTTCAGTTTAAAATAAAAATTTATATAAAAAATGTTTTGCAAACATTTGTTGGCATTTCAATGGCCCCCCACCCGCAAAGTATTCCAGATATTTTTGACGGACTTTGCGGGCGCTTTGGGGGGGAAAGCCAGGACGGCCAGCTTCAAGTGTCGTCAGGGTTGACTGATCTGGCAATCCTGCCTCAGGCCCAACTGAGGTCACATAGTTTCGAAGCAGTTTTCCTTAGAAAGTTGTGTATAATGCAGCATGCAAGTACTATATGGTTTAGTTTATATTCCTCCATGTGAATTGGCGTCAGGAATAGGCGGAACCGGCTGGCCATTATGCCAAAAGCATTCTCCACCACTCTTCTGGCCAGCTGGTAGTTAAAAACCCTCTGGTCCGGGGTGAGGGTCCTCATGGGGAATGGCTGCATTAAGTGTTCACCAAGCCCAAACGCTTCATTAGCTACAAAGACGAACGGTAGACCAGCCACGTTGTCTTCTGCAGGTGGCAATCCCAAGCCACTGCTCTGGAGCCGTCTGTGGAACTCGGTCTGGGCGATGACTCCACCATCCGACATCCGGCCATTCTTCCCCACGTCCACATACAAAAACTCTTATGTCGCCAACACCACCGCCAATATCACTATACTATTAAACCCCTTATAGTTGTAATAGTATGACCCCGAGTTGGGGGGTGGCATGATGTGGACGTGTTTCCAATCAATTGCCTCTCCGCAGTTGGGAAAGTCCCACTGCTGGGCAAATTGGGAAGCCACAGTCTGCCATTCCTGTGGGTTTGAAGGAAACTGTGGAGTCAAACAAGAAAACAAAAAATGAGTACTTTTGCACATAACATTGCAAGCAGATTAGCCACAAACATTCTTGGCCAACATCAGTATAACATTTATTTTAAGGAGTATTTAACCACTTGACGACCGCCTCACGCTGCTATACGTCAGCAGAATGGCACGGGCAGGCAAAATCACGTACCTGGTACGTGATTGCCTTCCCGCGGGTGGGGGGTCCGATCGGACCCCCCCAGTGCCCGAGGCGGTCGTCTTTGGTCTGGGAGCGATCAGACATGAGGGGGAGACCATCCATTCGTGGCCCCCCCCCTCGCAATCGCTTCCAGCCAATGAGAATCATTCCTCTGCTGCTGTATGCTAAACAGCAGCAAAGGAAATGATTTCATCTCGGTATTTTCCGTTCCGGCGCCGAGGAGAGAAGACTGTAATGTGAGTGCACCAACACACACACACAGTAGAACATGCCAGGCACACATTACACCCCCCTTTACCCCCCGATCCCCCCAATCACCCCTCCCCCCTCCCCTGTCACACTGACACCAAGCAGTTTTTTTTTTTCTGATTACTGCATTGGTGTCAGTTTGTGACAGTTAGTGTGGTAGGACAGTTAGGGTTATCCCCCTTTAGGTCTAGGATACTCCCCTAACCCCCCAATAAAGTTTTAACCCCTTGATCACCCCCCGTCGCCAGTGTCGCTAAGCGATCATTTTTCTGATTGCTGTATTAGTGTCTCTGGTGATGCTAGTTAGGGAAGTAAACATTTAGGTTCACCGTCAGCGTTTTATAGCGACAGGGGCCCCCATATACTATCTAATAAATGTTTTAACCCCTTGATTGCCCCCTAGTTAACCCCTTCACCACTGATCACCGTATAACCGTTATGGGTGACGCTGGTTAGTTCGTTTATTTTTTATAGTGTCAGGGCACCCGCCGTTTATTACCGAATAAAGGTTTAGCCCCCTGATTGCCCGGCGGTGATATGCGTCGCCCCAGGCAGCGTCAGATTAGCGCCAGTAGCGCTAACACTCACGCACGCAGCATACGCCTCCCTTAGTGGTATAGTATCTGAACGGATCAATATCTGATCCGATCAGATCTATACTAGCGTCCCCAGCAGTTTAGGGTTCCCAAAAACGCAGTGTTAGCGGGATCAGCCCAGATACCTGCTAGCACCTGCATTTTGCCCCTCCGCCCGGCCCAGCCCACCCAAGTGCAGTATCGATCGATCACTGTCACTTACAAAACACTAAACGCATAACTGCAGCGTTCGCAGAGTCAGGCCTGATCCCTGCGATCGCTAACAGTTTTTTCGGTAGCGTTTTGGTGAACTGGCAAGCACCAGCGGCCTAGTACACCCCGGTCATAGTCAAACCAGCACTGCAGTAACACTTGGTGACGTGGCGAGTCCCATAAATGCAGTTCAAGCTGGTGAGGTGGCAAGCACAAGTAGTGTTCCGCTGCCACCAAGAAGAAGACAAACAGGCCCGTCGTGCCCATCATGCCCTTCCTGCTGCATTCGCCAATCCTAATTGGGAACCCATCACTTCTGCAGCGCCCGTACTTCCCCCATTCACATCCCCAACCAAATGCAGTCAGCTGCATGAGAGGCATTTTCTTTATGTCCTCCCGAGTACCCCTACCCAACGAACCCCCCCAAAAAAGATGTTGTGTCTGCAGCTAGCGTGGATATAGGCGTGACACCCGCTATTATTGTCCCTCCTGTCCTGACAATCCTGGTCTTTGCATTGGTGAATGTTTTGAATGCTACCATTCACTAGTTGAGTATTAGCGTAGGGTACAGCATTGCGCAGACTAGGCGCACTTTCACAGGGTCTCTCAAGATGCCATCGCATTTTGAGAGACCCGAACCTGGAACCGGTTACAGTTATAAAAGTTAGTTCCAAAAAAAATGTAAAAAAATAAAAATATATAAAATAAAAAAAAATAGTTGTCGTTTTATTGTTCTCTCTCTCTTTTCTCTCTCTATTGTTCTGTTCTTTTTTACTGTATTCTATTCTGCAATGTTTTATTGTTATTATGTTTTATCATGTGTGCTTTTCAGGTATGCAATTTTTTATACTTTACCGTTTACTGTGTTTTATTGTTAACCATTTTTTTGTCTTCAGGTACGCCATTTACGACTTTGAGTGGTTATACCAGAATGATGCCTGCAGGTTTAGGTATCATCTTGGTATCATTCTTTTCAGCCAGTCGGCTTTCATGTAAAAGCAATCCTAGCAGCTAATTGGCCTCTAGACTGCTTTTACAAGCAGTGGGAGGGAATGCCCCCCCCCCCCCACCGTCTTCCATGTTTTTCTCTGGCTCTCCTGTCTCAACAGGGAACCTGAGAATGCAGCCGGTGATTCAGCCACATGACCATAGAGCTGATCAGAGACCAGAGTGGCTCCAAACATCTCTATGGCCTAAGAAACCGGAAGCTACGAGCATTTCATGACTTAGATTTCGCCGGATGTAAACAGCGCCATTGGGAAAGCATTCTATCACACCGATCATGGTGTGGTCAGATGCTTTGAGGGCAGAGAGAACTAGGGTCTAATAGACTCCAATTTTTTCAAAAAAGAGTACCTGTCACTACCTATTGCTATCATAGGGGATATTTACATTCCCTGAGATAACAATAAAAATGATTAAAAAAAAAAATGAAAGGAACAGTTTAAAAATAAGATAAAAAAAGAAAAAAATAATAAAGAAAAAAAAATAAAAATAAAAAAAAAGCACCCCTGTCCCCCCCTGCTCTCGCGCAAAGGCGAACGCAAGCGTCAGTCTGGCGTCAAATGTAAACAGCAATTGCACCATGCATGTGAGATGTCACCGCGAACGTCAGATCGAGGGCAGTAATTTTAGCAGTAGACCTCCTCTGTAAATTTAAAGTAGTAACCTGTAAAGGCTTTTAAAGGCTTTTAAAAATGTATTTAGTTTGTCGCCACTGCACGTTTGTGCGCAATTTTAAAGCATGTCATGTTTGGTATCCATGTACTCAGCCTAAGATCATCTTTTTTATTGCATCAAACATTTGGTCAATATAGTGTGTTTTAGTGCATTAAAATTTAAAAAAGTGTGTTTTTTCCCCAAAAAATGCGTTTGAAAAATCGCTTGGGCAAATACTGTGTGAAAAAAAAAATGAAACACCCACCATTTTAATCTGTAGGGCATTTGCTTTAAAAAAATATATAATGTTTGGGAGTTTAAAGTAATTTTCTTGCAAAAAAAAATAATTTTTTCATATAAACAAAAAGGGCTTTGTCTTCAAGTGGTTAGAAGAGTGGGTGATGTGTGACATAAGCTTCTAAATGTTGTGCATAAAATGCCAGGACAGTTCATTTTCCCATTTTGGAAAGTAAACACCCCAAGCTATTTGCTGAGAGCCATGTCGAGTCCATGGAATATTTTATATTGTCACACAAGTTGCGGGAAAGAGACAAATTTTTTATTTTTTATTTTTTTGCACAAAGTTGTCACTAAATGATATATTGCTCAAACATGCCATGGGAATATGTGAAATTGCACCCCAAAATACATTCTGTTGCTTCTCCTGAGTACGGGGATACCACATGTGTGAGACTTTTCGGGAGCCTAGCCGCGTACGGGACCCCGAAAACCAAGCACCGCCTTCAGGCTTTCTAAAGGCGTAAATTTTTGATTTCACTCTTCACTGCCTATCACAGTTTCGGAGGCCATGGAATGCCCAGGTGGCACAAACCCCCCCCCCCCCCCAAAAGGCCCCATTTTGGAAAGTAGACACCCCAAGCTATTTGCTGAGAGGTATAGTGAGTATTTTGCAGACCTCACTTTTTGTCACAAAGTTTTGAAAATTGAAAAAAGAAAAAAAAATGTTTTTTCTTGTCTTTCTTCATTTTCAAAAACAAATGAGAGCTGCAAAATACTCACCATGCCTCTCAGCAAATAGCTTGGGGTGTCTACTTTCCAAAATGGGGTCATTTGGGGGGGGTTTGTGCCACCTGGGCATTCCATGGCCTCCGAAACTGTGATAGGCAGTGAAGAGTGAAATCAAAAATTTACACCCTTAGAAATCCTGAAGGCGGTGATTGGTTTTTGGGGCCCCGTACGCGGCTAGGCTCCCAAAAGGTCCCACACATGTGGTATCCCCATACTCAGGAGAAGCAGCTAAATGTATTTTGGGGTGCAAATCCACATATGCCCATGGCCTGTGTGAGCAATATATCATTTAGTGACAACTTTGTGCAAAAAAAAAAAAAAAGAAATTTGTCACTTTCCCGCAACTTGTGTCAAAATATAAAATCTTCCATTGACTCAACATGCCTCTCAGCAAATAGCTTGGGGTGTCTACTTTCCAAAATGGGGTCATTTGGGGGGAGGAGTTTGTGCCATCTGGGCATTTTATGGCCTTCAAAACTGTGATAAGTAGTGAGGAGTGAAATCAAAAATTTATGCCCTTAGAAATCCTGAAGGCGGTGATTGGTTTTCGGGGCCCCGTACGCGGCTAGGCTCCCAAAAAGTCCCACACATGTGGTATCCCCGTACTCAGGAGAAGCAGCTGAATGTATTTTGGGGTGCAATTCCACATAGGCCCATGGCCTGTGTGAGTAATATATCATCACTATATCATCACTATATCATTTAGTGACAACTTTTTGTAAATATTTTTTTTTTTGTCATTATTCAATCACTTGGGGCAAAAAAAATAAATATTCAATGGGTTCAACATGCCTCTCAGCAATTTCCTTGGGGTGTCTACTTTCCAAAATAGGGGTCATTTGGGGGGGTTTTGTACTGCCCTGCCATTTTAGCACCTCAAGAAATGACATAGGCAGTCATAAACTAAAAGCTGTGTAAATTCCAGAAAATGTACCCTAGTTTGTAGACGCTATAACTTTTACGCAAACCAATAAATATACGCTTATTGACATTTTTTTTCCAAAGACATGTGGCCGAATACATTTTGGCCTAAATGTATGACTAAAATTGAGTTTATTGGATTTTTTTATAACAAACAGTAGAAAATATCATTTTTTTTCAAAATTTTTGGCCTTTTTCCGTTTTTAGAGCAAAAAATAAAAACGGCAGAGGTGATCAAATACCATCAAAAGAAAGCTCTATTTGTGGGAAGAAAAGGACGCAAATTTCGTTTGGGTACAGCATTGCATGACCGCGCAATTAGCAGTTAAAGCGACGCAGTGCCAAATTGGAAAAAGTCCCCTGGTCCTTAAGCAGCATAATGGTCCGGTCCTTAAGTGGGTAATAACAAACCTACAGTCCCTGTCTTGTTTGCACCGCCTGTATACTGCTGTTCAGAGTATATAAGGCCTGGGAGCCCCACACCTTTCCTTTTTTAATTTGGGTGCGGGGCTCCCCTTAATATCCATACAAGACCCAAAGGGCCTGGTAATGGACTGGGTGGTGGGGGGTACCCATGCCATTTGTCTCACTGATTTTCATCCATATTCCCGGGACCCGACATTACATTAAAGCCGCAAGCAGTTTTAAATGACTTTTATTCCTTTAAAAATGTCATTTTATGCAGGGACTGTTTAAGCATGGGAAACACGCACCACTTTACAGGCATACTATAGACACCCCCCAGGTACGATAGTTAAAAGAATATTTCACTTTTTTTTCACTTTAAGCATCATTAAAATCACTGCTTCCAAATAATCGGCCGTTTTTAAAACTTTTTTTGTATTGATACATGTCCCCTGGGGCAGGACCTGGGTCCCCAAACCCTTTTTAGGACAATAACTTGCATATTAGCCTTTAAAATGAGCACTTTTGATTTCAAACGTTCGAGTCCCATAGACTTTAATGGGGGTTCTAAAGTTCGCGCAAACTTTCGGTCCGTTCGCAGGTTCTGTTGCGAGCCGAACCGGGGGTTGTTCGGCTCATCCCTTCACAGCACATTATATGGTGGGCACAGCATATTATATAGTGGGTACTGCACATGACAAGGTGGGCACTGCACGAAACCACATGACATGGTGGGCACTGCATGGCACAGCACATGACATGGGCACTGCACTTGACATGGTGGGCACTGCACGACACCGCACATTACATGGTGGGCACAGGACACTAAATGGTGGGTACTGCACAGCACGTTCCATTGTGGGTAATGCATGGCACATGGCATGGTGTGTACATGGTACGCACTGCATGGCGCAGCACATGACATGGTGGGCGCAACACAGCAAATGACATGGTGGGCACTGCACGACATGGTGGGTACTGCACGACATGGTGGGCACTGCATGGCACAGCACATTACCTGGTGGGTACAGCACATTATATGGTGGGTACAGCACATTACATGGTGGGTACTGCATGGTATAGCACATGACATGGTGGGCACTGCATGGCACAATACATTACATGGTGGGCACTGCATGAAATAGCACATTACATGGTGGGCAATGCCCATGGCATCATGGACACTGCACATTACATGGTAGGCACTGCACATTACATAGTGGGCACTGCATATGACATAGTGGGCACTTCATGGTACAGCACATGGCATAGTGGGCACAAGAGAGCACATTACATGGGGGGGAGCAGCAGTCTGTCCCCTAGCACAATCATTACACCCCCAGGTCAGTTTCTACACAATCCTCCCTCCCTAATAAGATTACCAACCTCATCTTAATAGCATGGGAGATTTCCTTCCTCCCGGGCTCCTGCTGGCTAGGATGACATACCCCCCCCCCCCACCCCCCAGACAGCTGCCTGCAGCTCTTGGACACTGAGGATCTGTGTGAGTGGAACAGATCCTGTGATAGGAGGCATCGGCAGAGACAGAACTAGGCTGACACTTGTCTCCTCCGTGTGTGCAGTGCACAGAGGGCTCCTCTTCTTTCAGGACAGGACACAGATAAGCCACTGGTATGGGCCTTTATTAAGGGAGGAGCCTGGAGCTGCAGCTCCAATAGCCCTGCAGCCAGGAACTCTAGAGCATGCGGCTGGGCGCAGGATGGTGTACCTCCGCCCCGAAAATTAAAAAATAGTCCCTCAGCTCACACCTTCTGGGCCCCTATATTGAACTGATGGGGCCCAGAAAAATATATTTATTCACCCCCTGAGCACGAAGGAGCTTGGGAAGGAGCAGTACATGTTTACAAGGGGACAGGTAAAGTGCAGGGGCCCCTAGGCAGTGCCCAGGGGTGCCCGCTCATTAAGGTGGGGTTCCACCCAAAAAAACAAAAATACAAGAAAAATCCTAAAAAAACAAAAACAAAAAAACATTTGGATATTTTTTTTTTTTTAACTTACCTCTAAATGCTTGTTGCTAGGGGGTTCCTCGTAGTCTGCCTCTTCCAGTGCCTGGGCTGGTGACATCACTTCCCCCTCGGCACAGGAAGGGCTCCGCTCTGCTCCCTCCCTCCTGTCAATCATCTGGGACCCATTACAGGTCCCAGGTGACTGAGCGGCCAATCACGGCTGACTTTTAATTTTTTTTTTTTATTGGACCCCCTGGGTGGAACTCCTCTTTAAGACAGCCCTGTGGCCCATGCATGTTTACTCAGGTTAATTTCTAATCCACAATCCTTAGTAACCAGATACGTTTAGTAAATGCTGGACCTGCAAACTGCCCACCCACCCACATATTGTTACTGCCTTCAAAAAAATGCTGGAAAATCTTAAACATACTCAAGACATTTATTTAAATTCAAAAGCAAAGTTTTATTCCATCAGCTAGACATTTTCAAACATGAATCAAAATGTTAGAATTGTTCTTTCCTTTTTAACACTTTATACAGTGCTTTAAGTAGTAACCAATATGATGCATATTATCATCTGTTTATAATTTAAGAAACATAAATGTGTGTATACATGGGTTTTATTTTCACCCTGTGAATCCACCAGTTCTGTTCATAAACCAGTTCCATTGCCAGAGATCCTTCCTTTGGATTAAGTTGAGATGAGATGAGCTGCTTCTGTGGAATGTGCTGACTGAAATATAAAAGAATGGAATAACTTAAAACTGTGGAATTATACAGGAATCTTTTTTTTACTCTTATGCCGTGTACACACGACCGGACTTTTCGTCGGACTGAACACCGAAGGACTTTTCGATGGAGTTCCTAAAGAGTTCCAACGAAACGGACTTGCCTACACACCAAAGTCCGATCGCTTTGAACGTGATGACGTACGACCGGACTAGAATAAGGAATTTCATAGCCAGTAGCCAATAGCTGCCCTTGCGTCCTTTTTTGTCCGTCGGACTAGCATACAGACGAACGGATTTTTCCATCGGACTCGAGTCCGTCGGAGAGATTGTAAACATGTTCTATTTCTAAAGTCTGACAGATTTTTCTACAGGAAAGGTCCGATGAAGCCCACACACGATCGAATTGTCTGACGGATTCGTTCCGTCGGACCAGTTCGGTCGAAAAGTCCAGTCGTGTGTACACGGCATTAGTATGGTAATCTTGGAGAGTGGTAAGAATGTAAAACTCCCTTCCACAGTTAGTGGTGTCAGAGGGGAGTGTAAATAAATTCAAAAAACCTTTAGATGTGTTTCTTAGTGAACACCATGTACAAGAATATGGAAAACAGTAGTCCCACACACACAGGTGGAACTGGATGCAGACTTGAGGGCTAACCTCTGCTGAAGATTTAAATTGGTATTAAACCAAAATGAGAACATTTATTATTGTCCCTGAACAGGGTCTGAACCTTTGACCTCTGCTGTGTCTGGCAATATCTCTTCTTGCTGGACAGCTCCCTGGATAATTCCATGAACGATCTTGCCTTGAACCTTGTTTCTCTTGAACCTTGAATCCTTTGCTCCTCCCTTGAACTTCCTATTTTAGCCATGCCTTTGCACTTCCTGTTTGCCAGATTATTGTGCTCTCTTCAGCCAATATCTAGATCTTGTTACCCCTGATGCTGTTCGTATCTCTTCTACCACTTGTTACCGACTATTAGCTTGTTTACTAAAGTCTGCTTGATCCCTACATCCTATATAGCCCCGGGACTGTGATGTCATAAGGGGACGGGGTCACCAGGTGACATCTCCTGGTGGCCACGCCCCATGCCTATATAATTGGTTGTGGACCTCGCTCACAGCATTACAGCGAGAGGGAGCATTGTGTCAACATCTCAGGAAGAGAAGAGGGAAGAAGATGTCTCAGAAGACCGGGCTTCTCCGCTAGCAAAAGAGCGGCAAAAGAGCAGAAGATAGCGGAGGAGCCCGGCAGAAGGAAGAAGGCACCAGAGAGGAACCAGAGAGCGCAGAGACGACACCGGAGAGAGGGAGAAGAAGTCGGAAGAAGACCCCCGAAGTTGGAAGAAGACCTCTGAAGTCGGAAGAAGACCCCCGAAGTTGCCTTATAAATTACTTTTAAAACCTGTGTAGTGTGTTTTTTTATTGACACTTTTTCCCCCGGGTGAATGGGTAGGGGTACGATGTACCCCATACTCATTCACATAGGGTGGGGGGGCCGGGATCTGGGGCCCCCCTATTAAAGGGGGCTCCCGGATTCCGATAAGCCCCCCGCCCGCAGACCCTGACAACCAACGGCCAGGGTTGTTGGGAGGAGGCCCTTGTCCTCATCAACATGAGGACGAGGTGCTTTGGGGTGGGGGAACCCTTGCCCCAAAGCACTAACCCTCCCATGTTGAGGGCGTGCGGCCTGGTATGGTTCAGGAGGGGGCGCTCACTCATCCCCATCCCCTTTCCTGACCGACCGGGCTGCGTGCTCAGATAAGGGTCTGGTATGGATTTTGGGGGGCCCCCACGTTGTTTTTTCAGCGTAGGGGGTGCCCCTTAAAATCCATACCAGACCGAAGGGCCTGGTATGCTCTTGGAGGGAAACCCATGCCGGTTTTTTATTTAAAATTTGGTGTGGAGTTCCCCCTCAAGAGTCATACCAAACAGTGCCTGGCATTGGCGGGGATCCAATTCCCGTGCTTGTCGCTCATTGGTAGGGATGAGCCGAACACCCCCCTGTTCGGTTCGCACCAGAACATGCGAACAGGCAAAAAATTTGTTTGAACACGCGAACACCATTAAAGTCTATGGGACACGAACATGAATAATCAAAAGTGCTAATTTTAGAGGCTTATATGCAAGTTATTGTCATAAAAAGTGTTTGGAGACCTGGGCCCTGCCCCAGGGGACATAGATCAATGCAAAAAAGTTTTAAAAATGGCCGTTTTTTCGGAAGCAGTGATTTTAATAGTGCTTAAAGTCAAACAATAAAAGTGTAATATTCCTTTAAATTTCGTACCTGGGGGGTGTCTATAGTATGCCCGTAAAGGGGCGCATGTTTCCCGCGTTTAGAACAGTCTGACAGCAAAATGACATTTCAAAGGAAAAAAAGTAATTTAAAGTGGGGTTCCACCCAAAAAAACAAATATACATAAAAAATCCTAAAAAAAAACAAAAAAACATTTGGATTTTTTTTTTTTTAACTTACCTCTAAATGCCTGTTGCTAGGTGGTCCCTCGTAGTCTGCCCCTTCCTTTGCCTGGGCTGGTGACATCACTTCCCCCTCGGCACAGGAAGGGCTCCGCTCTGCTCCCTCCCTCCTGTCAATCATCTGGGACCCATTACAGGTCCCAGGTGACTGAGCGGCCAATCACGGCGGGCGGCGCCGCTCGCGCATGCGCAGTGGGTGCCAGGCTGTGAAGTCACAGCCCGGCGCCCACAGTTGCAATGCCGGCGCCGCTGAACGGAGGGGGAGACGAGCGGGGCTTCGATCCCCTGCTTCGCTGGACTCCAGGACAGGTAAGTGTCCAATTAAAAGTCAGCAGCTGCAGTATTTGTAGCTGCTGACTTTTAATTTTTTTTTTAATGCCCCCCCTGGGTGGAACTCCTCTTTAAAACTACTACTATTAATGAATTGCCGGTCCGACAACACACATAAAAGTTCTTTGATAAAAACGGCATGGAAATTCCCGACAGGGGAACCCCAAACCAAAATGTAAAAAAAAAATGGCGTGGGGGGTCCCCCTAAATTCCATACCAGGCCCTTCAGGGACAAGGGCCTCAACCCCACAAACCCTTGCCCGGTGGTTGTGGGGGTCTGCGGGCGGGGGGCTTATCGGAATCTGGAAGCCCCCTTTAACAAGCGGACCCCTGAATCCCGCTCCCATGTGAAATGGTAAGGGAGTACAAAAGTACCCCTACCATTTCACAAAAAAAGTGTCAAAAATGTTAAAAAAGACAAGAGACAGTTTTTGACAATTCCTTTATTTAAATGCTTCTTCTTTCTTCTATCTTCTATCTTCCTTCGGTTTCTTCCTCCATCTTCTACTGGTTCTTCTGGTTCTTACTCGGTTACCTCGGGTGACCCTGCCCCCCTCTGACGTCACAGGGAATGCCACAGGGAAGTCCCCGTCAAATCCCCATGCGTCAGAGGGGGGCGGTGTCACCGGGTGGCCCCGCCCTCCGTTATTTAAGAACCGTCAGAAGACGAGAAGCGTCACACAGCGGGAGCCTCCCATCATGGTGGATGCGGAGCGGCGAGAAAAGAAGAAGGACGAGAACACCGGAGGAAGAACCAGAAGAACCATAAGAAGAAGAAGATGGAGGAAGAAACCGAAGGAAGATAAAAGATAGAAGAAAGAAGAAGCATTTAAATAAAGGAATTGTCAAAAACTGTCTCTTGTCATTTTTAACATTTTTGACACTTTTTTTGTGAAATGGTAGGGGTACTTTTGTACTTTTGCGGCCTGCCAGGTTGCGTGCTCAGATAAGGGTCTGGTATGGATTTTTGGGGGGACCCCACGCCATTTTTTTTTATTTTGGCGCGGGGTTCCCTTTAAAATCCATACCAGACCTTAAGGGTCTGGTATAGATTTTGAGGGGGACCCCACGCCATTTGTTTTTTTTTATTTTGGCCAGGGTTCCCCTTAATATCCATACCAGACCTGAAGGGCCTGGTATAGAATTTAGGGGGACCCCCCACGCCATTTTTTAAAAAATTTTGGTTCTGGGATCCCTTGTGGGGATCATTGTATCAATGAACTTTTATGTGTATTGTCGGACCGCAATTCATTAATAGCCGCGAGTAGTTTTAAATTACTTTTTTTCCTTTGAAATTCATTTTGCTGTCAGACTGTTCTAAACACGGAAAACATGCGCCCCTTTACAGGCATACTATAGACACCCCCCAGGTCCGAAATTTAAAGGAATATTACACTTTTATTGTTTCACTTTAAGCATTATTAAAATCACTGCTCCCGAAAAAACTGCCGTTTTTAAAACTTTTTTTTGCATTGATCCATGTCCCCTGGGGCAGGACCCAGGTCCCCAAACACTTTTTATGACAATACCATGCATATAAGCCTTTAAATTTAGCACTTTTGATTTCTCACATAGACTTTTAAAGGGTGTTCCGCCGCGAACACCCCAAATTGTTCGCTGTCCAGCGAACTGGCGAACAGCCGATGTTCGAGTCGAACATGAGTTTGACTCGAACTTGAAGCTCATCCCTACTCATTGGGAAAGGAAAAAACATTTTTCCTTTCCCGATGAGCGAGCCAGCTCGGTGCTGCTATCCACAGCTGACACAGTGCACTGCGATTACCTGCGGTTATGTGCGGATAGCTGCGCTAAATCGCTCCTGGACACAGTCAATTCTATTTTTTCTATCCACACCAAACCGCATGTAATGATAACGCAGCTAAACGCAGTGTGTGAATGGGGCCATAGGAAAGCATTGTGTGCGTTTAGCTGCGGTAGAAAACGCAGATAAAAGCACAATTCTATCCATCTGTGTGAAAGGGGCCTTAGAGCGGAGACTGCAAGCCAGGCCTTCTCGTCCAACATTAGTGCCTGACCTCACAAATGCGCTTCTTGAAGAATGGTCAAACATTCCCATAGACACACTTTTAAACCTTGTGGACAGCCTTCCCAGAGGAGTTAAGGCTGTTATAGCTGCAAAGGGTGGGCCAACGCAATATTGAACCCTACAGACTAAGGCTGGAATGCCATTAAAGATCATGTGCGTGTAAAGGCAGGTGTCCCAATACTTTTGGCAATATAGGGTATATATGTAGCACCCTTCTAGTTTAGAATTGGCTACTGGGAAGATTTAGTTTGGCTCCTCCCTAAACAGTGGAGCAGAGATTGATTGCTCAGGGCTTTTCAAGCTATCACAGGTTGCTTGCTGTTCTGTTACTTCCCCTGTCATCTAGAGCAATGTTTCTCAGCTCCAGTTCCAGTTCTCAAGTACCCCCAACAGGTCATGTTTTCAGGCTCACCATTATTTTGCACAGGTGATTTGATCAGTTTCACTGCCTTAGCAATTGCCTTAGTAATTGATTGAAGGTGCATATGTGTGTATATATATATATATATATATATATATATATATATATATATATATATATATATATACACACATATGCACCTTCAATCAATCAGCAAAATGCCTAAGGCCCCTCCCTCTTTCACCCTCAGCCTGGTGCAGTGTTGCCAACCGTCAGTATTTTTACTGGCAGCCAGTAAAAAATGGGCACTTTTCTCCTGCCAGTAAATGCCAGTAAGAGGAAAAGGTTGCCAGTAAAAAATATGGCAAATCAAAAATGGGAAATTCAAGCGCTAATATGAATATAAAAATAATAATAATAATAACAATAAATTCAGCTGCAGCTATTCTAATGTGCTCTAACACCACATATAATTCAATTAAAATAATAATTAGTAGTGCGCTAGAACCTATAATACTAATCCACAGTGCAAAATAAAACAACCATATATAATTAATTGTCCATAAACATATGATTGCTGAAAAAACTTTGATAACTAAACTGTATCAAAAGTTCATATGCCGTGATAATGAAAAGAACTAAAATTGAAAAAGTGCAGACAGAAAGTCACCACCACCTCAGTGTGAACTGCCTGCTCACCTTCCAAAAATTTTCAGACATAAATCCTTATAATGGTCAGCCTTTATGTGTCCCGATCCTGGGTAAGGTACAAACAATTTTCCTGGAATTCTCCACAGGTGATTTAACTTCTCCAGGGTAAGTTTATTCTCAAAATAATATCATGGTGCAAGATTGCTAATAAACTAATTGCTTCTACTTAGTATAAAATAAACACTCACATTTGACTCAATAAATACCACATATTAAAGGATTAGCATTAGAACGTAGCTCTCCTCCTCACTGTACATCCAGCATGTTCAGTAAAACAAACACCCGGAAGTGTCGTCACCGGCTCCTCCCGATGCATTGTGTCACAGGTCACGTTTTCCAGCAATTATATGTTTATAGACAATTTATTATATGTGCTTGTTTTATTTTGCACTGTGGATTAGTATTAGGGTTTCTAGTGCGCTATTAATTATTATTTTCAGTAAAAAATATGGCTGTGATGCTCAGCTCGGAACTGCGTATGTGCAGCTCGGGCCTGGAGCCGGCTGAGAGCATCCAAGTGCCTGCTACAGTGTTTAGCACCGGCGGGGGGCGGGTCTGGTGGAGGTGGTGTCTGAACGTGTCGTGTGATGTCATGGTGCAAGGGAGCCGAGCAGAGCGGCCGGAGCTTTGTGTGCAGGTTTGCAGGATGGGATTAAGGCAAGCCAGGACCGGGACTGTCAGTGCTGTTTGGACTGGAGGGGACTGAAGGGACCACCTGGCATGGAGAGAGAATGTCGCTTTTTACCTCGGGAGGGGACGTGTTGTGTCAGTGATCTGTGCTGCTGCACACTGCTGTCAGTATCACTGTGAGAGTCAATTTCATTAGTGCATCGCCCATTCTAATGTATTGCCCTCCTGAGTCCTGTCCCTGAGCTAATTACTTACTATATTTAAAATAAAATAAGAAATATGCTTTTTGCCTTAATATCTACCTTAAATCACATTGCTAATTGCATATTGTACTTATTTGTAGCCTAAATACTAGAATTTGCACTTAAAACTGTAATTTTGTAACTTCTAGAACCGCTAGTAAAAACTTGGCTGTGCCAGTAAAATTTAGGTGTTGTGTCAGTAAAGTTCAATCTGGTAGATTGGCAACACTGGCCTAGTGGGTGGTCCAAGCAGAAAAACGCCTACTGGAAAGGTGTAATTTAACCCTTACTACAGACAATTGCATACAGTACATGTAGTGTATGCAGTTGGTCCTATTGTTCACAGCTACATATTATTAATATTGTTAGGGGTCCCTCCCAGTCGATGGTATTAGGGCACATAGCGCCCTCGTAGGTGGCCGATCCTACTGTCCGTGGGGTGCCTAGAGCTGCGCCGTCACATCGACGCTCTCACCCCTGGTGCAGGCAGTGTTTCTGGTCTATCTCAGTGCCTGGAACACACGCTGCCGTGTTTGCGTTCCAGGCGAGAGGAAGGGACGGACATAGTGTCCCTTCCTTTGCATCATCCGTCGCTCGTCGATGACGTAGGCGGCGAAGAGCGGATCGCCGCCATATTGGTGAAGGCCAGACAACACAGGTCAAAATAAAGACCTACCATAGCCATACGAGCAGACCGCTCGTCGGACTAGATAAAATAAAGTGGAATTATTGCCAGCCAAGTATGCCAGCTGCCGCCTGAACAATTATATAGGCGGAAAGGAGGACAATGTGACCCCTATAGCCGAAGGGGGAACTAATGGAATATTAAACACTAACAGGAGGTACAAATAGCTAAAATAAATCATAATTAAACTATATATTGTATGTAACCTACATGCATACCATATGTGTATACACATAACACTGATTGATAATATCAAAAATTGACCGATCTATAAATGCCATATGGGAAGATATCCACCAGAACCTGCATAGGTGCCTGCTGCTGTTATTTGATGACTATTCATATTGAAAGAATCTCTACTATTGTTTGTGAGTAGTTTTCTTTTTATCGTTTTTAATAAATACACATCCAAAGGATAATGCACAAGGCTGGTGCGCCCCTTCTTTTTCTTTTATATCTTTGACTACTAGAATTCCCCATCCTTGAGTGCAGCAATGCCTGTGTCATTATACAACTTGTCTGGTTATCCACTTGTGCGCAGGAGCATTTTCTTCTCTGCTATCAAGAAATCCAACTGACCTGTGGTGTAAGTCTACATCTCCCTCACTAGGAAGAGCCTGTGGATAACGGCAGGAGGCAACCAATGATCCTGTGGCTGAGTGAGTAAATGATCCCCCCTTTCTTTTTTTTACTGAGGACTTCTAAGGGAGTACAGGTCACTATCAGAAAAAGTAATCCTGTGGGACAGTCAAGTGCAGCCAGAAGTGTGTGGAGAGCAACCACAAGCACAGCCAGCTGTGCATAAGGCAAAACCAGAAGTTAATGAGTCCCTAAATTTGCCTTAGTTACAGTTTACCAGGGGTATCCCATACTCCCTATCCTCATCCAAGTTCCTGTTCCTGTCCTGTAGCCATTAGCCACTTGGTGTCGCCGTTTTTTACTCTGGCTGGACTTGCCCTTATCCAACATGGCCGCCATGGAATCTGCCCATTCCTGGCTGTGGCCCGTGTTTTGGTCTGTCCCATTGGCCGTGGGGCTCCGCAGGGAGAGCATGGTGGCAGATACGCCGCCTTTGCTCTTGATGTCTGACCAGCAACGCACTGCACGGCTATCATCCATGTTTGTGCACTTTTGTACGGTTTTAGGACACTGCACATGCGTGATTTTCGCGCATGCGCCCTGCGGGGTCAGACCCGGTGATGTCACACGTCAATTGGCATGGGGATGGCGCCGGGCAGGAGCTCCTGTGTAGATAAGGAGGCACTGCTGTGAAGATAGCCCATGCTGCTGCAACATGGCTGAATGTGTCCCTCTGATTGCTGTCTTTTAAAACGATTGGTGAGTAGTGGCTACACAGGCCTTTTATTATCAGCTTTTGGAGATTTCAGGCACAATACACACTGTGCATTTGTGATCTTCCTTTATAGGCACTCCCCTGTGAACTTAATTGACACCTATTGAATGCCTGATGCAAGTTTGTTTAAATACTAAATTACAAGGTGAGTCAGCTGAGTACTAATCATGTATACCCCATTGGCCATGCCTTTATCCATACTTACTGTTGCTTTATATATTAATCAACAGATTTGTATGGTACGGCATAATTGATGCCCCACCCAGCTTATTTTGTCTACTGGAATTGACACAGTTGAGAGATCACTTTGCGGCTGCCACTATTGCCTCCATTTGCCAGTAATTTTTGGCAATTGGATGGAATTTAAGGTAGAGCTGACATCTTGCTTTCCCTATGTTTTACATATATATCCTTAGAGACTAGTATTACTATACATGTCTGAGTTCTGGGACATATTCTTTTTCCCTCTCCTTCTCTTATAGCATTTGTTGGATATGTCATTAGAGCATATTTTCGACGTCTGTTGAACTCATATATTAGTAGAGCAATTCTGGGCTACCAAATGAAGCCTTACACTATCTGAGTATGTGTGGTTATCTCTCATCAGAGTAACCTTTGGTCGTTCCCTGAGGTTACTCATATTCTGGTATGGCGATGAATTATTTATCTATTATAATGTTTTTTTAGCCACTGTTGTCATGAGAAATAGTTCCAGAAGATACCGGAGAGCGCGGAGAAGAGGCCAGAGAGAGCGCGGAGAAGTCGGAAGAGACCCCCGAAGTCGGAAGAAGACCTCAGGAGCTGCCTAATAAATTACACCTGTCTAGTGTGTTTTTTTTTATTGACACTTTTTTTCCCCAGGTGAATGGGCAGGGGTAAGGTCCTGGATTCCGATAAGCAACCGCCCGCAGACCCCGATAACCAACGGCCAGGGTTGTCGGGAAGAGGCCCTTGTTCTCATCAACATGGGGACAAGGTGCTTTGGGGTGGGGGGGGGCGCAGGCTGCCCCTCTGCCCCAAAGCACCCACCCCCACATGTTGAGGGCATGCGGCCTGGTACAGTTCAGGAGGGGGGCGCTTGCTCTTCCTTACCCCTTTTCCTGACCGGCCAGGCTGCGTGCTCAGGTAAGGGTCTGGTATGGATCCTGGGGGGACCCCCATGCCGTTTTTTCCCCCTCAAGATCATCAGAGCACAAGTCGCATGCCAAAGTCGGATGATGCAAGACGGCGTTCCGACTTTGATCCGACTTCAATGATAGTCAATGGGCTGAAGTAGGATCAAAGTGGGACCAAAGTAGTACAGGGAGCATTTTCAAAGTTGGACCAACTTGTGTCGGACCAGTTAAGAAGGCTCCCATAGGGAAACATTGATTTTCACAGGTCATGCGACATTTTGTCGTTTGTCGTACCAGTGTGAACCCGCTCTATTATTTAGTCTCTATTATTTAGTCTCTTATGTCTCTGTTCACACTATGCAATACAAAGTTCCTAAAGAAGCGGTGAATATCCGCGAAACATGTCGAGCATGCCAATTTAATTAACACATGGTGAACTGGTATTGCCACTCTTTGAAGCTCTACCCCCCTCTTTTGATTGGACAGACAGAGATACAATTTTAGAAATATGTATGTTTTAACATGTCTATGGTAATTTAATAAAATGTATTTTGTTTTACATAATTGTGTATCTTAATCATTACGGTCCAACAGCCTCAACCACCAAACTTTCCACTTTATTAGGATGTAGGTACCCCTTTTCTATTGCTATCTAAATTTTCTGGCACTCCCATTAAACAGGAAAAACCCCAAAAATACCCCCCTAATACCTCCTGAGCCAGTGAATGAATGGAAAAAATACTTTGTTCCTGGCTGTGTGTGCTACAAATGGGAGCAAATTCACCAACAGCTCCTCAGGGAGTGTGCTACATATGCAGTATGATTAGAGGTTAGTGGCCCATCCCTCCCGAGGGGGTCCATCTGTGCAAAGGAGCTGTGTGGATCACGTTACTCCATACTGTCCATGCTGGGAAAGTGAAAGTCTGAGCCTGTAAGGATGTAGCAGCAGGGAGCTGCAGGAGAAACAGTCAAAGTTGAGGTAGGTTCAGAGTTTAGTGCACAAACACTGGGACTGTGTGTTTGATGGTCTGGAAGGCCAAGGCAGGAGGCCTAAACAGAGATACTACAGGGAAGAGCCACAAGGTGGAGTACTGTTTGTTTGTCACATTAATGGTGAGAACCCCTGCGAGGGATACTATTCTGATGTGAACTTTTACTTTCTTTTCAATAAAAGTGGGCAGAAAAAGAACTAAAACAGACTTTGAGGAGTTGAATGGAGTGGACTCATTGTTTGGCGCTACCAATGAGTTAAAATACTCCATATAATCACAATATATAATATTTGAAAACATGAGCAGAGTTTACTAATGAACACACTTCTTCTTACTTCAGCACATCTCCAACAAAGTCTATTTTTATAATTTGTATATTCCTCTAGCTGCACAATAATAAAATCCTCAAATTTTTCCTACTTTACTTTTCATATTTTTTAATTGTTGTTCCTGCAATATTTTCTAGGTACATCACATCCTACAGATAAAAGTATTTACCTGCAAATTCTTGCCAAAAAGCATGTACAGTAGCTGAGATGTTCTACAGGGCTGGGAAAGGGGTGACAAGAGTGATGTTCTGTGGTGAGGAATAACAGTAGAGATGTTCTGCAAGGATGAGAGAGGGGTGACAGGAGTGATGTTCTGTGGTGAGGAATAGCAGTAGAGATGTTATGCAAGGATGGGAGAGGGGTGACAGGAGTGATGTTCTGCGGGGCTGGAAGAATAGGGTGACAGGAAAAATGTTCTGCATAGCTGGAAGCAGAGTGAAAAGAGTGATGTTTTGAAGGAATGGGAATCCCTCCCTTCTATCACCCTTAACCCCCCAATGTGTGCAGGGGGAAAATGTGCATGTGGGCAGTTTTACACAGAGAGGATCAATGTCTATTGGGTAGGGGGCAATGTGTGTGTGTGTGTGTGTGTGTGTGTGCGGGGGGGGGGGGGGGGGGGGGCTGAGGGGATTTGTACAAAGGGGGCAGAGTTGACAGAGTGTGCAGGGGAAAAGGGGGCAATGTGTACAGGGAGGTTGGAAATGTGAACAGAGGGAGAGTAGTGTGTAGAGAGAGACCAAATGTACACTGGGGATATGTAGAGGGGAAATGGGGACAGTGTGTACAGTCAGTGAATATAATTTGCTCTAAACCTCAGGTTTCTTCATTGTTTCCTATCAGAATCTATTAGACCATGGTCCATTATCAATTACATTTAACTATTCCCACATATCCCAATATATCCTTATGCATTTTATGTGCGTTGTTTTTAAAATCCTTACCCTCAATCCTAGGCAGAAAGCACAGCAGATCAGGAATACAGTAAGACATAAAACGACATATTTACAGATCAAGATTCCAAATGCAAAATAATAAACTGTATCATCGCAGGCTCTAGAGCTGACCTGGTAGATTCTAAACGCCCAGACACTTCCTAGAATGAGAAGCAAAATATTAGATCTGTTCACATCTTTCTTTCATAAATGGAAATGTTTGAACTGTACAATGGGATTCTACACCAAAACACAGCCAGCAAAAAACATATAAGACCAATACTAATATATTTTTTTAGCTTCCACATTTATACATTTGTAATGCAATGGTAGCAAGCCTTTTAAACTTCTCTCATTAGAGTGATAACTTATTTTCCTGGCATTGCCACTGCCCCAAACACACATATGCATACCTGGTACTAAGATCTTTTACTCCTCTGGTGTCCCACATGGTACAGAGCTCCCTACTAGGTAACACATCTAGAATGATTCAGTGATTGTGACTCTGGTGTCACCTCACTGTCACATAATCCATCCCGGAGCTTCATGTTTGCTTATGTCGGGATTCTGAATCAACACGTTGCATTTGCATAGTACTTCCAATTGGGATCAATTTTAAAACAAAGGAATAATCTAAAGATGCCAAGACCCACACACAGAAGCAGGATATGTAATGTTAACTAATTAGGAACATTTTACAGTTTACAAAAAAGAAATTCTCACTACCCCTTGCTTAAAAAATGTTCAAGTCAATAATAATAATTAAAGTCCCACCTCATAGCCTATTTTTCTGAACAAGTTTTAAGGGGGATTTTCATTTGCACATACACTATATTGTCAAAAGTATTGGGACACCTGCCTTTACACGCAAATTAACTTTAATGGCATTCCAGTCTTAGTCTGTAGGTTTCAATATTGAGTTGGCCCACCCTTTGCAGCTATAACAGCTTCAACTCTTCTGGGAAGGCTGTCCACAAGGTTTAGGAGTGTCTATGGAAATGTTAGACCATTCTTGCAGAAGAGCATTTGTGAGGTCAGGCACTGATGTTGGATTAGAAGGCCTGGCTTGCAGTCTGCACTATAATTTATCACTAAGGTGTTCAATCGGGATGAGGTCAAGACTCTGTGCAGGCCAGTCAAGTTCCTCCACCCCAAACATGCTCATCCAAAAGTCTTTATGCATAAGAAAAAGTTTGGGACTTTAAATGAGGCCCACATAGACATGTGCCTCCATCCCTGTTCAATTGTATAAAGGGGAGAATGTTTGGGACTTTGAATGAGGCGTGTACCCAACAGCTGATGTAGTGAGCATAAACATTGTATCAATGTGTATGCAGAGGTATGAGTACATAAAGTACTTTAATAAATTATCCATCGACGTTTAAGCTAATGCTGAAACATGATACAACAGTTCACTGAATCAGTAATCACAGCAGTATTAAAATAGACATAAATGAATAAAATCAAAACCAACAAATAATATATAATAAAAAAAAGGATTGCAGCACAATATGCTCTACGCGTTTCGTGAAACATCACTTCTTCAAGAGCAGGCGCAATCCAACTATCTAGAAAGAAAATGTATATACATCAAGAACAATCCATCTGGATAGTATTGTCAGTCCAGATAAGAGTGATGTCAGAATTTGAATATTTGATTATAACTCACAAGGCGGCTAATAATACATATTATTATTTTCATAGAATTCTTCTGGATGATCTATTAAGCCACTAGTGATTCCTATATGAATAACTCGACCTTCCCTGTGATCTCCACATTGCAACTTATCGTGCATTGTTATGGTCCCCTCAGTTTCCATGGTGGACACCCATTGGGAGAGGCCTGGCTGTCGGTGTCGTGTTTGTCAAAGAAGCCGCCTTGTGAGATCAAATTCTGACATCACTCTTATCTGGACTGACAATACTATCCAGATTTATTGTTCTTGATGTATATACATTTTATTTGTAGATAGTTGGATTGCGCCTTCTCCTGAAGAAGTAATGTTTCACGAAACGCGTAGAGCATATTGTGCTGCAATCCTTCTGTTTTTTTATTATATATTATGTGTTGTTTTGATTTTATTCATTCTTGTCTATTGGAATACTGCTGTGATTACTGATTCAGTCAACTGTTGTATCATGTTTTAACATTAGCTTAACTGTCGGATAATTAACCACTTCAATGCAGGACATTTATACACCCTTTCTGCCCAGACCAATTTTTAGCTTTCAGCACTCTCACACTTTGAATGCCAATTACTAAGTCATGATACATTGTACCCAAACAAAATTTTTATAATTTTTTTCTCACAAACAGAGCTTTCTTTTGGTGGTATTTAATCACCGCTGGGTTTTTTATTTTTTTCAATTCAAGCAAAAAAAGTGAGAACATTTTGAAAAAAAAACACTTTTTTTTAGTTTCTATTGTAAAATTTTGCAAATAAGTCATTTTTCTTCAGAAATTTGGGCCAAAATGTATACTGCTACATATCTTTAGTAAAAATAACCCAAATTAGTGTATATTATTTGGTCTCTGTGAAATTTATAGAGTCTACAAGCTATGGTGCAAATCATTGAAAATTGATCACACCTGATCACACGCGATGTACTGACGGCCTATTTTATTTCTTGAGACCCTAACAAGCCAGGAAAGTACAAATACACCATAAATAACCCCTTTTTGGAAAGCAGACATTCCAAGGTATTTAGCAAGAGGCATGGTGAGTTTTTTGAAGTTGTACATTTTTTTCCCACAATTCTTGGGAAAATTAAGAATTTTTTTTTCTTATGCAAAATTATCATAATAACAAGTTATTTCTCTCACACAGCACGTGCATACTTGCAATGACACCCCAAAATACATTCTGCTACTCCTCTTGAGTATAGCGATACCACATGTGTGAGACTTTTACACAGCCTGGCCACATACAGAGGTCCAACATCCAAGTAGCACCTCCAGGCGTTCTATGAGCATAAATTGCACATCTCATTTGATGACAACCTATCACACTTTTGAAGGCCCTGGAGCACCAGGTCAATGGAAACGCCCACAAAATGACCCCATTTTGGAAAGCTAACACCCCAACGTATAATCTATGAGGCATAATGAGTCTTTTGAACGGTTCGTTTTTTTACAGAAGTTTTTGGAAAATGTGGAAAAAAAACGAAAACGCATTTTTTTTACACAAAGTTGTCACCTGTCTTTACACAAAGACAGGTCCACCCCACAGTCTCACATCAACAATTCAAAGGAGAACACACATACCGTTAACATACCACATAGGTAGGTGTGTTCACACATCTAGTCACCAGCCCGTCATCTGCCTCCTTTTTTTTTTTTTTATACAATATATTTTTTATATTTTTATGTTTCTACTTTGTTGCTTCAATGTTTACCATCGATTAATCATTTATAGTTTTTATAGACACTGTACCTTTTATCATTTTTATGTATATATATGTGATTTCCATCTATCATATTTATTTGAATTCATTATATGTCTCCTGTCTGTATTGTGTTGCATATACTTGCCATGTGCTCCATACTATATTTATATATATATATATATATATATATATATATATATATATATATATATATATATATATATATATATATATATATATATATATTGATCTCTGTTCCACCTAGAACGTTTGAACGTGGACTGGTATGGAACTCAGATCAGAATAACTAACTATTCATCACAGGCTACACCTCCCAACTAGCCATTCCTTTTTATGTACACATGTTGCTACCGGCCTATACAGACTGTGCCCTGGTACTCAAGGCTCTGATGAAGAGGTTATCCTCGAAACGCGTCAGCCGATTTTAACCACTTGGCGACCGTCACACGACAATGTACGTCGGCAGAGCGGCACGGGCAGGCAAAAGGGCTTACATGTACGTCCTTGCCTGCCCGCAGGTGGGGGGTCCAATCGGAACCCCCCCTGGTGCCTGCGGCGGTCGCATCCAGGTCAGGGGCGATCAAAGGTGAGGGGGAGGCCACTCATTCGTGGCTCCCCCCTCGCGATCGCTCCTGGCCAATGACAGACTTCCTCTCCCTCTGTAATGTAAACAGAGGGAGAGGAAGTGATGTCATCCCTCCTCGAGCCGGTCTTTTCGTTCCGGCGCAGAGGAGAGAAGACATCAAAGTAAGTTTGCACAACACTACACTAACAGTAGAACACGCAGGCACACTTGTCACCCCCCTGTCACCCCCCAGTCACCCCCTGATCACCCCCCTGTACCCCCTGTCACACTGACACCAAAAGCAGTTTTTTTTTCTGATTATTGCATTGGTGTCAGTTTGTGACAGTTATAAGTGTTAGGGCAGTTAGGGTTAGTCCCCTTTAGGTCTGGAGTACCCCCCTTTAGGTCTAGGGTACCCCCATAACCCCCCCTAATAAAGTTTTAACCCCGTGATCACCCCCCGTCGCCAGTGTCACTAAGTGATAGTTCTTCTGATCGCTGTATTAGTGACACAGGTGACGCTAGTTAGGGAGGTAAGTATATAGGTTCTCCGTCAGTGTTTTATAGTGACAGGGACCCCCATATACTACCTACTAAAGGTTTGCCTGATTGCCTCCTAGTTAACCCTTTCACCAGTGAACCGTATAAGTGTTACGGGTGACGCTGGTTAGTTAGTTTGTTTGTTTATAGTTTTAGGGCACCCTCCGTTTATTATCTTATAAAGGTTTAACCCCCTGATCGCCCGGCAGTGATATAAGTTAAGTTTTTAGGGTCAGATAAGGTCTGCGTCGCCCCAGGCAGCGTCAGGTTAGCGCCAGTACCGCTAAAACCCACGCACGCAGCATACAACTCCCTTAGTGCTAAAGTATCTGAACGGATCGATATCTGATCCGAACAGATCTATACTAGCATCCCCAGCAGTTTAGGGTCCTCAAAAACGCAGTGGTAGCGGGATCAGCCCAGATGCCTGCTAGCACCTGCGTTTTGCTCCTCGGCCCAGCCCAGCCCACCCAAGTGCAGTATCGATCGATCACTGACACAAAACACTAAGCACACATAACTGCAGCGTTCGCAGAGTCAGGCCTGATCCCTGCGATCGCTAACAGGTTTTTGGTAGCGTTTTGATACAGTCGCTGACAGTCAGGAGCTTTTTTGCCTGTGAGTCTCACTAGTGTACCCCTAAATTTAGAGCCCAAAATGGCAAATCGAAGGTACACTAGTGAAGAGGCCTACACGTTTCTGAGCATGACAGATAGTGAAGAGGAAGTCACTTATCTGTCAGATTCAGGCTCAGAATACGATCCTGTTGAGGACAGCGGCTCCATGACAGATAGCTCTGACGACGGAGTTGTGGTCCCTGCTAAGGTCAGGCGTACCAGACCCCAATCTTCTTCTTCTGTCCTTGAAGTGCAAGAACCGCAGGGCTCTCGTATGGAGCAGACAAGTACTAGCGCCGCTATTCCTTCTGGTGAACTGGCAAGCACCAGCGGCCTAGTACACCCTGATCGTACATCCAGCACTGCAGTAACACTTGGTGACGTGGCGAGACCCATAAGTGCAGTTCAAGCTGGCGAGGTGGCAAGCACAAGTAGTGTCCCGCTGCCACCAAGAAGACAAAGACAGGCCCGTTGTGCCCATAGTGCCCTTACTGCTGCATTCGCCAATCCGAATTGGGAACCCACCACTTCTGCAGCACCCGTACTTCCCCCATTCACTGGCCAACCCGGAATTCAGGTGGAAACAGTTGATTTTATGCCACTGGATTTTTATTCACTGTTTTTCACCGAAGATCTCTATAGATCTATTGTGGACCAAAGCAATTTATACGCTGGTCAACACATCGCCGCTAATCCCTAGTCCTCCCTTGCCAGAGATTGGAGACCAATTACGGTCTCCGAATTTAAGCTCTTTCTGGGCCTTTCCCTCAACATGGGCTTGAATAAAAAGAGTAAGTTGCGGTCATATTGGTCCACTAACCCAATTTACCATGCGCCCGTGTTCTCTGCCTCCATGGCCAGGTCACGATACGAGCAGATTTTGCGGCTCATGCACTTCAACGACAATGAACTCTGTCGTCCTCGTGGAGACCCTGAATACAATCGGCTCTACAAAATTCGGCCCCTCGTAAACCACTTCAACCAACGTTTTGCAGACTTGTTTACTCCCCATCAAGTTGTCTGCGTTGATGAGTCCCTGATTAAATTTTCTGGCCGCTTGTCATTCAAACAGTACCTTCCCAGCAAGCGTGCCAGATACAGGGTCAAGATGTATAAGCTCTGTGACAGAGCCACAGGCTATACATGTAGATTTATGGTTTACGAGGGCAAAGATAGTCACGTAGAGCCGACAAACTGCCCTGACTACATAGGAAGTGCTGGCAAGATAGTGTGGGACTTGGTGTCACCCTTATTCGGAAAGGGGTACCATTTATATGTGGACAATTATTACACGAGCGTGCCACTTTTTAGTCACTTGTTTGATCAGCAGATTGGAGCATGTGGCACCATGCGACCTAATCGCCGGGGCTTGCCCCAGCGGCTTGTAGATTCCCGTCTTAGGCTGGGGGAGAGAGCCTGCTTGCAGTGTAATAATTTTCTCGCTATGAAGTGGAGGGATAAGAAGAATGTTTTCGTTCTCACCTCCCTTCATGCAGACACGATGGCCCAAATTACTACGGCGACTGGTGTTGTGGAGAAACCCCTCTGTGTCCACGAATATAACCAAAATATGGGAGGGGTGGACCTCAACGACCAGTTGTTGGCGCCGTACCTAGTTGCTCGTAAGGCCAGACGCTGGTACAAAAAAGTGTCTGTTTATTTATTTCAATTGGCTTTGCTGAACGCTCATGTGCTATACAGAGCTTCAGGACTGACTGGATCCTTCCTTACATTCCAGGAAGAGATCGTCAGAGCCCTTCTGTATCCAGACGGTGCTCCACGTCACCTTCCCCAACCAAATGCAGTAAGCCGGCTGCATGAGAGGCATTTTCAATATGTCCTCCCAAGTACCCCTACACAACGAGCCCCCCAAAGAAAATGTCGTGTCTGCAGAAAGCGCGGATTTAGGCGTGACACCCGGTATTATTTTCCCTCCTGTCCTGGCAATCCTGGTCTTTGCATTGGTGAATGTTTTGAGCGCTAGCATACACTAGTTGAGTTTTAGCGTAGGGTACAGCATTGCACAGACTAGGACACACTTTCACAGGGTCTCCCAAGATGCCATTGCATTTTGAGAGACCCAAACCTGGAACCGTTACAGTTTTAAAAGTTACATTTATAAAAAAAAAAATGTAAAAAAAAAAAAAATACACAAAAAAAATATAAAATAAAAAAAAACAAAAATAGTGGTCGTTTTATTGTTCTCTCTCTCTATATTTTCTCTCTATTGTTCTGCTCTTTTTTACTGTATTCTATTCTGCAATGGTTTATTGTTGTTATGTTTTATCATGTTTGCTTTTCAGGTATGTAATTTTTTTATAGTTTACTGTGTTTTAACCATTTTTTTGTTTTCAGGTACGCCATTCAGCTGCAGCGCGAATTTATCTATCTTGACAGCAACAGCGTTTGCTCCCATGATACATAAAGCCGTGACTCCAGTGCTGTCGGAGGTGATTTCACCACCACAGTTACATACTTAAGCATATATGCCGAAGCGTGGGGGCAGCAGTGGGTGGAGGAGTGATTTGCTCCTGCCTTTTGTGGGAGGATGCCCCCATGCTTCGGCATATATATATTTTAGGTAGGCACAGGTTGCGTTAAATGTTTTATTTTTTACTATAATTTTTTGTATTTGCTTTGCAGGTATGGTAAGTCTTACTGTTATACTGTAATGTTACTTTGTTTTTTGTTAACCAACATTTGCTTAGCAGGTACGCCATTCAGTTGCAGCAAGGATTTATTTATCTTGACAGCAACAGCGTTTGCTCCCACGATACATAAAGCCGTGACTCCAGCGCTGTCGGAGGTGATTTCACCACCACAGTTACATACTTCAGCATATATGCCAAAGCGTGGGGGCAGCAGTGGGTGGAGGAGCGATTTGCTCCTGCCTTTTGTGGGAGGATACCCCCATGCTTCAGCATATATAAACGGTGCATGTATGCCCATCATTAGAAGTGGGTGGATGAAGGGAGGTATTCTAATGGTGGGCATACCCACCGATCAATATCTTTTTTCTTTCAGCCCACAGGCTGCATGAAAAAAAGTTTACAATATATGCCCAACAAGGACCAGCAACGTACTGGTATGTTTCTGGACTTTGAGTGGTTATACCAGAATGATGCCTGCAGGTTTAGGTATCATCTTGGTATCATTGTTTTCAGCCAGCGGTCGGCTTTCATGTAAAAGCAATCCTAGTGGCTAATTAGCCTCTAGACTGCTTTTACAAGCAGTGGGAGAGAATGCCCCCCCCCCACCATGTTTTTCTCTGGCTCTCCTGTCCCAACAGGGAACCTGAAAATGCAGCCGGTGATTCAGCCAGCTGACCATAGAGCTGATCAGAGACCAGAATGGCTCCAAACATCTCTATGGCCTAAGAAACCAGAATCTACGAGCATTTCATGACTTAGATTTCGCCGGATGTAAACAGCGCCATTGGGAAATTGGGAAATCATTTTATCACGCCGATCTTGGTGTGGTCAGATGCTTTGAGGGCAGAGGAGAGATCTAGGGTCTAATAGACGCCAATTTTTTAAAAAAAGAGTACCTGTCACCACCTATTGCTATCATAGGAGATATTTACATTCCCTGAGATAACAATAAAAATGATTAAAAAACATAAAAATGAAAGGAACAGTTTAAAAATAAGATAAAAAATCAAAAAAATAATAAAGAAAAAAAAAAAAAAGCACCCCTGTCCCCCCCTGCTCTCGCGCAAAGGCGAACGCAAGCGTTGGTCTGGCGTCAAATGTAAACAGCAATTACACCATGCATGTGAGGTATCACCACGAAGGTAAGATCGAGGGCAGTAATTTTAGCAGTAGACCTCCTCTGTAAATCTAAAGTGGTAACCTGTAAAGGCTTTTAAAGGCTTTTAAAAATGTATTTAGTTTGTCGCCACTGCACGTTTGTGCGCAATTTTAAAGCATGTCATGTTTGGTATCCATGTACTCGGCCTAAGATCATCTTTTTTATTTCATCAAACATTTGGGCAATATAGTGTGTTTTAGTGCATTAAATTTTTAAAAAGTGTGTTTTTTCCCCAAAAAATGCGTTTGAAAAATCGCTGCGCAATTACCGTGTGAAAAAAAAAAATGGAACACCCACCATTTTAATCTGTAGGGCATTTGCTTTAAAAAAATATATAATGTTTGGGGTTCAAAGTAATTTTCTTGCAAAAAAAAATAATTTTTTCATGTAAACAAAAAGTGTCAGAAAGGGCTGTCTTCAAGTGGGTGATGTGTGATATAAGCTTCTAAATGTTGTGCATAAAATGCCACGACAGTTCAAAACCCCCCCAAATGACCCCATTTTGGAGGCATGTCGAGTTCATGGAATATTTTATATTGTGACACAAGTTGCGGGAAAAGGACAATTTTTTTTTTTATGCACAAAGTTGTCACTAAATGATATATTGCTTAAACATGCCATGGGAATATGTGAATTTACACCCCAAAATAAATTCTGTTGCTTCTCCTGAGTACGGGGATACCACATGTGTGTGACTTTTTGGGAGCCTAGCCGCGTACGGGACCCCGAAAATCAAGCACCGCCTTCAGGCTTTCTAAGGGCGTAAATTTTTGATTTCACTCTTCACTGCCTATCACAGTTTCGGAGGCCATGGAATGCCTAGATGGCACAACCCCCCCCCCCAAATGACCCCATTTTGGAAAATAGACACCCCAAGCTATTTGCTGAGAGGTATAGTGAGTATTTTGCAGACCTCACTTTTTGTCACAAACTTTTGAAAATTGAAAAAAGAAAAAAAAATTTTTTTCTTGTCTTTCTTCATTTTCAAAAACAAATAAGAGCTGCAAAATACTCACCATGCCTCTCAGCAAATAGCTTGGGGTGTCTACTTTCCAAAATGGGGTCATTTTGGGGGGTTTTGTGCTATCTTGGCATTTTATGGCCTTTTTCATTATTCAATCACTTGGGGACAAAAAAAAATATTCAATGGGTTCAACATGCCTCTCAGCAATTTCCTTGGGGTGTCTACTTTCCAAAATGGGGTCATTTGGGGGGGTTTTGTACTGCCCTGCCATTTTAGCACCTCAAGAAATGACATAGGCAATCATAAACTAAAAGCTGTGTAAATTCCAGAAAATGTACCCTAGTTTGTAGACGCTATAACTTTTGCGCAAACCAATAAATATACGCTTATTGACATTTTTTTTTACCAAAGACATGTGGCCGAATACATTTTGGCCTAAATGTATGACTAAAATTGAGTTTATTGGATTTTTTTTATAACAAACAGTAGAAAATATCATTTTTTTTCAAAATTTTCGGTCTTTTTCCGTTTATAGCGCAAAAAATAAAAATGGCAGAGGTGATCAAATACCATCAAAAGAAAGCTCTATTTGTGGGAAGAAAAGGGCACAAATTTCGTTTGGGTACAGCATTGCATGACCGCGCAATTAGCAGTTAAAGCAAAGCAGTGCCAAATTGGAAAAAGTCCTCTGGTCCTTAGGCAGCATAATGGTCCGGGGCTGAAGTGGTTAAACACTCACCTTAACATGGGCTTGTGTTACTTTTAACCTATTTTTCCTTTTTTTGCATATTTTGTTACCTGTTTGCTTGAAACGTAGTATTGGCGTTATCTATTTGTTTTTATTTCATTATATATGAATAAATTATACACATTTGATGTGAGCAATTGATCACGCACCCTCCATCCACCCTTCTCCATATAGTCAATACAGTCCAGGGTCAGTTCACGTGAAAGGCAGAAACATGGTGGATAAACAATGCAGACGGCAGGCAGAGGCATTGTTGAGAAACAGGCCAGGGTCAATTCACATGGAAGACAATGATATGGTTGGTTGAGGCACCAGGGAAATATTCAGGACAGAAATCGAAGACGGGGAAATAGCAGTCTATTAGAAATATGGGCTAATAGTTTACAAGTGCGTGATAGTGTTTGAAGTATTCTCCGATGCAAACGCCAGGTTGGGAGGGACATTGGGGACAATGGAAACTGGTGTCTTTCCTAACTCCTCTTTTGGTGCACACCCGACATTTTTTTTGGCGTCGTCTTCCAGATCCTGATGGTGGAATATGGTCAGGAAAATGGCGCTCATATAGTCTGCTGACACAATCGAAGTGAATGCTTTCGGGGGGGGGGGGGATACCTGTTGATAGATCAGGGCAGTGACAATGGCTTCAATAAACTTTAGGAAGGTGTTGGGTGTTTCCGTCGATTTTTGGTAGATTATGAAAGAATTATACATGACCAAATGAAAAAAGTAAATTGCGACTTTTTTGTTCCAGAAAAGGGATTTTCGTATTGATAGATAGGGTTGCAACATTTGATCATTTGATCCATAAATTTATTGTACTCAAGTATACAGGAAGGCTTTTGAACGGGGACGCGTCTTCTGCGAATTTCCACCGAGGTGTCATCATGGATGGTGGACATGATGTACACATCTTTCCTATCCCTCCACTTCACAGCCAACACTTCCTCGTTCCTCAAGCTTGTCGTTTCCCCCCTTTGTAGCCTTGTGGTGACTCTGTGGAAATCCCTTTCTGTTTTTCCTTGCTGTACCGCAGGCCAATGTATTTATTTAGGCATAGGTGGCGGAAAAGGGGCAAACTGGTATAGTAGTTGTCCATGTAAATGTGATACCCCTTTTGGAGGAGTGGGAATGCCAACTCCCAGACAATTTTTCTGCTTATTCCCATGTACGATGGACACTCAGGGAGCTGGAGCTGGGAGTCTTTGCCTTCGTACACGCGGAATGAGTGCACATATCCGGTGTAGCTTTCACAGAGCTTGTTGAGCTTCAACCCGTACTTCGCCCTCTTACTGGGGATATATTGCTTGATTCTCAGCCGGCCTGTGAAATGGACAGGGGATTCGTCCACAGAGATGTTCTTGCCAGGGATATAACGTTCGGCAAACCTCTTGGAGAAAAAATCAATTAGGGGGTAAATTTCTATAATTTATCAAAGTTTGGGTGATTTTGGGGGGGCATTGTGAGTTATCACTGAAATGCAGGAAGCGCATTATAATTTCATATTGGGACCTGGGCATGACAGAGGAAAAAATTGGCATGTGGTGGATAGGGTTGATAGACCAATATGCACGCACTTCATTTTTTTTGTAAGCCCCATATTGAGCGTTAGGCCTAAAAACAATTTAAGCTCCACCACTGTTAGGGGTCTCCATTCAAAAGGGTGGGCATAGCTTGAGCTGGGGTTGTTTTCAATAAATTGTTGGGCAAAAAGATTGGTTTGGTCCACGATGCCTTAAACTAATTTGTCAGGGAAAAATCAATTTAAAAAATCAATTTCGGAAAAACCTTCAGTGTGGACCTGCACACCTGGCTGTGCTGTGAAAGGGGATCGTGGCTGACCCTGTGCTAGAAGGCAGCCACAATGGGTTTGCCAAGGCATCTGGTAGCTGTGTTTGGGCCCTAATCCTTTGGCAGGCAATTCCCGCACTTGTACTGGGCCTCTCCTCCTGGCGTCTAGCGCCGCTGGCACTGCTGGTAGCTGCCTGGTGTTCAGACAATCTTCTTTTTGGATGGACTACTTCCTCCTCTGATTTGGATCCTGCTGTGCTGTCTTCGATGGGCTTATGTTCTGAACCAGAATCGGAATCAGAACTGTAACTGGACGATGAGAGCTCCCCGTTGCTCTCATTGGTCAGACTCAGTATTTAGCGTGTATACGTTTCTGGACATTGTGGTTATATTGCGGGTAACACTGATGGGCTGCACGTCAGGGACTAATGGGCTGAATGTCAGGGACTAATGGGCTAAATGTCAGGGACTAATGGGCTGCACCTTGGTAGTAATTGGCTGCAGACAGGTACTCTGATGGGCTCACAGGACAAGTACTCAGATGGGGTGGATGGACAGGTACTCTGATGAGCTCAGACAGGTACTGGTGACAGGTACTGGTGACAGGTACTCTCCCGGGTACTGATGACAGGTATTCTGACGGGTACTGATGACAGGTACCCTAACAGGTACTGATGACAGGTAATCTGACGGGTACTGATGGCAGTTACTGATGACAGGTACTCTGACAGGTACTGATGGCAGGTACTGTTGACAGGTACTGTGACTGGTACTGATGGCAGGTACTGTGATGGGTACTGATGACAGGTACTCTGACAGGTACTTATGGCAGGTACTCTGATGGGTACTGATGGCAGGTACTCTGATGGGTACTGATGGCAGGTACTCTTTATTCGGGGGGGGGCAATCTGGGCACAGTAAAATCACAGTAAATGTGTAACTCACTGTTAGCTCGCTCTCCTCCTCACACTGGATCAGTGTGTGAGAAGGAGAGCCCAGCCAATACACTGCGGTTTGTTTACATTTGTGACCGGCTGTGATTGGACACAGTCAGTCACGTGGTAAAGAGCCATTTCATTGGTTCTTTACCCTGATCGGGGCTGGGCTTTGTCCGAGGGAAAAGCCTCAACCTGATCGCCACGCTGCACGCCACCAGGGGCGCGCACAAGCGGCGTGCACGCCTCTCTGCATAGTGACCGGCTGTGATTGGATACAGCCGATCACGCTGCTTTCTAGGCTCCGCCACCCGCTCATTACCCTCATTGGGGAACGGCTGTGTCCCTAGGGACACGTTGGATCCCCATTCACCACGCTGCAGGCCCCTGGGGGCCTGCAGTAGTGACGGGAAGCCGAGGACGTCATATGACGCCCGCCCAGGATGGGAGATCACATCTGCGGACATCATATGACAATGCCTGGATAATGAAGTGGTTAAATAAAGACTGTCCTTTATGTACTTGTACCTCTGCATACGCATTGGTACTATGTTTATGCTCACTACATCAGCTGTTGCGTACATGCCTCATTCAAAGTCCCAAACTCTCTCCCCTTTATCCATGTCTTTATGGACCTTGATTTGTGCACTGGTCCAAATAATTTAGTGGAGGGGGGGTTGTGGTGTGGGGTTGTTTTTCAGGGATTGGGCTGAGTTGGGCTGTGTCCTGACCTCAACCTGATAGAACACCTATGGAATGAATTAGAGGGGAGACTGCAAGCCAGGCCTTCTCGCCAACATCAGTGCCTGACCTTACAAATGTGCTTCTAGAAGAATGGTCAAACACTCCCATAGACACACTCCTAAACCTTGTGGACAGCATTCCCAGAAGAGTTGAAGTTATTATAGCTGCAAAGGGTTTGCAAACTCAATATTGAACCCTACAGACTAAGACTGGGATGCCAATAAAGTTCATGTGCGTGTAAAGGCAGGTGTCCCAATACTTTTGACAATATAGTGTATTTTGCCATGCTCTGCAGACCCGGGTTCAATATTGAGTTGGCCCACCCTTTGCAGCCAGGGCCAGACTTAATAGGACAAATAGGGGGCCCCTCGGGCCCCAGCCGAGTGCACTCGGCTATACTCAGCTAGTTCCACTCACATTCATGCCTAGTCCCGCCCTATGATGGACATAACACAGGGACTAGGCGTGACTGTGAGTGGAGCTAGCCTAGTACACTCGGCTATGTATGTCGATGGATCGCACAGGGGGGCTGGTGCAGAGCATGAGGGAATGTGGAGAGCACATGGGGGAGGTGGAGAGCACAGGGGGGGCTGGTGGAGAGCATGGGGGGAGGTGGAGAGCACGGGGAGGGCAGCAGAGAGCATGGGGGGATGGAGGGCACAGGAAGGGTGGCGGAGAGCATGGGGGGAGATGGAGAGCACAGGGAGGGTGGCAGAGAGCATGGGGGGAGATGGAGAGCACAGGGGGGCTGGCGAAGAGCATGGGGGGAGGTGGAGAGCACAGGGGGGCTGGTGGAGAGCATGGGGGGATGTGAAGAGCGCATGGGGGTGGTGAGTACAGGCAGGGTGGTGGAGAGCATGGGGGGAGGTGGGGAGCACAGGGGGGGAGCGGAGAGCATGAGGGGGCAGTGGAGAGCATGGGGGATGTGGAGAGCACAGGGGGGAAGCGGAGTGCGTGGGGGGAAATGAACAGCACAGGGGGGAGAGTGCAGAGCATGGGGGGTGGCAGAGAGCAGGGGGTGGCAGAGATCATGGGAGGTGGCAGAGAGCACAGGGAGGGTGGCAGAGAGCATGGGGGAGGTGGAGAGCATTGGGGGGAGGCAGAGAGCATGGGGGAGGTGGAGAGCACTGGGGGGCGGCAGAGAGCAAGGTGGAGAGCACTGGGAGGTGGCAAATAGCATGGGGGAGGTGGAGAGCACTGGGGGGTGGCAGAGAGCATGGGGGAGGTGGAGAGCACTGAGGGGGGGGGGGCGGCAGAGAGCATAGGGGAGATGGAGAGCACTGGGGGGCAGCAGAGAGCATGGTGGAGCGCACTGGGGGGTGGCAAAAAGCATGGGGGAGGTGGAGAGCACTGCGGGGGTGGCAGAGAGCATGAGGAGGCAAAGAGTATGGGTGGTGTGGAGAGGCCAGGGGGGGCAGCAGAAATAAGCAGGATAGGAGAAGCGGTGGGAGCGGCTGCATATAGAACAATCATTCTCTCAATCTTCCTCCTGCAGTCTCCTGCTTCTCCTCTACCTCTCGCAGGCATTCCGATACTGCAGGAGGAAGATGGAGAGAATGATTGTTCTATATACAGCCGCCCGCACCGCTTCTCCTATCCAGGTTAGAGGGGGGTGGCAGATAGCACGGGGCTGCACTCACGTTTTCTGTTATCCGGCTTCAAGTTGTTAACAGCAGGTGTCTGCACTGGCTCCTCCCCCTTTGCAGTCACGCCCCCTGGCACCGACGGCTGACCTATACGGGCGGCCGCAGAAGGCCAAAGGCTTCTTATCTAGCTCCACCCCCTCTATGTTTACGCCCCCCCCCCCGGCGCCAGAAGAACCTTGAGAACATGGGGTGGGGCGAGAGCACAGGGAGGAAGAGAAGAGCACAAGGGGCAGCGGAGAGCATGGGGGGAGGTGGAGAGCACGGGGGAGGTGGAGAGCACAGGAAGGGTGGCGGAGAGCATGGGGGGAAGGTGGAGAGCACGGGGGGGTGGAGATCACAGGAAGGGTGGTGGAGAGCATGGGGGGAAGGTGGAGAGCACGGGGGGGTGGAGAGCACAGGAAGGGTGGTGGAGAGCATGGGGGGAAGATGGAGAGCACAGGAAGGGTGGCGGAGAGCATGGGGGGGGGAGGTGGAGAGCACGGGGGGGTGGAGAGCACAGGAAGGGTGGTGGAGAGCATGGGGGGAAGATGGAGAGCACAGGGGGGCTGGTGAAGAGCATAGGGGGGATGTGAAGAGCACATAGGGGAGGTGGAGAGCACAGGGGGGCTGGTGGAGAGCAGGGGGAGGTGGAGAGCACAGGGAGGGCAGCGGAGAGCATGGGGGAGGTGGAGAAACCTCTCCAAATAGACACACAAATAAAAACAAATACAACGTTTTAGTAGAGTGGGAAGGATTACACTGTGTCTTATGTTCTGGTGAAAAAAGCAATCATAAAAAAATTTACAGAATTTTTAGTTCTTCCCTACTATATCCAAGACTAAAAAAACATAACTTAAGTTAGGCTTTAAGGGGAAGTATAAGTTATGCAAATGCTTTGGGGATTTGGAAGACTGGCACCTTCTGTACGTATAGTTATGCATCTCCATCTGTGTGATATAGTGCAATATATTTTTCATACATATACCTGCAATGAACCAACACAGTGAAAAGATACCCAGAATTCCCTCTATGGCATACATTAACTTCACAAAGACAAACTTCAGCGGTAAAAGCACAAATCCAACTAAATGAATTGCACCAGCCACTATAAGGTAAATTGGGATCATGGGCTCAATGCTGCATTTATCGATGTATAAAGCCCCTGTTGGCAAAAAAGAACACATTAATCACACACATTGTATTATAAAACCAGCAATATAATTAATTATGTGTAATTGGAAACAAATCAAATGTTGCAATTACCTATGACAATCATAGCTATGCTGAGTGCTGAAAGGCTTGCCACAGAGGATATCTGTGAACCTAAAATTGTATCAAATGGCATGTTAATTGTGAACAGTTATACCACAAAGCTAATAAAATGATGAAACAAAATAATAACAGCATCATAATAATCAACAGCAAAACCAGCAATAATTTTGATAACTAATAAAAGTAATTAGCTTATTTAAACCATCAGCCCAGATATTCATTTTTATTTGTCTAGTGTTTCCCAAACATAAATGATGCAGTGATACTCCTTCCTGCTGCAGCGGCGCTTTGCCGGCGGTTTGGCGGCACTGCCCCATTGATTTCAATGGACAGGGGCGCTTTAGGAGCGGTGTGTACACCACTCCTACAGTGCTGCAAAGATGCGTATTGCAGGACTTTTTTTACCGTCCTGCAAGAGCACCACAGGCGTTATTTTTAGCGCCGTAGCACCTGTAAAGTGCCTCAGTGTGAAAGTAGCCTTAGGCTGCATTCACACCTGAGCATTTCAAAGTCGCAAGATTTTGCTGCGTTTTACCATGATTTTGCAGCGTTTTTGCTGCAATTTTGTTCAGGTCACCAATGTAAAAGGCAGAAAAATTCCTGTAATCTGCTCCAAAGAAGGTCATGTTCTTTTTTGAGCTTAGGGCGTTTTTCAGGCGTTTTGCTTCAGGTGACAAAACGCTCAGATGTGAACAGCTGACATTGGTATGAATGAGATTTTGCTTGTTTTGTTTTTCAGTCGTTTTTTTCAGGCGTTTTATGAGCTGAAAATGCTCAGGTGTGAATGCAGCTTTAGGGTGAGGAGATGGAGCCCATTAATTAGTATTCCATTAGAATACTGATTAAATTTTCCTGTTTTTGCTAGGTCGTGGCTGCTCACCTGGTAGCCAGTGGGCTGCATGCGGCCCCCAGGACCTTGTTTTGCATTTCCATGAAGAGGACTAGGTGGTCATGCCCTTGCATTGTGCAAGAATGAGTTGTCAAACTGACAGTTCAGTCCTGCTTGTGGGGAGGTGCACTGTGGTGCGGTGGCAGTAAACACAGAGTCCGATTGCAGAGAACATAATTTGTATTAATGCAGTCCAGTAACTCACAACAAACCCAGCAGGAAGGCACCCCACCGGGAACACTCATGGCAATATCAGCAATGTGTAGCAGAGCAGGTCTAGATGTGCCAACAGCATCTGTCTTGAGGAGTGGAATGCGTCCTCGACGGTCCACCGTATTCCTATCCTTTCCCTACTCGACTGGAACCTCTCCCTGCCACTAATCACTTTCCCTGTCAGATGGGTTACCTGTCCCTACACTACCCACATGTGAAATGCACGCCAAGCCTGGGAGCCAGGGCCTTAAATAGGCTTTGCCTGATCCAAGATGGCTGCTAGAGTTACATGGGGCGGCAGCATTCAATCAGATAGCTTAACTCAGTGACCCAGGAAACCATAGAAGAACCATGTTCTTCTTGACTTCATCCCCTTCCTGCAATGCTGGTATGGTAGAGCACGACCTGCAGTGGAGAAAGTAGACAGCACTTGCCTACATTAGTGTTGGGTGAACTATTCGGGCTGAGCAAAAGTTCGTCCCCGGAGCCGATGCGAGTGCCTGGCAATCACGATCACCGTCGGGCTCCCGTGATCGCTGATGACACACGGAGAACCGGGATCTGTGTAAAGACAGATCATCTGTTCATACAGAGTATGAACAGTGATGTCATCTCCCTTACACAGTCCCCTCCCCCCTTCAGTTAGAACACACACTAGGGAACACAATTAACCCATTGATCGCCCCCTAGTGTTAATCCCTTCCCTGCCAGTGACATTTTTACAGTAATCAATGCATTTTTATAGCACTGATCGCTGTATAAATGCCACTGCCATTGTCCGATGTGTTCGCCATAATGTCGCAGTCCCGATAAAAATCGCAGATCGCCGCCATTACTAGTAAAAAAATAAATAATAATAAAAATGCCATAAAACTATCCTCTATTTTGTAGACGCTATAACTTTTGCGCAAACCAATCAATATACACTTATTGCGATTTTTTTTTTACCAAAAATATGTAGAAGAATACGTATTGGCCTAAACTGAGGGAAAAATTGTTTTTTTATATATTTTTGGGGGATATTTATTATAGCAAAAAGTAAAAAATATTGCGCTTTTTTCAAAATTGTCTCTTTTTTTTGTTTATAGCGCAAAAAATAAAAACCACAGAGGCGATCAAATACCACCAAAAGAAAGCTCTTTTTGATGGGGGAAAAAAGACGTCAATTGTGTTTGGGTGCAATGTTGCATGACCATGCAATTGTCAGTTAAAGCGGCGCAGTGCCGAATCGCAAAAAGTGCTCTGGTCAGGAAGGGGGTAAAATGTTCCGGGGCTGAAGCGGTTAACAATGAATAAGTCATCAGCTGTCAACGGGCTTTGCCGCTGACAGCTGAAAGAAAAAAAATTATTACTGGCAATACAAAATCATAAAAAAACAGCGTGGGAACCCTGACGCCAAAATAAAAAAAAAAGGCGTGGGGTCCCCCCAAAATCCATACCAGACCCTTATGCTAGCATGCAGCCTGGCAGGCCAAGAAAGGGGGGGCAAGCGAGCGCCCCCCCCCCCCCTCCTGAACCATACTAGGCCCCATGCCCTCAACATGGGGGGGTGGGCGCTCTGCTCCCCCCACCCCAAAGCACATGTCCGCATGTTGGTGAGAACAAGGACCTCTTTCACACAACACTGGTCGGTGGTTGTGGGAGTCTAAAAGGGCAGGGGGTCTATCAGAATTTGGAAGCCCCCTTAAACAAGGCAGCCCCCAGATCCCAGCCTCCTTTATGTGAATGAGTATTGTACCCCTAATTATTCACCAAAAAACTGTCAAAAATAAATAAAAACACTACAGGGGTTTTTCACAAGTCCTTAAAAAAAAAAGTCCCCTGATGTATACCTATCGTCATTTACAACACCCGCCGCACTGCCAGACCCGGAAAAAGAAAAAAAAAATGCTCCGCACTCATCGAAGGCAGACCGCCAAATGCCTCCTCCGCTGTCTGACAGTTCTAAATTAGTTAAGGGGCGCTGGTGATGTCCCCTGGTGGCCCCGCCCCCTCATGACGTCACTGACTCACCATGCATCGGTCGGTGAGGTTCCTGACCTGCCAGGCTGCATGCTCAGATTACGGTCTGGTATGGATTTTGGGGGGGCCCCAGGCCATTTTTTTTTTACATTTTGGTGTGAGGATTCCCCTTAAAAATGTTATAATTTTTTTTGCGATATAAGTGAAAAAGGAGCAAAATTTTGGGAAAAAAACACACTTTTTTTTAGTTTCTATAAGACCTCTTGCACACGAAACTGCTGTTTGAGCATCTACTTTTTCAGAATTTTTTCTGTATTTGTGTGTATTTTCACGCATATGCTCAATTTTGCGTGAATGCATATGTGCAAACTCATTCTTGCATTCTTGTTCTGCAGTATTTAAATTATTGCGCATGAGGCATAAATTACTGACCAAAAATGAAGATTTTTCTATTTTATTTTTACTGAAGAATGCACAGTGCTTGTTTACGTGCCTGTGCGCATAGGCACATTACAATTAATGGGCTGTATTTTATCTAAGTAAAAAAAAAAAGCTTTACTGAGCTTTTTCAAGCTGCACTGTGCAAGAGGCCTTATACAATTTTGCAAATTTTTGTTAATAAATTTGGGCCAAAATATATACTGCTACATATCTTTAGTATAAATAACCCACATTAGTGGATATTATTTAGTCTGTGTGAAAGTTATAGAGTCTACAGCAAGGGTAGGCAACCTGGGGCCCTCCAGCTGTTGCATAACTACAAGTCCCATCATGCCTCTGGGAGTAATTGTAACTGCCAGCCTTGCAATGCCTCACAGGAAATGTAGTTCCACAACAGGTGGAGGGTCCCAGGTTGCCTACCCCTGGTCTACAGGCTATGGTGCAAATCATTGAAAATTGATCACACCTCATCTCATTTCTTGAGGCCCTGAAATATCAGGACAGTACAAATACCCCCCAAATGACCCATTTTTGGAAAGTAGACAGTCCAAGGTATTTAGTAAGAGGCATGCCAAGTTTTTTGAAGGTGTAATTTTTTCCCACAATTCTTGGGAAAATTAAGAAATTATTATTATTATTATTATTTTTTTTTTACACAAAATTGTCACAATAACAAGTTATTTCTCACACACAGCATATGCATACTTCCAATTACACCGCAAAATACTTTCTGCTACTTGTCCTGAGTATGGCGATACCACGTGTGAGACTATTTCACAGCCTGGCCACATAGACATGCAGGGAGCACCATCAGGCATTTTAGGAGCATAAATTACACATCTAATTTCCTAATGACCTATCACACTCTTGAAGGCCCTGGAGCACCAGGACAGTGGAATTACCCACAAAATGACCCAATTTTGGAAAGAAAACACCCAACGTATATTCTAAGAGGCATAATGAATCTTTTGAATGTCATTTTTTTGCAGAAGTTTTTGGAAATTTATAAGATATTTCTAACACATAGCATGTATATAGCAAAAATTACACCCCAAAATACCACTTGTAGTTCTCAACTAACTGCCAAGACGCTGGTGAGCACCCTCATTGTTCACTGACACTTCCTACAGCTTTCAAACAGAAAGCCTGTACAGAGGTACCAGCTGAAAGCTGTAGGCAGTGCTTGCAAGAGCCAAAGACTGCATCCACGATCTGCTGTTGGCGGGTATAATGCATTGCAGGCTCCTGAAAAAATAAAATGCTATTTTTTTTACCTGCAAAAATATGGGCATTTACGGTTTTGTTTTTTGTTTTTAATAAAAAAAAGTGAACATAGCCTTTAAACTACATGTTTTGGGATTTGAGGGATATGATGTGCATAAAGGCAACACGATTCTTGTAGAAACAGTGCTTAGTGGATGTTATTACATAGAGTATTTACATATTGTAATGTATATAAACATATATATACAGTATAGTAATGTATATTATATAAGTGGCACCCTGGGGGGACCCAGATGGCATCCAGAAACACTGATCTAATATATCAAGTGAAAGTCAAAAAAATTATAGCAAATGGGTTTACTATCCCTTTAAAATGTAAATACATAAATATAATAAATACATTTCATTTATATATCTATAAATAGATATGTATTATGTATATACAGTATGTATATATTTATGTGTTAAAGTTTTAAAGGGATATCAAAACTGTTTCTAGAATTTTCAGACTGTTACATGATATAATAGATCAGTGTTGCTCAACCGGGATGCTATCTTGGTTCCACTGGGGGGGTCCGGTTTTATCTAATTCGGCATCCTGGGTTACCAAGGTGCAGACATGCCAGCTGCCAGAACCTCAATCAATGATGCTCTATGGCCAGGGCACATAGCATCATTTGTTATTATGGTGATGGGAAGGCTTGCCCACACCATGACAATGCATGACTTTGATCTAGGAAGGATGGGCATGCAGGGCTGCCCCCAGCATTATGGAGAAGACTAAAGTTTGTCTCCTCCACCTCCCGCCCCCCACAGGAATGCTAGAGCCAAAAGGTACGGCTGTGATGTGAAGTGGGTACTGTGTTATTGGAAGACTCTGTGATGGGTGGGGGGTGTGACTGGGGCACTGTGTGATTGGGGGGCTATGATTGGAGTACTCTGATGTGATGGAGGGACTCATCTATAGGGGGCTTCCAATATATAGGGGTAACTCTGATGTGATGGGGGCTCAAGTGTATAGGGGTGACTCTGATATAATATGGGGGCTCTGATATGTTGGGAGGACCTCTAATGTAATGGGGAGCTTCTGACGTTAAATTTCTCAATGCAGTTGCATGCATTGTCCCAGGCCCAGGTTTCCCATTGTTGTGCAGGCCATACATGGTTCAAATTCCGAACAAATTTTCTTTCGGAAATCTTTTCAAAGAATTTTTGTTCGAATTTCGCACCATTAGTGGGACACAGCAACGGCCGATTTTTGTGCGGCTATCGAATTTGAGTGATCGGACATGTTGAAAATTTTTGGAAAAATGAACGATTTTCTAATCAGTGATGGGAGAATCATGTGAGAAATATAATTAAAAAAGGAATGCACATGAGTGCAAGAAAAGAAAATTCTCGGAAAGAAAAGAAGATTCCCAGACACAAAAATTATTTTTTGTAGCAACATGAGGTGAAATTGAAGGCTTGGTTGGTCGAATTTCGAAAATCAATGGTGACACCATCGGATCACAAAACACACAAAATTTCTGACTTTGAAAACAAAATTTGTTCGGAATTCAACCATGTATGGCCTGCCTTAAGTAACATTTATATGTTTTACATTTCCTCAAGTGCCTTGAGATTTTGCATACTTTTAAAGGGTGCCATGACTGAAAAAAAAATTGAGAAATTCTGTATTAGATAACCACAGCTTCTGGGATCCTAAGTTGATGGAGAAACATTTTGTTTGCTAACATGCCATTAAAGTGGAGTTCCAGCCAAAAATACACAGCGCAGTAGAAAACTGAGGTTTCCCTTAGTCGCAATGATGGGGTCTGCACCCGAGCCGCTGGACGAATCGGCTTCGGGGGGGGGGAGGCAACGTTGCGGGATCTCTGGAAAGGTGAGCGTCCTTATATTAAAAGGCAGCAGCTACAGTATTTGTAGCTGCTGACTTTTATTTTTTATTTTTTTAGGCTGGAGCTCTTCTTAAAGCACCATCTGTGTTTTGATGTAGGGGTAAGAAAGAAACATCAAACAGAACAACAGCACAATAGAGATAAAAGGGCTTGTTCCTAGAATATAACAGATTCCTGTATAAGATATTCGTAATTTTTTATGGTCATTTACCACAGGGCACATACAGAATCTCACAAACGTGAGTACACCCCTCACATTTTTGTAAATATTTTATTATATCTTTTCATGTAACAACACTGAAGAAATGACACTTTGCTACAATGTAAAGTAGTGAGTGCACAGCTTGTATAACAGTGTAAATTTGCTGTCCCCTCAAAATAACTCAACACACAGCCATTTAAGTCTAAACCGCTGGCATCAAAAGTGAGTACACCCCTAAGTGAAAATTTCCAAATTGGCCCCAATTAGCCATTTTCCCTCCCCAATGTCATGTGACTCATTAGTGTTGCAAGGTCTCAGGTGTGAATGGGGAGCAGGTGTGTTAAATTTGGTGTTATCACTCTCGCTCACTTATACTGGTCACTGTGAGTTTAACATGGCACCTCATGGCTAAGAACTCAAAAAAGAATTGTTGCTCTACATAAATATGACCTAGACTATAAGAAGATTGCCAAGACCCTGAAACTGAGCTGCAGCCAGGTGGCCAAGACCATACCGCGGTTTAACAAGACAGGTTCCACTCAGAAAAGGCCTCACAATGGTTGACCAAAGAGGTTGAGTGCACGTGCTCAGCGTCATATCCAGAGGTTGTCTTTGGGAAATATACGTATGAGTGCTGCCAGCATTGCTGCAGAGGCTGAAGGGGTGGGGGTTGGCCTGTCAGTGCTCAGACCATACGCCGCACACTGCATCAAATTGGTCTGCATGGACGTCATCCCAGAAGGAAGCCTCTTCTAAAGATGATGCACAAGAAAGCCCGCAAACAGTTTGCTGAAGATAAGCAGAATAAGTATATGGATTACAGGAAGCATGTCCTGTGGTCTGATGAGACCAAGATAAACATATTTGGTTCAGATGGTGTCAAGCGTTTGTCTTGCCTACAGTCAAGCATGGTGGTGGGAGTGTCATGGTCTGGGGCTGCATGAGTGCTGCCTGCACTGGGGAGCTACAGTTCATTGGCGGGACCATGAATGGCAACATGTACTGTGACATACTGAAGCAAAGCATGATCCCCTCCCTTCGGAGACTGGGCCACAGGGCAGTATTCCAACATGATAACGACCCCAAACACACCTCCAAGATGACCACTGCCTTGCTAAAGAAGCTGAGGGTAAAGGTGATGGACTGGCCGAGCAGATCTTCAGACCTAAACCCTATTGAGCATCTGTGGGGCATCCTCAAACGGAAGGTGGAGGAGTGCAAGGTCTCTAACATCCACCAGTTCCGTGATGCCGTCATGGAGGAGTGGAAGAGGACTCCAGTGGCAACCTCTCAAGCTCTGGTGAACTCCATGCCCAAGAGGGTTAAGAGTGCTGAAAAATAATGGTGGCCACACAAAATATTGACACTCTGGGCCCAATTTGGACATTTTCACTTAGGGGTGTACTCACTTTTGTTGCCAGCAGTTTAGACATTAATGGCTGTGTGTTGAGTTATTTTGAGGGGACAGCAAATTTACACTGTTATACAAGCTGTACACTCACTACTTTACATTGGAGCAAAGTGTCATTTCTTCAGTGTTGTCACATTAAAGGATATAATAAAAAAATTACAAAAATATGAGGGGTGTACTCACTTTTGTGAGATACTGTATATTTCACAAAGGCCCTAGTTATAATTGAGCTGAATCTTCCACATTCAGCTTGGAAAAATTCAGTCCTTTGAGTTTATTGCCACACTATCAATTCATACAATCATCTTCATAGAAAAATGTAATCCAGCTGCTTTCATTTATTTATTTTTATTTTAATGTTGTCTGCTTAGATCAGCTGTATATATATATATATATGGTACATTATTAATCGGACATTTTTTCCTGTATATATTTTGTACCATATAAATGTTCGAATTTTCCACCAATGGCTTCAACAGATTACATTAGGAAGTTTTTTTATAGAGGATCATTTTAAATTCTGGCCACATGGATTGCCAGCGAATGACCAGAGTGATGTTTACTTTTATTTGTTTCTGTACAATATGCACATTATGAGTTTACATAATGATGTAATTTGTGGTCAGTTAGTTCAGTTACTAACAATGACAGTTCACATCCTTCTGTTACTGTGAAGATAGAGGCTGTTCCTTAAACGGAGTGAGAAATGACGATGGTACTTTACTCAAACCTGCAAACTTGCTCAATGTGCTCCCCTACGTCTTTGAAGGATTACCCCCTTTGCCTAACTTTAACTGCACATTTGTGAATACTAAACTCTTTTTAGACTACTTTTTTGGTATTGCCATTATTTACAAGGGCAAGGGAAATTTGTGTACAGTTTATCATTTTCAGGATTTCTGTATAAATGGCTCCCAAAATGTGATCTGATGTTTATCTTGAGAACAGAACAAAAGATTACAGCGCACACATACAGAAATGTCATTAAAATCATACAATGTTATTTAACCACTTCAGCCCCAGAAGGATTTGCCCCCCTAATGACCAGGCCATTTTTTGTGATACGGCACTGCAATACTTTAGCTGACAACTGCACGGTCGCACCCAAATAAAATGTATGTCCTTTTTTTCCCACAAATAGAGCTTTATTTTGGTGGTATTTGATCACCTCTATGGTTTTTATTTCTTGCGCTATAAACAAAAAAAGACCGACAATTTTGAAAAAAAAAAACAATATTTTTTATTTTCTGCTATAAAACACACGCAATAAAAAAATTAGAAAAAACTGAATTCCTTCAACAATTTACCCCCAGATGAGAACTGCATACCATGGATGACCGTCAGTGAGCTCCAGAGAATAGATAGACCATTTGACCCTGCAGAGGGCTATATCTGCAATCGCTTGTGACCTCGCTAGCGATACGAGGTTCACATTATCTGGTAAGAGTCCCCATTTACAGAGTGATTATCACAGGAAGAGTTGCCTGTTTTCTCTGGTGGCGGAACTTCTTGGATCACAATATTCTGTTGGATTTGACATTTTGGGAACTTTCTTGTATTTTCCAGAACTTTATCTTCATTTTATTTAATATTTTTTTTCATATATATACTTTTTCACTTTTTCAATACCAATGCTTTGTTTTTTTCAATATGCACTAAGTCACTAAGTCACTACTCTATGGTACATTTGCAGTTTATTATTGATTGAGCGTGACTATTTTGTTTTTTATTCATCAATTTAGGCCAATTTGTATTCTGCTACATATTTTTGGTAAAAAAAACAAAAAAAAAAACAATAAGCATATATTGATTGGTTTGCACAAAAGTTATAGCGTCTACAAAATAGGGGATAGATTTATGGCATTTTTATTATTTATTTATTTTTTACTAGTAATGGCGGTGATGAGCGGTTTTTAGCGGGACTGCGACATTGCTGAGGACAGATGGGACACCTAACTGACATTTTTGGCACTTTTTTGGGAACCAGTGACATTATTACAGTGATCAGTGCTAAAAATATGCACTGACATTGTACTAATGGCACTGGCAGGGAAGGGGTTAACATCAGGGGCGATCAAGGGGTTAACAGTGCTCCCTCAGTGTGTTTCTAACTGTGTGAGGGATGGGCTGCCTGGGACAACACACAGATCCATCTTCCTGCATAGCAGAAAGACAGGATCTGTGTGTGATCCCTGACAGAACAGAGATTTGCCTTGTTTACTATGGCAGATCCCCATTCTGTCTCTCTGCGGGTAACGATCGCTCCCCCGCTGGCCAATTGGCACGTGCCCGCCCACAGATCGCCGTGTACGAGCCCGACGTAAGCCTACACAATTTTCGCAGCTGAACCAAACTTTAACCGCTTGCCGACCAGCCACCGTATAACTGTGGTGGCTGGTCGGCAAGCGGGTAAAGCACCTGAACATAGTAAGCACATAAGCAAATATGAGGATTTAGTCGCACCATATGGCCATTTCAGGGTACTTTGACGCAGTAGTGGGCTTAAGCACTATATGGCTATATGGTACGACCAAATCCCCATATTTACTCATTATGTTCAGATGCTTTAAATAGCCTTGTAGGATTTCAATGACATTTCTGTATGTGTGTGCTATACCTTTTTGTTCTGTTTGTATGGTCTTATAGCAGCACCATCTTTGATGTGATGGATAGTTAGGGTGTGCCCCCCAAGTCTTTGTTTGTCTGATGTTTATCTTATCACGGTATTAGGCAAACCCAATCAACCTCATGTAACAAAGTGCCGCTTGGCTGCCTAATGATCTTTTTATTCAAATATCTTTCTACAACCATGGATGTTCGCAGTGTGGCAACTGGAGGAACAAATGTTCATTTATGACCTAATAACTTACAAATGGGCAAATCCTAAAAGAACACATAATTTAAAGTGGGAGTAAACTTCCATCCCTGGCTTTTACCTATAGGTAAGCCTATAATAAGGCTTACCTATAGATAGTGTAAATATCTCCTAAACGTGTACCAGTTAGGAGATATTTGCTGTACATGCAGCCAGTGATATCGCTGGCGCATGGGCTCTGAAGGAACGGCCACCCAGGCCCTTTCTTCGAAGCCCTGTGCTGCACATGTGCGGGAGTGACATCATGACGGCCCCAGTCAGTCACACAGCCAGAGTCCGCGAACTCGGAAGGAAAACGGGTGAAGATGGAAGCGCCTGCAGCTCTGACATCTCGGCGCTGGAAGGGCTTCGTTTTATGGTAAGTTGCGATGGTATGCGATGCATACTAGCACATTATGACATTACTTTGCAGGGTACAAAAAAAAAACGTCCAGTGGTTTACCACCGCTTTAAGTATGTAGCCCAAAACAATGAAATTAGTACCGCTCGAATGCCCCTGCAAACCTGTGTCAATTGGATCAGTATGTGAAAAGACTGGTTTAAGACAGCCAGAATCAGCTTGTCAGGCTCCAGTGGACTTCAACAAAATGGTGGCCATCTGCTCACAGACACTGACTCCCTGTTACATAAATGTGAATGCAGACATCCCAAGTCTCCCGCGAGGTGCGGGAGTCTCCCGCATTTCTGCGGCAGGTCCAGCACACCCGCAAGCGCCTCACTATCTCCCAGGAATGATTTTTAGCTGACAGCTGATTCTCCTTCTCTCCCTCAAAATGCCCCAGTAGAAGACCGTAGAAGACCATTAGGTCGAAACGCGCCGGGCCGTTACACCTTCTTCATGTTGCCCTTGATTTTATTGTGATCACTTTTTTATACGCTTGTTTTTTTTAGAAATGAAATCACCTTTTTTTATCTGCATGTGGAAGCATTTCTTTTTTCTCCACATATTGCTTTGATGGGATATAATGTCCAGCCTTTGCCACACGTGGTACACTTACCTCCAGGATTTCCATCTTGAGTTCCAGTGGTGATGACCTACCTTGATGATCCCTGGAGGTCCCGCGGAGTCTACCTCGGAAGTTTTCAACTGCCTGGATATTCCCTTACCCGCCCAGTTGGGCACATTGTCTTTAAGACTCTATGTCGCTGACAGGGGGGTCCACCAGATCCGGTAAGAGTATGCATTTATCATTCATCCATTGATGCTGTCTTTTTGTGACGTTGTTCTTACCCACGGACCTACTTCACCCTTGCCAGCCCTTGGACACCCACCATCCCTGAGTGGTCGTGCCTGTATTCATTCACAGTTGGACACTTCATCACTCCGCTATTGGTGTTTATAGATGGTTTTGTTGGTTTCACCTTGAATACACTTTATTAGGTTCCAAGGACTTATTCATATGGACCCAATTGCATTTTGTTATCATTAACACAATTTCTCAGTTTGTTCATTATGCGCTACATTTTTCTATTTTCTTTTGCATAGTTTTTTTGTCACACTGTATGTAGCTGCTCCCTCCTTTTTTCTTAAAGAGGGAGTCCACCTGCTGACTTTGAATAAACGGTCACTTACCTGTCCTAGAGTCCAGCGATGTCGGCAGCCAAGGCCGATCAATCGCTCGGCTCTGGGCTGCTGCCGCCACCATTCCCTGTGAGGGAATCAGGAAGTAAAGCATTGCAGCTTCACTTCCCGGTTCCCTACTGCGCATGCGCGAGTCGCGCTGCACATTCTAAGTGGTCCCCGCTATCTCCCGGGACCTGTGTGTTTCCCAGGAGACAGCAGGGGGGGGGCGGGAGGGGGCGTGACTCCCACGGGAGTCTGTTCCCGGAAGTGGGTGCAGATACCTGTCTAATACAGGTATCTGCACCCCCCTGAAAGGTGCCAATTGTGGCACCGGAGGAGGGGAGGAATCAGATGAGCTGAAGTTCCACTTTTGGGTGGAACTCCGCTTTAAGTGGTTAGTGCAGTGTTTTGCACTTTTGTTTCCTTCTCTCCCTCCCCCGGCTGTCAGCTAAAAATCTATACAGGGAGATCGGTGTTGACAGTTGTTCCCCCTGCATCGATCATTCCCAGCTGTTCTGTGTGCTCCTCCCCCAGCCCCCTCCATGTCCTTCTCTGCCCCTCTGTTCTCCTCCGCCCCTCCTGTCTTCCTCCTCCGCCCCACCTAATCCCCTGCAGTCGGCTCTCCTCCTCTCCTCTCCTCTCCCGCCGGCTGCGGGGGGGGAATCTGTCAGGAATTGGACACAGTGAGCGGGATCGCTCCTGTGTCCTGTGATAACTGAGCAGAGTAAACTGTTTTACTCTGCTCAGTTTATGAATGAACAGGAGCCTCTGTCTCCTACTACTATAGGAGACTATACTATAGAACTGGATACTGTGAATAAAAAAAGTCCAATAATGAAATCATATATAGTGCTTCAGTGCAAAGTAATGCCTTAACAACTTCTTTTGAATCCTCTCATTCATGCCTGTGCCAAACTTGCACTCCAGTGCTCCCCCATCGGGTGTGTGCTCACCTCAGTTAGTGTGACCTCACACCATTGCAAAGGTCATGCGAAGTGGATGAGGTTATTCCACATCCAATTCGCAATAGCAGGAGATTTTGAACGGGTCTCTATGGAGCCAGTTCACATATCACCGATGCGGCTGCGGTGCAAATTTGCACAGGAGTCCTATGCGTCTTTTGGTCCATTTCAGGTCCGAATTCAGCCCTGAAACGATAGACGGGAATGCACAGGACCCCTGTTGGGAGCCGCATCCGTATTAGGTGTGAACCCAGCCTTAAGGTTTTTCACATTTATATTGGGAGAGTATTACCAGTTGCCTGCTTAGTTTTTTTGATCATATTATTTATTAGTTGCTCACAAGATTTTGTATAATATAGAGCATATCCCATGCAGAAATCTCTAGTAAAGACCAGGGCAGTGGTAAGCAAACGTCAAGCAGTAATGAACCCAAAACCAAAAATCTAATATATTGCAGCTTACGAATCATCAGATGTGGTGGCTGCATTTGTTTTGTGAAGCTTTTTTTACCTCTGTTTTCACCTGGTGATCTGTCTAGTAGCACACCTTCTGTATTAGAGTGCCTACACTCTGGATGATGGAACACAGGGCACCTTTGGACAGCAGCATTGTCAGTCTGGGGGGGAAAGGGGAGTGTTGGATGGACTAGCAGATTTAAATACACTAACAAATTGAAGCCAAACTGCAGCTCACGCTTTATAAGCAGTTACAGCAAACTATTTTTTGTGGATAAAGGGTTTTTTTTATGAATAAATAAAAGCTGATCATTGTAAGCACCCCTGTTAGTGTTAAATGGTTTGTCTCATCCCTGTAACTGTTACATCTGCAGGAGAGCTTGTTTTTTTGAAAAACAACAGACTTAATGGCCAGGTCCTTAGGTAAAAATAAAAGTATTAAAGCCTAAAAAAGAAGAGCTTTCACACTGGAGCGGTGCGCTAGCAGGACGGGAAAAAAAGTCCTGCTAGCAGCATCTTCAGAGCGGTGAAGGAGCGGAGTGTATACCGCTACTTCACCGCTCCTGCCCATTGAAATCAATAGGACAGCGTGGCTATACCGCCGCAAAGCGCCTCTACAGAGGAGCTTTGCAGTTGTATTTAACCCTTTCTCAGCCGCTAGCGGGGGGTAAAACCGCCCCTGCTAGCGGCCGAATACCGACGGTAAAGCGCCGCTTATAATAGCAGCGCTTTACCGCCAACGCCGCCCCCTCCCCAGTGTGAAAGGGCCCCTAATGCCTAATAGGACTTGTTGTTTTGCAACAGTTGGAGAGCCAAAGTTTGCCTACCCCTGAACTAGGGGCTCTACACACTATTCACCATAGTGTAAGCCCACTTTCTCTTGTCTGTTTGACCTGTCTGCTTTCCTGGCAAGTTTCTACAGTGTTTTTAATCAGCATGGATAAACTTCCTCCCTCTACTATCCTTTGACTACTACAAGTCTCCCTTTCTGTAGGACAACATGTGATGCAATTGCACGCTTTAGATTTTTCAATCATTTGAAAAACACAGAATTGTGGAAGAACAAAGAAAAGTTTTAATGGCTGTTTTCTAGCAAGGTCTATTGGAACACATTATGAGTGACTTAGTTGGTATATTGTTGGCCTTATCCCGGATTCCCATGATTACCTATCTACTCTTTTGATTATAACTTGCTTGTGTTTTTTGGTTCCTGGTTTCCATCTCTCACTTACTAGCCCTGACTCTGCTTGTGCTAAAATGGGTCTGAACTCCGATGGCCCTAAACTAGGCTTACTCTAAATTTCTTCATAACCTGAAAAACTTGTAGTTCATGTCAGGAATTCAAAAAAGGGCATCCACCATGCACCAATGTCAATGAAACTTAATGCATTATTTGCACAAGATGATCAAACAACATCTGCCAGAATCCACAAACATATGTTTTTTACCCTATTGCAGGGCTGAGAGGTTTAGATGTGAAATATCTAATGTGCAATAAATAGATGTATTTTCACTGACATTGGTGTGTGGTGACTGCCCTTTTTGAATTACTGTTGGAAAGCAGAGACAAACTCATTAGCAGAACCAACACCCATGATTGTGAGGGGTGAGCCAAGAAGATCTTGGAGCAGTGAATTTATTTCACATCAGTTGCGTGTTTTCCTGTCAGCTATCAGCAGTGAAGCAAATCAGAGAACTGATACCTAGGTTGTCATGCATTACACTATAATTCTCAGATACTGTATCTTATTAACAGCTGAAACATTTTTGTAGCGCCCTGGGGTTTAGTTCGCGAGCTCCTCGCCAAATTCCTTGTCAGGGGTAGCTACCATAGTTAAATTGTTAGAGATCCATTGATTTCTCCCTAAGTTTGGCCTTGTACTTTTCTCTTCTACCACTAGGTGGCTGGGCACTTGGTGGTACTAGATATGAGAAGGGCAACCCAAGGTCAGGTTATGGGTATGTGGGTGTCCCAGCCAATGGGCAGGGGTTTTCTTTAATCCCTTGGCCTGCTGGGAGAGCCTATAAATTCGGGTGAGGTCAGGTGATCTCTATTCTGCGCCACCCGGACTGCCGTCTGGGTGGACGTGTGTCGTCTGCCCTAGGCTGCTAGACTGGATATTGGGTCTATCCCAGGGGCATCTAGCTGACAGGCTGTATGAGGGCCTATCCAGAAGTAAGAGGGAAGTGCAGGGTTGGGAATGCGGCTTGCAGTCCAACCAAAATTGATGGTTCTCTCGGCCGGAGAACCTGTCAGTAGTTGGAGGTAGAAGGAAAGCTGTCGCCACGAAGGGACCAATCGCCTTTACCAGGGACCACAGTGAGTAACTGAAGCAAGTACCGGAACCATATTCTCACCGAAGGGCACGGTGGAGAATTGGGATACTTCAGGTGGTGATCAAGTCAGGAACCCAACCAGAGGAGGTAATGCTTGCAGAGCAGGCTTGTGTGTCAAGCCAGGGACCGAGCCGGTTAGCAGGGGTAAAGCTTGAGGAGTATCTGAAGTGCCGAGCTAGGGACCCAGCAGAGAAGCGTGGGTGACACTTGAGGGTATACCACCGTCAACCTTGAAGGTGCTCAAGGGATTCATAGTCAGTGAATCAGTGGATCTAGTGAGAGACCAGGAGCTCAGTATTGAAGAACTACAAGGAGAAGTCGTAGTGAAGCTGAAAGAACTGATATTTTAAGTTAGGAACTGTTAAAGGACTGTTACCATAGGAGACAGCAATCCTGTATGTGCAGAAGTGGTGCCTTGCTGGGGCCTTTCCCTGTACGGCTGTCCTCCTATTGAAGTCTCGGTGTCTGCCAATTGAGTTGGCAACTATTCAAGGGTGTCCTGGCCCTAACCCTTTTTCCCCCAAAATATATAAAAAGGACTGTCAAAAGAAATAAAACCTCTTTTGCATCCAAGAAGTGTCTGATGCCCAATGACTTTCACCATCTTTGCACCCACTATGCCTTACAACCCACCACCTATTGAAGGATGTCAGCTATTTTTTGCAGTGGAGGTTCTCATTAGACCAAAAGAGGTAAAAGACCTTGCTACATTTTTCTTTTTAGTTTCAGGATAGAAAGGGTCAGACTGGGTCCACATCTATGCGAATTGGATGCGGGTTTCCCGGCCTCCAATTCGCATGACAGGAGATTGTGACCAGCTCTATATGGAGCACGTTTACATATCTCCGTTGTGGTTGTGGAGTGGCTGTGGAGTGGCTATGGAACTCTGAGCATCTTTGACTCCACTTCGGAAATTCAGCCCTGATTCGTCCCCGAAACGGAGAACAGGGACGCACCGGGCCCCTGCTGCGAGCCGCATCTATCGGAGGTGTGAACCTAGCCTAAAGGTTAACCTGTATTAGGTTGTATTGCTGTCTGTGTTCCTGCTGGAGAGGTCGATCTCTTCAGAGAGGTAGATCTCTTGTCTTAGTGGCAATGGTCAACATGAGAAATAGAGAAGATATTTTCCATTTCTCCTGGTGACCATTGCCACTGAGACAAGAGATAAAAGTCCAAAAATGTATAATTGTCACATAAACAAGAAGCGAAGTGGTTCCCCAGAAGACAATCAGTTATTCCCTTGATCAACAATCTCTGGCATTATTACCTATAAATGTTAATATCCAGTTAGGAACTATTTTAATTTAATCTACTGACCTGGCCAAAACTAGTTCTTGAGGAGACTATTTTACACACTGTGAAAAGCCTTTCCATATGTGGATGTTAAATCTCTTTTTCTCCAGATGTAAAGAGTGCCCCTTGTCCTCTGTAATGACCCAAAAGTGAATAGCTCAACACCAAGTTCACTATATGGACCACTTATGTATTTATACATGGTGATCATATTCCCCTTAATTTCCTCTTTTCAAGAGAGAATACATCCAATTCAGCTAATATTTCCTCATAGCTGAGCTCTTCCATGCCTCTTATCAGTTTGGTTGCCCTTCTCTGTACTTTCGCCAGTTCCCCGATTTCCTTTTTGTGAACTGGTACTCAAGACTGAACTGCACATTCTAGATGAGGTACAGGTAAACTTCCAGCGATGCTAGAACCCTCAAGCTGGGTCTTACTCCCCCAGGAACAAGAGACCTCTGTTCTGGGTACCAGCCTGTTTATACCCCTTTCGGTCCCCTGCTGGTCACTCACTCAACTAACCAGGGATTAGGTGAAGAGGCATTATTATGCAGGCCATGGTCTGTGTTCTTCCACCCACTATATCCCATAACTCAGTGGGATGCAGTGGAAAGTAACTCAGCCTGCACTAGCAGAACCCAGAACAGACACTATTAAACAATTGGTGCTCTCCCAGGCTACAGGGAGGCCAAAAGCATACTGGGGCAGTACACATGGATCGAAATATGGCTGGTCCCTGCTGAACCAGACAAATTTCGATCTATAAATGGCTGGCTTTATGCTGTGTTCCTACTCTTTGTTTCATAATGTTAAATGTTCTACCCACATATAAGACTTTGCGACATCTAGTCAAATAATGCATCTTAAAAATGTATTGGCTAACTTATTTTTTCTGTGTTTCTTTTACCTTTTTTTCTATTGTTATTCTTCTTTACTTCCTAAGTACCCCGCCGCGGCTTCACTGCCGGTTTACCTTCGTTGCAATGCCGGCGCCTCCACCCGAAACCGATGGACGAATCGGCTTGGGGTGCCAACATCGTGAGAACCCTGGACAGGTAAGTGTCCTTATATTAAAAGTTAGCAGCTATAGGATTTGTAGATGCTGACTTTTAATGATGTTTTTGTACAGGCTGGAACTCAGCTTTAAGTAAAGGAATTAGCTTATGATAAAGTGTTGTTCATCTGCAAATATGGAACTAGTTTATCTACCTCGCAAGGTCCTGTTGTCTGGATATCAGTGTCTGCTGTCACTTAAATGAGCAATGAGTGCTGCTTGTAAAGTTTAAAGTCCAAGCAATTTTCTAGCCAATATAAATAAAATACCATTGTGTAACATTAACAAAATAATCCTGGTTACGTGGATTTCTGCGAGCTTCAAAATGGAGATTGGGAAAACTATGTCTGATAATATAAATATCTTCCTTTAGGTGATTCGCAGACTTGTTGAATTATTCAAATCATAAACTATTTCTTGCAGCTGTATATGCAATCTGTGTGATAACACGGGGCACATGGACCCTGCATGAGGCATCCACAGCTGGGTTTTAACCTCATATCTTTTGAAAAAAGTCTATCACACCAATTGTAGTAAACATGCTTATGGGAACTAGCAACCATCTCTAATTTTTGGCACTCAGCCAAAACCAATTCAGATTTGCAGATAAGGCCTCATACACATGGGCAGAAAAAATGCTATTAGAAGCATCTGGTATTTTTTATATGCCCCTGAAAGCAGCTCTGGGTTATCTTATCATCATTTGCACGTTGTGCCGTTTACAGGCATATTTTAGAACAGTATTTAGGGGTATAAGAAAATGTCCTAAACTTGAATTCAGAAAGGCGTTTTCCAGTTTAATTTACACTCATACACACAAACACGCATAAAATGTGGGCAAATTTGTGTAAATTTATTCTAATAGCTAGAATAAGTGACTATTCTAGCCAGTAGAATGAGTTTACACTCATAAACACCTAAACACAGTACGCTTATAAATGTGTATAAAGAAGCAACACTGGCAGAAAAAATGCAGCATATTTTCATATGCCCGTGTGCATAAGGCCTAAAGCAATACGCACAATGTAATGTCATATCTCCCAACTTTAGAACTTGAGAATTAGGGACTCGTTAGAGATCCTAGGACCTACAGCACACATAGGGTGCTGCACCAAAAAGTGGATTTGGTTAAATTCACATTTCCCTGTATACACACTTCCCCAACTTTTCCTCTGCACACACTGCTTTCCTCCATGTACAAACTGCCCCCTCTTTTTTTCCTTGCACACACCGGGGTGGATTTACTAAAGGCAAATAGACTGTGCACTTTGCTAACTTTTCCCAGAGCTTAGTAAATGTGGTAAAGTTTCACATTGTAAAGAATACCCAATTAAGTGCCAAGAAAATACAAATAAACAGCATTTTTGCTTGCACATGATTGGATAATGGAAATCATCCCTCCCCTATCCAAACACTGTCCTTGTACACATTGCCCTCCTCCGTACACATTTCCCCTGCACTATGGGCACTATGACATATTGCTGACCTCTGAACTCTATACATTGTGTTGAACATAACAAAGTGCTTACTACTGTACATTACTTACTCCTTGCCACAGTGTTTATTGCCTCAACAGTTGCTGATTATGAAGTAGATTATGATTATTTTCATAAAGTTCTTCTTCAAGGTAAGCTCAAACATATATGTCAGCTCATCGTTTTATATTTAAAGAGTATCCTTTAGGTTTATGTATGTCTGTGAATCTCTCACTTGCAGTAGAGTAGTTAAGGAGTATTTTGTGAATACAAGAACTGTGGCATATATGTGCAGTGTGCACTACGAGTAGGCTTAAACTCTACTTAACGCTCTTTCCTTAGGCCATACCCAATATTCAATGTAATTTACCCACGTCCACTTTTTTCCATGTTTTCTCGTTTTTTAAGTTGTTACTCTTTCTCATCTTCTGATGTTGATAGACATGCATGTAGACAGGTGCAATCTACTTTATCCACTGCAGGTGGTGCTATTTTACAGTGGCACTGCAGTTGGAGAGGAAGTCAAGAGAAATATGGTTCCTCTATGATTTCTTGGATCACTGGGGAAGCGATCCAATTGGATGATCCCACCCATGTGACCCTAGCAGCTATCTTGGGTCAGACAGAGCCTTTTTAAGGCCCTGGCTCCCAGGTTTGGTGTGCATTTTGTGAGTTGGTAGAGTATGGACAGAAGTAGGGACAGAACTAGCGGCACAGAAAGGTTTCTGATAAGGAGGGAAAGCGTAGGACTCACAACTTCTCTGGACATCTGCCTGCTTGGATACAAGCTGGCCAGGCTGCATTCTACACATCTCAACAGGCATTGTCAGTTTGGCTGAATCCTGCTCTCTATACGCTGTCGGAACTGTGAGACTTCCTGGCTGGGCTGCTTTCCCACCAGTTTATTTTTGAACTGTCTCTGTATTATTTCAATACAAGTTATTAAGTGCACTGGGACTGAGTGTATTATTACCACTGCACCATGCTGCACCCCACCTAAATGCAGTTCACAAACTGTAATAACTATACTTACTGTGCTTCCTAAACTTGTTTAGCTCAGTTGGACACAAAACAGACACCTTGGTGTTAGACCATTTATGAAAGTGTTGCAAAGGCTGAAAAATAGTAGTCCTTTTTAACAAGCAGGTATGCTGTATTTGATTTAACTGTCCCCTGTCTGTTAATATTATATTATATTCTATATCAATATTTCTCAGTTCAGCTTTATGTTTAGGCTAGCTGTAGGTTACCCCCACATCTGCGTGCCTTTCTGCACTATACGCTGCTTATGGTTACAACATATTTTGCTATCATGCTGGCTGTTACTATAAATGCCACACCTTTGTTTCCTGACAGTTAGAGCATGTATTCTGCTTTGCTTTAGTGTTGAGTTTTTACACAAAACATCATAGGCAGGATCTATCAGGACTAAGGAGGAACTTTGGGTTTGAGTTGAACATGAGGTTGACCTGAACCCAGCATGTTTACAATTAGATGAACTAGCAAACAAACTTGTGGGCAGAACATACTCACCCTGCGTGTGGGGGTACCTTTCGCCATGCATATGCCCATCAATGCCCTGGACCAGGCGCGGACTGCAGTCATGTGAAAATCCAACATTAAGGCAGTTCCCCGAATAAGGGATGGGCCATCACACTGTGTGCAGTACAACACCAGGGGATCAATTCCCCCACCACCCTTGCCCTTTACCCCATTAAATAAGACACTTACAACTTTTAGGTTGGAAAGGCCACAGCTTTATTAAATTCCAACACATAACATGTGAACATATTTAACCAGTGCCAGTCACAGTCGTACTGTGAGCACTTAACCAAAAGAGGGAAGTGGGGCCCGTCTTTACCATAAGTGCTGGACAGACAGCCTACTTCCAATGTTCCATTCAAGGGCATAGCCCATTACAGCAATTTTAACTGCTGGCAAGGTCAAGAAAACCGCAGCAAGCTGTGACATACCTTAACATAGGAAATAGGGGGCGGGAGGGTGGGCAGCTCTTCCAATAACTCTTCCAAAAGGCCCAGAATTCCCTGGGGCACACGATTTCCTGAGCTCAGGCCCACATGTTCCAACCAATCGTTCCCTTTGTCATGTACCTAGCCATGCCCCCATCAGTCAAGGCTCTCTTTTCCTAGGGAGGGGCCTTCATGACTGCTGAGGCGCAATTGGCTTAGGTCCCAATTAACGTAACACCAAGGGATCAAATCCCCCACCACCCTTGCCCTTTACCCGATTAAATAAGAGACTTACAAACATTAGGTTGGAAAGGGCAAGGCCACAGCTTTATTAAATTCCAACACATAACATGTGAACATATTTAACCAGTGCCAGTCACAGTCGTACTGTGAGCACTTAACCAAAAGAGGGAAGTGGGGCCTGTCCTTACCATAAGTGCTGGACAGACAACCTACTTCCAATTTTCCATTCAAGGGCATAGCCCATTTCAGCAACTTTAACTATTGACAGGGTCAAGAAAACCGCCAACCGCCGTCAGTTAGTAACTGACGAGCGCCCCACCTCAGCCAGCAACTAATCCACACCTCGCTGCAGGCCAAGGTTGAATATGTCCAACCCAATATCATTAAGGTGAACGCCATCCGGTCTCAACAGATCATCATTAGTACCCTCCAGATGCTTGTGAGGGATGACGGACCCACCTATTTGCCGAAAAAACTTGGCGACCTGAGCGTTCACTTTCCGACGGAAGCGTTCTAGCTGGGGGCCAGATACTTCCCTGGCCCACAGCAGGTGAGGCACAATTTCCGACCAGATGAGCACCAAATTGGTATAAACTGCATAGCATTGAGCAATGTCCTGCTTCATAGCAGAGATTAAGTCCACAGACCATGCATAACCCACATCATTCCCTCCAGCGTGAAAAATCAAAATGATGTGGCAAGACACGTGGGACCGAAGGCGCAAACACTCTGGAAGGACTTGGGGCCAGAGTAAACCACGAAGCCCAAGCCAGCAGATCCTGGCGAGATCATAGTTAAAACCAATTTTAAATCTTGAAAGCATTTGATTA